>JASDDO010000014.1:396111954-396755596 GCA_030015575.1 Agapanthus africanus
TGTTTCTCAATGTCCTTTACGTCCTGGGTATATGATACCGGATCAGGATCCCGCATATGTAATATGTTACATGGGCTACAGATAGGTAAAGAACTGAGAACGGGTGATAAGTTTCATGAGGCAGAAAACGGGGCAAGAGTTGCAGCCAAGTCTGTCGGTCACTGTCACCCTGTATTATCAATACATTGATTCTGAACAAATACTATTAGATACCGAACCTGATATACAAAATCATATCAATCTCTTTATTTAGTAAAGAAAGGATATAATTTTGTATTGTTGGATAATGTTTTGAACATTTCCTATATCAAAAGTTGATCAGTTCAAGCACGTTATCTAAAAACATTGATGTTCTAAACCAAACTACAGTTCTTACTATACAGAACACACACAAGAGGAAGAGTTCAGAAATAAACGAATCCTTCTTGAGGCATTGTAGACTAGGTCATAACAATGCGACCCGACTAGCTGAAGTTACATCTAGATTCATATTTAATCAGTTTGAATTTACATCTTGTGAAACTTGCCAGTCATGTCACAGAGATAAGATGACCATAGCTCTGTTTACTGGAAACAGAGAAAGAGTTAGTAAACTCTTGGGATGATACATGTTGATGTATGTAGGTCCCCAGTCTACACATGCCAAGACCGGTTCTTTGTACTTCATTACATTCTCTGATAATCTCTCAAGATTCAGACATATGTTCCTGTTGAAACACAAGTCCGAACCTTTTGAGATATTCACAGAATATAAGTTAGAAGTAGAGAACCAAAATACGGGTATAAGTATTATGTCCATTGATGTGATCAAGGAGGAGAATACTAATGCACGGGATTCCTGGACTATTCTAAGAATGAGATTCTCTCTCAGTGTTACTCCTCCGTATACACCATAGCACGATGGTATATCGGGGCGGAGCAATCACACCCTATATGATAAGGTGTGCTCTATGATGAGTACTACTGAGTTATCTATTTCCTTTTGGGAGTTATGCACTTGAGAAGATGCATACCTATTGAATAGGGTTCAAATCAAGTCAGTTGCCTACCACTCCATATGAGATATGGTATGGGAAGAGCCCATGTCTTAAGCTAGTTAAGATTTGGGGTTGTCCGGCCTATGTCAAAAAGAAAAATCCAGACAAGCTCGAGGCAAGGTCTGTTATGTACAACTGGAAATGTTCTAGCTATACAAACTGCAGCTGATGATTTGACAGAACCAAAGGATTCAGTAGATTCCAACGAACCTCAGCCTCTCCGTCGATCTAGTAGGGTTCCTCACCCACCTGAGAGTTACTTCGGTTTCTCTATGACAGTGGGAGCGAGGATTGCATCATGAGATGATGACCCAACTAGTTTCGAGCTGGCCATCAGGAGTGAGACTCTGTAAGAATGGCTGGATGTTTATCGATCTGAGATGGAATCCATGTACACCAACAAGTATGGACTTTGGTTGCTATATCTGAAGGGTTAAATCCCCATCAGGAGCAAGTATATCTTGAGAAGATTACTTGGCGTAGAAGGAAAAGTTAAGACTTTCAAAGCTAGACTTGTTAAAGGTTTTCGTCATCGATCAGGCGTGGATAATGGTGAAACCTTTTCAAGTAGCTATGCTTAAGTCCATCCAGATCCTACTTGCCACGGCTACATACCATAACTACGATATCTGGTGGTTGGGTGCCATGACTGCTTTTCTAAATGATGTTTTAGAAGAGAGCGTCTATAAGTACACAGCCAGAGGGCCTTCGTAGACAGTGGGAGCAGCGGAAACATGTGTAAGATGTTTTATATGATAAAGCAGGCATCGCGGAGTTGGAATGTCTGTTTTGATGTGTTAGTCAAACAGTTTGACATCATCAAAATGGTAGATGAACCTTGTATATACAAAAAGGTAGTAGGGAGTATGCTAGTGATCCTCGTAGAGTACGTGGATGACATACTCTTGATAAGGAAGGAGTTTCCTATGCTACGATTGGTCAATCTCCGCTTATCACAATGATTCTCCATATAGGATCAAAATGATACCTCCTAAATCCTGGGTTTTGGATCTATGAGATAGATCTAATTGGATATTAGGATACTCACTAGTTGTAGTGAGATGGTATCAATTGATCCTGGGAGAATCACTGGAAAGGTTCCAGAGTGATAAAGACGACTGATTGTCAGTCACAGGCATTGTCTTTACCCTTAATAAAGGGACGGTATGTTGGAAGAGTTCCAAGCTAGATACCGTGACATACTAGACGATAAAGGCTGGATACATCGCTACCTAAGATGCTACCAAAGAGGCAGACTGGATGTATACTTGTTCCTGAGATGAACTTAGTTCCTCCCATTGTGTGACAATGGAGTTGTGGCTTATGCCAAGGAACGTTCATCCCATCAGTGATCCAGACATATTCTAGGGCAGTATCACCTGATCATGGAGATGGTTGATCTCCAGGCTGATCGAGGTTAGGAGAGCAGACTCAGAGGACAACACGGCGGATCCACTCACAAAGGCCTATTCCCAGAGAGAGACTTTTATGGGATGGTTGAGTATGAGATACTTCAACCACTGCTACAGATGGCCCTAGTGCAAGTGGGAGATTGTTAGTTATATGTATGCCCTAGAGGCCATTACTGTACATAGGATGTATATTGTAGTGGATGCTGGGACATATATAGGGAGGACTTTCTTGCTCGACATGATAGTATGCTATCTGGTTACACTTTACCTTAACGTGTATACTGTTTGTCTCTCTGTTACATGTTGGTAAAGCCCTTAGGATGTGTACTTGACTACCTGGACTATGATGCGGATCATACTAGTGGGGACATGGTAGTCTATAAGTACATCCTTCAAGGTCCCTAGTCGTGGGTGTATCGAGATGGGGCATCGATATACCAGAGTAGACTAGCGTATACCTTCTCGACCCATACAGATGGGCGATGGATCATCCCATATCCATTGGTGTTTGACATCGGAGATGATATACGGGTGCTCAATAGAGACTGGGTACACTGGAAGGACTCGCCGAGAACTCCCAGATGGTATTATACCTTACGTCAGATGGCAGTTCTCTGGTGACACTGGTACAGAGTAGTCTGTTGACCCGAGATCGTCATATAGTCTTGTGTGGTTCCCACTATGCTTTGATTTCCACCTTACCACGTCCAAGAGGGCATGCAAAATGGTGGCTTTTGGGTACAGTCCCGAATCACATGGAGGCAATGAGCGATAGGAGGGGATTCGTCTCTCCCGGTATAGGGAGTTGATGTTGCGCTGTGTTTGATTGGCTATAACCGGAAATCCCTGGCCAGGGTTGCTGAGATTTACTGGTAAGTGTTACCAGCAGTTTCTCGAACTGTTATAGACCTCATATCGACACGACTTATCGAACTATTGGGGTCTGACGTTTACCACCCCTAGGCGAGATATTCGACATATCAGACGATCAGACCGGACTGTACGGTAAGTGTTACTGGTTGGATTCACAGGAGTGTGAGCGGGCTTGCTCGTCGATCTTCTCATCGCTCAATACCCGGGAGGCCGTTACGTTTGGCAGACCGCTTGCGGCTTGTGGTTGTTTGATATGATCATCACCTGCTGCCGGCGTATTGACGAGTCTTTAGAGTCCTACACAGAGGTTTCCTGGCTCAAGCGAAACGAAATAGGAGCGCATATGAGATATGTGCGGGACCGAGAATAATGCGTGTATGTGATACCGTATTCTATTCTCGCGATGAATGTATCGAATGGTTGTATGCGATATAACCTAGTTATCGAATCAAGGATTGATTCGATAAGCCGCTACATTGGATATTAGTCGGTTATATGCGATATGACCGGATCGTTAAATCAAGTGTTGATTTAATGATTTAATGTATAATTATATATTTGATATATTACTTTGCATTAACTAGTATTGGTTCACTTTAAATGGATTTTCTCACTTGCTTTGCACAAGTTGTGTATGTGATATAGTTTTGTGCACTTGATTGTATCATGTTTGATGATACATGCTAACTTGGTTAAGTGTATGATTAAACCATGGTTAGTTAATGGTTAGGGTTTCATTTGATTTATTTATGCATTTATTTATTTTGTTTTGACAAAAGAAAAGTGAAAATGGTTGCTTTCAAAGATGAAGCTTGTTGAAGCTTCATGAAGGTTTGACTAAAGTGACCATTTTGTCTTCATGCTTAACCCTAAGGATTCATTTAACCTTAGTCAATTCTCTACACATAACCATGGTTCATATTATGATAAGTATTCATTTTTCTTTTCTATTTTAGAAACTTATCATAATATTCATCTTCTTCTTCTTGTTCTTCTTCAAGAAGAAAACCTAGCTTTCATCAATGGTGATTTGATGAAAATGAGTGAGAAATCCAATTCTAAAGTGAACCCACTTCCTATTTCTTCATCCTCTACCTCTTGCCAAGTAGTATAGGGTGTTTTCTTCACAAGTTTCATGACTTGGTGAAGTTGGAGCTTGATCTAGTGATGCCTCGACGTAGATCATCTTCGGCATCGTAGTCGATGACCTAGCCCGCCCATTTCTCCGATGAAGCCGACGCTAGAGCCCGGGATTCCATTTGGACAGCGAGGAGACTTCATTGCGGAGCTATAGAGGTGGAGGACCGGATCTACAAAGGTTGTATTTCCGTTCTCTTAGTAAAGTAGTTTACTAGTTCTTGTTTCGCCTAAAAATATAGTTAACGATCTAGTCTAGGGTTTCTCGGCACCGTAAAATTTGAAATTGGCATTGTTGATGCCTTGTGAGACCTCTAGTGTGTGCCTAGGAAACCTAAATTTAGGATGGTGTTGATGTACCTGGTTTGGGACAATCCCAATAACTTTTTGGATCTATCCCTATAGATCCTTATGCCCAGGATGTATATGGCATCACCCAGGTCCTTCATGGAGAACCTTAGTGATAAGAATGATTTGACCGACTGTAGCATAGGAATATCATTTCCTCTCAGAAGAATGTCATCCACGTACAATATGAGGATTGTGACAGCTCTTCCTACAGCCTTCTTATAAACACAAGGTTGATCTGGATTTTTGATGAAATCAAACTCTTTGATAACATCATCGAAACAGATGTTCCAAACTCCGAGATGACTGCTTTAACCCATATATGGATTTAAGCAGTCTACATGGTTTCCCGCTGCTCCCACTGTCAATAAAACCTTCTGGCTGATCCATATAAACGCATTCTTCTAAATCTCCATTTAGAAATGCTGTTTTAACGTCCATCTGCCAGATTTCATTGTCGTAGTGAGCAGCAATAACAAGTAGGATCCGAACGGATTTAAGCATGGCTACGGGCGAAAAAGTTTCGTCATAGTCCAAACCTGGTCTTTGACGAAAACCTTTCGCCACAAGTCTTGCCTTATAGGTCTCTACCTGCCCATCTACACCAATCATTCTTTTAAAGATCCATTTGCATCCCACAGGTTTTACCCCAGGGGGTACAATGTCCAAAGTCCATACTTTGTTGGTGTACATAGACTCCATTTCGGATCTCATGGCATCCAGCCACTTCACAGAGTCACCACTCGTGATAGGTTGCTGAAAACTGGTAGGATCATCATCATCCATGATGCAATCTTCTCCGTCACCATAAATGAGGAAACAATAGTACCTCTCCGGTGGACGAGAAGTCCTACCAGACCTTCGGAGTGGCCGAGGTTCCACAGTTTCTATTGCAACAGCCGGTTCAACCAAATCGTCATTTGTGGTTTGTGTTTCTAGAACCTCTTCTAGATCCACCACCTTGCCATCATCTTTATCTGTGAAAAACTCTTTTTCTAAGAATGTGGCATACTGAGAAACAAACACTTTTTGTTTCTCTTTGTGGTAGAATAGATATCCATAAGAATTCTTTGGATATCCCACAAAGTTACACATGACTGACCGTGTCTCGAGTTTGTCCGGATTCTGCTTTTTAACATAGGCCGGGCAACCCCAAATCTTTATTCTCTTAAGAGATGGCCTCTTCCCGTGCCATATCTCATATGGCGTGGTAGACACGGTTTTGGTTGGAACCCTGTTCAGTAGAAACGCTGCAGTCTCCAATGCATGCCCCCAAAATGAGACGGGTAACTCAGCATCACTCATCATGGATCGGACCATATCTAATAGGGTCATATTCCGTTTTTCAGACACACCGTTGTGCTGTGGTGTGTAAGGAGGAGTGAGCTGAGAGAGAATCCCATTCTCTTTTAGGAAGTTTGCAAATTCTGTACTAAGGTATTCCCCACCTCAATCTGATCGAAGCATCTTGATACTCAAGCCGGTTTGTTTTTCTACTTCTTGTTTATATTCAATGAATTTCTCGAAAGCTTCGGACTTGTGCTTTAATAAAAATACATGGCCGAATCTTGAGAAATCGTCAGTGAACGTAATGAAGTAAGAAAAACCGCCTCTAGCCTGTGTAGACATTGGCCCACATACATCACTATGTATGAAGCCTAGGAGCTCAGTAGCTCCTTCTCCGTGTCCGGTAAACGGAGTTTTGGTCATTTTACCCTTGATACAAGACTGGCAAGTCACATAAGATTTATATATAAAAGAGTTTAAATATCCATCTTTGTGTAACTTGTTTAGTCTTGTTTCGTTAATATGACCAACTCTACAGTGCCAAAGAAAAGCTTCATTTAATTCTGAAAGTTTTCTTTTATTAGTGTGTTGTTTACTGAAAACTGTGTGTTGATTTAGGACGTATATCCCGTTATTAAGTGTACCATACCCAACCAACATTTGATTCAGGTGAATGTTCATAACATTATTCTGCAATATAAAGTTATATCCTTCATTGTCTAACAAAGAAACTGATATTATATTACATAGCATACTTGGTACAAAATAACATGGGTTCAAACCCAAAATACATCCAGATGGCAACCCCAAGTGATACTCTCCCACTGCGACTGTATGTACATTGGAACCATTTCCAACGCGGAGAGTATGGTCACCTGTCTTCAAAACTTTGCTATTTCTCAGTCCCTGCATAGAATTGCAAATGTGAGAACCTGAACCGGTATCTAATACCCAGGAAGCAGAGTTTACAGAAAAACAGTTTTCTGTCACAAACACACCTGAAGCGGAAGCATCCCCATGCTTCTTCTTGAGGTTCAAGTACTCTGTACAGTTGCGCTTCCAATGTCCTGTCTTGTGGCAATGAAAACATTCGCCTTTCCCCGGGTCTCCAGCTTTGGACTTTTCCTTTCCCTTCACCTTTTTAACTCCACCCTTAGGATTGGTGGGCTTCTTCTTTTTCTTTCCTTTGGCCTTAGCTTTTAGGCGAGAAGAAGAAGATTGCCCAATAGTCATAGCGGGAGTTTTCATTGATTTCATAGTGCTCTCTGTACTCCTTAACATATTAAGGAGTTCAGGTAGCTCCTTCTCCATGCCGTGCATGTTGAAGTTAACTATGAACTGACCAAAGGTGGAGGGGAGGGACTGCAGAATAATATCTGTATATTGTTCATTGTCCATTGTCCATCCTAGGTCCTCAAGCTCTTCTATAAGAGCTATCATCTTCAGAACATGGTCTCCTACTGGTGTGCCAGGGGCCATTCGCATCTGAAACAATTTCTTTGATGCTTCGTATCGTAATACGCGGGATTGCTCTCCATACAACTCCATTGTATGGAGAGATATGGTTTGAATGTCCATATTCTCGTGCTGCTTTTGATGTGTATTGTCCATCGATGCAAGCGCGAGGCATTTGGCCATGGCACAGTCAGCGTCCCATCTCTTGCGGACTTCAATGTCCGCAACTGAGGATTTTGGACCTAGGGTGGGTGGGGCTGAAGCCGTGAAGACATATGATACTTTATCATAAGTCAAGGCTATTTTCAGATTCCTCAGCCAGTCTTTATAATTGGTCCCATTCAGTTTGTTTTTATCTAGTAGAAGCTTGAGTCCAGTCATTGGTATCTACCATTAAGAGAGAGAAAAGAATACACTCAGCGAAAGCTCTTGCATAGATTAGATTGGTTATTTTCTTGTCTAATCGATGTCTCCCACTGCTTTAATCAAGTTTTTCTTTCAAACCTTAAAAAGAAAACTAGCCAGGATTAATTACAGTCTACAACTTCGCTAACCGTTCAGCCAGGCCAGTGTCGGTACTTGAGGGAGGTTCCCCGTTCTTTCGCACGAACCTAATTAAAGTAAACCTCGTTTTCCCAGAGGCATAGCCCCGTTAACACCTTTCTAGACACCTAATGAGTTAGCTAATTGTAAACTGAAAAACTCTCCTAGGAGCAACTATTGCCCACAGTGGGATCGGGATCCAACCATCATATGGAAGGTATGCAATCTCATTGCAAATCTCAACACTTGAAATTCCCGATGTAATTTTTACCCCTAGTACTTATGACCTTAACTATGGTCAACAAATCATAAGTACCAGTCAAGTTCTACCCGTCATTTCTTGATTAATTAGACCCACCCATATGACCCTTAACTATGGTCAACAAAGTCGCATGAATGTCCTAATTAATCTGCATCATATGCAGTGTAGGAAGACATCACTTAGCTACCGTACACTACGCCTTAACTAAAGTCAACAAACGTAGCACGAATACTAAGTACTCTACTTCCTAAAATGACGGAGGGTTGCGGATGATTTTTAAGAAAATCTTTAACGCTTTGAACTTGATATCGTTGTAGAATCAAATGGTTTTCAAAAGGAGTGGCTTAAGCTCCGCAGTTTTGAAATGTAGCTTTTTCACAAATAGCCGAGTGGTTTTCAAATCCGATTCTACAACATCTTTTTAGGTTTATTTTCTTTACATTAATCATATTAATGTAATCCCATCATTTAAGTCCTTAAACCAATCACAGAAAAGAAACGAAAATAACACGTACGCTTATGCCATCCGCATTCGCCGAAATGTTCCGTTATGCACCGTTAGGTTACTTAACTAACGGCATACCAGGACGGGACTAGCGCGGGTGTAAAACATAAGCAACGTCTACTATATATCATATATATAATATGTCATTCGTCTCAGATATCACAGAACACAGGCAGCAGAAACATATATATAATGTGGGATATACTAGGACGTCCGTATTTAATATTTAGCCAACAATAGAAAATACGGATTCCACAGTCGCGATGAATAGCCAAGCCCACACCCCTATACCCCTACGAGAGCGGCAAGCGACCCTACCAATCCTGGAGTTTAGGAGACCCGGTCTCGACTCCTCGAGATGGCCTCCCACTGAACTCCAGAACCCGGTCACTTGTGCTCCCCTCCTTGGGTCTATCCTAATGCGGAAAAGTAAATAATATACAACACTGGTGACACAACCTCAACCCGGAAGTGCCCCAAATAAAAGAATATTACATTACATTTGAATTTACATGAATGAAAATATAAAACTCTCATCTCACATAAAAAAACCCCGTCTATTCGATCGCGACAATCCTGCACATCATATCTCAGCAACACATAATATCACATATCATCAACGTAAGTAAGTATCTGTACCCCAATTGTCGTTGATGTATAGCAACGAAGCCGGCGATATCAAACATACTACACTTATGGTCACAGAAAAGAAAGTGTAAAACTACAATATTTGGAATCCACATTCTCTTTAGACATCATAAATGCGAAATATCACATACTTCGTATTTTATGCCTAAACTATATGAATTCCACATATTGTATCACATTCCAGATAAATAGACAGTATAAATGTTTTCGAACGAACGATCAAATACCCAAGATTCACTAAAGCTCAACACTTGAGCAGAGTTCAAAAACCCGGAGTGTGACACAGTAGTAGCGGTCCAGCCGTAGAAGGGTCAAGCCAACGCCTCACATGTGGCACGCCGTACTGCCCCAAACCCTAAGGTTCAAACGGCAGTTCAAGACGGTCACATAATCGAGTTAAGGTTTGTTGTCTTCTAGAGTGTCCACCACAAAAAGACTTGCATGTATCTCCAAAATATTTAAACCCCGTGAATAGTGAGCAAATGATACTCGTTCAAACACTTCAATACTTTGTAGTTTACCCGGAAAAGAAACGAAATGAAAATTCCGATCGAATCGACGAGTCCAAAACCATCTCTAGAAAATACAGTACTATATTCAGATTAAACATACCTAAAACACTATACAAGCAGTTATAAGAATTACTGTGTAAACAGGAAGCAATGATGCCTCTGTACGGCCGCGGAGCCACGGCCTAAGCAAGGAATGGCCGCGGTTCCGCGGCGGTTTGTAAGGATCAGGGCTTCGAATTTCACAGTTTGTCTTAGTTCTTCCTGCTGTATTTTTTAAGTATTTTTAATTCTGAAAAATGTCAGATTTTAAAATTTGTCCAGAGAGGGTCTCGAAAAATCGTATTTTGATCCGATCGGGATTTTTACTTCGTAAAAGTGTCGCCTAATGTTCTAGGTCGGCTCTGATACCAACGTAAGTCAGGCAGCCAACCCATCCAATGGAGTCACCGTGGCACCAACGGGTCCCTCAGCGGCTACTTTTTACGCATGCCCCCTCGCGAGGACTACAACCCGCCAGAACACCTTCCGTTCTCGGGACACCCTAGGGGTAAGAGCCTATGCTTCGCCATACTGTCACACGGTGAGATCCCCCCATAGATCGACATCTAATGCCTAGTAGCTCTGATACCAATGTAAAGTTTACCTAGCACCCTATGTAGAGTTTGGAAGCATCACATGTCACAAAATTCAATTTTTTTATGGTGCTAAGTAAGCATAAAAAGGATCTATCCTAGAAAATTAGGGTTTCTAGAACTTTAACTAACATCATATGTTACAAAGGCTAGGGTTTTGAGAGTACAACCTTTGTAGCTCCCTTTAGTAGACTCCTTGGCCACTTGAGAGTTGGAAAAGTGTTCGCTTGAAGTCCTCTAACGTCCACGACGATCCACCCGAAGCTCCTTTGTCCAAGCTATCAACTTCACTTTAACAAGAAGATGAAATGAAGCAAACACTCTAAACAAGTAGGCTAGACTTGTGTAGAATGGTGTTGTGGTTCTCTTTCTCACTTCAAAATCCTATCTTTATGTGCATTTTGCTCACTTGAAAAGTCTAGAAAGCAAGAGCTTAAGGTTGAAGAAGATGATGGCTATTTTTAAGAAGAAGAGAAGATAAACTCATGAAAAGAAAAAGAAAATATATGTATATATATTTATTTCTTCTCATCTCAAACCATGGTTAAATTATGAAGATATTATTTAATTTGAGTTAAAACATGAAAGGAAAGTTTAATCCATGGTTAAGGGTAGGTGAGCATGGTTAGGTCAAAGAAGAGACTAGAAACAAACCATGAATTATCCTTTTCCTTTTTCATTTTGTTTTAAAACAAATATAAGTAATAATCCATATAAATAACCAAGGTGTGAGTCTTATATTGCCACCATTTTCTATGTATAAACAACCATGATAGAATGATGTATGTATGCATGTGTGCATGCACTTCCATATGTGCATGAACAAGAATGAATGCATACATGCATGCATACATCCAAAAGAAACAAGATAGGATTTCTAGTGAGAAGCTAATGGTTAAATGATAAATCAACACTTGATTTATCAACCCGGTCATATCACACGATCCGACCAAAAGCAATCCGCCCAATTAATATACGGTATCTCATACGCGCATTTTAACCGGGTCCATGCGCATATAGCATACACGCACCACAACGTTTCGCCTGGACTAGGAAACTCCTTTGTGGGATTCTAAGACTCGTCAATACTCCGGCAGTGCGTGATGATCATATCAAGCACCCCCAAGCCACAAACGGTCAGCTAAACGTAACGGCCACCCGGGTATTGAGCGATCAGAAGAAAACAAGCGAACCTGCTACAACTCCCGTCGAGCCAACCTGCAACACTACCGTAAAGTCCGGTCTCTTCGTCAGATATGCTGCATATCGAGCCTAGGGATGGTCACGTCGACCCCAATAACTCAATAAGTCGTGCCAGTGAATGGTCTATAACCGATCGAGAAACTACCGATAACACTTATCAGCAAATCTCAGCAGCCCTGGCCAGGGACTTACTGATATAACCAGTCGGGCACAGCACATCATCAACTCCTAATACCGGGAGAGACGAAACCCCTCCTATCGCTCGTCGTCTTCCTGTGTCTCGGGACTGTACCCAACGACCACCTGTTTGCACGACTCAGTAGAGCCGTGGTAGGTTAGCAATCAAAGTACAGTGGGAGAACACACAAGACTCTATGACGATCTCGGGTCTACAGAATAACCTGTACCAGTGTCACCTGAGAACTGCTATCCGACGATAGATATAATTCCATATAGGAGTTCTCGGTGAATCCGTCCAGTGTACCCAGTCACCACTGAGCACCCGTATATGATCTTGATGTCAAACAACGATGAACGTGGGAACATTCATCGCCCATCGTATGGGTCTAGTATCATATACGCCAGTTTACTCTGGTATATCAATGCCCTGTCTCGATATACCTACGACTAGGGACTTTCCACGATATGCTTATAGACTACAGATGTCCCACTAGTATGATCTCTATCATAATCACTGTAGTCAAGCCGATATCCTCAGGGCTTTATCAGCATGTATGAATGAATAAAAGCATGATCAAATCAACATGTCAGATAAAGAAAAACCAGATAGCATACTATCATGTCGAGCAAGAATGTACACTGAATATATATATATACATGTATAAATACATCCACTAGCACATAATGGCCTCTAGGGCATACATATAGCCAACAAATGCCTATGACCGACTCTTAGTCGACCATATCACTCTGGAAGCTAGAACCAAGAACTTTCTTTTAGTGCTACTCAAGTACTTAAGAATGTCTTCCACAGCTGTCTAGTGATTCTCCCAAGATCCGATTGATTCCTGATAACTATACCTAGTAAGTCATCTACATCTAGTCCGGTACATAACATCGCATACTCTGATAGAGCCTACTACCGATGCATAGGGTATCCCTGTTGGATATATGTATGCCTTAGAGGCCATTATATGTATAGTGGATGCTTGGACATGTATATATATGGATTACTTTCTTGATCGACATGATAGTATGCTATATGGTTTACTTTGTATGACATGTTGACTTGATCATGTTTTTATTCATTTGCACATATTGATAAAGCCCTGAGGATATTAGCTTGACTACTGCGATTATGATATGGATCATATTAGTGGGACACGTGTAGTTTATAAGCATATCCTTGATCTGTTCCTAGTCGTGGGTGTATCGAGACGGGGCATCGATATTCCAGAGTAGACTAGTGTATACCATTCTTGTCCCATGTGATGGGCGATGGATGTTCCCATATCCATCTGGTGTGCTGACACCAAAGAATGTATGCGGGTGCTCAGTGGAGATTGGGTATACTGAACGGACTCACAGAGAACTCCTATGTCGTATTATATCTATCGTCGGATAGCAGTTCTCAGGTGACACTGGTACAGGTTAGTCTGTAGACCCGAGATCGTCATAGAGTCTTGTGTGTCCTCCCACTGTACTTTGATCTCCACCCTACTATGGCTCTACTGAGTCATGCAAACAGGTGGTCTTTGGGTACAGTCCCGAGGAACATGGAGGCGACGAGCGATAGGAGGGGTTTCGTTTCTCCCGGTATTGGGAGTTGATGTTTTGCATTGCTCGATTGGATATAACAGGAAGTCCCTGGCCAGGGCTGCTAAGATTTACTGATAAGTGTTATCAGTAGTTTCACGATTTGTTATGAGCCGTACACCAGCATGATTTATTGAGTTATTGGGGTCGACGATACCATCCCTAGACTCTATATGCAACATATCTGACGAGGAGACCGGACTGTACGGTAAGTTTTGCCAGATGGCTCGACGGGAGTTTTGACTGCTTTGTTGGTTTTCTTCTGATCGCTCAATACCCGGGTGGCCGTTACGTTTAACTGACCGCTTGCGGCTTATGGGTGTTTGATATGATCATCACCCACTGCCGGCGTATTGACGAGTCTTAGAGTCCCACACAGGAGTTCCCTAGCCCAGGCGAAATGATGTGGTGTGCATATGAGATATGCACAGGGACCCGATTAAATATGTGCATGTGATACCGTATTTTATTCAGGAGTTTTTCTATTGGTCGGGTCATATTTGATATGACCGGTTTGTTAAATCAAGTGTTCATTTAACAACTTTTAGTTTAATTTCTTTTATTAAACCCATTTCTTTTTATAATGTGTATGCATACATGTATGCACATGTTGATGTGCATGGACACATACATGCATACAAAGTATCATGGTTGATAATACACCTTTGATGGAAATGCAAGACTCACATGGAACTTTTATTTATATATTCATTTGCATTTAAGTTGAAAGAAAAAGAAAAGGAAATATTAATCCAAGGTTATCTTTCTACACACTTCTTGAAGTTGACCACACTTCACCCACTTTTTAATCTTGGATTAGTTTTCCTTTTGCCTTTTAACTCATGTGCAATAATATCTAAATTAAGTAATCATGGTTTGAGATGAGAACAAGAAAATATATATGTTATTTTCTATTCTCATTAATTATTATCTTGAGCTCTTAAGCTTGCCATCATCTTCTTCCTCATTCTCGTACTCTCTTGAGTTGAGAAAGAAAGTGAGTTAGTTAAAAAGATTGGGTTTTGATTAGAGAAAACAAACCACCTCTTCATTCTACTCTAATCTAGCCAATTAGTTTAGAGTGTTTAGCTTCATCTTCTACTTTGATCAAGTGGAGCTAGGAGCTTGGACAAAGTGAACTTCGGGTGGATCATCGTAGACAAAGGAGCTTACTTGCAACCTTTCTTCAACTCTTAACAATCCTGGGAGTCACTACAAAGAGGACTGCAAAGGTTGTATTCCTTTCACTTAGTGATAATATGGTTTTTGTATGTGATACTTGTGTTGTTACCCTAGTATTCTAGTTAAAGATCCTTACTTTGTTTGCTTAGCACCTCCATAATTTATTAAAGTGGCATGTGTGATGCTTCCATATCTACAGTAGGTGCTAGGGAAACCTAACAATGGTATCAGAGCCAAGCCAGAATTCTGGACACGGTATTAGAACTATTACGAAAACGAAATTGACACCGAAAATACGATATTACAGAACCCTAAACTTGCACTCTCTAAATTTTTTAAAAGTCGTCTAAATTTTTTTAAACAACTGAAGAATCATATTTGGGATAATATAAGAACAATGGGGAAATACGGAGGGGAGTGCTCGGAATTTTGCCGAGCCCTAAGCCCCCAAAACCGAGCAGGCCGGCCCCTTAGGCTCCACCCCCCCCCCCCCGTATTGGTCCAATGCTCTGTTGTCTTCATTTTGGGATTTCTAGTATTGTTTGCATAGCCCAATTTTCATGTGATGATTATGTAACGTTTTAGAAATCGTTATGAGAATTTTTCCGTTTTAGGGTTAAATTGTCGGTATTTTCCGTTTCAACCCGACTGTGTTCAAATGACCATATAGACTTGCCAGCACCTATTTTAGCTAAAATAAAGCTAGTGCGCAAGCTTTGGGAGTATATGGGACATTTTTGTTCAATTAAAATTTTCCCAATTTTAATATTATTTTAATACGGTATTAGCTTTTTGGGAAATTTCTCTATGTAATCTTTTCCATAAATCAACTTGAGTTAATTCAAACCCTTCTCACCATATCTAGATCTTTGTGTTGACTAGGATTAATGTTAAAGAAAAGAAATGAAATGAAAGAATAAGAGGTGGCATGTGCATGCATGTTCATTTAATGGCATTTATGTGCATTTATGATGAATTAAGCTAGGAAACTCCACACAACTCTCCCTCCTACTCACTTGGCCGAGATCCTTCCTCCCTCTACTGCTCTTGATCATTTCCCTTCCATTTTTCATCAACCCAAGGCAATAAATCTCCAAAATTCCCAAATAAATCACAAAAATACCTCAAGTCTTGACTCTTGCTCTTTGATCACTTGGAAACTTGGAAAGATTGGATCTTGTGAGCTAAAGTTGATAGGTATAATCCCTACACTGATAAATAAGAGTTTTTATGTTGTATAGCTCGTTCGTTATTCTTTAGAACACTTAAAGTATCGATTAGTGAAATATGGGGTTTTTAGTGTCTTTTTAGAGCCTCTGTATCTGCTGTGTTCTGGAAATTTTAGTGAGTGACGAAACAAAATTATAGTGATGTACTAGTGACCCTGGAGCACCACCTGAGACACGAGGACCACCCCACCAGCCGGGGCCGGCGACCCCTTTGGCGAATTCCGGCGACGCAGATTTTGTAGGAAGGTGCTGGGGTTTTGCTTCTGTGGATAGTTGTCTGCTGTTGGTTATGGGTGTTTGGTACTGTTTACTTTTTTAGTATTTACAGTATTAAAAATCTGGAATCGTTTACCTATAATCTAGTGTTTTGTGTCCGCGTGTTACGTTTTGCGACACGAATCGTGATCTGATGCAGCTGTTGTACTCAGTGTGGTTTAGTAGTGTCGGAATACACGTTAGCCACTAGACGGAGACTTGTTGTAGCGCCTTGAAATGTCGTTTTGGTGTTTTCCCGAAAATCGGTGAAAATTCAGTATTTTTCCGTAAACCGTCTTTTTTGTTATTTTGCAGTTTAGGACTAATTATACCTAATTTGGATAGGTAATTGCTAGTTTTTAGTAGCTAATGAGTTACTTATTAATTTTTGGTCATTTAAAATTTTTTCCCTATTTTTCATTTTTTTAATATTATTTTAAGCCGGTAAGAAAATACATTAAATTAGCGATAAATACAAATTTAAATGGGCTAAATTTAAGCTTTAAAATCATGTTAATTAAAATCTAGTTGTAATATAAATTTTTCGTAATTTATTTCAAGTTTTAAGTAATTTTTATTTTGGAAAACGAAATTTATTTAATTTAAGCTTTAAACTTGCAAAGATGAATTTGTGGGGGGCCTTTTTGCTTGTTTTTTTTTTACAACCTCTCACATTCTCCTATTTCTCTCTTGGGCCGAGCCCACCTGCAGGATTTCCCCCCTCCATTTACTCCATTTCATTTCATGTGATGAAAGTTATGAGTTGAATTTTATATATTAATTTAGGTTTGGTTTTGAGGTAATGGATGGTTTGACTTGGAGAAAATCATGTACACCACACCATTCTCTCCCCATTCCTTTCTCTGCTGGCCGAGAGCAGCTCATCCCCCCCTCCATTTTTTTTTCCTTTTTCCTTCCTCTTTGCTATAAAAAAATTCCATCAAAATCCATCAAAATTCAACAAAATAAACAAATTTCTTCACAATTTCAAAACAAAACCCTATTTCCTCTCTTTTCAAACCTAAATGGGTTCAAATCTTGGTGAAAGGAGGCATCTTTGGAAGCAAATTGTTCTTGCTAGATCTCTAGTTTGAGGTATAAATTCTACCTAGTTAAATTCTTTTGGTTAAGTTTCTTAAATTAAATTGTTTTAGTGTTAATTTAGTGTTAGTTTCATTCTAGTTTTTTTAAAGTTAATGGTTTGAGTTAACTAGGAATTTAGAAACCATTATTTAGTTAATTAAATTTATGTTGCTATCTAGTGTTTTGCTAACCTTAATCTAAGTGGTTAGCTTGCTAATTAGGCTAAAATCTAGTATTAAATTAAGGTTTTTTCATGTATAGTTTGGTTTAAGTTTGCTAATTACCAAAAATCAAGAGAAGGGTTTGTGTTGGAATTATGGTTTGATGCATAGTTAATGGTTTAAAAAAATTGTAGCGGCTATCTAGTGGGTTAGTTGGAAGTTTGTGTTGGATCGTGAGCACTTTATCGCATAGCGGCGATGTTGCGTCGTTTTTTTTGAATGTTTGTGCTTACTAGTTTTGTGATAAAGGTAGGTGATAAATTATTTTTGATGTCTTGATGACATTTTTAGCGTATCCTAGGACTTTTAGGTTGTGTGAGTGCGGATGTTTGTGTATACGGGTTTTAGTTTTGCCGGGCGACCAAATCGGCAATTTTAGTTAGTTTTTGCGATTTTTGCGTGCGTTCCGCGCACCTTGTGCACGTTGTACCTAGCTTGTGAACGTTAGTATTTTCGTTTGGGTTTTGCGTCGTTCTTGATATGTAACCTTATATTTGGTATTGATGTAAATTCCAGGTTCGGTCGCGGAGACGTCAGACGCGGCACGAAAGGGGAAAGCGGTGATTGGAAGTGACTAGCTAGGGATTCCAGTGAGTAGATGTAACATCTACGGGGGACTATCGTTGGATGGCGCAAGCCTCCCGATAGTTTTAGTAACTTAAAAGATTCTTAGTGATGTTAGTAATTAGGGGTGTAATACTTATATGATTATTTGCTGCATCCATGCCTTATATTGACATACATATGCGAACCCATTTTATAGGACACCTGCACCATTGCCAGGGTTTTTATATGCAGCACGAGCACTATTCATGCTTACACACACTCCCTGGTAATTGCCATGCCACCACACTAGATAACCTATAATTTGAAACCTTTTACTAATTAATGCTTAAACCTGTGCCATTGCCTTTAATTCCTTAAAATGAAATCGTTGGATTGCTATTCATGTGCATGTACCTCATCATATTATTTGTTCATGCCTAGTCTATTAATCAAACATCGTAGCTTAATTATTGATACCATATGCATTCATCACCATTAATATATGCACTTATGAGGGTTTCTTGAGATTTTATGATATTTCTGGATTTCGGGGGAAAGCCGCAAAATTTCTAAACTTATTATGTTTTTAAAATATGTAATTGCGGTTTTCTAGTGATGTAAAGTGTCGTCCACCATGAGTTTGTTGTGGTTTTCGAGATCCGTGTCGAGGAGTGGAGGAACCGTCACGGGTACATGGTGGGCCCGGTATGGTACCCCGGGGCAAGATGAATGTGGTGTTGACGTTGAGCCTGGCAGGGGACGGATTACCTACCGGTGACTGTTTGGCACGACGGATATCCAGAGGATACCGACCGTGGCCGAGAGATGATGAGATTTTGATATTGAGCTGGGTCAGCCGGATGGCTGAGGCCAGAGATACTATGACATGGATATATGAGATTTGTGATAGTTTTGAGGTGTCGTTGCTGGACACAGGTTCTTGTTGATTCTATTGGTATTGTGCTGGTATTTCAAAAGAGATTCTTAAAGGGAAAGACATGATTTCTTATACTTACACATTCAGATCACGAGTTGATTCGCATTGCATTCATACCTGCTAGTATATTCGTATTGCATACCTACCTGCTATTATGTCCTGCCTTACCTGTATTTTAGATGCTAGGATACTTGTGTGCATGCTTTCGATAGCCTGTGTAGATGTTATTTATTACTCACGAGTTGGCAACTCACCCCCGTTGTGCCACAGCCTTTTGCAGGTCCGCTCCGTTAGTACAGTAGCGGCGGGGGCACTTGTTTCTTTTGCCTCCTTTGCCTGGACTCGAGGTTTTGCTCTTAGGTGGGTTATATTATTATTTTTGTACCACCTTGTATATTCCTTGTATCTAGTGTACTCCATCTACTGTTTTTATCAGTATTGTTGTATATTGACCGAGAGTTTAGACTGTAAGATTTGTGGACTTTTATGCTGTATTTTGGGGTCGAGCTCACTTGAGTCGACATGCTGTTTTTCTCATGCTTCCTTATGATTATTTCGCATGTTGTTGCTTTATATTGCGTGGGATTTGTGACCGCCTTGTGGCGAAGAGCTAGCTCCCGCTTGGGGATGCCCTATTTGTTGGATTCATATATATTCTTGTTGTACCCATTTTGGGGGCCAGTATTTGCAAAGGAGACTCTGCCGAAATTTTCGGAAAAATTTGTATTGTTTTTAAAAAAAGGTTTCTATATGACTTATTTGATAAACTCGCTTTCAATGGATTGGATTTCCTTCATTCTTTTGCTTTTTTTTGGTTTTGGTTTCTGGGCTTTGGCTTACTTATTTTACGGACGTCTTGAGACGTTTCGTAACTTAAGTGCCAGTCACGTTCCGTACCCTGCGGGTCGTGACAAAGTTGGTATCAGAGCGATAGGTTTTACCTTTTTGAGTGTAAGATGACCCTTGGTAGATGGAGTAAGTGACTTAAGTAGGGTAACGTAGTGTGTGTATGTCCGCGGCATACTTGCGATACGGTATTCCGCCTAAGTGACTTTAGGATATACTTGCTTGAAATTCCTTCTTCAATTCCGTGTATCCTATGATTCTTTTGCACTGTTCTTATTATCCTTTTTCTGTACCAGCCACTATGCCGCCAAAGGCTACGAGGGCACAGAGGGCTGCCGCCCGAGACGAGATTCGAGCAGGCTCGTCCGAGATGAGGACTGAGCAGGGTGGCATGCCTATGCCGCAGGGATAGACTGATCCGCCTTCCCCAGGCCGTATGGATAGGCTCGAGTCCGGTATGAAGGAGCTGCGACAGATGATGGGAGGCGTGCAGGAGCTACGACAGATGGTGGGGACCTTAGTAGAGGTCAATCGAGCGCAGTGATCAGATACTACTCCCCCTACGGTCGTTTCGAGACCGAGTCGGATTCGCACTGATATATTAGCACCTAGGCGTGTTCGCAGAGGCCGTGGCGGATTCTTTAGAGGCCAGTTGTATTGCCTTCACCCATATGGTCAGCAGCCATGGTTAGGATGTTTTTGGTGTGGTAGCCTACATCATCGTATCAGAGACTGTCCGGTGAGACGAAAGGGAGCGGCGACAGTGCCACATGTTACCTTACCACCATCACTACCCCCTCCTCAGAGAGCTCTACTTCCTACCACTGGAGATGCTTCACGTCAGATAGGTGCACCCAGAGGCCGTGGACACGGCGGTCCTGTTCAGAGAGGACGAGGAGGCAGAGGCCGAGGTCGAGGTCAGCCCGCTATCGGTGGAGGACAGGTCCGAGTTTTTGCTTTGACACCGCAGGATGCGCAGGCATCCCATGCCGTTGTGACAGGTACCTTGCCAGTTTGCTCTTTCGACGCACGGGTATTATTTGACCCAGGTTCCACACATTCGTACGTCTCTACACACTTTGCACCGATGTTGGGCCGTGAGTCGTCGTCGTTAGATCATCCGCTTGTTGTTAGTACTCCGGTAGGCAAGTCGTTTGTCGCTCGTTTTGTATTTCGATTGTGTTCCGTTCGTATCGGGGAGAGGGATTCATCAGTTGATTTGATTCTCCTCGATATTTTGGACTTTGATGTGCTTCTGGGCATGGATTGGCTAGCCACTTGTTATGCTTCGGTGGACTGCCGTGAGAAGGCAGTCATATTTAGCTTTCCGGGAGAGCCAGTCCTTGTTATTCAGGGAGACCGCAGCGTCACCCTTCCCAGCTTGATTTTGTCTCTTCGCGCTGGTCAGCTCTTGCGGAAGGGATGTCAGGGATTCTTAGCGTATATTTGTGATACTCGAGCTGCGGAGGTTCCGTTGGACCGGGTCCCGGTTGTTTGTGAGTTCCCTGATGTTTTCCCTGATGAGCTACCTGGGCTACCACCTGAGCGCGATGTTGAGTTCTTCATCGATTTGTTTCCCGGCTCGGGGACTATTTCTATACCGCCTTATCGGATGGCCCCGGCAGAGCTTCGATAGCTAAAGGATCAGTTGCAGGATTTGTTAGAAAAGGGGCTTATTCGACCTAGTATTTGTCCGTGGGCTGCTCCGGTCCTGTTTGTCAAGAAGAAGGATGGAAGTTTGCGCTTATGTATCGACTACCGCCAGCTGAACAAAGTTACCATTCGGAACAGATGTCCGTTGCCACGCATTGATGATTTGTTCGACCAGCTCCAGGGCGCGGGTTATTTTTCGAGGATCGACTTGCGATCAGGATACCATCAGCTGCGAGTTCGACAGGAGGATATACCGAGGACAGCTTTCCGTACACGCTATGGCCACTACGAGTTTTTGGTAATGTCGTTCGGACTCACCAACGCCCCAGCAACATTCATGGATTTGATGAACTGTACATTCAGGACGTATCTTGACTTGTTCATCATCGTGTTTATTGAGGATATCTTGGTGTACTCCCGGAGCAGATCGGAGCATGTGCAGCACTTGCGGATTACGTTAAAGACTCTGAGGGAGCACCAGCTGTTCACAAAGTTCTCCAAGTGTGCATTCTGGCTGGACAGCGTCGGATTCTTGGGTCACGTGGTTACGAGAGACGGCATATGTGTGGGCCCGAAGAAGATTGAGGCTGTTCAGCAGTGGCCCCGACCTACATCGGTTACTGAGATCCGTAGTTTTCTAGGCCTGGCGGGCTACTACAGGCGTTTTGTTCAGGACTTCTCCCGTATAGCTGCACCTTTGACCGGTTTGACCCAGAAGGGAGTTCCTTTCGTTTGGACAGAGGAGTGCGAGCGCAGTTTTCAGCAGCTACGGACTTGTTTGACTACGGTGCCGGTATTATCTTTGCCTTCGGGATCAGGCGGATTTGTGGTCTACTGTGATGCTTCGCGAGTGGGGTTAGGATGCGTACTGATGCAGCATGGCCGGGTGATCGCTTATGCTTCTCGGCAGTTGAAGAAGTATGAACAGAACTACCCCACTCACGATTTGGAGATGGCTGCAGTGGTCTTTGCACTGAAGATTTGGCGACATTACCTATATGGTGAGTCGTGCCAAATATTCACAGACCACAAGAGCTTAAAATACATATTTCAGCAGCGAGACCTGAACCTCAGACAGCGTCGTTGGATGGAGTTGGTGAAAGACCACGACTGCGAGAACTTATATCACCCAGGCAAGGCGAATGTGGTGGCAGATGCATTGAGTAGGTTGCCCGGGGGCAGTCTATCCTTTTTGCGCGCAGTGCAGAGGCAGTCGTCAGCAGATTGGCAGATGTTATGCGACAGCCGAGTTGAGTTCGAGTTCACTCAGACAGGGGGATAGCTCGCGCATGTTCGTGCACGCCCACAGTTGCTTGACCGTATATATGAGGCACAGCGCAGTGACGACCGTTGCTCGGAGATCATGGCACGGATGGGTCAGGGCAGATTTTCCGAGTTCGTGATTGACGATCAGGGGATTTTACGCTATGGATCTAGACTGTGCGTACCAGATGCTGATGGATTGCGGCGCGACATTCTTGAGGAGGCACACCGATCAGTGTATAGTGTCCATCCCGGTTCCACCAAGATGTACCATGATATGAAAGAGACCTACTGGTGGGACGGGATGAAGAGGGACATTGCGGAGTTCGTTTCGAGATGCCTGACTTGTCAGCAAGTCAAGGCCGAGCACCAGAGGCCCGCAGGAGAGCTACAGCCGTTACCCATTCCACAGTGGAAATGGGAGCAGATTTCGATGGACTTCGTTGTGGGTCTACCCAGGACCAGTCGAGGGTACGACTCCATCTGGGTGATCGTGGATAGATTGACGAAAGCGGCTCACTTCCTACCAGTGAAGACCACTTTCAGCTTCGCTCAGTATGCTCAGCTCTACATTGACGAGATCGTGCGACTACATGGCGTACCGACTTGTATTATGTCAGATCGAGACACCCAGTTCACCAGCCGACTATGGCAGAGACTCCAGGAGGCTTTGGGCACTCGTTTGAGCTTCAGCACAGCATTTCATCCGCAGACCGACGGACAGTCAGAGCGGACCATTCAGACTCTCGAGGACATGCTCAGAGCGTGCATTTTAGACTTCGGTGGTAGCTGGGATCGTCATTTACCTCTAGTGGAGTTCTTCTACAACAACAGCTTCCAGGATACTATTCAGATGGCACCTTTCGAGGCATTGTATAGGAGGAGATGCAGATCGCCCGTCTGTTGGACAGAGCTCAGCGAGAGCAGTATTTTGGGGCCGCGGCTTGTTGAGGAGACGACAGCGAAGATACAGATGATCCGAGACCGGATGAGAGCGGCTCAGAGCAGGCAGAAATCGTATGCGGACAGGCGCCGTCGCAGATTAGAGTTCGCAGTGAGCGACCATGTTTTTCTGAGAGTCTCTCCGATGAAGGGCGTGATGCGTTTTGGGCGAAAGGGGAAGCTTAGCCCTAGATTCGTAGGTCCCTTCGAGATCCTCGAGCGTGTCGGCGCTGTTGCATATCGTTTGGCCCTTCCACCCAGCCTTCCCGATGTTCACCCCGTCTTCCATGTTTCGATGCTCCGCAAGTACCTTCATGACCTTTCGCATGCGATTCAGCACCCGACAGTCCAGCTGGAGCGTGACCTTTCCTTTGCAGAGCAGCCGGTGGCCATCCTGGTTCGGTAGGTGAAGAAGTTGAGATCGAAAGTTTTATCGACCGTCAAGGTCCTTTGGCGTAGCCCGAGCAGCGAGGAGGTTACCTGGGAGACCGAGGGCGAGATGAGGAAGAAATATCCCCATCTCTTTGAAGGTACGCGTAGTTATTTTTAAATTCGGGGACCGAATTTCTTTAAGGGGGGAAGATTGTAGCGTCTTGAAATGTCGTTTTGGTGTTTTCCCGAAAATCGGTGAAAATTCAGTATTTTTTCGTAAACCGTCTTTTTTGTTATTTTGTAGTTTAGGACTAATTATACCTAATTTGGATAGGTAATTGCTAGTTTTTAGTAGCTAATTAGTTACTTATTAATTTTTGGTCATTTAAAATTTTCCCCTATTTTTCATTTTTTTAATATTATTTTAAGCCGGTAAGAAAATATATTAAATTAGCGATAAATACAAATTTAAATGGGCTAAATTTAAGCTTTAAAATCATGTTAATTAAAATCTAGTTGTAATATAAATTTTTCGTAATTTATTACAAGTTTTAAGTAATTTTTATTTTGGAAAACGAAATTTATTTATTTAAGCTTTAAACTTGCAAAGATGAATTTGTGGGGGGCCTTTTTGTTTGTTTTTTTTTGTACAACCACTCACATTCTCCTCTTTCTCTCTTGGGCCAAGCCCACCTGCAGGATTTCCCCCCTCCATTTACTCCATTTCATTTCATGTGATGAAAATTATGAGTTGAATTTTATATATTAATTTAGGTTTGGTTTTGAGGCAATGGATGGTTTGACTTGGAGAAAATCATGTACACCACACCATTCTCTCCCCATTCCTTTCTCTGCTGGCCGAGAGCAGCTCATCCCCCCCTCCATTTTTTTTTCTTTTTCCTTCCTCTTTGCTACAAAAAAATTCCAACAAAATCCATCAAAATTCAACAAAATCAACAAATTTCTTCACAATTTCAAAACAAAACCCTATTTCCTCTCTTTTCAAACCTAAATGGGTTCAAATCTTGGTGAAAGGTGGCATCTTTGGAAGCAAATTGTTCTTGCTAGATCTCTAGTTTGAGGTATAAATTCTACCTAGTTAAATTCTTTTGGTTAAGTTTCTTAAATTAAATTGTTTTAGTGTTAATTTAGTGTTAGTTTCATTCTAGTTTTTTTAAAGTTAATGGTTTGAGTTAACTAGGGATTTAGAAACCATTATTTAGTTAATTAAATTTATGTTGCTATCTAGTGTTTTGCTAACCTTAATCTAAGTGGTTAACTTGCTAATTAGGCTAAAATCTCGTGTTAAATTAAGGTTTTTTTTTATGTATAGTTTGGTTTAAGTTTGCTAATTACCAAAAATCAAGAGAAGGGTTTGTGTTGGAATTATGGTTTGATGCATATTTAATGGTTTAAAAAAATTGTAGCGGCTATCTAGTGGGTTAGTTGGAGGTTTGTGTTGGATCGTGAGCACTTTATCGCATAGCGGCGATGTTGCGTCGTTTTTTTTGAATGTTTGTGCTTACTAGTTTTGTGATAAAGGTAGGTGATAAATTATTTTTGATGTCTTGATGACATTTTTAGCGTATCCTATGACTTTTAGGTTGTGTGAGTGCGGATGTTTGTGTGTACGGGTTTTAGTTTTGCCGGGCGACCAAATCGGCAATTTTAGTTAGTTTTTGCGATTTTCGCGTGTGTTCCGCGCACCTTGTGCACGTTGTACCTAGCTTGTGAACGTTAGTATTTTCGTTTGGGTTTTGCGTCGTTCTTGATATGTAACCTTATGTTTGGTATTGATGTAAATTCCAGGTTCGGTCGGGGAGACGTTAGACGCGGCATGAAAGGGGAAAGCGGTGATTGGACGTGACTAGTTAGGGATTCCAGTGAGTAGATGTAACATCTACGGGGGACTATCGTTGGATGGCGCAAGCCTCCCGATAGTTTTAGTAACTTAAAAGATTCTTAGTGATGTTAGTAATTAGGGGTGTAATACTTATATGATTATTTGCTGCATCCATGCCTTATATTGACATACATATGCGAACCCATTTTATAGGACACCTGTACCATTGCCAGGGTTTTTATATGCAGCACGAGCACTATTCATGCTTACACACACGTCCTGGTAATTGCCATGCCACCACACTAGATAACCTATAATTTGAAACCTTTTACTAATTGATGCTTAAACCTGTGCTATTGCCTTTAATTCCTTAAAATGAAATCGTAGGATTGCTATTCATGTGCATGTACCTCACCATATTATTTGTTCATGCCTAGTCTATTAATCATACATCGTAGCTTAATTATTGATACCATATGCATTCATCACCATTGATATATGCACTTATGAGGGTTTCTTGAGATTTTATGATATTTCTGGATTTCGGGGGAAAGCCGCAAAATTTGTAAACTTATTATGTTTTTAAAATATGTAATTGCAGTTTTCTAGTGATGTAAAGTGTCGTCCACCATGAGTTTGCCGTGGTTTTCGAGATCCGTGTCGAGGAGTGGAGGAACCGTCACGGGTACATAGTGGGCCCGGTATGGTACCCCGAGGCAAGATGAATGTGGTGTTGACGTTGAGCCTGGCAGGGGACGGATTACCTACCGGTGACTGTTTGGCACGGCGGATATCCAGAAGATACCGACCGTGGCCGCGAGATGATGAGATTTTGATATTGAGTTGGGTCAGCCGGATGGCTGAGGCCAGAGATACTATGACATGGATATATGAGATTTGTGATAGTTTTGAGGTGTCGTTGCTGGACACAGGTTCTTGTTGATTCTATTGGTATTGTGCTGGTATTTCAAAAGAGATTCTTAAAGGGAAAGACATGATTTCTTATACTTACACATTCAGATCACGAGTTGATTCACATTGCATTCATACCTGCTAGTATATTCGTATTGCATACCTACCTGCTATTATGTCCTGCCTTACCTGTATTTTAGATGCTAGGATACTTGTGTGCATGCTTTCGATAGCCTGTGTAGATGTTATTTATTACTCACGAGTTGGAAACTCACCCCCGTTGTACCACAGCCTTTTGCAGGTCCGCTCCGTCAGTACAGTAGCGGCGGGGGCACTTGTTTCTTTTGCCTCCTTTGCCTGGACTCGAGGTTTTGCTCTTAGGTGGGTTATATTATTATTTTTGTACCACCTTGTATATTCCTTGTATCTAGTGTACTCCATCTACTGTTTTTATCAGTATTGTTGTATATTGACCAAGAGATGAGACTGTGAGATTTGTGGACTTTTATGCTGTATTTTAGGGTCGAGCTTACTTGAGTCGACATGCTGTTTTTCTCATGCTTCCTTATGATTATTTCGCATGTTGTTGCTTTATATTGCGTGGGATTTATGACCACCTTGTGGCGAAGAGCTAGCTCCCGCTTGGGGATGCCCTATTTGTTGGATTCATTTATATTCTTGTTGTACCCATTTTGGGGGCCAGTATTTGCAATTGAGACTCTGCCAAAATTTTCGGAAAATTTTTTATTGTTTTTAAAAAAAGGTTTCTATATGACTTATTTGATAAACTCGCTTTCAATGAATTGGTTTTCCTTCATTCTTTTGCTTTTTTTTGGTTTTGGTTTCTGGGCTTCGGTTTACTTATTTTACGGACGTCTTGAGACGTTTCGTAACTTAAGTGCCAGTCACGTTCCGTACCCTGCGGGTCGTGACAAAGTTGGTATCAGAGCGATATGTTTTACCTTTTTGAGTGTAGGATGACCCTTGGTAGATGGAGTAAGTGACTTAAGTAGGGTAACGTAGCGTGTGTATGTCCGCGGCATACTTGCGATACGGTATTCCGCCTAAGTGACTTTAGGATATACTTGCTTGAAATTCCTTCTTCAATTCCGTGTATCCTATGATTCTTTTGCACTGTTCTTATTATCCTTTTTCTGTACCGGCCACTATGCCGCCAAAGGCTACGAGGGCACAGAGGGCTACCGCCCGAGACGAGATTCGAGCAGGCTCGTCCGAGACGAGGACTGAGCAGGTTGGCATGCCTACGCCGCAGGGACAGACTGATCCGCCTTCCCCAGGCCGTATGGATAGGCTTGAGTCCGGTATGGAGCAGCTGCGACAGATGATGGGAGGCGTGCAGGAGCTACGACAGATGGTGGGATCCTTAGTAGAGGTCAATCGAGCGCAGAGATCGGATACTACTCCCCCTACGGTCGTTTCGAGACCGAGTCGGATTCGCACAGATATATTAGCACCTAGGCGTGTTCGCAGAGGCCGTGGCGGATTCTTTAGGGGCCAGTTGTATCGCTTTCACCCATATGGTCAGCAGCCATGGTTAGGATGTTTTTGGTGTGGTAGCCTACATCATCGTATCAGAGACTGTCCGGTGAGACGACAGGGAGCGGCGACAGTGCCACATGTTACCTTACCACCATCACCACCCCCTCCTCAGAGAGCTCTACTTCCTACCACTGGAGATGTTTCACGTCAGATAGGTGCACCCAGAGGCCGTGGACGCGGCGGTCCTGTTCAGAGAGGACGAGGAGGCAGAGGCCGAGGTCGAGGTCAGCCCACTATCGGTGGAGGACAGGCCCGAGTTTTTGCTTTGACACCGCTGGATGCGCAGGAATCCAATGCCGTTGTGACAGGTACCTTGCCAGTTTTCTCTTTCGACGCACGGGTATTATTTGACCCAGGTTCCACACTTTCGTACGTCTCTACACACTTTGCACCGATGTTGGGCCGTGAGTCGTCGTCGTTAGATCATCCGCTTGTTGTTAGTACTCCGGTAGGCAAGTCGTTTGTCGCTCGTTTTGTATTTCGATTGTGTTCCGTTCGTATCGGGGAGAGGGATTCATCAGTTGATTTGATTCTCCTCGATATGTTGGACTTTGATGTGCTTCTGGGCATGGATTGGCTAGCCACTTGTTATGCTTCGGTGGACTGCCGTGAGAAGGCAGTCATATTTAGCTTTCCGGGAGAGCCAGTCCTTGTTATTCAGGGAGACCGCAGCGTCACCCTTCCCAGCTTGATTTCGTCTCTTCGCGCTGGTCAGCTCTTGCGGAAGGGATGTCAGGAATTCTTAGCGTATATTTGTGATACTCGAGCTGCGGAGGTTCCGTTGGACCGGGTCCCGGTTGTTTGTGAGTTCCCTGATGTTTTCCCTGATGAGCTACCTGGGCTACCACCTGAGCGCGATGTTGAGTTCTTCATCGATTTGTTTCCCGGCTCGGGGCCTATATACCGCCTTATCGGATGGCCCCGGCAGATCTTCGAGAGCTGAAGGATCAGATGCAGGATTTGTTAGAAAAGGGGCTTATTCGACCTAGTGTTTCTCCGTGGGGTGCTCCGGTCCTGTTTGTCAAGAAGAAGGATAGAAGTTTGCGCTTATGTATCGACTACTGCCAGCTGAACAAAGTTACCATTCGGAACAGATATCCGTTGCCACGCATTGATGATTTGTTCGACCAGCTCCAGGGGGCGGGTTATTTTTCGAGGATCGACTTGCGATCAGGATACCATCAGCTGCGAGTTCGACAGGAGGATATACCGAGGACAGCTTTCCGTACACGCTATGGCCACTACGAGTTTTTGGTGATGTCGTTCGGACTCACCAACGCCCCAGCAGCATTCATGGATTTGATGAACCGTACATTCATGCCGTATCTTGACTTGTTCATCATCGTGTTTATTGACGATATCTTGTTGTACTCCCGGAGCAGAGAGGAGCACGAGCAGCACTTGCGGATTACGTTACAGACTCTGAGGGAGCACCAGCTGTTCGTAAAGTTCTCCAAGTGTGCATTCTGGCTGGACAGCGTCGGATTCTTGGGTCACGTGGTTACGAGAGACGGCATATGTGTGGGCCCGAAGAAGATTAAGGCTGTTCAGAAGTGGCCCCGACCTACATCGGTTTCTGAGATCCGTAGTTTTCTAGGCCTGGCGGGCTACTACAGGCGTTTTGTTCAGGACTTCTCCCGTATAGCTGCACCTTTGACCGGTTTGACCCGGAAGGGAGATCCTTTCGTTTGGACAGAGGAGTGCGAGCGCAGTTTTCAGCAGCTACGGACTTGTTTGACTACGGCGCCGGTATTATCTTTGCTTTCGGGATCAGGCGGATTTGTGGTCTACTGTGATGCTTCGCGAGTGGGGTTAGGATGCGTACTGATGCAGCATGGCCGGGTGATCGCTTATGCTTCTCGGCAGTTGAAGAAGCATGAACAAAACTACCCCACTCACGATTTGGAGATGGCTGCAGTGGTCTTTTCACTGAAGATTTGGCGACATTACCTATATGGTGAGTCGTACCAAATATTCACAGACCACAAGAGCTTAAAATACATATTTCAGCAGCGAGACCTGAACTTCAGACAGCGTCGTTGGATGGAGTTGGTGAAAGACTACGACTGCGAGATCTTATATCACCCAGGCAAGGCGAATGTGGTGGCAGATGCGTTGAGTAGGAGGCCCGGGGGTAGTCTATCCTTTTTACGTGCAGTGCAGAGGCAGTCGTCAGCAGATTGGCAGATGTTATGCGACAGCCGAGTTGAGTTCGAGTTCACTCAGACAGGGGGACAGCTCGCGCATGTTCGTGCACGCCCACAGTTGCTTGACCGTATATATGAGGCACAGCGCAGTGACGACCGTTGCTCGGAGATCATGGCACGGATGGGTCAGGGCAGATTTTCCGAGTTCGTGATTGACGATCAGGGGATTTTACGCTATGGATCTAGACTGTGCGTACCAGATGCTGATGGATTGCGGCGCGACATTCTTGAGGAGGCACACCGATCAGTGTATAGTGTCCATCCCGGTTCCACCAAGATGTACCATGATATGAGAGAGAACTACTGGTGGGACGGGATGAAGAGGGACATTGCGGAGTTCGTTTCGAGATGCCTGACTTGTCAGCAAGTCAAGGCCGAGCACCAGAGGCCCGCAGGAGAGCTACAGCCGTTACCCATTCCAGAGTGGAAATGGGAGCAGATTTCGATGGACTTCGTTGTGGGTCTACCCAGGACCAGTCGAGGGTACGACTCCATCTGGGTGATCGTGGATAGATTGACGAAAGCGGCTCACTTCGTACCAGTGAAGACCAATTTCAGCTTCGCTCAGTATGCTCAGCTCTACATTGACGAGATCGTGCGACTACATGGCGTACCGACTTGTATTGTGTCAGATCGAGGCACCCAGTTCACCAGCCGACTATGGCAGAGACTCCAGGAGGCTTTGGGCACTCGTTTGAGCTTCAGCACAGCATTTCATCCGCAGACCGACGGACAGTCAGAGCGGACCATTCAGACTCTCGAGGACATGCTCAGAGCGTGCATTTTAGACTTCGTCGGTAGCTGGGTTCGTCATTTACCTCTAGAGGAGTTCTCCTACAACAACAGCTTCCAGGATACTATTCAGATGGCACCTTTCGAGGCATTGTATGGGAGGAGATGCAGATCGCCCATCTGTTGGACAGAGCTCAGCGAGAGCAGTATTTTGGGGCCGCAGCTTGTTGAGGAGACGACATCGAAGATACAGTTGATCCGAGACCGGATGAGAGCGGCTCAGAGCAGGCAGAAATCGTATGCGGACAGGCGCCGTCGCAGATTAGAGTTCGCAGTTGGCGACCATGTTTTTTTGAGAGTCTCTCCGATGAAGGGCGTGATGCGTTTTGGGCGAAAGGGGATGCTTAGCCCTAGATTTGTAGGTCCCTTCGAGATCCTCGAGCATGTCGGCGCTGTTGCATATCGTTTGGCCCTTCCACCCAGCCTTCCCGATGTTCGCCCCGTCTTCCATGTTTCGATGCTCCCCAAGTACCTTCACGACCCTTCGCATGCGATTCAGCACCCGACAGTCCAGCTGGAGCGCGACCTTTCCATTGCAGAGCAGCCGGTGACCATCCTGGATCGGCAGGTAAAGAAGTTGAGATCAAAAGTTTTACCGACCGTCAAGGTCCTTTTGGCGTAGCCCGAGCAGCGAGGAGGTTACCTGGGAGACCGAGGGCGACATGAGGAAGAAATATCCCCATCTCTTTGAAGGTACGCGTAGTTATTTTTAAATTCGGGGACCGAATTTCTTTAAGGGTTGAAGATTGTAGCGCCTTGAAATGTCGTTTTGGTGTTTTCCCGAAAATCGGTGAAAATTCAGTATTTTTCCGTAAACCGTCTTTTTTGTTATTTTGCAGTTTAGGACTAATTATTCCTAATTTGGATAGGTAATTGCTAGTTTTTAGTAGCTAATGAGTTACTTATTAATTTTTGGTCATTTAAAAAATTTTCCCTATTTTTCATTTTTTTAATATTATTTTAAGCCGGTAAGAAAATACATTAAATTAGCGATAAATACAAATTTAAATGGGCTAAATTTAAGCTTTAAAATCATGTTAATTAAAATCTAGTTGTAATATAAATTTTTCGTAATTTATTTCAAGTTTTAAGTAATTTTTATATTGGAAAACGAAATTTATTTAATTTAAGCTTTAAACTTGCAAAGATGAATTTGTGGGGGGCCTTTTTGCTTGTTTTTTTTTTTACAACCTCTCACATTCTCCTCTTTCTCTCTTGGGCCGAGCCCACCTGCAGGATTTCCCCCCTCCATTTACTCCATTTCATTTCATGTGATGAAAGTTATGAGTTGAATTTTATATATTAATTTAGGTTTGGTTTTGAGGCAATGGATGGTTTGACTTGGAGAAAATCATGTACACCACACCATTCTCTCCCCATTCCTTTCTCTGCTGGCCGAGAGCAGCTCATCCCCCCCTCCATTTTTTTTCTTTTTCCTTCCTCTTTGCTACAAAAAAATTCCATCAAAATCCATCAAAATTCAACAAAATCAACAAATTTCTTCACAATTTCAAAACAAAACCCTATTTACTCTCTTTTCAAACCTAAATGGGTTCAAATCTTGGTGAAAGGAGGCATCTTTGGAAGCAAATTGTTCTTGCTAGATCTCTAGTTTGAGGTATAAATTCTACCTAGTTAAATTCTTTTGGTTAAGTTTTTAAATTAAATTGTTTTAGTGTTAATTTAGTGTTAGTTTCATTCTTGTTTTTTTAAAGTTAATGGTTTGAGTTAACTAGGGATTTAGAAACCATTATTTAGTTAATTAAATTTATGTTGCTATCTAGTGTTTTGCTAACCTTAATCTAAGTGGTTAACTTGCTAATTAGGCTAAAATTTAGTGTTAAATTAAGGTTTTTTCTTGTATAGTTTGGTTTAAGTTTGCTAATTACCAAAAATCAAGAGAAGGGTTTGTGTTGGAATTATGGTTTGATGCATAGTTAATGGTTTAAAAAAATTGTAGCGGCTATCTAGTGGGTTAGTTGGAGGTTTGTGTTGGATCGTGAGCACTTTATCGCATAGCGGCGATGTTGCGTCGTTTTTTTTGAATGTTTGTGCTTACTAGTTTTGTGATAAAGGTAGGTGATAAATTATTTTTGATGTCTTGATGACATTTTTAGCATATCCTATGACTTTTAGGTTGTGTGAGTGCGGATGTTTGTGTGTACGGGTTTTAGTTTTGCCGGGCGACCAAATCGGCAATTTTAGTTAGTTTTTGCGATTTTCACGTGTGTTCCGCGCACCTTGTGCACGTTGTACCTAGCTTGTGAACGTTAGTATTTTCGTTTGGGTTTTGCGTCATTCTTGATATGTAAACTTATGTTTGGTATTGATGTAAATTCCAGGTTCGGTCGCGGAGACGTCAGACGCGGCACGAAAGGGGAAAGCGGTGATTGGACGTGACTAGCTAGGGATTCCAGTGAGTAGATGTAACATCGACGGGGGACTATCGTTGGATGGCGCAAGCCTCCCGATAGTTTTAGTAGCTTAAAAGATTCTTAGTGATGTTAGTAATTAGGGGTGTAATACTTATATGATTATTTGCTGCATCCATGCCTTATATTGACATACATATGCGAACCTATTTTATAGGACACCTGCACCATTGCCAGGGTTTTTATATGCAGCACGAGCACTATTCATGCTTACACACACGCCCTGGTAATTGCCATGCCACCACACTAGATAACCTATAATTTGAAACCTTTTACTAATTGATGCTTAAACCTGTTCTATTGCCTTTAATTTCTTAAAATGAAATCGTAGGATTGCTATTCATGTGCATGTACCTCATCATATTATTTGTTCATGCCTAGTCTATTAATCATACATCGTAGCTTAATTATTGATACCATATGCATTCATCACCATTGATATATGCACTTATGAGGGTTTCTTGAGATTTTATGATATTTCTGGATTTCGGGGGAAAGCCGCAAAATTTCTAAACTTATTATGTTTTAAAAATATGTAATTGCGGTTTTCTAGTGATGTAAAGTATCGTCCACCATGAGTTTGCTGTAGTTTTCGAGATCCGTGTCGAGGAGTGGAGGAACCGTCACGGGTACATGGTGGGCCCGGTATGGTACCCCGGGGCAAGATGAATGTGGTGTTGACGTTGAGCCTGGCAGGGGACGGATTACCTACCGGTGACCGTTTGGCACGGCCGATATCCAGAGGATACAGACCGTGGCCGCGAGATGATGAGATTTTGATATTGAGCTGGGTCAGCCGGATGGCTGAGGCCAGAGATACTATGACATGGATATATGAGATTTGTGATAGTTTTGAGGTGTCGTTGCTGGACACAGGTTCTTGTTGATTCTATTGGTATTGTGCTGGTATTTCAAAAGAGATTCTTAAAGGGAAAGACATGATTTCTTATACTTACACATTCAGATCACGAGTTGATTCGCATTGCATTCATACCTGCTAGTATATTCGTATTGCATACCTACCTGCTATTATGTCCTGCCTTAACTGTATTTTAGATGCTAGGATACTTGTGTGCATGCTTTCGATAGCCTGTGTAGATGTTATTTATTACTCACGAGTTAGCAACTCACCCCCGCTGTGACACAGCCTTTTGCAGATCCGCTCCGTCAGTACAGTAGCGGCGGGGGCACTTATTTCTTTTGCCTCCTTTGCCTGGACTCGAGGTTTTGCACTTAGGTGGGTTATATTATTATTTTTGTACCACCTTGTATATTCCTTATATCTAGTGTACTCCATCTACTGTTTTTATCAGTATTGTTGTATATTGACCTAGAGATGAGACTGTGAGATTTGTGGACTTTTATGCTGTATTTTGGGGTCGAGCTCACTTGAGTCGACATGCTGTTTTTCTCATGCTTCCTTATGATTATTTCGCATGTTGTTGCTTTATATTGCGTGGGATTTATGACCGCCTTGTGGCGAAGAGCTAGCTCCCGCTTGGGGATGCCCTATTTGTTGGATTCATATATATTCTTGTTGTACCCATTTTGGGGGCCAGTATTTGCAAAGGAGACTCTGCCGAAATTTTCGGAAAAATTTGTATTGTTTTTAAAAAAAGGTTTCTATATGACTTATTTTATAAACTCGCTTTCAATGTATTGGTTTTCCTTCATTCTTTTGCTTTTTTTTTTGGTTTTGGTTTCTGGGCTTTGGCTTACTTATTTTACGGACGGCTTGAGACGTTTCGTAACTTAAGTGCCAGTCACGTTCCGTACCCTGCGGGTCGTGACGTGAGTTAGTTTCGTGTTGGTGCGTCGTTAAAGTGTAGCTTTACGTTATATTAGTCGATTCTGAGATGTTTGCACTATTTGTATGTTTGTGAATTTATAGCGTCGCAAGCGGAGACTTCGGACGCTGCGAACAAGGGGAAGCAGGTGGTCGGATTTTCATAGCTCGAGACCATTTGTGAGTAGATTTAACATCTACGGGGAAATCGCCCGTATGGCGTTATGCGTCGGGGCTGATATGATAGGATAGCTGCATGTTATTGCATATTGGTTAATTTCATATGAATGTCAATGCATAGTAGTATCTGTTGTACCTTTAAATATAACACATTACTGACGGTTCATGTTGCACGAGCACTAAATTGTATGCTACACCCACATCGTCAATAATTGCCATGACACGCACAAACCACCTACATACGTGATTTGGTAGTGGATAGGGATAGTGGAGGTTGTAACTCTTATTCTTTTGTGCATAGGAGATATTGTTGACACCTACATACGTGTTACTATGTTTGACATGGATAGTTAAGATAGTAACTGTTAATCCATTTCGCGCATATCTTACTATAGCTAATTGTACATCTTGCACACATATTGACATGTACACCCATATAGTCTATTACAGCTACATGTATATCATGCACACATATTGACATGTACACCCACATAGTCTATTACAGCTACATGTATATCATGCACACATATTGACATGTACACCTGCATACTTTCGCTATAGTTGTATGTACCCCAAGTGGTATTGTTTTGATTGGTGATATTGAGTTGTTGATCATTGCGCTTACGAAATGCATCATACATACTTGCTTACATGTAGATACTTAAACCTTGCTACACTTACATGTACACCATATATGATGCTGCATTTGTTTTTCGGAGGATTTTGGGAACCACAAGATATATTTTAAAGATGGATTAATTTAAAAGAGCGGATTTCCCTTGATATGCTCTTATTGTTGTTTTATGTTGCATATATCAGTTTTTCATGGATTTACGCATTGAGATATGGATTTCATATGATTTATGGATTTGAGAATCGTGGGGGTATTTCAAGAAAATTATGTATTGTTTGAAAACCCGGTTTCTCTTGATATGATATTTCAGTGTTTCCACCATGTGATTTCTCGGTTCTGAGATTTGGCATGTGATACCCGATTCGAGGAGCGGGAGGCACCGTCTGCGGGTACATGGTGTACCTGGTATGGTACCCCAGGGCGAGTGGTGATTTCGTGGTGTAGATGATAAGCATGGCGGTGGGACCACTACCTACCGGTGATAGTATTTAGACTCGGCGGTTATCGTGGGAATACCGACCGGAGTGAGGTATAACATATCGTCAAGGCCAGTCGTGGTGACGGCGCCTGAGTTATGGGGATTTACGTGTCGATGCTAGACACGGGTTTTCATGATGTTTCGGGTGTCGATGTTAGACACCCCGGTTCCATGAGACTTAGAGGATGTGAGGGCCGATCTGAGGATGCGGTGCCTGGGGATTTGGGATTTGATGTGTCAGTGAGGGACACTGGTGTTTTTCCATGCTGATGAGTTTGCATGAGATTTTATATTATATCATCCCACACTCAGGATTTTGTTGTTATGCATTGCTTCATGTAGTTGTAGTACCCTGATGGTGTACCTTTACATGATTGTTGCATATTCACTTGTCATACTTATGCTATCGGATTACATGTGATAGATAAATCGTTGTTCGTGCATACCTGCGATTACAGTATGATGTTATTTACTATTCACGAGTTGGAAACTCAACCCCGTTGTTCCACAGTGTTTTGCAGGACTTACCCTCAGAGTAGTCGCGGCAGGGTGTCTTATCATCTTTACTTTTGCGGATACCTCTACGTTAGGCAGTGAGGCCTTGCTTTTAGGTGGGTTTGTGGTTATCTGCTTGTACATTGTATATCTTTTTGTTGGATCTAGTATTCTCCAACTACCACTGTTTGTATATGACATAGAGATGACTTGTGAGGATTTGGTGTTGTATTATTTTGGTGACTTTGGGTGCCGTGCTCGTGGGAGCCGGTTTTGTTGAAAAGTTTACTTCTTATTATTGTCATTTCTTTGATATTTCTTCGCTTCGGTGTCATATACATGTTGTGGTGATTGTCTCCGCCGTTGAGCGTGATTTTGCTCCCGTTTGGGATGCTTTATATATTATCTGTGTTGTACCCGTTTTCGGGGCTAGTTTTTACAAAGGAGGTGCTGCCAAAATTTTCAAGAAAGAAAACTAGAGTTAAAGATTTTACTTGTGATTTTCCAAATGTTAAAACTATTTTTTTCTCCGTTGATCCAGATTTGGGTGGTTTAGATTTCTGGGTTTCGTCTTACTTGAGTTGCGTACGCCTGTAGACGTTACGTAGTTTAAGTGCCGGTTACGGGCCAAACTTTTGGGTCGTGACAAAGTTGGTATCAAAGCGCTAGGTTTTACATTTCGGAGTGTAGGATGACCTTGGTATGCTGGAGTAGGTAGCTTAGAGTGACGTAGCGTGTGTATGTTCCGCGGCATACTTACGACATGGTACTCCGCCTAAGTGACCTTAGGACTTATTGATTGATATTCTTCTGTGGTGATATACATCCTTGTGATTCGATTCCTGTTTCCTTATCGATTCTTGTTTCAATTTCCAGCCTATATGCCGCCGAAGACTACGAGGGCACAGAGAGCAGCCGTGAGGGCCGAGGTCAGAGTTGACTCGTCTGAGGCGAGGATTGACCAGGGCGGTATGCCTGTTGTACCGGAGCATATTGCTATGATTGGGGCCAGTATGCAGGACCTGCGCCAGATGATGGGGACTTTAGTAGAGGCCATTCGAGCACAGGGGCAGGCAGTTGTTCCACCCGTTGCAGGGACCACGATGGTACCTACAGTTCTGGCAGTCGTAGTTACAGCTCCGGCGGTTATTATCGTGTCACTGACAGATTTTATGAGGCTGAGGCCTCCGGTGTTTACTGGCACAGATGTTACAGAGGATCTGCAGTCGTTTATCGACCGGATGGCCAGGATTTGTCGTTCGCTCCGATGCTCCGACGAGAGATGGGTGGAGTTTGTGAGTTTCCGGCTGGAGGGTCTGGCCCAGAAGTGGTGTGAGTCGTTGGAGAGGGGATGAGCCGCCGGTCTTGCTCCTATGACCTGGGCTGAGTTTGTGACTGTGTTTCTCACCCGTTTTCTTCCACCGAGCATCAGGGATGCGCGAGCGGGCAAATTTGAGTCATTATGTCAGACTCTGGGAATGACGGTGTCTGAGTATGATGTACTGTTTACCGAGCAGTCGGTGTATCCTCCGTAGCTGGTGGCGACTGAGGAGATGAGGGTGAAGAGGTTTGTTCGAGGCTTGCTTACCCAGTTGTTCCTAGCCATCAGCATTCAGCAATGCGACATGTATGCGGCAGCTGTCGATGCAGCCCTATTGGTGGAGGAGCGTCTTGCTGAGTCATCAGTTGTTCCGGAAGCGAAGAGGACTCGTACGGATGTACCAGCATGGAGACAGAGTTTTGCACGCCGAGGCAGAGTTCCTTCAGACTCGGGGAGTAGCAGAGACATGGGTTGGGGCCAGTTATTCAATTCTTATTCCCAGGAGGGCCAGCGACCGTCTTATGGGTGCTTCGGATGTGGCAGTCTACATCATCTTGTTCGGGATTGTACGGTGGTGCGTCAGAGAGGGCCAGCAGTACCCCAGGTTACCTTACCACCTTCTCCGCCTCAGAGAGCGTTGCCTCTTATTCCTGTTGTTGCGCTGCGTCAGACTCCTGTTCAGATAAGTCATGGTGGGGGTTTTGTGCCGAGAGGTCGAGGTGGCGGAGGCAGAGGATAGCCAGTAGCAGGTAGAGGGAAGGAACGGGTTTTTGCCTTGACTCACCAGGACGCTCAAGCGTCAAATGCTGTGGTTTCAGGTATCCTTTCTGTATGTTCTTTTGACGCACACGTTCTTTTTGATCCGGGATCTACGCATTCGTATGTTTCTACGCTCTTCGTGCTGAAGTTAGGCCGAGAGTCGTGTTTGCTAGATCAGCTGCTTATCGTGACTACTCCTGTGGGATAGTCGTTTGATGAGCGACACGTGTTCCGATCGTGTGTTGTCCGTATAAGAGACAGAGATCTGTCCGTCGACTTGATCCTTCTTCAGATGTTGGACTTCGACGTTTTGTTAGGCATGGACTAGCTAGCTACTTGCTATGCGTCCGTGGACTGCCGCGACAAGACAGTTAGATTTTGTTTTCCCGGCGAGTCAGTGTTTGTTGTGCAGGGTGACCGTGGTGCCGCCTCTCACAGTTTGATTTCTGTCCTGTGCTCTAGTCGGCTTTTAAAGAGGGGATGTCGGGGATTCTTGGCTTTCATTCATGATACTGGAGCCACAGTGGAGTCGTTGGACCAGGTTTCTACCGTGCGAGAGTTTCCCGATGTCTTTACCGATGAGTTAACTGGCTTGCCGCCAGACCGCGATATTGAGTTCTGCATTGATCTGATTCCTGGCATGGAGCCTATTTTCATACCGCCTTATCAGATGGCTCCGGCCGAGCTTAGAGAGCTTAAAGATCAATTGAAAGAGTTGCTTGATTTGGGACTTGTACGTCCGAGTGTTTCGCCGTGGGGAGCTCATGTTCTGTTCGTCAAGAAGAAGGACGGCAGTTTGAGGCTATGTGTGGATTATCGTCAGTTGAACCGAGTTACAGTGCGGAATAGGCATCCTTTACCTCGCATTGACAATTTATTTGATCAGATCCAGGGTGCGAAACATTTTTCAAAGATCGATTTACATTCGGGTTATCATCAGTTGCGGGTTCGGAATGATGACATTCCGAAGACTGCTTTTCGTACGTGCTATAGGCACTATGAGTTTTTGGTGATGTCGTTCGAACTCACCAATGCGCCAGCAGCATTCATGGATCTGATGAACCGGATTTTCAGGTCGTTCCTCGACCAGTTTATTATAGTGTTTATTGATGACATACTGGTCTACTCTAGGAGTCGTGAGGAGCATGAGCAACACTTGTGGATTACCTTGCAGATATTAAGAGAGCACCAGCTGTAAGCTAAATTCTAAAAGTACGCATTTTGGCTTGATAGAGTTGACTTCCTGGGTCATGTGGTGACTGGTGATGGTATTCTTGTGGACCCGAGGAAGATCAAGGCTGTACAGCTTTGGCCCAGACCTGTATCGTTGACTGAGGTCCGCAGCTTTTTGGGGTTAGCTGGTTATTATCGCCGTTTTGTGCAGCATTTCTCGAGTATCGCTGCACCGCTGACGGGACTGACCCGGAAGGGAGTTGCTTTTCTTTGGACTGATGCGTGCGAGCAGAGTTTTCAGCAGTTGAAGACTCGGTTGACGACACACCAGTTCTTTCTTTACCTTCTGGATCGGGCGGCTATGTTGTTTATTGTGATGCTTCTCGAGTGGGGCTCGGCTGTGTTTTGATGCAGCACGATAGAGTGATTGCTTATGCTTCTAGACAGCTGAAGAAGCACGAGCAGAATTACCGCACTCATGATCTTGAGATGGCCTTGGTGATCTTTGCGTTGAAGATTTTGAGACACTACTTGTATGGGGAGTCGTGTCAGATCTTCACGGATCACAAGAGCTTGAAGTATATATTCCAGCAGCGCGATCTGAACCTGAGACATCGTCGATGGATAGAGCTTGTGAAGGATTACGATTGTGAGATCCTTTATCACCCGGGCAAGGCGAATGTGGTGGCTGATGCTTTGAGTCGTAGGCCCGGGGGTAGCTTGTCCCAGTTGAGCACAGTTCAGCGTCAGTCGTCTGCAGATTGGCAGCTCTTGTATGATGGTAGAGTGCAGTTCGAGTTCACTTCCGCTGGGGGACAGTTTGCTCATGTCCGCGCCCGTCCACTACTATTTGATCGTATCCGTGAGGAGCAACCCAGTGATGCCCGTTTGTCCGAGATTCTTGAGCTTGTTCGATAGGGTACAGTTTCGGAGTTCATGATTGATGACCAGGGTGTGCTACGATGCGGGACTCGCTTGTGTGTACCAGATGTTGATGGGTTGAGACGCGAGATCCTAGAGCAGGCACATCAGTCAGCCTTTAGCGTTCATCCAGGTTCCACCAAGATGTACCGGGACTTGAGAGACTTTTACTGGTGGGAAGGGTTGAAACACGATATTTCGGACTTCGTTTCGAGGTGGCTGAGCACCAGAGACCGGTTGGAGAGTTGCAACCCTTACCCATTCCAGAGTGGAAATGGGAGCTGATTTCCATGGACTTCATTGTGGGTCTACCTAGGACCAGTAGAGGGTATGACTCCATTTCGGTGATTGTTGACCGGTTGATGAAAGGGGCCCACTTCCTTCCAGTAAAGGCCACTTTCAGTTATGCTCAATATGCCCAGTTGTACATAGATGAGATTGTGCATTTGCACGGTGTTCCCACATGCATAGTATCCGACAGAGGCACCAAGTTTACTAGCCGTCTTTGGCAGAAGCTTCAGGAAGCTTTGGGTACCCGGTTGAGTTTTAGCGCCGCTTTTCATCCGCAGACCGACGGTCAGTCGGAGCGGACTATTCAGACTCTGGAGGATATGCTCCATGCATGTATGCTTGATTTTGGTAGCAGTTGTGTAGCGTTTTGAAAATCGTTTCGGTGAAATTTCCGAAAATCGGTAAAATGAGGGGGTTTTCTGTAAAAAGTCAAAATACAAATATCTTATTATAAAAATTAAATATACATATTCTAGCTATGTAATTGCTATTATTTGGTGTTTATTGAGCCGCTGGTGAAATTTCAAATTTTCTGAAAAAAATATTATTTTATTATTATTTAAGCCGTCACTAATATATTTAATTAGGGAAAATTACAAATTGGAATGAGTTGAAACAAATTTTGTGCACCATAAAACATTAAATAAAATTTTATCATGTGGTTTTTGGAACGAAATTATTTGCCAAAACGGTTTAGAAATTATTGAAGAAAAAAGGCTTTTTTTAGCGTAAATGGATGTTTGGGATATTGTATTTATCATTTTTCATCACCCCACACCCGTACCCACACCCACACACCCCCACTTACTCCTCCCCATGGCTGAATTCGGCAGCCCCCATATTTTTCCCCACTTGATTTTCAAAGGAAAAGATATGAAAGAAAAGAAAAGAAAAAGGGTGAATTAGGTGGACTTTTGACTTTGGTTGACTTTGACTTCTTCCCCCACTTTCTCTACCTCCCTCTCTCTCCTCTCCCACTCCAATTCCAGCTGCCCTCCCCTCTCCTACTGCAGCAACAGCCCCCCCCCCACCTTTCCCTTCTCTTTTCTCTTCAAAACTTCTTCAAAAATTGCCCCAAAATCCATCAAAAAAATCCCAAAACCCAAATCCGACTCCTATCCATTTTAGCTTAGCCAAAATTGCATGGATCTAGGAAACAAGATTCCAATTTGGGAGGCTATGTGTGTGCTTGTGGATCTTCATATGTTTTGGGTATAATTCTAAACATTTTTGTTGCATAATTTGTTACTAATGTCTTAAGCTAATTTAATTAAGTGTTAATTTGGATATGTGAGTTTAATTGCAAGTTTTGAAATTCAAGTTATGAATTTGAATGCAAGTTAGGTTTTTGTAAAACTAGTGTATGGTTTTGTGTTATATTTAGGTTTGTGTCATGTTAATACAAGATTAGTAGCTTGTGCTAATGGTTAGTTTAAAATTGTGTTAAATTGTAATTTGCAAACTAGGTTTTAGTGAAATACATATAAATTGTGATTTAAAATGTAATTAAGGTTTTGATGACTTTATTAGCATTTTAATTTGTTGTTTAGCGACTTTGATCATGCAAAACCGTGCTTAATTTATAAATTGTGAATTTTACTTTGAAAAGTGTTAAAATCGATATTTGTTGCAAACTTGAATTTTGAGTTAATGCTAATTCGTGAGATTAAAAATATGGAGGTGATTTGTATGACCTAATTATGATATTAAGTGAGCATTTTGGCCATTAGAATCTTCAAAATATTTAGTTTGGGTAAAACATCAAGTTTTGAACCGAAATGGGAAATTGTGCTAACTAGGTTTTGGAAAATAAAACGAATTGTTTAATTTTATGGTTTTGATGAACTAGACCCTATTTCTTATATAATTAGTGAGTTTTGAAATCACGATTGGTGTGTTTGGGTTTCCTCGATGGTTTGACGTTGGTACGCCGACGTCGAGGATTTTTGGGTTGATTTGTGAAAGCAACCATAGGTTTTGACCTATATGGGTTTCACGTGTCGTTTTGTTCATGATTCGGATTATAATGCGATACGGTGCATTATGATATGTAGGTACCCATGTGGACTTCGAGACGACAAGTAAGAGCGTGGCGACGTCAGCACCGGCGGGCGAGGACCAGGTGAGTAGATTTATATCTACGGGGAGAAGTCGGGTGGATGGCGTATAGCACACCCCCGCAATTCATGGTGATGTATACGAATACGTATACACACATATATATATTGTTTATATTTTTTGAGTATATTGATGATGATATAGATATTTGGTGTTCTTGGATGATTTAGTGTCGCGAAACCCTAGAGTAGTGGTCACACTACACATGCACACACACCCATACTTGCATACATTTTTCTTCATATGTGCTTATATGGGGTTATATAGTTATGGGTTCAAATGGGTATGGGACTATGTGTTCACATACGGATTTGAGGATGATACTTAGGATTGAGCTGAGTCGATGAGATTTGATTTGAGGCCGTGAGATCGGTGATATAGCAGGGTTCGTATTTGAGATACGACATGCCGTTGTAGTGGGTCCTTGACGTAGTGTTTCACACACGTCCATGCATACGTAGGCGGTATCAGTATGGTACTAGACGTAGATCAGTACCCCGATCATGATTTGATAAAGAGGATATCAGATGAATAGTATGATGAATGTGATTTTGACCCGTACCCAGAATTGGGGGATGCCGTACGACGGATTTACGTACGAGCTATATCTTGATGATTGATCCGCACTCTTGACTTGGGATGTCTGATTATAGATATGGTATCGGATATGATATTATTGAGGCAGGATCACCGACTAATATATATACAGGTATGTATATGTATCGACTCAGATGTTAGGCGGTTTCCTTACCTGTAGTCTAGCTTGTAGCGTAGCCCTTTAGTTTAGTTAGTTGTTAGATTAGATTCGGTTCCTACCTATTTCAAAGCTTGCGAATCGTGCGTATTTTTAAAGGCAGCCTAAGGGATCCTACGGATATTTCAAAAAAAACGTATCTTTTCTTAAAAACACCGTAGCCCCTATTTTCAAAACCCCACGATTCGTGTTATTTCAAAAGGCACCATTGTAGGACTTATATTAGGTTAAAACAGATTAGTTATCGTTGCGTCTAGTATTCAGTTCCCGCTCATTATTGTTGTTTGCTCTGCATCATATGCTTATATTATGCTTCATATTCTACTGTTGATATCTTGTGGTTAGGACACCAGCACCATTACCGATGATGCGTATGTACCACGTACACTTACTTGCCGGCTCACACACATCTTCATCGGTAATTGCCATGTCACGTACACCTTAGAAAATATTATTGCTTGACATAGCCTGTTAGCTAATAGTTTAGACATGATATTAGTGTACTTGCCTTATATGTTAGTTTAGACATTATAGTTATTACCTGCTACCTCATGCATACTGTTATTCATTGTTATGCCGCATTCATGGATTCTCATGCATATATTCACTTTTTACGTGCTATTGAGGTTTTGGATTTGGATTTCCATGAGATTTTCTGGATTTGGGGAAAACCGCAAAACATATACAAACTTCTTCTTTCTCTTTTTAAATAAAAAGCGCGGTTTTTCCCTTGATGTATGAGTCGTCCACCATGAGTTTGCTGATAGATTTGGAGACCCGATTCGAGGAGTTGGATGAACCGTTTCGGGTACATGGTGGACCCGGTAAGGTACCCCGGGGCAAGAAGCTCGTGGTGATGATGATGAGCCTGGCAGGGGGAGACTACCTACCGGTGATTTTACCCGACGCGTCGGATATCCGGAGGATACCGTCGTGGTCTTGAGATGGATGGTAGGGGCCGGTCTGGACTGACGGCGCCCTATATATTGAGATTGAGACATTGAGATTTCGAGATATTGAGGTACTGAGATTTGATGATACAGGCCAGTCCGGATGGCCGGAGCCTGAGGTTTTGAGACATTGAGATTTATGTTTTGTGTCGATGCTAGACACTGTTGGTGCTGATTTCATTTATGATATCTCATTTTAAAAATACAAAGGAAATCTCACTAATTTATGAAAACAGTTTCTTCATTTATATGTATTCTGTTTTCATGCATTCATACCTCATTCATATGATATATTGCTACCTGAGGCACTGACACGGGCACGTGAGATCACACTCAGGTTAGATATTACCCTAGCCATTGTTATAGGCTGCATGTTATTCATATATTGAGGATATATTATGATCATTGACCTAGGTTGCGTTATTCATGCGATTTTCTGTTCGTAGATCTTTTTCTACTCATGAGTTGGCAACTCACCCCCGTTGTGCCCCAGTTTCTTGCAGGTGTTGCCGTACGGATTTCATTACGGCTTTGCGGGCACGGTTTCTTTTCGGGTGACTTGCTAGTAGGTGGGTTTATTGTATCTTACCCATCATTATACCTTGTATATTATATTTCAGTTGTATCTAGAAGTTCCATCAACCAAACTTGTATTTTTTTGAGATAGAGACCAGTAATGTTATTCTTTCGACCATAGAGTAGAATGTTATATTTCTTGAGTTTCTTTCTGGTTGAGTTCCATTTCTGTTGTGATCCTCGCCTTTAGGCGTTGTATATTATGTTGCATACAGGTTGATTTGATATGGTTCTTCCTATTCTCTACTACTTCTCTTGGTTTGGATTTCTGGGTTTCGGCTTACTTAGCATACGTCCGCCTTGAGACGTTCATAGTCTAAGTGCCAGTCATGTTCCGTACTTTCGGGTCATGACAAAGTTGGTATCGGAGCGTTAGGTTTTAACCTTAGGAGCGTAGGATGATCCTTGGTTGATGGAATAGGTGACTAAAGTAGAGTGACGTACCGTTGATATGTTCCGCGGCATATTTACGACACGCCACTCTACTTATGAAGCCTTAGGATATACATTTCCTTGTTCAGTATTATATTCCTTCCTGATCTAGCCTCATCGGTACCAGTTTGGTTTTGCTGCTATGGTTACAGGCAGGGAGAGCTACGGCTAGACTTGCGGTCAGCACAAGCTTGTCACGAACGAGGACTGACCAGGGCGTAATTCCGGCAACACACGATTGCAGAGATATGTCTTTTTACTGTGTTTTCGCGCCACGAGCATTTGGCGGATCGCCTTTACGAGATTTCTCGGACGTGCCGATCAGTACCAGAGGATTAGGCCACCGACAGAGGCCAGCCAGATTTTTGATGACCATTCGCGCATTGCTTATTCATGTTGATTGAGGCACTGTTCAGTATGCAGGCGAGTGAGCCAGTTATTGCTGCGAACGACGAGATATCGCCCCAGATGTTGGAGCTATTGCAGTACGAGTTGTACTAAGAGATGATAGAAGGTCACTAGTCACCCGAGGATAAATGACTAGGACAGGTGGTTCGTTCTCCTACCCCGATGCAAGGTCATCAGATAGATTGATTACAGCTAGAGACGACTTCATGCGGAGACGTTGGGAGTCGACAGAGACGATCGAATGTCAGAAACCTATTATTCCAAGTTTAAAGTAGTCGGAAAGACATGCAGGCAATTCTATGGTCCCTCTAGAAGAATGAAACCCCAACTCGACTTAATGACCGTGTGAAAGCCTTGGAACCTTCGGGTTTGCGGCAGTTCTGCGGCGCTATTAGTGAGGCTTGGGTTTGCCCTTCTACGGCTGGACCACCGATGCTGTGGTATGTACTCGATACTATTAAACTGTGCCCAAGATGTTGAGCTCTTGGGGGATTATGAGGTTTTGACGACTCGATCGGACGGCTCAACTTAATTCGGATGCTAGGTGGTGAGATGCATTCTTGGGAGACTCCAGATACGAGGATAGCTGTTGGAGCTCAGTCCATGCAGCCGCGACGAGACTAGTCCAAAGCAGACGACATTAGAGAAAAGTGAAGTAAGAGGTTCGTACCAGATCTAGATGAGATGACGTTCCACTCCGCCGACATCAGAGATGCGATGCGCATGCCGAGGAATGGTACTTAGACTTACCTCCCAGAAGGAGTTGCGATGAGTATGCAGTCGTTCCAGAGCAAGATGCAGATATAGGAAAGGACAATGACTTCCGGACAGTTGGCAGAGACGAGACATGGAAGAGACCGTGAGCAGGATTCCTTCCAGGACACTGCTGCAATGATACTTGCACCCAGGATCAGAGGTGTCACGTACATTCAGAGAGCCAGGGGCCGACGCCAGTAATATGCTGTCTTACGAGTGGTCGCGATGATTGACCGAGAGATGACCAGAGAAGTGCCAGAACGGAATCATCCCCGTTAGCACACCTGACAGGGCCGATGAGCCGATGGACCGAGAGATTGGTAATTCACAGTGAAGACCTTGACCCAGGAGTGGTCATTGTTACGCACACCAGCAGGCCGGAGTTCATGATCATCGACGAGACGCCCCACTAGTGACCGCGACAGTTGGCCCGAGATTCTTAGAGGATGCGCTTGAGGGGTACTATTCTTCCATTATTGATTTCGATGTTTTGGGTGATTTATTCGTATGATTTGATTTTGATGATTGAGGATTTACTATCGTTGCACAGTGTTGCACTTGATATCGTTTTCGTGCTTGGTTTCACATGTTTATGATTTTATGGTTTTAGATATTTGATTTGATTTTGTGCGTATATACGCACACGATTTGGTTTTTGCACGCGGTATAGTTCATATATGCTTGCAGTGCAGTGTTACGTATGTTGTGCATTTAGATGCCCTGGACTTTGATTTCGATGGTGATGTTCGATATTTGTTTTGTGCACCTTGTGCGCCTGATTTGATTTTGCGCATGTTCGGCACTTGATATTGGATTTCATGATTTCGTGCATGATGGATGCCCCTGGTTTTGAGTTTTCACGCATGATTGAGAGCAGGTTTTGAGATACGATTTTGGTGCACACCAGATGCACTAAATCGAGATTCTTCGTGCATGTTAGATGCACCTGATTTTGCTGTCAGGCACACATGTTGCCTACGACAGATGTTTCGTGCACACCTGATGCACTTAGATGTTGTTTCTGTGCGCATGTATACCACATTCATGGATTTTGATTTCCGTGCGCACCAGACGCACGTAGTATTCATGTGCATATTTTGGGATTGATTTCTTATAGAGCAGTACGTTTTTATGATATTGCTATGTATTTCCGTACTGAGCAGGACTAGTCAGAGGACAGTACCTGAATACATTTTGCATGCATTGATAGTTATTGAAGGCATTTCCAAAAAGCGAGCTATAGCCTCAGTATTTACCTACGCGTCTGATATGACACGAAATGTTTAAAACAAGGAGACCCTTCTAAATTTTTTCCAAAACGGCGGAACGTACATTTCAAACAAAGGTATATATGTATATAGTTATTTTCTTATGATAGACGTCCGCCACTGTGCAGTGTTATACGCGTTGCACAGCGACTTAAAGAGATTTGGCATGCATTTCCTTCAGATACTTACAGATATAGATTCGATGTTTACATGTATAGTTTCGAGTTATATCATATTGGTTTGATTTGGATTTGGCATTGATGTCTTCTCCACGACTCCGATGATCGCGGGATGCTTGACGGAGTTTTGATTTGAGTTATATACTCATTTTTCAAGCACATGCGCTGCGCTACGATTTGTTTTATGTATTTACAATTTCGGAGCCCCGACGACTTGATGGTTTTTCTTAGATGTTTTAGTAATTGGGGGAGTTTGAATTTAAATTCGGGGACCGAATTTCTTTAAGGGGGGAAGATTGTAGCGTTTTGAAAATCGTTTCGGTGAAATTTCGGAAAATCGGTAAAATGAGGGGGTTTTCTGTACAAAGTCAAAATATAAATATCTTATTATAAAAATTAAATAAACATATTCTAGCTATGTAATTGCTATTATTTGGTGTTTATTGAGCGGCTGGTGAAATTTCAAATTTTCTGAAAAAAATATTATTTTATTATTATTTAAGCCGTCACTAATACATTTAATTTGGGAAAATTACAAATTGGAATGTGTTGAAACAAATTTTGTGCAACATAAAACCTTAAATAAAATTTTATCATGTGGTTTTTGGAACGAAATTATTTGCCAAAACGGTTTAGAAATTATTGAAGAAAAAAGGCTTTTTTTTAGCATAAATGGATGTTTGGGATATTGTATTTATCATTTTTCATCACCCCACACCCGTACCCACACCCACACACCCCCACTTACTCCTCCCCATGGCTGAATTCAGCAGCCCCCATATTTTTCCCCACTTTATTTTCAAAGGAAAAGATATGAAAGAAAAGAAAAGAAAATGGGTGAATTAGGTGGACTTTTGACTTTAGTTGACTTTGACTTCTTCCCCCACTTTCTCTACCTCCCTCTCTCTCCTCTCCCACTCCAATTCCAGCAGCCCTCCCCTCTCCTACTGCAGCAACAGCCCCCCCCCTTTCCCTTCTCTTTTCTCTTCAAAACTTCTTCAAAAATTGCCCCAAAATCCATAAAAAAAATCCCAAAACCCAAATCCGACTCCTACCCTTTTTAGCTTAGCCAAAATTGTATGGATCTAGGAAACAAGATTCCAATTTGGGAGGCTATGTGTGTGCTTGTGGATCTTCATATGTTTTGGGTATAATTCTAAACATTTTTGTTGCTTAATTTGTTACTAATGTCTTAAGCTAATTTAATTAAGTGTTAATTTGGATATGTGAGTTTAATTGCAAGTTTTGAAATTCAAGTTATGAATTTGAATGCAAGTTAGGGTTTTGTAAAATTAGTGTATGGTTGAGTGTTATATTTAGGTTTTTGTCATGTTAATACAAGATTAGTAGCTTGTGCTAATGGTTAGTTTAAAATTGTGTTAAATTGTAATTTGCAAACTAGGTTTTAGTGAAATACATATAAATTGTGATTTAAAATGTAATTAAGGTTTTGATGACTTTATTAGCATTTTAATTTTTTGTTTAGCGACTTTGATCATGCAAAACCGTGCTTAATTGATAAATTGTGAATTTTACTTTGAAAAGTGTTAAAATCGATATTTGTTGCAAACTTGAATTTTGAGTTAATGCTAATTCGTGAGATTAAAAATATGGAGGTGATTTGTATGACCTAATTATGATATTAAGTGAGCATTTTGGCCATTAGAATCGTCAAAATATTTAGTTTGGGTAAAACATCAAGTTTTGAACCGAAATGGGAAATTGTGCTAACTAGGTTTTGGAAAATAAAACGAATTGTTTAATTTTATGGTTTTGATGAACTAAACCCTATTTCTTATATAATTAGTGAGTTTTGAAATCACGATTGGTGTGTTTGGGTTTCCTCGATGGTTTGACGTTGGTACGCCGGCGTCGAGGGTTTTTGGGTTGATTTGTGAAAGCAACCATAGGTTTTGACCTATATGGGTTTCATGTGTCGTTTTGTTCATGAGTCGGATTATAATGCGATATAGTGCGTTATGATATGTAGATACCCATGTGAACTTCGAGACGACAAGTAAGAACGTGGCGACGTCGGCACCGGCGGGCGAGGACCAGGTGAGTAGATTTATATCTACGGGGAGAAGTCGGGTGGATGGCGTATAGCACCCCCGCAATTCATGGTGATGTATACGAATACGTATACACACATATATATATTGTTTATATTGTTTGAGTATATTGATGATGATATAGATATTTGGTGTTCTTGGATGATTTAGTGTCGCGAAACCCTAGAGTAGTGGTCGCACTACACATGCACACACACCCATACTTGCATACATTTTTCTTCATATGTGTTTATATGGGGTTATATAGTTATGGGTTCACATGGGTATGGGACTATGTGTTCACATACGGATTTGAGGATGATACTTGGGATTGAGCTGAGTCGATGAGATTTGATTTGAGGCCGTGAGATCGGTGATATAGCAGGGTTCGTATTTGAGATAGGACATGACGTTGTAGCGGGCCCTTGACGTAGTGTTTCACACACGTCCATGCATACGTAGGCGGTATCAGTATGGTACTAGACGTAGATCAGTACCCCGACCATGATTTGATAAAGAGGATATCAGATGAATAGTATGATGAATATGATTTTGACCCGTACCCAGAATTGGGGGATGACGTACGACGGATTTACGTACGAGCTATATCTTGATGATTGATCCGCACTCTTGACTTGGGATGTCTGATTATAGATATGGTATCGGATATGATATTATTGAGGCGGGATCACCGACTAATATATATACAGGTATGTATATGTATCGACTCAGATGTTAGGCGGTTTCCTTACCTGTAGTCTAGCTTGTAGCGTAGCCCTTTAGTTTAGTTAGTTGTTGGATTAGATTCGGTTCCTACCTATTTCAAAGCTTGCGAGTCGTGCGTATTTTTAAAGACAGCCTAAGGGATCCTACGGATATTTCAAAAAAAATGTATCTTTTCTTAAAAACACCGTAGCCCCTATTTTCAAAACCCCACGATTCGTGTTATTTCAAAAGGCACCATTGTAGGACTTATATTAGGTTAAAACAGATTAGTTATCGTTGCGTTTAGTATTCAGTTCCCGCTCATTATTGTTGTTTGCTCTGCATCATATGCTTATATTATGCTTCATATTCTACTGTTGATATCTTGTGGTTAGGACACCAGCACCATTACCGATGATGCGTATGTACCACGTACACTTACTTGCCGGCTCACACACATCTTCATTGGTAATTGCCATGTCACGTACACCTTAGAAAATATTATTGCTTGACATAGCCTGTTAGCTAATAGTTTAGACATGATATTAGTGTACTTGCCTTATATGTTAGTTTAGACATTATAGTTATTACCTGCTACCACAAGCATACTGTTATTCATTGTTATGCCGCATTCATGGATTCTCATGCATATATTCACTTTTTACGTGCTATTGAGGTTTTGGATTTGGATTTCCATGAGATTTTCTGGATTTGGGGAAAACCGCAAAACATATACAAACTTCTTCTTTCTCTTTTTAAATAAAAAGCGCGGTTTTTCCCATGATGTATGAGTCGTCCACCATGAGTTTGCTGATAGATTTGGAGACCCGATTCGAGGAGTTGGATGAACCGTTTCGGGTACATGGTGGACCCGGTAAGGTACCACGGGGCAAGAAGCTCGTGGTGATGACGATGAGCCTGGCAGGGCGAGACTACCTACCGGTGATTTTACCCGACGCGTCGGATATCCGGAGGATACCGTCGTGGTCTTGAGATGGATGGTAGGGGCCGGTCTGGACTGACGGCGCCCTAGATATTGAGATTGAGACATTGAGATTTCGAGATATTGAGGTACTAAGATTTGATGATACAGGCCAGTCCGGATGGCCGGAGCCTGAGGTTTGGAGACATTGAGATTTATGTTTTGTGTCGATGCTAGACACTGTTGGTGCTGATTTCATTTATGATACCTCATTTTAAAAATACAAAGGAAATCTCACTAATTTATGAAAACAGTTTCTTCATTTACATGTATTCTGTTTTCATGCATTCATACCTCATTCATATGATATATTGCTACCTGAGGCACTGACACGGGCACGTGAGATCACACTCAGGTTAGATATTACCCTAGCCATTGTTATAGGCTGCATGTTATTCATATATTGAGGATATATTATGATCATTGACCTAGGTTGCGTTATTCATGCGATTTTCTGTTCGTAGATCTTTTTCTACTCATGAGTTGGCAACTCATCCCCGTTGTGCCCCAGTTTCTTACAGGTGTTGCCGTACGGATTTCATTACGGCTTTGCAGGCACGGTTTCTTTTCGGGTGACTTGCTAGTAGGTGGGTTTATTGTATCTTACCCATCATTATACCTTGTATATTATATTTCAGTTGTATCTAGATGTTCCATCAACCAAACTTGTATTTTTTTGAGATAGAGACCAGTAATGTTATTCTTTCGACCATAGAGTAGCATGTTATATTTCTTGAGTTTCTTTCTGGTTGAGTTCCATTTCTGTTGTGATCCTCGCCTTTAGGCGTTGTATATTATGTTGCATACAGGTTGATTTGATATGGTTCTTCCTATTCTCTACTACTTCTCTTGGTTTGGATTTCTGGGTTTCGGCTTACTTAGCATACGTACGCCTTGAGACGTTCGTAGCCTAAGTGCCAGTCATGTTCCGTACTTTCGGGTCATGACAAGTTGGGATCGTCACTTGCCATTGATTGAGTTCTCCTACAATAACAGCTTCCAAGAGACTATTCAGATGGCACCTTTTGAGGCTTTATATGGTAGGAAGGGTCGATGGCCAGTCTGTTGGACCGAGCTTAGTGAGAGTCTAGTTTTGGGACCCTAGCTAGTTCAGGAGACTACGGAGAAGATCCAGTTGATTCAGGACAGGATGAGAGCAGCCCAGTGCAGGCAGAAGTTTTATGCTGACCGTCGTCGTCGCAGACTTGAGTTCGCAGTGGGGGATCATGTATTCCTGAAGATTTCTCCGATGAAGGGCGTTATGCGATTTAGGAAGAGGGGGGAACTCAATCCCAGATTTATTGGTCCCTTCGAGATCTTTCAGCGAGAGGGTTCTGTTGCTTATCGTTTGGCGCTCCCGCCCAATTTTCCGGATGTTCACCCTGTTTTCCATGTGTCGATGCTACATAGATACCTTCATGATCCTTCTCACATGATTCAGCACGCGACCTTTCAGCTTGAGCGCGATCTTTCGTTCACCTTGCAGCCGGTAGTTATTTTGGATCGGCAGGAGAAGAAAATTCGGTCAAAGGTCTTGCCATCTTTGAAGGTTTTATGGTGTAGCCCTACTAGTGAGGAGATCACTTGAGAGGCCGAGAGTGAGATGCGGAAGAAATTCCCTCATCTCTTTGAAGGTACGCTTAGTATGAAATTTTAATTCGGGGACCGAATTTCTATAACGGGGGAGATTGTAACGTTTTAGAAATCGTTATGAGAATTTTTCCGTTTTAGGGTTATATTGTCGGTATTTTCCGTTTTAACCCGACTGTGTTCAAACGACCATATAAACTTGCCAGCACCTAGTTTAGCTAAAATAAAGCTAGTGCGCAAGCTTTGGGGGTATATGGGACGTTTTTGTTCAATTAGAATTTTTCGCAATTTTAATATTATTTTAATGCGGTATTCGCTTTTTGGGTTATTTCTCTATGTAATCTTTTCCATAAATCAACTTGAGTTAATTCAAACCCTTCTCACCATATCTAGATCTTTGTGTTGACTAGGATTAATGTTAAAGAAAAGAAATGAACTGAAAGAATAAGAGGTGGCATGTGCATGCATGTTCATTTAATGGCATTTATGTGCATTTATGATGAATTAAGCTAGGAAACTCCACACAACTCTCCCTCCTACTCACTTGGCCGAGATCCTTCCTCCTTCTACTTCTCTTGATCATTTCCCTTCCATTTTTCATCAATCCAAGCCAATAAATCTAAAAAATTCGCAAATAAATCACAAAAATACCCCAAGTCTTGACTCTTACTCTTTGATCACTTGGAAACTAGGAAAGCTTGGATCTTGTGATCTAAAGTTGATAGGTATAATCCCTACACTGATAAATAGGAGTTTTTATGTTGTATAGCTCGTTGGTTATGGTTTATAACACTTAAAGTATTGATTAGTGCAATATCGGGTTTTTAGTGTCTTTTTAGAGCCTCTGTATCTGCTGTGTTCTGGAAATTTTAGTGAGTGACCAAACAAAATTATAGTGATGTACTAGTGACCCTGGAGCACCACATGAGACACGAGGACCACCCCATCGGCCAGGGCCGGCGACCCCTTTGGCGAATTCCGGCGACGACGGTTTTGTATGAAGTTGATAGGGTTTGACTTTTGTGGGTAGTTGTCTGCTGTTGGTTAGGGGTGATTGTTACTATTTACTTTTTTAGTATTTACAGTATTAAAAATCTGGATTCATTTACCTATAATCTAGTGTTTTGTGTCCGCGTGTTACGTTTTGCGACACGAATCGTGATCTAATGCAGCTGCTGTATTCAGTGTGGTTTAGTAGTGTCGCAACGCACGTTAGCCACTAGACGAAGACTTGTGAGTTAGTTTAATGCTGGTGCGTCGTTAAAGTGTAGTTTTACGTTATATTAGTCGATTCTGAGATGTTTGCACTATTTGTGTGTTTGTGAATTTATAGCGTCGCAAGCGGGGACTTCGGACGCTGCGAACAAGGGGAAGCAGGTCGTCGGATTTTCATAGCTGGAGACCATTTGTGAGTAGATTTAACATCTACGGGGAAATCGCCCGTATATCGTTATGCGTCGGGGCTGATGTGATAGGATAGCTGCATGTTATTGCATATTGGTTAATTCATATGAATGTTATTGCATAGTAGTATCTGTTGTACCTTAAGATATAACACATTACAGATGGTTCATGTTGCACGAGCACTAAATTGTATGCTACACCCACATCGTCAGTAATTGCCATGACACGCAGAAACCACCTACATACGTGATATGGTAGTGGATAGGGATAGGGGAGGTAGTAACTCTTATTCCTTTGTGCATAGGAGATATTGTTGACACCTACAAACATGTTATTATATTTGACATGGATAATTAAGATAGTAACTCTTAATCCATTTCGCGTATACCTTACTATAGCTACTTGTACATCTTGCACACACATTGACATGTACACCCACAAAGTCTATTACAGCTACATGTATATCATGCACACATATTGATAGGTACACCCACACCCACATAGTCTATTACAGCTACATGTATATCATGCACACATATTGACATGTACAACCACATACTTTCGCTATAGTTGTATGTACCCCAAGTGGTATTGTTTTGATAAGTGATATTGAGTTGTTGATCATTGCGCTTATGAAATGCATCATACATACTTGCTTACATGTAGATACTGTTAGTTATATGTATGCCCTAGAGGCCGTTACTGTACATACGATGTATATTGTAGTGGATGCTTGGACATATATAGGGAGGACTTTCTTGCTCGACATGATAGTACGCTAACTGGTTGCTCTTTATCATAACATGTACTCTGATTGTCTCTATGTTACATGTTGATAAAGCCCTTAGGATGAGTACTTAACTACCAGGACTATGATACGGATCATACTAGTGGGGACAGTGTAGTCGTCAAGTACATCCTTCAAATGTTCCTAGTCGTGGGAGTACCGAGATAGGGCATCGATACTCCAGAGTAGACTAGCGTATGCGCTTCTTGACCCATATGATGGGCGATGGATGATCCCATATCCATTGGTGTTTGACATCAGAGAAGGTATACGGGTGCTCTGTAGAGACTGGGTACACTGGACGGACTCGCCGAGAACTCCCAGATGGTATTATACTTCACGTCAGATGGCAGTTCTCTGGTGACACTGCTACAGAGTAGTCTGTAGACCCGAGATCGTCATAGAGTCTTGTGTGATTCCCACTGTGCTTTGATTTCCATCATACCACGTCCAAGAGGGCGCGCAAAAAGGTGGCTTTTGGGTACAGTCCCGAATCACATGGAGGCAATGAGCGATAGGAGGGGTTTTGTCTCCCCCGGTATAGGGAGATGTTGCGCTGTGTTCGATTGGCTATAACTAGAAATCCATGGCCAGGGTTGCTGAGATTTACTGGTAAGTGTTATCAGTAGTTTCTCGAACTGTTATGGACCTCATATCGACACGACTTATCAAGCTACTGGGGTCTGACATTTACCACCCGTAGGCGAGATATGCGACATATCAGACGAAGAGACCGGACTGTACGAGAGTGTTACTGATTGGATTTGCGGGAGAATGTATAAGCTTGCTTGTTGATCTTCTGATCGCTCAATACCTGGGTGGCTGTTACGTTTAGCTGACCACTTGCAGCTTGAGGGTGTTTGATATGATCATCACCTACTGCCGGCGTATTGACGATTCTTTAGAATCTTACACAGAGGTTTCTTGACTCGGGAAAAACGGAGTAGGAGCACATATATGATTTGTGCGGGACCGAGAAAAATACGTGTTTGTGATATCGTATTAGATTCTCGCGATATGAGATATCGGCCGGGTATATGTGATATAGCCGAGTCATCGGATCAAGTGTTGATTCGATGAACCGATACAGATTATATTAGTCGGTTATTTGTGAAATAGCCGGATTATCAGATCAAGTGTTGATTCGATAATTTAATGTATAATTATATATTAGATATATTAAATTACAATAACTAGTATAATCTCACAAAAAGATTCTTTTTCTCACTCGGGTAATACATTGATATATATGCGATATATGTTAATTGTATTATTTTATTTTGTTACAATAAATATTGTATATGTGATATATAATATGGTAACATGATATGATTACTAATGCAACATGTTTAGTGGAGATTAAACAAGGTTAGGGTTTGATTTGGGTTAATCTTTTCTAGAAGTTTCTAGAAGCTTTCCTTTTGTTTCTTGCAAAGATATTTGTTATGATATTTTGCAAGATATTTCCTTAACCCAACCCAACCCTTTAACCTTAGTTAAATCTCTACAAGGGTTACATATAACATGGTTGCATTTCTAACCTCACATGGATTCATTATTCATCACAAAAGAAATGGTTGTTCTTCTTCCTACTCTTTTTCAATGGAAAAGCTTTCTATCTTTTTCATTAGTGATGATTTTGAGTGAGATTAAGAAAACAAATGAGAGCTAAATTCCTATTTCATCATCCTAATCTATCCTAGCCATTTAGATTAGGGTGTTCACTTCATTTGTGAGTGAGAGCTTGTGTTAAAGAAACATCAAGGTAGATCATCTTTGTTATCGAAGATCGGAAGCAAGCTTGCATTCTTCTCTTCGTGGAGCCTCTCTAGAGTCCGGAAACTCGATGATCGCAGCGAAGGGACCTCAACATGGAGCTTTAGAAGTGAAGGACCGGACTACAAAGGTTGTAATCCCAAACTCTTAGATGTTAAAGTGTTTAACATGCTTTGTTTCGCCTAATCTCTAGTTTAAAGATCTTGGTTAGGGATGTTCGGCATGTCTAAAGTTTTAAATCGGGCATGGTTGATGCCTTATATACTCTTGTGAGAGTGCCTAGTAACCCTACAGTGGTATCAGAGCCAAGCTAGAGCTTTAGGCGAAGTCTAGACGAAGTTTAAAGTCTGATCGAACTCCGAATACCCGTAAAAACCTAGTTTTTGGAAAAAATTTATAAATGTTGATTTTTTCGTATTAAAAATACTCAGAAATATAAGCAGGGAATTGTAAGGATATCTGTGAAAAACGAGACAATAAGCCCATTAAAGAGCCGCGGAACCGCGGCAAAGACATGCCTTGCGCGGTGGTTCCGCGGCGCTTCAGTGCGATTAGGTTGTTCTTTTTTCACAGTAACTTCCGTACGAATTTCCTGATGCTTCTGGGAATTTTTAATTACACTAAAGTGTTGAGTATTCTGGGATGTATTGGCGACTCGTTGATTCGATCGGATAATTTAACTTCGTTTAATTTTTTCCGAGTAATTTTAGAACGTGTTAAAAAGTTCGAACGGATATCAATAACTCACTTTTTCCCCTGTCGGAAAATTTTCAAAAGTTGGATTTTTCTTCGAGTTTGAAACTTTCGGGAAATCGTGCAAGTAACGCGGTGGACCCTCTAGAAGAACACAAACTTTAACTCGATTATGTGACCGTCTGAACTGCTTCTGAACCTTAGGGTTTGGGGCAGTACGGCGTTGCCACATGTGAGGCGTTGGCTTGACCCTTTTATTGCTGGACCTTTGGTACAGTGGCATGTGATGGATGTTTTTAAACTAATTTCAAGTGTTGTCAACTATTTGAGAAATCTTGGGTGTTTGTTTATTCGATCGGAAAGTTTAACATTGTCTATTTATCTGGAATGTGATACAATATTTGGAATCCACAAGTAGTTATGAGATAACTAATTTGAATGTTATAAATCTAGCAGTTCAGTCTCAGATGATCGGTTGCCACGGAATTTTGATGTGATCAAAAGTCCGTCGCAATCACGTAGCGTACGCGGATACTCGCTGGGTAAACTTAATAGACAGCCACGCCCCAAAGCCCCGACCAAGTGAATGTAGGAGAACCCCGTCGCCAACAGCATCCGTTCGGGTGCTCGCGGCAGCGGTGTTCCGCCTTAGTGCACTTCGTCGACGACATCCGGGGGTGCGGCCGTCTACTAAAGTTTGCGACGAGCATTCGATCAGCATGTCGGGTATCTTGTTGAATTGCCCGACTTGATATTGAAAAGTGTTTTCGATAATGAGACTAAAATGCGGGGTTTATAATTGTTAGGCATGCGATGTCTAAGGAATTCATTTGGTTAGGCATGAGATGTCTAAGGAGGTTGCGGATTCCAACTGTTGTAGTTTTACACTTTCTTTTCTGTGACCGTAAGCGTAGTATGTGGTGTATCGCCGGCTTCATTGCTATACATCAACGACAATCGGGATACGCATGCTTGCTTACGTTGATGATATGAGATATTATGTGTTGCTGTGATATGTTATATTGGATCGTCGCGTTTTGAATAACCGGGGGTTTTATGTGAGATGAGAGTTTTTTTCTTTTTCATTCATGTAAAATTCAATTGTATATAATATTCTTTTATTGGGGCTCTTCCGGGCTGAGGGTGATGTCACCATTGTATATTATTTACTTTTCCGCATTAGGTAGACGCAAGGCGGGGAGCACAAGTAACCGGGTTCTAGGGTCAAGTGGGAGACCATCTCGAGGAGTCGAGACCGGGTTTCCTAACCCTAGAATTAGCAGTGTTGCTTGCCGCTCTCGTAGGGGTCTAAGGATGTGGGTTTGGCTATTCATCACGACCGTGGAATCCGCGTTTTATAAAGGCTCGTATTAAAACACGGACCTCCTAGTATATCCAATATTTCATATGTTATCTTCTGCTGCAATGTTCTGTAATGAGATCATATTACTGCCTGAGACGAATGTTTATATTATATATATGAGATATATGTTATATTGCAGATTTCGTTTCAAATGTGATGCTTGTGAAGCATAATAAAATGGGACTTCATTAATGAGATTAATGAAACTAAAAGAAACCTAAAGATGTTGTAGAAACTTGTCTCAAAAACTGGTAGCTCTAGTTCTTGCTTTGCATAGCGGTGTTCCTTGTAGAACATCCAGCACCTTATTCGATAAGGAAAGAGCCGAGATCCCTTCACCGGGGGTGACATCTTTAGTGAAACTAGCAGATGCTACAAACACGGTTTGTCTTTTGATTGCTTCTATAGTTTTTGCTTTGCATAGTGGTATTTGTGAAATATCATGCACCTTATTCGATAAGGAAAGAGCCGACGATCCCTTCACCGGGAGTGACATCTTTAGCGAAACTAGAAAAGCCTCAAAAGCACTCCTTTTAAAATCACTCGATTCTCCAACGATATCAAGTTCATTACACAAAGGGTTTTCTTAAAAACCTGTCGTAGCCCTCTGTCATTTCAGAAAAGTACTACTTAGTATTCGTGCTGCGGTAGTTTGGCATTCGTCAAGGCGTAGTGTACGGTAGCTAACTAGTGCTTATCTGCAAGCATACGATCCGATTGGATTAGGGTATTCATACGGCGTTGTTTGGCATTCGTCAAGGGTCGTGCGGGTGGGTTTAATTCAATCAGGAAATGTACGGGTTGAACTTGACTAGCGGACTATGGGTGGTTTGGCATTCGTCAAAGTCATAGAACGCTATGGGTAAAATATTAATGGGAATTTCAAGTGTTGAAATTTGCAATGAGATTGCATACCTTCTATGAGATAGTTGGATCCCGATACACGATGCGAGTAAGAGTTACTCCTGGGAGAGTTTTTACACATTACAATTAGCCGATCAAGTAGGTGTCTAGAAAGGTGTTAACGGGGTTATGCCCCTGAGAAAACGAGGTTTATTTTAATTAGGTCCGTGCGAAAGCACGGGGAACCTCCCTCAAAGTACCGGCACTGGACTGGCTGAAAGATTGGAGAACTTGTATAGTATAATTAATCCCGACTAGTCTTTCCTTTTAGGGTTTGAAGGAAGATTTGACTAAAACAGTGGGAGACATCCTGATTAGATATATTGATAACCAATCTAATCTTGCAAGAGCATACGCTGACTATTTTCTTCTCTCCCTCTCCTGGTTACGACTATGTCACGCCTTAATAAAGATAATAATACGAATGTATTGACCGAACCCACTTGTTTTACTGCGCTAGGGAACATTGGTCCCGCTCCAACTTCTAATTGTTATAAGACAGAGCAGGAAATAGGGGATTACCAGAATTCCCGTGCTGCTCAAACGAAGAAAGTGCATGTTGATGCATCTTCTTCAGGTGTGTTCGTTACAGAGAACTGTTTCTCAATATCCTTTACGTCCTGGGTATGAGATACCGGATCAGGATCCCGCAAATGTAATCTGTTAAATGGGCTACAGAAAGGTAGAGAACTGAGAAGGGGTGATAAGTTTCATAAGATAGAAACGGTGCAAGTGTTGCACCCAAGTCTGTTGGTAGTTATCACCTTGTATTGCCAGAATACATTGATTCTGAACGAATGTTATTAGATACCGAACCTGATATACAACATCATATCAGTCTCTTTATTAGTAAAGAAGGATATAATTTTGTATTGTTGGATAATGTTTTGAACATTTCCTATATCAAGAGTTGATCGGTTCAGGCACGTTATCTAAAAGCATAGACGTTCTAAATCAAACCACAGTTCTTAACGTACAGAACACACACAAGAGGAAGTGTTCAGAAATGAACGAATCCTTCTTGAGGTATTGTAGACTAGGTCATATCTATATGACCCGACTAGCTGAAGTTACATGTAGATGCATATTTAAATTAGTTTGAATTTACATCTTGTGAAACTTGTCGGTCATGTCACAAAGATAAGATGACCACAACTCCGTTTATTGGAAACAGAGAAAGAGTTAGTGAACTCTTGGGATTGATACATGCTGATGTATGAAGGTCCCCTGTCTACACTTGCCAGGACCGGTTCTTTGTACTTCATTACATTCACTAATGATCTCTCAAGATTCAGATATATGTTCCTGTTGAAATACAAGTCCGAAACTTTTGAGATAATCACAGAATATAAGTTAGAAGTAGAGAACCAAAAACGGATATAAGTATTATGTCCTTTGATGAGATCAAGGAGGAGAATACTTGAGCACGGGATTCCTGGAGTATTTTAAAGGAGTATGAGATTCTCTCTCAGCATTACACCTCCGTATACACCACAGCACGTCGGTGTATCGGGGCGGAGCAATCGCACCCTATGTGATATAGTGCGCTCTATGATGAGTTCTACTGAGTTTCCTATTTCCTTTTGGGAGTTATGCACTTGTGAAGCTGCATACCTATTGAATAGGGTTCCAATCAAATCAGTTGCCTACCACTTCATATGTGATATGGAATGGGAAGCGCCCATATCTTAAGTATGTTATGATTTAGGGTTGTCCAGCCTATGCCTAAAAGCAAAATCCGGACAAACTCGAGGCAAAGTCAGTTCTGTGGAAGTTTGTTGGATATCCCAAGCATTCACAAGGGAATATCTTCTACCTTATCGAGGAACAAAAGATGTTTTATTTCTCAGCATGCCACCTTTGTGAAAGGGAATTTCTTGTGAAGAAATTAGTGGTCATGAGGTAGAACAGGAAAGAGTTCCAGCTATACAAACTGCAACTGATGATTTGGTAGAACCAAAGGATTCAGTAGTTTCCAATGAACCTCAGCCTCTCCGCCGATCTAGTAGAGTTCCTCACCCACCTGAGAGATACTTCGGTTTCTCTATGACAGTGGGAGCGAGGATTGCATCATGAGATGATGACCCAACTTATTTCGAGCAGGACATCAGGAGTGGGACTTGTTCACACCATAATATTGTATTATTATATTCCCCATTCTTATTCTTTTTATAAATAAACGGGTGCTTTTGACGCATGTCTGCTACATGTTACAGGTTACAGGTTCTTGGACAGAAAACAGTGAAAAAGACAAAAGACGATGTAAAAAGGGACTTTTGACCAACAAATAGAAGGATCTTGATCAAGCCGACATGAAAGATAAAGTTCACAAAGTACAAGGCAGCGCAAGGTCTAAGATGTCAGTGAACGGTTAAAAGTCTAATACAAGTATTCACTGGAATATCTGGAAGAAACCTGGAAGCCTATTTGAGAAAATTACCAAAGAAACAAGAAGCCCAAAAAGCCCAGAGCCATATGAAGAAAACTCAAGCCGTGATCTCACTATTGGGACGTGGAACCGCGGCCTAAAGCCTACCCAGACCGCGGTTCAGCGGCAGTATGGAGCCTGTATGGAATAAAATTTTTACTATAATTCTTTGTGTCTTTGACCGGTCTTTCTAAGGCTATTTTTGTAATTATAAACATGCGGATCAAATGTAACCCTAGGGTTTCCTATTCTCTATAAATAGGAACTCTACAGATTGTAATTCTTTATGCCTCCTTTTAATAATAAATTCCAGAATTCTTTATGGAGAGCATCGGTGCCTCTCTTCAATGCATCTATTCAGAACTGACAACCCTGCATAAATGTTTGGAGAGATCCATCTGTAAAGTAAGTAGATTTGTTTATTTTCTTGCCCTAGATAATTTCAATTCATGCCCTAGATTAAATTTAATTCCTTGCCCTAGTATAGATTTTATTTATCTGCCCTAGTTATAACTTTCAATTAATTGCCCTAGGTAGAATAATTAGGTTTTTAGTAATAATCAATCCGAACACCCTTCAAAATTAACTCGTTAGCGCGACTAGGAAATTCACAAAATCCCTGTGGACCGACCCTTACTCACCGGCTAGCTTCATGCGACGCCATTCTTGATTGCGGTTACTAGTTAGTTTTTGAGATAAATCAGGACTCTGTAAGAATGGCTGTATGCTTAGCGATCTGAGATGGATTCCTTATACACCAACAAAGTATGGACTTTGGTTGCTTTATCTGAAGGGTTAAATCCCTATGAGGAGGAAGTATATCTTGAGATGATTACTTGGTGTACATGGAAAAGTTGAGACTTTCAAAGCTATGCTTAAGTCCATCCAGATCCTACTTGCCTCGGCTACATACCATGACTACGATATCTGGCGGTCGGGTGTCATGACTGCTTTTCTAAATATAGATTTGGAAGAGAACATCTATAAGTACACAGCCAAAGGGCTTCGTAGACAGTAGGAGCAGCGGAAACGTGAGCAAGATGTTTTATGCGATAAAACAGGCATCGCGGAGTTGGAACGTCTGTTTTGATGTGGTAGTCAAAGAGTTTGACTTCATCAAAATGGTAGATGAACCTTGTATATACAAAAAGGTAATAGAGAGTATGGTGGTGATCCTTGTAGAGTACGTGGATGACATACTCTTGATGGGGAAGGAGTTTCCTATGCTAAGCTCGGTCAATATCCGCTTATCACAAGAATTCTCCATATAGGATCAAAATGATACCTCATAAATCCTAGGTTTTATATATATGAGATAGATCTAAATGGATGTTAGGATTATCACTAGTTGTAGTGAGATGGTATCAATCGATCCTGAAGAGAATCACTAGAAAGGTTCCAGGGTGATAAGAACGACTGAATATCAGTCGCATGCATTGTCTTTACCCTCAGTGGAGGGACGGTATGTTGGAAGAGTTCCAAGCTATATACCGTGACTTACTAGACGATTAAAGGCAAGATACATCGTTACCAAGGATGCTACCAAAGAGGCAGTCTAGATATATATAAGTTCATGAGATGAACTTCGTTCCTACCATTGTGTGACAATGGAGTTGTTGCTTATGCCAAGGAACCCCCGTCCCATTAGAAATCAAGATATAATTCTTGGGCAGTATCACCTTATCATGGAGATGGTTGATCTCCTGGTAGATCGAGGTTAGGAGAGTAGACACAGAGGACAACAGCGCAGATCCACTCACAAATGCCTATTTCTCAGTAGAGACTTTTATGGGATGGTTGAGTATGAGATACTTCAACCATAGCTGATTGTTGGGTATGTGATCAGTCGAAAATACTGCATATTTTAACCGGTAATTTCCTTGTCATCTGCATACATATAGGAGAGTACGGTATTCATAATTCACATATTAGCTAATCGGTCGCAAAATATCAAATTACATGTATTCGACCTTTAAACCGGAAATTCTAGGGAAATTAACCGCATTGCATTACATAGCATATTTTCTATATCTTGCAACCCCTATTTTGAAGTCTATGCAGGAAACGAGATACTTGCTCGATCAATTCATTGCTCGACCATTACAATTGCTCGTAAACTCATTAAAAGCAAATCTGGTATCAACAAAGAAGGGCTATTGCAATTCTTAACATCAAAGAATAACCCATACAGCAGTACCAACCCACAGCAGAAAGCCCAAGGCCCAAACCCACCAAGGCGCGGCGGAAGCGCGGCCCAAAGCCACCTCACGCGGCGGATCCGCGGCTGAACCAGGGAATCAACTTCTCAAACTTCATCACAACTCCAGTACTAGTACCTGCAGCTCAAAAATGCATACAAAAGTCCAGAAGAGTCCAGACACTTCCACCAGATCATCAAGCTCCTAAACTAGCCTAGAACTTCTAGAACTTTCTTAAACCCTAAGCTAAACCCCAACAAACTTGGCCAACAAACTTTGGGAGGGAAAGTCTAATTCAAACCTAGACCTAGTTCTATAAATAGGACCCTAGGCTCTCTCATTTCTCATCTTAGAGAAATCTTGAAAAATCAAGAAACCCTAGAGAGAAAAAGATTCAACCCATTTTAGTTTAGCCATTCTCTTTCTCCATCTTCTTCTTCCTCAAGATTAGTGAGAAATCTTGTAGGAAACCCTAACCCTAATTCCACTCCAAATCCAACATCTTGAGTACCAAATCAAGCGAGAAATCTTCAACCTTTTGGGAGCCGAGCCGATCTTCAATCGGGCAAGTGATCCAAGCCGATCCGCGATCCACGGAGACGAGCGAAGCCAAGTCGACAATCAAGTTTCTCCTCTTGTAGTTCTTGAGTGATTGTAACGGAATTGTTGATATAAATAAAAGGTGAAATTCGTTAATCTTGCTTTCTTTTAAAATTCCGCATCATGTTATCTTTACTGTTCTTGAATATTGTCTATGTGGTGATGCGCGAGTAAAACTCCGCTCGTTAAGGAGTCGAGAAGATCTTTAGTATGATGATGTAGCAAATTTGTAATCAATTCTTGAATCCCACGAGATTGTAAACCCTAGCTATTTCAAGAATCGACAACCCAATTCGATTCGATGCTTTCTTGATCAACATCGTTCGAGATTGGGGTGATCCGATCGATTCTTGAAATTACTAGAGGCTAGAATATAAATGGTATCCTCGAAAGAGTAAGGGTTAAGAGATGAAACTTTAATTTCATCAAGAAAACCCTAATTCTCGTCGATAACCATTGATCTAGTGTCAATTCCTCGAAGGACAAGAATACGAAATATTGTAGACTACAACACATCTAAAGATCCTATCGATTCCTACGAGCCTCTTTTCTTGATTGTCGTTTGGAAAATACCATTGAAACCGATTCTTGTTGTTTATAGTTCTTGATTCTTTAGAAAAGATTAGTGACACACGAATACAAATCAATCAATTGAATCGTGTTTTCTCTTATTGTTGATTAACATTTCATTTCAAACAAATAAAGGTACAAACGAATCTTGAGATCCCTGAGGACGATCCGCACTCATTCATTAACTTCAACTGACACCGTTGTTTGATTGCGGTCAAATATTTTTTGGTTGTGATTTCTTTACTATTTGATTCTATAAACACATCCACGAAAATCAATCGATCAAAAATGGCGCCGTTGCCGGGGATCGCGCGTTAATTCGTTTACATTTTATAGTTTGAAGTGAAAGAATTATTACGTTTCATTTCTTGAAATCAAAATTCGTACAAACTCTTATACGTGTGTTGTGAATTGATTGCAAGGTGATCTGGAGCAATCTGAGCTGTGGAAAAATTATTTGGGATATACCAGAGAGCTGGAGATAGGAACAGGAAGCAGCTGAAGGAAATTGACACAGTAAACCCACTGTTGGACCGCGGAAGCGCGGCCTGAGCCCTGTATTCGCGGCGGAAGCGCTGCAGTGTAGGGGGTTCTCTGGAAAATTTTTCTTCAGGTGATTTCTCTCTCTCTCTCCTCTCTCCCTTTTTAGCTCAAACTAATCCTTTCTGCAGGATTCTTTGCAAACAATAGCTGCGCCGCAAAAGCAAATTAAAATTGTGCGTGATTTTGCTTTTCTTGGTTGTTTTGCATTGCTAATACGGAAAATTAAGGGGCACGGCCAAATCCAAATTAGGTGGGGATTTCATTACCCTTCCTAGGCCCCGAAAACCACCAAACTTGCATCCGCATTTACCCCCATTAACTAAAAGAAATCTAGAGATGACTCTAAGGACTGTCGCGCTCATTTAGGACAAGAGAGGGCCGTGGGTAATTCATTGCTTATCCGCGTTTTTCTGTGGTGCCTAAGGCGAGTGTGTCTAAGGCTAGTGGTTATTAATTAGGTCCACTGTAGTGGTGGTTCCTTCCCACTTACCTGGCACTCATCCGGCCACAGGGAGACAAAGAGGCAGTGAAGGATTGATCCTGCGACTTGTCTTTTGGCAGTTAGGAGCGGTCTAGAGCCGGACCTAGGTGACCATTAGATTTTAGGGTTGTGTTGCTGCATTTGGTTGTCGCATCATTTTTTCAAAATCCGTCCCTTTTCAAAAGCAAACACCGCATTCATTTTACCCCTAATTATAAGCCAACGCTGCCACTTGTACTAACCCTTTTTAGTACAAGATAGGCTGGACACGGGATTCTAGTGCCCGTTTAGTCCGCGTACCTTTTATCGACTCTGAAGTCGATAATTCTCCATTTACCTTTTCTTTACCTTCTACCACACCCACACCGATGGATCCGAATCCATCAAACTTCTTTAACCCAAATCTGCCACCGTCCGTTGGTGCGCAGAATCCTCCACACATTTCTCTTCAGGAAAGATGTTATCCACTTAGAGGTCCTCTTTCGACCTGCTTATCCACACCACCAGCGAACGGGGATAACTTTGAAATAAAGCCCCAGTATATCAACCTTCTACCTAAGTATCACGGACTCGAGACCGAGGACGCTTACGTTTTCATTACCAAATTTGAAAACGTATGCGCTATGATGGGTACGTCTCAACTGTCTGTGGATGCGATGCGTCTACGACTTCTTCCTTTTACCTTGTGCGATATAGCCGAGAAGTGGCTATATAACACCACCGCACACTCCATCACAAATTGGGAAGAATTCGTCGCAGCATTCCTAAAGAAATTCTACCCAGTCCAAAGAACGGCTCGAATTCGTAGTGAATTGAACCAATTTGCCCAGCTCCCTACCGAACCATTTTCAAAGTACTTTGAACGTTTCAAGGATTTAATGGTTCAATGTCCTCATCACGGCATCCCGAGATGGGAGTTGTGCCGAATCATCTATGAGGGCAGTAACCCTAGCACGAAACAAAGCCTTGAAAATATGTGTCAGGGTACATTTATGACTAAAGACGATGGGGAAGCCTGGCGATACTTAGAAGAATTCGCTGAAAAATCACTGATTTGGGAGAGTGGAACCCAACCATTGAATAGGGGTGGCGTACACCAAGTAGATGTGTCCATAGGTGTTCGAGCTGAAATGGCAGCAATGCAAAAGAAGCTCGACGCTATGGAACACAAATTTGCAACAGCCTCCCTAAATCCGGTATCACTCCCCAAAACTATTTGTGGGTGCTGTTCTGATCCGTCACACTTAACGGAAGAATGTCCTTTAAACTCGGCGTTTCAAGGTCATGAGCATTCTAATGCCGCATTTCAACGACCTCGAAACGATCCATATTCTTCCACGTACAATCAGGGTTGGAGGAATCACCCGAATTTTGCTTGGAACCAAAATCAATCTCAAAACACGGTTCCAAACACAAATAACTTTCAAAGGGCTCTTCCTCCACCACAACAGCAACCCCTCCAACTCACTCAGCACCCCTACCAGTCACAAAATTTCCAAAACCAGGGCAACACTCCTGCACAGTCTAATCCTATGCAGTCCTGTTCTGACGATTTCTCTCAATTTACTCAAACCATGAAATCACTTTTATCCAATTTCATGGAGGTTTCAACTGAGGTTAGATCTTCCGTCAGTGAAATAAAGAAAAACTCAGCGTCACAAGCTGAGAGTATTAGAACGATGGAAGCTGAAATCGCACGCCTCAAAGCTGAAATGAGTGCGAGAGAAAAAGGGAAACTTCCCTCTCAACCCCTGCAGAATCCTGGGCATTACAATGTAAATGCCATTACCACGTTGAGATCGGGAAGAGTGCTGAATAATAATGTCGGGGAAGATATTGATAATACTGAAAATCATGTCAAAACCCCGGCTGAGACCTTTCCACATACACACACTTCTCCTTCTGATCCTTCTTCTTCTACCAAACCACCTTCGCACGAGCCTATTCTCCAGTTCCCTTTAGGCTCAACACCTTCACCCAACCCTTATAGTTCTCCACAGACGGTCCCCACACCTCTTTTGGGATCTCGTCTACCCCCCTTTCCTTCTCCTATGATGGACCCCGCGCTTATTGCGAAAGCACCTTACCCGAACCGGCTAAGGGCTAACAGAACGAGTCCTCATATGGAGAAAATTTTAGAAATGTTCAAACAAGTTAACATCAATATCCCTCTCCTAAATGCGATTCAACAAGTCCCCGCTTATGCGAAAATTCTAAAAGACTTGTGCACTAGGAAGAGGAAGACTCAAGTGCCGAAGAAGATCTTTATGGCTAATAACATCAGCACTACTTTTATTCCCCAGCTGCCAAAGAAACGAAAGGACCCAGGATGTCCTACAATATCGATTTCGATTGGGGGTAAAAACATAAATCGTGCTCTTTTAGACCTTGGCGCGAGTGTTAACTTGTTACCTTATTCTGTCTATGAGCAACTAGGAATTGGAGAGCTGAAACCTGCTCATTGCACTCTCCAGATGGCGGACCGATCTATCACCAAACCAAGGGGTGAATTAGAGGATGTGTTAATAAAGGTCGGGGAATTTGTTTTCCCTGTAGACTTCATTGTGCTCGACACACATCCTGTAGCAAACCCCCGGGGCCAAATTCCGGTGATTTTAGGTCGTCCTTTCCTTGCCACTTCCAACGCTGTTATAAACTGTAGAAATGGTTCAATGAATTTATCATTTGGAAATATGACCATTGAACTAAATATCTACAGAGTTGGGAGTCAGCCATCAGAACCTAGTGCTCATATTTTAGATGTGTGTTCTGTCCATGAGATCGCTCCCGATAGTTGTGGAGCCGAGGAACTTTGCTTTACTGATCTCGATGACATTAGCACATCTCTGCTTGATCTTACACTTGATCTTAGTGAGGACACTACACTTACACTTGAGTCCTGCACTTCTGACTTTTCTCCACCCGAGTCTGTATCTTTCACAGGCTCTGAGCTTCTTTGTAAATCCAAAAATCATTCTATGATCCTTCCTTCAATCATTTCTCCGCCTGAATTAGATCTCAAGGTCTTACCTTCTCACCTAAAATATGCATATCTTGGTGAGAACGAGACTTTACCGGTTATAATTTCCACTTCTCTTGCATCAGAGCAAGAGAATGCACTTTTATCGGTATTAAGATCTAATAAAGAGGCATTTGGTTGGAGTATGGCGGACATCAAAGGGATCAGTCCCTTGATTGTTGAACATCATATACATGTGATGGATGATGCCAGACCGACCCGAGAACCACAGAGACGGTTAAATCCCGTCATGAAGGAAGCTGTCATGAAAGAGATCGTCAAATGTTTAGATAGTGGTATTATATACCCGATCTCCGATAGCCAGTGGGTAAGTCCTATACACGTCGTTCCTAAGAAATCCGGCATCACTGTGATCACTAATGAAGCGAATGAGTTGATTCAGACACGCGCCCAAACTGGGTGGCGTGTATGCATCGATTATAGAAAACTCAACGCTGCTACGAGGAAAGATCATTTTCCTCTACCATTTATTGATCAAATGCTGGAACGCTTAGCAGGACGACAATACTATTGTTTCATGGACGGTTACTCAGGCTACAATCAGGTCCCCATCGCCAAAAAGGATCAAGATAAAACCACTTTTACTTGTCCTTTTGGTACCTTTGCTTACAGTCGCATGCCTTTCGGGCTATGCAATGCTCCCGCTACCTTTCAGCGGTGTATGATGGGGATATTCTCTGATATGGTAGAGAATTTCCTGGAGATCTTTATGGACGACTTTTCGATTTTTGGAGACTCTTTTTCTGAATGCCTAGCGAATCTGGACGCTGTTCTTACTCGATGCAAAGAGAAGAACTTGACTTTGAACTGGGAAAAATGCCACTTTATGGTCCAAGAAGGAATAGTCCTTGGACATGTCATTTCACAGAAGGGCATTGAGGTTGACAGAGCTAAAGTAGATATCATTCAAAACCTCCCTCATCCCAAAAGCGTCAAAGATATTCGCTCTTTCCTTGGCCATGCTGGATTTTATAGGAGATTCATAAAGGACTTTAGCAAAATTGCTAGACCTTTAACACTACTCCTGGCCAAGGATACGACCTTCCACTTTGACTCGGATTGCGAGATAGCTTTCGACTCACTTAAACACTCACTCACTTCAGCCCCCGTTTTATCATCACCAAATTGGGACTACCCCTTTGAGCTGATGTGTGACGCATCTGATTTTGCAGTAGGTGCTGTCCTTGGACAACACATTGAAAAGATGCCACACGTGATTTACTATGCTAGTAAGACCCTGAATGATGCGCAAATCAATTATACAACCACAGAGAAAGAACTATTAGCGGTTGTATTCGCATTAGAGAAATTCAGGCCTTACTTAATTGGCTCACCTATTGTTGTATATACTGATCATTCCGCTTTAAAACATCTTCTGGCGAAGAAAGATGCCAAAGGTCGACTAATACGTTGGATCCTTCTTTTACAAGAATTCGATCTTGTTATCAAAGATAAGAAAGGATGTGAAAACGTAGTAGCTGACCACCTTTCACGCATCGTTTCTTCCCCTGTGACCCTGCCAATCAATGACTCATTCCCTGACGAACAACTCTTGAGCGTATCCTCTGAACCATGGTTCAGGGATATTGTGAACTATCATGCCACGGGATTGGTACCGAGCGATTGGTCTAAACAGGACAAATACCGTTTTCTTTCCCAAGTAAAACACTATTACTGGGACGAGCCTTATTTGTTTAAATATTGTCCTGATCAGATCATTCGCCGGTGCGTCCCGAATGAAGAGTTCAAGAGTATTCTTTCATTTTGTCATGATCAGGCCTGTGGGGGTCACTTTGGTCCAAGAAAAACAGCGGAAAAGGTTTTGCAATCTGGATTTTATTGGCCGACCTTATTCAAGGACGCATTTGAACATTGCAAAACCTGTACACAATGTCAGTATACGGGTAGAATATCCCAAAGGAATGAAATGCCTCAGCAGCCCATTCTGGTTGTTGAAATGTTTGATGTTTGGGGCATAGATTTTATGGGTCCTTTTCCCAACTCCTTTGGGAATCTGTACATATTGCTGGCGGTTGATTATGTCTCCAAGTGGGTAGAAGCCATTCCAAGTCGCACTAATGACAAGAAAGTTGTCATTAAGTTCTTGAAAGAGAATATCTTCTCGCGATTTGGACACCCACGCGCTATTATTAGCGATAATGGGACACACTTCTGCAACAGATCTTTCGAGACTCTGATGCGGAAATATTCAATCAACCACCGTCTTTCTACACCCTATCACCCCCAAACAAGCGGGCAGGCTGAGATCTCAAACAGACAAATCAAGCTTATCCTGGAGAAAACTGTTGCCAAAAATAGAAAAGACTGGTCGACCAAATTGACGGATGCTCTTTGGGCATTCAGGACTGCATATAAGACCGACCTAGGAATGTCTCCATATAGGATAGTTCTTGGAAAAGCATGTCATCTACCTGTTGAGATAGAACATAAAGCATTGTGGGCTATAAAGGAAATTAATTTTGATCTAAACCTTGCTTGCAACTTTCGGAAGCTGCAACTAAACGAGCTAAGCGAACTCCGCGATGAAGCTTATGATAATGCTGTAATCACAAAGAATAGGACTAAAGTTTTTCACGATAAAAACATTGTAAGGAAAACATTTTTACCTGGTCAACAAGTCCTTCTTTATGATTCACGATTACACCTTCATGCGGGTAAGCTCCGATCTCGTTGGAAGGGACCTTTTGTTGTGCGGTCTGTATACCCGCACGGGGCAGTAGATATTGAAAATGTTAAAAACGGCACTGTTTTCAAAGTAAATGGACATAGATTAAAGCCGTATTTTTCCACTGACCCCACGGAGGAGCTCTTGTTCTTACAAGAGCCAGTTTATCTTGATTAAAATTCCTCCGTCTCACTTTCATGTCCAGTATATCATTACATCATTATTTTAAATGAAGGTGAGTAAATAAAACAAGTTTGGGGGAAGTTCTTCACTTATATATTTGCCCCCACTAATAATTCCTCCCAGATTTACAGATTTTTGTAGGTATAACTGTCGGCAACAGTGAGGACACTGTTGAAAACAAGTTTGGGGGAGGTTTGTGCTTATTTTCGCATCATTTGCATATCATCTGCATAAGCACAAAACATTTCTTTTAAAAATCTATAAAAATTGAAAAATTTTCAAAACCCATAAAAATTTAAAAATTTTCAAATATAAAAATAATTTTAATATTTACACTTTTTTGTATATAAATAAGATAATGAAAGTTTAGACAGTGAACAATTACATCCATGAGATTGGAAAATTTTTAGAAAACTAAGAAAATTAGAAGTTTTCTTATACGAACTAGTAATAAGTAGTTATGAGCCGTTGTCCCAAGGGTTAGTAAGATGAAGGACGTCACTAATCTGAGGATAAAAATAAGTCTGAAAAATAGTTTCTATTCTGGAAGCCAAACATTTTGAACGTTGCTACCCTGCTATTCGCACTTACACACGTCTTGAAGCCTGGGATAGTAGAGGATACCTTGAAATGCTCTTGTCTTAAAGCCAAAAGTATGAAAAAAAAAATAGTATTTTTGAAAATGGTGAAAAAATGGACACTGGTTTTGTTATCACCAAGGACAAGAAAAATATATAGCAAAAGGGTGCTTCTTCACCTAGTGCCCCAAGGTCAACTGGTCTGGGAGTCACTGCTATGCCTGAGGTGGTGCAAGATTAGGAAAATACACCAAGTTAGCATGCACATCAGTAATCGGTCGGTTAGTACCTCAAGAAGTATTAACGGTCGCATGAAAGTGTGTAAGCAATCTCGTTTGCCAAGAAGTACTGAGGCTGATGGGCAAGGGTATGATAGCTTGAATTGAATTCTCCGGGTGTAGGGATGTCTTTACACACACGCAGGGTGATATGATCGATGTTTGGAATAAAGATAGGAATGAAGAATAAGACGATGTTTTATTGAGGGAGGACGTGATTTCTAACATCTTTTCATGACCATTAAGATAGGGCTCATGACAACCGAAAAGCTAGCTTAGTTGGAAACCCTAATTTTCAAGGCTTTTCTTTTACAATTCTTATCTTTAAATGTAATGTTCATGATCTTGCTTTTATTTTTGGATTTTGTGGGTGCAATCCGCTGAAAACCCTCAGGAGACAACACTCCTCCTACTAGGGACACCTAGAGGTTTAAAGGCTTGTTGCACATGCTCAGTGCAATCGTGTTGCCTACGAAAGTGTGCTAGTTAGTTTTTTTTCTTTCTTTGTTTTCTCCTTCTCTTTTTAATAAAACATTCTCTCGAGACGATCGAAATTAAGTTTGGGGGTATTTGATCAGTCGAAAATACTGCATATTTTAACCGGTAATTTCCTTGTCATCTGCATACATATAGGAGAGTACGGTATTCATAATTCACATATTAGCTAATTGGTCGCAAAATATCAAATTACATGTATTCGACCTTTAAACCGGAAATTCTAGGGAAATTAACCGCATTGCATTACATAGCATATTTTCTATATCTTGCAACCCCTATTTTGAAGTCTATGCAGGAAACGAGATACTTGCTCGATCAATTCATTGCTCGACCATTACAATTGCTCGTAAACTCATTAAAAGCAAATCTGGTATCAACAAAGAAGGGCTATTGCAATTCTTAACATCAAAGAATAACCCATACAGCAGTACCAACCCACAGCAGAAAGCCCAAGGCCCAAACCCACCAAGGCGCGGCGGAAGCGCGGCCCAAAGCCACCTCACGCGGCGGATCCGCGGCTGAACCAGGGAATCAACTTCTCAAACTTCATCACAACTCCAGTACTAGTACCTGCAGCTCAAAAATGCATACAAAAGTCCAGAAGAGTCCAGACACTTCCACCAGATCATCAAGCTCCTAAACTAGCCTAGAACTTCTAGAACTTTCTTAAACCCTAAGCTAAACCCCAACAAACTTGGCCAACAAACTTTGGGAGGGAAAGTCTAATTCAAACCTAGACCTAGTTCTATAAATAGGACCCTAGGCTCTCTCATTTCTCATCTTAGAGAAATCTTGAAAAATCAAGAAACCCTAGAGAGAAAAAGATTCAACCCATTTTAGTTTAGCCATTCTCTTTCTCCATCTTCTTCTTCCTCAAGATTAGTGAGAAATCTTGTAGGAAACCCTAACCCTAATTCCACTCCAAATCCAACATCTTGAGTACCAAATCAAGCGAGAAATCTTCAACCTTTTGGGAGCCGAGCCGATCTTCAATCGGGCAAGTGATCCAAGCCGATCCGCGATCCACGGAGACGAGCGAAGCCAAGTCGACAATCAAGTTTCTCCTCTTGTAGTTCTTGAGTGATTGTAACGGAATTGTTGATATAAATAAAAGGTGAAATTCGTTAATCTTGCTTTCTTTTAAAATTCCGCATCATGTTATCTTTACTGTTCTTGAATATTGTCTATGTGGTGATGCGCGAGTAAAACTCCGCTCGTTAAGGAGTCGAGAAGATCTTTAGTATGATGATGTAGCAAATTTGTAATCAATTCTTGAATCCCACGAGATTGTAAACCCTAGCTATTTCAAGAATCGACAACCCAATTCGATTCGATGCTTTCTTGATCAACATCGTTCGAGATTGGGGTGATCCGATCGATTCTTGAAATTACTAGAGGCTAGAATATAAATGGTATCCTCGAAAGAGTAAGGGTTAAGAGATGAAACTTTAATTTCATCAAGAAAACCCTAATTCTCGTCGATAACCATTGATCTAGTGTCAATTCCTCGAAGGACAAGAATACGAAATATTGTAGACTACAACACATCTAAAGATCCTATCGATTCCTACGAGCCTCTTTTCTTGATTGTCGTTTGGAAAATACCATTGAAACCGATTCTTGTTGTTTATAGTTCTTGATTCTTTAGAAAAGATTAGTGACACACGAATACAAATCAATCAATTGAATCGTGTTTTCTCTTATTGTTGATTAACATTTCATTTCAAACAAATAAAGGTACAAACGAATCTCGAGATCCCTGAGGACGATCCGCACTCATTCATTAACTTCAACTGACACCGTTGTTTGATTGCGGTCAAATATTTTTTGGTTGTGATTTCTTTACTATTTGATTCTATAAACACATCCACGAAAATCAATCGATCAACGCGGGTGACCCGGGTTCGATCCCCGGCAACGGCGCCATTTTGATCGATTGATTTTCGTGGATGTGTTTATAGAATCAAATAGTAAAGAAATCACAACCAAAAAATATTTGACCGCAATCAAACAACGGTGTCAGTTGAAGTTAATGAATGAGTGCGGATCGTCCTCAGGGATCTCGAGATTCGTTTGTACCTTTATTTGTTTGAAATGAAATGTTAATCAACAATAAGAGAAAACACGATTCAATTGATTGATTTGTATTCGTGTGTCACTAATCTTTTCTAAAGAATCAAGAACTATAAACAACAAGAATCGGTTTCAATGGTATTTTCCAAACGACAATCAAGAAAAGAGGCTCGTAGGAATCGATAGGATCTTTAGATGTGTTGTAGTCTACAATATTTCGTATTCTTGTCCTTCGAGGAATTGACACTAGATCAATGGTTATCGACGAGAATTAGGGTTTTCTTGATGAAATTAAAGTTTCATCTCTTAACCCTTACTCTTTCGAGGATACCATTTATATTCTAGCCTCTAGTAATTTCAAGAATCGATCGGATCACCCCAATCTCGAACGATGTTGATCAAGAAAGCATCGAATCGAATTGGGTTGTCGATTCTTGAAATAGCTAGGGTTTACAATCTCGTGGGATTCAAGAATTGATTACAAATTTGCTACATCATCATACTAAAGATCTTCTCGACTCCTTAACGAGCGGAGTTTTACTCGCGCATCACCACATAGACAATATTCAAGAACAGTAAAGATAACATGATGCGGAATTTTAAAAGAAAGCAAGATTAACGAATTTCACCTTTTATTTATATCAACAATTCCGTTACAATCACTCAAGAACTACAAGAGGAGAAACTTGATTGTCGACTTGGCTTCGCTCGTCTCCGTGGATCGCGGATCGGCTTGGATCACTTGCCCGATTGAAGATCGGCTCGGCTCCCAAAAGGTTGAAGATTTCTCGCTTGATTTGGTACTCAAGATGTTGGATTTGGAGTGGAATTAGGGTTAGGGTTTCCTACAAGATTTCTCACTAATCTTGAGGAAGAAGAAGATGGAGAAAGAGAATGGCTAAACTAAAATGGGTTGAATCTTTTTCTCTCTAGGGTTTCTTGATTTTTCAAGATTTCTCTAAGATGAGAAATGAGAGAGCCTAGGGTCCTATTTATAGAACTAGGTCTAGGTTTGAATTAGACTTTCCCTCCCAAAGTTTGTTGGCCAAGTTTGTTGGGGTTTAGCTTAGGGTTTAAGAAAGTTCTAGAAGTTCTAGGCTAGTTTAGGAGCTTGATGATCTGGTGGAAGTGTCTGGACTCTTCTGGACTTTTGTATGCATTTTTGAGTAGTGGACACTGGAACAGGAGTTGTGGTGAAGTTTGAGGAGTTAAGTCTCTGGATCCGCCGCGCAACCGCCGCGTGAGGTGGCTTTGGGCCGCGCTTCCGCCGCGCCTTGGTGGGTTTGGGCCTTGGGCTTTCTGCTGTGGGTTGGTACTGCTGTATGGGTTATTCTTTGATGTTAAGAATTGCAATAGCCCTTCTTTGTTGATACCAGATTTGCTTTTAATGAGTTTACGAGCAATTGTAATGGTCGAGCAATGAATTGATCGAGCAAGTATCTCGTTTCCTGCATAGACTTCAAAATAGGGGTTGCAAGATATAGAAAATATGCTATGTAATGCAATGCGGTTAATTTCCCTAGAATTTCCGGTTTAAAGGTCGAATACATGTAATTTGATATTTTGCGACCAATTAGCTAATATGTGAATTATGAATACCGTACTCTCCTATATGTATGCAGATGACAAGGAAATTACCGGTTAAAATATGCAGTATTTTCGACTGATCAGTATGCGATACCACAACAGATGGCTCTAGTGCAAGTGGGAGATTATTAGTTATATGTATGCCCTAGAGGCCATTACTGTACATACGATGCATATTGTAGTGAATGCTTGGACATATATAGGGAGGACTTTCTTGCTCGACATGATAGTATGCTATCTGGTTGCTCTTTATCTTAACATGTACTCTAATTGTCTCTATGTTACATGTTGATAAAGCCCTTAGGATAAGTACTTGACTACCAGGACTATGATGTGGATCATACTAGTGGGGACAGTGTAGTCGCCAAGTACATCCTTCAAATGTTCCTAGTCGTGAGAGTACCGAGACAGGGCATCGATACTCCAGAGTAGACTAGCGTATGCGCTTCTTGACCCATATGATGGGCGATGGATGATCCCATATCCATTGGTGTTTGACATCAGAGAAGGTATACGGGTGCTCAGTAGAGACTGGGTACACTGGACAGACTCGCCGAGAACTCCCAGATGGTATTATACCTCACGTCAGATTGCAGTTCTCTGGTGACACTGGTACAGAGTAGTCTGTAGACCCGAGATCGTCATAGAGTCTTGTGTGATTCCCAATGTGCTTTGATTTCCATCATACCACGTCCAAGAGGGCATGCAAAAAGGTGTCTTTAGGGTACAGTCCAGAATCACATGGAGGCAATGAGCAATAGGAGGGGTTTCGTCTCTCCCAGTATAGGTAGTTGATGTTGCGCTGTGTTCGATTGGCTATAACTGGAAATCCCTGGCCAGGGTTGCTGAGATTTACTGGTAAGTGTTATGAGTAGTTTCTCGAACTGTTATGGACCTCATATCGACACGACTTATCAAGCTAATGGGGTCTGACGTTTACCACCCCTAGGCGAGATATGCGACATATCAGACGAAGAGACTGGACTGTACGGGAGTGTTAATGATTGGATTCACGGGAGAATGTACAGGCTTGCTTGTTGATCTTCTGATCGCTCAATACCTGGGTGGCTGTTACGTTTAGTTGACCGCTTGCAGCTTGTGGGTGTTTGATATGATCATCACCTGCTGCCGGCGTATTGACGATTCTTTAGAGTCCTGCACAGAGGTTTCTTGACTCAGGCAAAACGGAGTAGGAGCATATATATGATATGTGCGGGACTGAGAACAATACGTGTATGTGATACCGTATTAGATTCTCGCGATATGAGTATCGGCCGGTGATTGTTCGAATGTCTCGATTGTGTCGGTTATTAGAAAATGAATAGAATTCACAATCAAAGAATTATTTTGACCGCAATCAATAACGGTGTCGAATGTAGCGCGTTAGTAAGTGCGGATCATACATAGGGATTGTGAGATTCGTTCGTATTTGTTTTGTTTGAATTGAAAATTTAATAGAAAAGAAAAGAAAACGATTCAAGATTTATATCAATGAATTTCAAGAATCAACTAGATCTAATCAAGAATCAAGAAAGCATTAAAAATCAAGAATCAAGAAGTGATAGAATTCCAATCGATTTAAGTTTCAAGAATTGAAGTGAAGCTCGTAGGAGTCGATTAAATCTATAGATGTGAAGAAGATTAGCAATTACCTTTTCTTATCCATTAACGAATTGAAGCTAGATCGATGACGATTTCTCGAGGATTAAGGATCGTGCGAAGAATTAGGGTTTCCTCATCTTATCCTTTGTCCTTTCGATGAATCTCATTCACAAGATAGCTTCTAGGAAATCAAATGATCGATCGTTGAACTCTAGTTCCGTGCGAAAATAATCAAGAAAGCATTTCGCCTCGAAACTAGATCATCGATCATTCGATTTTCAAGAATTTACAAACGTTATAGGACTTAAGAAAATGTTTAAAGATTTGTCAACTTCATCATATATTGATTCGTTTCGACTCCTCCACGAGCGGAGTTTACTCAAGCATCATCACAAAGAACACATTCAAGAATATAGATTGAATTATAATGCTTGGATTTAAAGAAAGCAAGATAAAAGAATTTCACCTTTATTTATCGACAAATTCGTTACAACTCTCTTGAATTTACAAAAGGAAGGAACTAGATCATCGAATTTGGCGTCGCTTTGGCTCCTTGAGTCGCGGATCGGCTTGATCACTTGCTCCGATGAAGTCCGGCTTCGCTTCTAAAGGCTTTGAAGAATTCTTGCTTCGATTGAACTCAAAGATCTTGAACTTTTGGCTTTTTGATTGGATTAGGGTTAGGGTTTGAGGCACAAGTCGTGTCACTCAACTTGTGGGGAGAATTGTTGAACAACCTTTTCAAGTGAGGCCTAGGGTCCTTTTTATAGGCTTAGGAATGATTAGCTTCCATAAGAAGCTTGGATTAGGTTAGCTTCCATTGTAAGCTAGTTAGTTAGGTAGAAGCCTCTAGAATTAGTTAGTTAGGGTTTAGCTTCCACCTTAAGTTAGGAGGTTAGGGGAAGGTTCTAGGCTTTTAAGGTAGTTAGGGTGAAGCTTGCTTTGGAAGCTTGGACATCATTAGTTTGCACAAAGAGCCCTTTCTTATCTGGCAGAATGTTCTGGAGTATTCTGGAAATTGCAGTGGCTTGATGAGTTGTTGGTCCTGAGGGAAGAATAACAGAGTGAAGCAGAGGTGCTAACTTGTCAATGCCGCCACGGATCCGCGGCGAAAGCCGGCTCCGGCCGCGGATCCGCGGCCATGTGGGAGGCTTAGGGCTTCAAACTTCATGTAGTATCTTCTTCTGTCTTCAGGTGTATTTTCTGATATATTGATTCCCTGAATTCCTTCTAGATCATTTCCAGATTTCAAATCCTTGAGTTGGCGTATTCTTTAACAGCACTGTTATATAAATTTGACCATTCTTCTGGAATTTCCTGCACAGACTTCGATAAAAGTGTTGCACAATACAAGGATGATACGATGTCATGAAATACAGTCAATTTCCATAAAAATTCCTGTTTTAATATATATTACAGGTAATTCAGCATTTCACAGGAGTTTTGCGAATATGTGCAATATGAATACCGAAGACCTCTAGATGAATGTAAAAGGGAAGGAAATTGCCATGTTAAAAATGCAGTATTTTCGACGGATCAAATTCCCCCAAACTTATTTTCGATCGTCTCGAGAGAATTGTTTTATTAAAAAGAGAAGGTGAAAATAAAGAAAGTGAAAAACTAACTAACACACTTTCGTAGGCAACACGATTGCACTGAGCACGTGCAATAAGCCTTTAAACCTCTACGTGTCCCTAGTAGGAGGAGTGTTGTCTCCTGAGGGTTTTCAGCGGATTGCACCCACAAAATCCAATAATAAAAGGAAGATCATGAATGTTACATTTAAAGAAAAGAATTGTAAAAGAAAAGCCTTGAAAATTAGGGTTTCCAACTAATCTAGCTTTTCAGTTGTCATGAGCCCTATCTTAATAGTCATTAAAAGATGTCAGAAATCACATCATCCCTCAATAAAACATCGTCTTATTCTTCATTCCTATCTTTCTTCCAAACATCGATCATATAACCCTGCGTGTGTGAAAAGACATCCCTACACCCGGAGAATTCAATTCAAGCTATCATACTCTTGCCCATCAGCCTCAGTACTTTTTAATTAATGAATATTTAGATGAGATTGCTCACACACTTTCATGTGATCATTAATACTTCTTGAGGTACTAACTGACCGATTACTCATGTGCTTGCTTATTTGGTGTATTTTCCTCGTCTTGCACCACCTAAGGCTTAGCAATGACTCCCAGACCAGTTGGCCTTAGGGCACTAGGTGAAGAGGCACCATCGCTATATTTTTTTTATTGTTGCCTTAGCGATAACAAAACCAGTGTTCATTTTTCTCACCATTTTATATTTTATTCATTTTTTTTATTTCCTTCATACATCGGCTTTTAGACAAGAGCATTTCAAGGTATCCTCTACTATCCCGAGTTTCAAGACGTGTGTAAGTGCGAATAGCAGGGTATCAACGTTCAAAATGTTTGGCTTTCAGAATAGGAAATATTTTTCAGACTTATTTTTATCCTCAGATTAGTGACTTCCTTCATCTTACTAACCCTTGGGACAACGGCTCATAACTACTTATTACTAGTTCGTATAAGAAAACTTCTAATTTTCTTGGTTTTCTTAAATTTTTCTAATCTCATGGATGTAATTTTTCACTATCTAATCTTTTATTATCTTATTTATATACAAAAAAAGTTTAAATATTAAATATTTCTATATTTTGAAAATTTTAAATTTTTATGGATTTTGAAAATTTTAAATTTTTATAGGTTTTTAAAGAAATGTTTTGTGCTTATGCAAATGATATGCAAATGATGCAAAAATAAGCACAAACCTCCCCCAAACTTGTTTTCAACAGTGTCCTCACTGTTGCCAACCGCTATATCTACAAAACCTGTAGGACTAGGAGGAATTTATTTGTGGGGGCAAAATATATAAGTGAAGATCCTCCCCCAAACTTATTGTTTTCACTCACCTCCATTCAAAAGATGATGCCATAATATACAGGACATGGAGGTGAGACAGAGGAATTTTAATCAAGGTAAAATGGCTCCTGTAAGAACAGGAGCTCCTCCATGGGGTCAGTGGAAAAATACGGCTTTAGTCTATGTCCATTCACTTTGAAAATGGTGCCGTTTTTAACATTTTCAACCTCTACTGTCCCGTGCGGGTATACAGACCGCACAATAAAACGTCCCTTCTACCGAGATCGAAGCTTACCCGCTTGAAGGTGTAGTCGTGAATCATAAAGAAGGACTTGCTAACCAGGTGTAAATGTTTTCCTCAAAATTTTTTTATCGTGAAAAACCTTAGTCCTATTCTTTATGATTACAGCGTTATCATAAGCTTCATCGCGGAGTTCGCTTAGCTCATTTAATTGCAGCTTCCGAAAGTTGCAGGCTTGGTTTAAGTCAAAGTTGATTTCCTTAATAGCCCACAATTCTTTATGCTCAATCTCGACTGGAAAGTGACAAGCCTTCCCAAACACCAACCTATATGGAGACATCCCTAGATCGGTTTTAAATGCAGTTCGGAATGCCCAAAGAGCATCCGTTAGTTTGGTCGACCAATCTTTTCTATTCTTAGCAACAGTCTTCTCCAGAATTTGTTTGATCTGTCTATTCGAGATCTCAGCCTGTCCGCTCGTTTGGGGATGATAGGGTGTAGAAAGTCTGTGGTTGATTGCGTATTTCCGCATCAGAGTCTCGAACGACCTGTTGCAGAAATGTGTCCCGTTATCGCTAATAATAGCGCGTCGGTGTCCAAATCGTGAAAAGATATTTTCTTTTAAGAACTTAATTACAACCTTCTTGTCATTAGTGCGACATGGAATGGCTTCAACCCACTTTGAGATGTAATCAACCGCAAGCAGTATGTACAAATTCCCAAAGGAGTTGGGAAAGGGGCCCATAAAGTCAATGCCCCAAACATCGAAAATTTCAACCACTAAGATGGGTTGCTGTGGCATCTCATTTCTCCGGGAAATCCTACCAGTGTGTTGACACTGTGTACAGGTTTTGCAATAATCAAATGCGTCTTTGAACAAGGTCGGCTAATAAAATCCGCATTGCAAAACCTTCTCCGCCGTCTTTTTTGGACCGAAGTGACCCCCACAGGCCTGATCATGACTAAAAGATAGAACACTCTTGAATTCCTCATTCGGGACACACCGGCGAATGATCTGATCAGGACAATACTTAAACAAATATGGATCATCCCGGTAAAAGTGTTTTGCTTGGGCTAGAAAACGGTGTTTGTCCTGTTTTGACCAATCGCTGGGTATTAGTCCCGTGACAAGATAGTTCACAATATCCGTGAACCAAGGTTCATTGGATACGCTCAAGTGTTGTTCGTCTGGAAACGAATCATTGATCGGCAGGGTCACAGGGGAAGAAGAGATGCGTGAAAGATGGTCGGCTACATCGTTTTCACATCCTTTCTTATCTTTGATAACAAGATCAAATTCTTATAATAGAAGGATCCAACATATTAGCCTACCTTTAGCATCCTTCTTCGCCAGAAGATGTATCAAGGCGGAATGGTCAGTGTACACAACTATTGGTGAGCCAATAAAGTAAGGCTTGAATTTTTCTAATGCAAATAGAACCGCCAAAAGTTCTTTTTCGGTAGTTGTATAGTTAATTTGAGCATCATTCAGGGTCTTACTTGCGTAATAGATCACGCGTGGCCTCTTTTCAATGTGCTGTCCTAAGATTGCACCAACTGCAAAATCTGATGCATCACACATAATCTCAAAGGGGTAGTCCCAATTTGGAGACGATAGAATGGGGGCTGTAGTGAGGGAGTGTTTGAGTGAGTCGAATGCTGCCTCACAATCAGAGTCAAAGTAGAAGTTCGTATCCTTGGCCAAGAGAAGAGTTAAAGGTCTAGCAATTTTGCTAAAATCCTTAATGAATCTCCTATAAAAGCCTGCATGGCCAAGAAATGATCGGATATCCTTGACGCTTTTGGGATGAGGAAGGTTTTGAATGACATCTATCTTAGCTCTGTCAACCTCAATGCCTTTTCGTGAAATAACATGTCCAAGCACAATTCCCTCTTGGACCATGAAATGGCATTTTTCCCAATTCAAGGTTATGTTCTTCTCTTTGCAACGAGTAAGAACTGCATCAAGATTCGTTAGGCAGTCAGTAAAAGAGTCTCCGAAAATCGAGAAATCGTCCATAAAAATATCCAAAAAATAACCGACCATGTCAGAGAATATCCCCATCATACACCGCTGAAAGGTAGTGGGAGCATTGTATAACCCAAAGGGCATGCGTCTATAAGTAAAGGTACCAAAAGGACAAGTAAAAGTGGTTTTATCTTGATCCTTTTTGGCTATGGGGACCTGATTATAGCCAGAGTATCCGTCCATAAAGCAATAATACTCACGTCCACCTAAGCGTTCCAGCATCTGATCAATGAAAGGTAGAGGAAAGTGGTCATTCCTCGTGGCGGCATTGAGTTTTCTGTAATCAATACATACACGCCACCCAGTTTGGGCGCGTGCCTGAATCAACTCATTTGCCTCATTGGTAATAACAGTGATGCCAGATTTCTTAGGGACGACATGTATTGGACTCACACATTGGCTATCGGAGATTGGGTATATAATACCATTATCAAGGCATTTGACGATCTCTTTCATCACCGCTTCCTTCATGACGGGATTTAACCGTCTCTGTGGTTCTCGGGTTGGTCTGGCATCATCCATCACATGTATATGATGTTCTACTATCAAGGGACTAATCCCTTTGATGTCCGCCATGGTCCAACCAAACGCCTCCCTATTATATCTCAATACCGATAAAAGTGCATTCTCTTGCTCTGATGCTAGAGATGTCGATATGATAACCGTTAAAGACTCATTCTCACCTAAATAAGAATATTTAAGATGAGAAGGTAAAATTTTGAGATCTAATGCTGGCGGAGAAATAATAGAAGATAGGATCATCGAGTGATTTTCGGAGTCACAAAGAAGCTCATAGCCTGTGAAAGATACAGACTTGGGTGGTGATAAGTCAGGAGTGTCGGACTCAAGTGTGGGAAAGGTGTCCTCACTAAGATCATGTGCAAGATCAAACAGTGATGTAGTAGTGTCGTCGAGATCTGTAAAGCAAAGTTCCTCAACTCCGCAACTTTCGGGAGCAATCTCGTGGACAGAGCACACATCAAGTATATGAGCAGAGGGTTCTGATGGCTGACTTCCAACTTTGTTGATGTTCAGTTCAATGGTCATATTTCCAAAGGATAAGTTCATTGAACCGTTTCTACAGTTAATGACAGCATTGGAAGTAGTAAGGAATGGTCGACCCAAAATCACTGGAATTTGGCTCCGGGGGTTTGCTACAGGTAGTGTATCGAGAACAATGAAGTCTACAGGGAATACAAATTCCCCGACCTTTATCAACACATCCTCTAGTTCACCCCTAGGTTTAGTGATTGAACGGTCTGCCATTTGGAGAGTGCAGTGAGCTGGTTTCAACTCTCCAATCCCTAGCTGCTCATAGACAGAATATGGAAGTAGGTTAACACTTGCGCCAAGGTCTAAAAGAGCACTGTTTATGTTTTTAACCCCAATAGAAATCGATATCGTAGGACATCCTGGGTCCTTACGTTTCTTTGGTAGCTGTGGGATAAAAGCAGTGCTAATGTTATTAGACATGAAGACCTTCTTTGGCACTTGAGTCTTCCTCTTCCTAGTGCACAAGTCTTTAAGAATTTTCGCGTAAGCGGGGACTTGTTGAATAGCATCTAGGAGAGGTATGTTGATGTTAACCTGTTTGAACATTTCCATAATTTTCTCCATATGTGGACTCGATTTGTTACCCCTTAACCGATTCGGATAAGGAGCTTTAGCAATAAGCTCTGGGTCCATCATAGGAGAAGGAAGTAGGGGTAGACGTGATCCCAAAAGAGGGGTAGGGATCGTCTGTGGAGAACTAGAAGAGCTGTGCTGAGGTGTCGAGCCTAGTGGGAAACGGAGAATAGGCTCGTGAGAAGGCGGTGGGGTAGAAGAACAAGGATCAGAAGTAAACGTGTGTGTGTGAGGAATGGTCTCAACCGGGGTGTTATTGATAGGATTTTCAATATCATCAATTTCTTCCCCAACATGGTTATTCAGCACTCTTCCCGATCTCATCATTGTGACGACATTTACATTATAATGCCCAGGATTCGGTAGGGGTTGATACGGAAGTTTCCCTTTTTCTCTCGCACTCATTTCGGCTTTAAGTCATGCAATTTCAGCTTCCATCGATCTGATACTCTCAGCTTGGGACACTGAGTTTTTTTTTATCTCACTGACGGAAGACCTAACCTCAGCCGACACCTCTATGAAATTTGACAAGAGTGATTTCATGGTTTGAGTGAATTGAGAGAATTCGTCAGAACAAGTCATCTGCATAGGATTAGACTGTGCAGGAGGATTGACCTGGTTTTGAAAATTTTGTGACTGGTAGGGGTGCTGAGTGATTTGAAGTGGTTGTTGTTGTGGTGGAAGAGCCCTTAGGAAATTATTTTGGCTTGGAACCGTGTTTTGATGTTGGGATTGGTTCCAAGCAAAGTTCGGGTGATTCCTCCAACCCTGATTATACGTGGAAGAATATGGATCGTTTCTAGGTCTTTGAAATGCGGTATTGGTATGCTCGTGACCTTGAAACGGAGAGTTTAATGGACATTCTTCCGTTAAGTGAGAAGGATCAGAACAGCAGCCACATACAGTTTTGGGGAGCGACATCGGATTTAGAAAGGCTGCTAAAAATTTATGTTCCATAGCTTCGAGCTTCTTTTGCATTGCTGCCATCTCAGCTCGAAGACCTATGGACACATCAATTTGGTGTACGCCACCCCTAGTCGATGACTGGGTTCTACTCTCCCACTGTAAGGATTTTTCAGCGAACTCTTCTAAAAATTTCCAAGCTTCCCCATCATCCTTGGTCATAAAAGTGCCTTGACACATGTTTTCAAGGTTTTGTTTAGTGGTAGGGTTAATGCCCTCATATATGATTCGGCAAAGATCCCATCTCGGGATGCTGTGATGTGGACATTGAACCAAAAGATCCTTAAAGCGTTCAAAGCATTTCGAGAATGGTTCAGTCGGAAGCTAGGTGAATTGATTTAGTTCGCTACGGATTCGAGCTGTCTTTTGCATAGGGTAGAATTTCTTAAGGAATGCCGCAACGAATTCTTCCCAATTCGTAATGGAATGTGCGGTAGTGTTATACAGCCACTTCTCGGCTATATCGCACAAGGTAAATGGATGAAGTCGTAGACGCGTAGCATCCACTGAAAGTTGTGACGTACCCATCATTGCACATACGTTTTCAAATTTGGTGATAAAGACGTATGGATCTTCACTCTCGAGACCGTGGAATTTGGGTAGAAGGTTGATGTATTGGGGTTTAATCTCAAAATTATCCCTGTTGGCTGGTGGAATGGATAAGCAGGTCGAAAGAGGACCTCGCAAAGGATAACACCTATCTTGGAGAGAGATGCGGGGTGGATTCTGCGCACCAACGGACGGCGGCAAATTAGTGGTAAAGAAATTCGATGGAGACGGATCCATCGGTGTGGGTGTGGAGGTGGGTAAAGAAGAAGTAAATGGAGAAATACCGACTTCGGAGTCGATCAAGGGAACGCGGACTAAACGGGCACTAGAATCCCGTGTCCAGCCTATCTTGCACTAAAAAGGGTTAGTACAAGTGGCAGCGTGACTTATTATTAGGGGAAATGAATGAATGCGTTGTTTGTTTTGAAAAATTATACGGATTTTTGAAAAAAATGATGCGGTCACAACAAATGCAACAAGCAAAACCCTAATTCTAGGTCAAAGCTTTAGACCGCTCCTAACTGCCAAAAGACAAGTAGCAGGATAAATCCTTCACTGGCTCTTTATCTCTCCTGTGGCCAGGTAAGTGCCAGGTAAGTGGGAGGTTCTGCACTACGTAAGTAGTGGGCCTAATTAAGTAACCACTAGCCTTCGACACACTTGCCTTAGACACCACAAAAGAAATGCGGATAAGCAATGAATTACCCACGGCCTTCTCTTGTCCTAAGTGAGCGCGACGGTCCTTAGAGTCATCTCTAGATATTTTTTAGTTAATGAGGGTAAATACGGAGGCAAGTTTGTGATTTTTGGGGATTAGGAAGGGTAATGAACTCCCCACCTAATCTGGATTTGGTCGTGCCCCTTAATTTCCGTATTAATATGCAAACAACCAAAAACACGCACAATTTATTTTTCTTTTAGCGGCGCTGCGATTTATTTGCAAAGAATCCTGCAGGAAATTGTTAATTGGAGCAGATGAGGAAGGAGATAAGAAAGTCAGGATTTTACAGAGAAATTTTCGTGCAGCGAAGCTTCAAGCCTGCCGCGGTTCCGCCGCAATGAAGCCCTTAAGCCGCGATTCCGCCGCGGTTCGCACTGTTCCCTGCACAAAAATTTTACAGAGAGCTTCTATTCACCTCCTGAGCTCTCTGGAATTCTCCAAATATTTTTCCAATTGCACAGCAAGTTCCAGATTTCCTTGCAACAAACCACAACAAATCGTTAAGTGTTTTGCGCGAATCTTGATCTCAAAATTATGATGGAATAAACCTATCAATTCAAATTTCAAATAAAGAACGAATTAGCACACGATTCCCCGGCAACGGCGCCATTTGATTGTTCAAATGTCTCGATTGTGTCGGTTATTAGAAAATGAATAGAATTCACAATCAAAGAATTATTTTGACCGCAATCAGTAACGGTGTCGAATGTAGCGCGTTAGTAAGTGCGGATCGTCCACAGGGATTGTGAGATTCGTTCGTATTTGTTTTGTTTGAATTGAAAATTTAATAGAAAAGAAAAGAAAACGATTCAAGATTTATATCAATGAATTTCAAGAATCAACTAGATCTAATCAAGAAAGCATTAAAAATCAAGAATCAAGAAGTGATAGAATTCCAATCGATTTAAGTTTCAAGAATTGAAGTGAAGCTCGTAGGAGTCGATTAAATCTATAGATGTGAAGAAGATTAGCAATTACCTTTTCTTATCCACTAACGAATTGATGCTAGATCGATGACGATTTCTCGAGGATTAAGGATCTTGCGAAGAATTAGGGTTTCCTCATCTTATCCTTTGTCCTTTCGATGAATCTCATTCACAAGATAGCTTCTAGGAAATCAAATGATCGATCGTTGAACTCTAGTTCCGTGCGAAAATAATCAAGAAAGCATTTCGCCTCGAAACTAGATCATCGATCATTCGATTTTCAAGAATTTACAAACGTTATAGGACTTAAGAAAATGTTTAAAGATTCGTCAACTTCATCATCTATTGATTCGTTTCGACTCCTCCACGAGCGGAGTTTACTCAAGCATCATCACAAAGAACACATTCAAGAATATAGATTGAATCATAATGCTTGAATTTAAAGAAAGCAAGATAAAAGAATTTCACCTTTATTTATCGACAAATTCGTTACAACTCTCTTGAATTTACAAAAGGAAGGAACTAGATCGTCGAATTTGGCGTCGCTTCGGCTCCTTGAGTCGCGGATCGGCTTGATCACTTGCTCCGATGAAGTCCGGCTTCGCTTCTAAAGGCTTTGAAGAATTCTTGCTTCGATTGAACTCAAAGATCTTGAACTTTTGGCTTTTTGATTGGATTAGGGTTAGGGTTTGAGGCACAAGTTGTGTCACTCAACTTGTGGGGAGAATTGTTGAACAACCTTTTCAAGTGAGGCCTAGGGTCCTTTTTATAGGCTTAGGAATGATTAGCTTCCTTAAGAAGCTTGGATTAGGTTAGCTTCCCTTGTAAGCTAGTTAGTTAGGAAGAAACCTCTAGAATTAGTTAGTTAGGGTTTAGCTTCCACCTTAAGTTAGGAGGTTAGGGGGAAGGTTCTAGGCTTTTAAGGTAGTTAGGGTGAAGCTTGCTTTGGAAGCTTGGACATCATTAGTTTGCACAAAGAGCCCTTTCTGATCTGGCAGAATATTCTGGAGTATTCTGGAAATTGCAGTGACTTGATGAGTTGTAGGACCTGAGGGAAGAATAACAGAGTGAAGCAGAGGTGCTAACTTGTCAACGCCACCACGGATCCGCGGCGAAAGCCGGCTCCGGCCGCGGATCCGCGGCCATGTGGGAGGCTTAGGGCTTCAAACTTCATGTAATATCTTCTTCTGTCTTCAGGTGTATTTTCTGATATATTGATTCCCTGAATTCCTTCTAGATCATTTCCAGATTTCAAATCCTTGAGTTGGCGTATTCTTTAACATCACTGTTATATAAATTTGACCATTCTTCTGGAATTTCCTGCACAGACTTCGATAAAAGTGTTGCACAATACAAGGATGATACGATGTCATGAAATACAGTCAATTTCCCTAAAAATTCCGGTTTTAATATACATTAAAGGTAATTCAGTATTTCACAGGAGTTCTGCGAATATGTGCAATATGAATACCGATCACCTCTAGATGAATGTAAAAGGGAAGGAAATTGCCGTGTTAAAAATGCAGTATTTTCGACTGATCAGCCGGGTATATGTGATATAGCCGAGTCATCGGATCAAGTGTTGATTCGATGAACTGATACAGATTATATTAGTCGGTTATTTGTGAAATAGCCGGATTATCGGATCAAGTGTTGATTCGATAATTTAATGTATAATTATATATTAGATATATTAAATTACATTAACTAGTATAAGCACACAAAAAGATTCTTTTGCTCACTCGGGTAATACCTTGATATATATGCAATATATGTTAATTGTATTATTTTATTTTGTTATAATAAATATTGTATATGTGATATATAATATTGAAACATGTTAGGTTTATTAATACAACATGTTTAGTGGAGATTAAACATGGTTAGGGTATGATTTGGGTTAATCTTTTCTAGAAGTTTCTAGAAGCTTTCATTTTGTTTCTTGCAAAGATATTTGTTATGATATTTTGCAAGATATTTCCTTAACCCAACCCAACCCTTTAAGCTTAGTTAAATCTCTACAAGGGTTACATATACCATGGTTGCATTTCTAACCTCACATGGATTCATTATTCATCATAAAAGAAAAGGTTCTTCTTCTTCCTTCTCTTTTTCAATGGAAAAGCTTTCTAGCTTTTTCATTAGTGATGATTTTGAGTGAGATTAAGAAAACAAATGAGAGCAAAATCCCCACTTCATCATCCTAATCTATCCTATCCATTTAGATTAGGGTGTTCCCTTCATTTGTGAGTGAGAGCTGATTGGTTGAATTTCTCGATTGTGTAAGTAAATCAAATGATCCCCGGCAACGGCGCCATTTGATTGAGACTATCTTTGTGTGTCGGTATTTAGAAAATGAAATTCACAACCAAAAAAATTTGACCGCAATCAACTACGGTGTCGGATGTAGATTGTAAGTGAGTGCGGATCGTCCACAGGGATTGTGCGATTCGTTTTTATGTTTGATTTGTTTGAATTGAAAAGTTAATCGAAAAGAAAAGAAAACATGATTCAAGATTTTATCGATTGATTCAGGTGTCACTAGTTTAATCAAGAATCAAGAAAATGATAAACAATCGAGAATTGGGTTTCGATGATATTTCCAACCAAATGTCAAGAATATAAATGAGGCTCGTAGAAATCGATCGGATCTATAGACGTGATGTAATCTCAAGATATCGTGTTCTTGTCCTTCGAAGAATTGATACTAGATCGATGATGATCGACGAGAGTTAGGGCTTTCTCGTGAAACTAGGGTTTCATCATTTAACCCTTGTTCTTTCGTCGATATCATTCACATTCTAGCCTCTAGCAATTTCAAGAAACGATCATAACTCCCCAATTTCAAGCGATATCAATCAAGAAAGCATCGCAACGAAACTAGGTCGTCGGTTCTTGATCTTGCAAGGGTTTACAAAACTCGTAGGAATCAAGAATCGTTTTCAGATATATTACATCATCATTCTATTGATCGTCTCGACTCCTCAACGAGCGGAGTATTACTCAAACATCACAACAAGAACTAAAATTATAAATAGAGATCGAATCATCATGCAAGAATTTAAAGGAAACAACATAAAAGAATTTCACCTTTATTTATCGACAATTTTCGTTACAACTCTCTTGAATTTACAACAGGAAGGAACTAGATCGTCGATTCTGGCTTCGCTTTTCTCCGTGAGTCGCGGATCGGCTTGGACCACTTGCTCTGTTTAAGATCGGCTCCGCTCCTAAAGGTTGAAGGGCTTCTTGCTTGTTGGGGTACTCGGGATCTTGGCTTTTGATTGGAATTAGAGTTAGGGTTTCACACAAGTCTTGTCACTAGACTTGTGGAAGAAGAAGGAGTAAGAGGAAAAGAGATTGAATGGCTCTAGATTGATACTAGATTGGCTAATATCATCTTTTTAACCCTAGTTCTAGGCTTCTATTTATAGACTTCCCAAACCCTAGGTCTAGGTTTGAAATTACAATTCCCTCCAAAAGTTTGTTGAGGAGCTTCTAGAATTAGTTTGTTAGGAGCTAGCTTAGGCTTTAAGCTAGGATTAATTAAGCTTATAAACCCTAGTTTGCTGAACTGGCAGAAGTCTCTGGAGTTTTCTGGAATTTGACATGTCTTGCTGCGCTTCTGGAAGTAAGGTAAGTGTTGTGCACCAAAGATTTAGGGCTGACGTGGCATATCCGCCGCGGAACCGCGGCGCAAGCCGGCTCCGGCAGCGGTTCCGCGGTCATGTGTTGGCTTCATGTCTTGGTTCTTCTGGTGTGGTCTTGGGCTAACATTTAGGGCTTTATCTGATGTGTTGATTTGTGTTTTGCATTTTGGATTGCTACCAGAACTGAAATCATTGAGTTAGCGTAATGTTTGATCTGCACCATGTAAATTTTTGGCTTTACTTCTGGGTTTTCCTGCACAGATCTCAAAACAAGTGTTGCGCAAGATAGGGATGATGCGATGCCATGAAATGCAGTCAATTTTCTTTATAGTGCCGGTTTTAGAGTCAAACACATGCAATCTGATATTTAACGACTGATTTGCTAATATGTGAAATATGAATACCGTACACTTCTAAATGAATGCAAATGATAGGGGAATTGCCGGTTAAAAGATGCAGTATTTTCGACTGATCAAATCCCCCAAACTTATTTTCGATCTTCTCGATCGAATTGTTTTATTAAAAAGAGAAGGAGAAAATAAAGAAAGAGAAAAGCACACTTTCATAGGCAACACGATTGCACTGAGCACGTGCAACAAGCCTTTAAACCTCTAGGTGTCCCTAGTAGGAGGAGTGTTGTCTCCTGAGGGTTTTCAACGGATTGCACCCACAAAATCCAATAATAAAAGGAAGATCATGAATATTACATTTAAAGAAAAGAATTTGTAAAAGAAAAGCTTTGAAAATTAGTGTTTCCAACTAAGCTAGCTTTTCGGTTGTCATGAGCCCTATCTTAATGGTCATGAAAAAATGTCGGAAATCACATCCTCCCTCAATAAAACATCGTCTTATTCTTCATTCCTATCTTTCTTCCAAACATCGATCATATAACCCTGCGTGTGTGTAAAGACATCCCTACACCCGGAGAATTCAATTCAAGCTATCATACTCTTGCCCATCAGCCTTAGTACTTTTTTAATTAATGAATATTTAGACAAGATTGCTCACACACTTTCATGCGACCGTTAATACTTCTTGAGCTACTAACCGACCGATTACTCCTGTGTTTTCTTACTTGGTGTATTTTCCTTGTCTTGCACCACCTCAGGCATAGCCGTGACTCCCAGACCAGTTGGCCTTAGGGCACTAGGTGAAAAGGCACCCTCGCTATACATTTTTTATTGCCCTTGGTGATAACAAAACCAGTGTCCATTTTTCTCACCACTTTATATTTTCTTCATTTTTTTATTTCCTTCATACTTTTGGTTTTAAGACAAGAGCATTTCAAGGTATCCTCTACTATCCCAGGCTTTAAGACGTGTGTAAGTGCGAATAGCAGGGTATCAACGTTCAAAATGTTTGGCTTCCAGAATAGAAACTATTTTTCAGACTTATTTTTATCCTCAGATTAGTGACGTCTTTCATCTTACTAACCCTTGGGACAACGGCTCATAACTACTTATTACTAGTTCGTATAAGAAAACTTCTAATTTTCTTTGTTTTCTTAAATTTTTCTAATCTCATGGATGTAATTTTTCACTATCTAAACTTTCATTATCTTATTTATGTAAAACAAAATGTTTAATGTGAAAATATTTTTATATTTTGAAAATTTTAAATTTTTATGGATTTTGAAAATTTTTAAATTTTTTTAAATTTTTAAAGAAATGTTTTGTGCTTATGCAAATGCTATGCAAATGATGCAAAAATAAGCACAAACCTACCCCAAACTTGTTTTCAACAGTGTCCTCACTGTTGCCAACAGCTATATCTACAAAACCTGTAAGTCTGGGAGGAATTATTAGTGGGGGCAAAATATATAAGTGAAGAACTTCCCCCAAACTTACTCTTTCCACTCACCTTCATTCTAAAGATGATGCAGTGATATACAGGACATGAAGGTGAGACGGAGGAATTTTAATCCAAATAAACTGGCTCCTGTAAGAACCGGAGCTCCTCCGTGGGGTCAGTGGAAAAATACGGCTTCAGTCTATGTCCAATCACTTTGAAAAAGGTGCCATTTTTAACATTTTCTACTTCTACTGCCCTGTGCGGTTATACAGACCGCACAACAAAAGGTCCCTTCCACCGAGATCGGAGCTTACCCGCGTGAAGGTGTTGGAGATAATGCCCTCAGAGTCAATTATTGGATCACAGGTACGTGATTGCAATGATTGATAGAGGACCTATCCCGGTAGGACTGTCTTACTCGAGATGATAGTATGCTATCCGGTTTACCTTTATCATCGTGTACTGTTTTAGGTGACCTGACACGTCGCTATTACACGTTGATAGAGCCCCTAGGATTCTTGCTTGACCACCAGCAGTATGAGGGCGATCATATACGTGGGAGCTGGAAGTCTATAAGCATATCCTTAAATGGTCCCTAGTCATTTGAGTTTCGAGACAGGGCATCGATACTCCATAGTAGACTAGTGTATACAGTCGAGACCCCGATGAGGGGCGGTGGCCGGTCTCACAAGCCACTGGTGTCAGTTGGATCACCTAAGATGTATACAGGTGCTCATTGGGTTATGAGTACACCGGACAGGACTCGCCGGGAACATGCTAGTTGGTCATATACCAGACGTCAGATGGCAGTTCCCTGGTGACATGTGTGCAGGTTAGTTCATCGACCTGGGGATCGTCATTTGTCTCGTGTGAGTTCCCACTGTACTTTGATTACTACCCTACCACGGCTCAAAGGAGTCGTGCAAACAGGTTTTAGTTGGGTACAGTCCCGAGCCACATGGAGGCAGTGAGCGTATCTTCAGGGGTTCGTCTCTCTCGGTATTGGGGGTGAGGTCGTGCTGTGTCTAGGAGAGCCATTACACGAAGCCCTCGGCCGAGGCAAGGAGATTTACTGGTAGGTATTCCAGTAGTATCTCAGGGTGTTCTGGGCTACACTCCAACACGACTTGTACCGCTTTTGGGGGTCTGACTTTTACCAACCCCCTAGGCCCGCCATGAGATGCTCATAGACGAACGGACCGGACTGCACGGATATTGTCACTGACAGGCTCAGTAGGGCGTCAGGATGAGTTCGCTCATCGACGTCCCTTTTTAGTCAGTACCTGGTAGCCCGTTACGTATTGGCTTATACCTCTGACGTGCTAGTGGTTAAATCCACAACCAAGGTGTTGACGAGTCTTTAGAGTCCCCCACATTCAGTTACTCAGCTTTAGGGCGAAAGGTTGTAGAGGCCGTATGGAGATATGGCAAGGTCCGATCAGATACGTGCGGTATTGCACGGATCAGGATCGGACAGTTTGTACTATAGGCCGTATAGTTATATGGCAGGGTTCGATCAGATACGTGCGGTATTGCACGGATCAGGATCGAACAGATATTACTAGCCGGCTTTGGTTTAAGCCGGATCCTAGTATAGTACAGTGTAGATTTTGTCTCATTGCATTTGTATTTCGGTCGAAATACAGATGCGGGTGTGTATGCACAGTATCGGGGTTTTCCCGTAATTTATTACGGGATCAGTTTTCTGGAGTTGCCAGTTTGCTTTTAGTTTCGGCCGATTTCCATTGTTCCGTTCATTGGCCGAAGATTGGTGGAGGAGGGCTTATTTGCATTGTTGCAAATAAGCATTTGTGGAGGGGGTCTTTGCATATTATCATGTCATGATACTTGTCCCATCATTTGACTTTCCTTTTTCATGATAGCTTGACTTTGGATCTCATCATGGTTGTTGATGATGAGGTTGGTGGTAGGTGGTTGAGTGTGGGTTTTGATTTGGTAATCATTTCCTTTTGCATGATAGTCTTCTCTCTCTCTCCATTGGTATTATTTGGAGGGCTCTCTCATTATCACTCTCCTCTCTCATTCTCACTCTCCTCCTCTAGTCATGGCCGGCCAAGCATGGAGGAGGGGTTGCCCATTTTTGTAGTGGGGATTTTTGCTCTCTAGTTGCTAGAAAAATCCCCAAGTTCCTCCACAAAGTTCTTGTATCATTCCTCCACCACAAAGGCAATTCCACAACCCCAAAGTGAGACATGGTTCTATACATATTCTACAGCAAATCTTGGGCACGTCGAGTAGCCGGCTTCGTGCCCGAGTTGCCTCGGCATTGAGGTGGGAGCCCGTAAAAGAAGTAGGCGATGTGGTGCACTTCCGGTGACGAGGAGGAGACGGGACATTCTGCAGGAGGTCGGGACGGCGACGAGAAGACCGGAGGACTCGGATCTGTCGGTATACTTCTCTTCCCTTCTCTTTGTAGTTAGCTAGATTTAGTTTAATGGCCCGATCCGGGTTTAGTGCGCGGTGGTGCCGGTTTGCTAAGTCCGCAAAATTAAAGATTATCACCGTTTCCGCATTTGGCCGTCGGTTTGACGGCCGGGGCGCCGCCGTGCACTTACAGTGGTATCAGAGCCTCGCCATTAACTTAGTCTAGCTTTGTGTAATGTGTTTGCATTTCCGATCGATCAAAAAGTCCAAAACCCGTATTTTGATCACATCAGTTTTCTGTTGGAAATTTTTAGTCTCGAAAAATTTTTCAGGTTGTAAAATATTGATGTACTGGAAAATCTAAGAGCTCTGTAAAAATTCGATGAGGTGACTCCACAGTGGGAGCGCGGAACCGCCGCGAAAACCCCCTTTCCGCCGCCCTTCCGCCGCACACTGTGGGGATCACTGCACCAATTTTTTACAGAGGCCTTCTAAGGTGAAAAGTGGGGTTTTGGAATAATAACATTGGGCCCAGAATTTCTTGATCTGCTACAGTTTTGATTGGGGCCCACTTGTTAAAATTTGATTGATCGAAAATTTTAAACACATTTTTCACAGTATTTACATTATATCTGCGACCGTGAATGTCACTCGATCGGTAAATCCGGTCTAACTGCTATAGCCCGGTTAGACGGATTTGCGAACGTGACTTTCACGTTGATGTTCTGTTTATGCTGTGATGTTGCGGATCGGTCGTGGGGATAGCCTGGATGCAATGCTAGTACAGTTGTGGATGTATTATGTACATTTGATATTGCGGGGCGAGCGTCCGACATGTGGACTGCCGTCACTGCCTGTTTGTATTATTATTTTAGGGTACGGCCAGGTTGCGGTCGTTGTACCCGGTGTATGTATATTTTACTTTCTGTACTAGGATTACCCCGCGGAGGGGTGCACGGATAGCCGGGTTCTGGAGGGCAACAAGCCCGCATCTCAGGGCATTGAGACGGAGGGGGCTTCACTCTAGGATTGGCGGGCTATTCGCCGCACTCGTAGGGGGTACAGGTTGACCCAGGAGGGGTGCCCAAGTTGCCGGATTCCGTGAAGTGCTGGGTGGTCCATTCACGGTACTGAAAGGGGCTGCCTCGCTTCAGGTTTTGGCGGGTGACTTGCCGCGCCCGTAGGGGTCTAGGATTTCATTGCGCAGGCTATCCACACGACCAGGGGAACGTCGGGTTTCAGCAGTGGCTCTGTGAAACCCGGGGATCCCAGATATCTGTATTGTTTCTGTGATGCTGTTCATTCTCTGTGATGTTGCATTTCTTTCACGCCTTGAGCGAAATATAATATATTGGTATATATATTAGTAGATGTTGTATATGTTTTGCATCCGCGCTAGTCCAGTCCCTGCTCTGTCGTTAGTAAGCTAACCTAACGAGTAATGACGGGACCCAGTGGCGAATGCGGATGGCATATACGTACATCAGTATATTTTTTCGTTCTTTTTGGTGTGATCAATTGATGGGACTGCATTGATTTGGATCAATGCAAGTTAAAAACAAACCTAATCTGATGTTGTTGGAACACTTTTCAAAAAGCTGTTATTGCATGGGCGTTCACTTTTGTTTTGCATCGTGATATTCAGTTGGAATATCCAGCACCTCAGTCGACGAGGCAAGGGCCGAGATCCCTTTACCGGGAGTGACCCCTTGGACAGAAGTTTGCGTCAGGGCATTAACTTCACTATAGCCGATTACTTTTGCTTTGCACCGTGGTATTCAGTTGGAATATCCTGCACCCCATTCTACGGGGAAAGAGCCGAGATCCCTTCACCGGGAGTGACCTTTTTAGCAACGGTTTTCGTCACTATATTTTAAAAAGCTATCCGTTCCTTCGACGATATCAAGTTCATTACGTTAAAGGTTTTCGCCAGAAACCATTCGTAGCCCTCCGTCGTTTCATATGGGTGGTCAATAGTATTCAAGCTGTGTATGTTGGCCAAAGTCAAGGCACAGTGATTGGTAGCTATTGGGGTATTCATATGCAGCATAGATAGATGCGTTGGTTTGGGACAGTCGTTCTGCCATTTTGGCCAAAGTCAAGGGTATGTACGGGTGGATTCAAATTAACCTGGAGAATGACGGGTAGAACTTGACATGTGACTTATGATATGTTGGCCAAAGTCAAGGTCATAAGAGCATGGGGCAGAAATCACATCGGGAGTTTCAAAAGAACTGAAGCTTGCCAGATATGCGCATACCTTCTGGAGTATGATACCGTGAGCGGATTCCGTCACGTTGTCATGCGATGATAGTTGGATCCCGATTCCCACTGATGAGTTAGTTTACTCCTCGGGTGACCCCGACTAATTCTTCTTTTAGGTTTGGAGGAGATTTTGAGGTACACTGGGAGGTTTCCAGATTAGATGAAATGGTAACCATTCTGATCTAGGTTAGAGTGCACGCTGAGTGTTTCTTTTCTCTCTCTCTTCGGCAGCGACCATTGACCTGACCCTAAGACTATGACTCAGTGACCAAGTTGACCGAACCTTCTTAACACTGGCTTTTGGATTGTCAGAATTGCAAACCTCATTGCCACTCCTACTTTTACCCTTTTCTCCAGGACACCCCGTTTTACTACGAACGTCCACTTCCATTGGACAAAACCATCGTATGGTTAGATATGAACTCGAAAGATTTATTCGAGGATGGTTTCCGGTTCTGGAGAAAACGGATAGGATTATTCTGTTGTCTTTTCCTTTTACCCTCTCTCAGGTTACGAGTACTCCTTGGATTAGGAGTAGTACACCTATTACGCAAATTGGATTGTCTTCTTCCAAACCTTAGGCTGGTGCCGACCGGTAGGGAAGGAAGAAAGCCAATTAGCCTAAACGGTGTACAGAAGGTATTAAGTTAAGACAAAGCAAGGGATTAGTAAGAGGGCAAAGTAAATTGCAACAGATATTCACGACCAAACCAAGTATTCCTTCGCCAATCCTAAATCACCTTTGTATTTCTCCAGAACACTCCGTATCACTACGAAGATCCACAGTTTATTGGATACTCCATCGTATGGTTATATACGAACTCGAAAGGAACTTGTTCCAGTTCGGGGATGGATTCTGGTTCAGGAGAAATAGGAATAAGGTTTATTCGGTTGTCTTTTATCTTCACCTTCTCTCGCATTGCGAGTGTTCCTAGGATTAGGACAGTACACCCATCATGCTTATTGGATAGTCTTCTTCCAAACCATAGGCTGGTGCCAAACGGTAGGGAAGGAAGAAAACCATTTGGCCTAAAGGGGTGTGCAGAAGGTAAAGACTAAAGACATATGAAGGGATTTGGAGAGGTGCCAAAGAACTATACGGTTGCAGTTGTGAATCTGGAAGAGGCATTACTAGGAATACCAGGAAACCCCAACGAAACATTTCAATGTTTCAGTTTCGCTGTGTACGGTTAATGGAAAACTGATTTCCCGATTAGACACTTACTCCAGGGTATGTATTTACCAGGTATGATTCTCACATCTGTATGGTTTTACAGATGATGAGTGGGAGTAAGTTATTGGGAATTGGGTGATCATCCTCATTATATCGGGATTCGTTGTAATTGGTGATATTTGAGGATGCCACCTGGGCTGTTTGCCGGTCGGCAAATATTTGGTTTTGAATATCCGCTTTTGTGCACCAATTTCAAATTGATATATCTGTACGTCTATTTTCATAGAGTGAGATATACCTTTCTGAAATTATGTCTATGACATTTACCTATATCAGTGGATGGTTAGGTAAGGAGCATTAAACAGCGGTGTAATTCTTCTTAACCATAAGTACAGTTTTCAACCTACGACACACAGTGAATGAGTTTTCAGACTCAAGGGACTTATACAGAGTATTGTATGTTGTCTAGGGTCCATCAGGACAGAGGGGTTGGTCCTCGTACTATATTCGGTTTACTTATGACTTCTCTAGTTTTTAGACAGGTGTTTCGCAGAAACACAGGGTCCGAATTTTGAGAAGTTGTAGGTATTTGAATAGAGTAGAGAACCAGGTGTAGCAAGTATCGGGATTCTTCAAAGAGATAGAAGATGTAGATACTTGTGTATGGTGTTCAGTTGATAGTAATGACTAAGAGAACTTGCTTCTCTTTCAGGTTACTCATAATTGGAAGCATTCCTAAGTTGAGTAACGCTGATCGGCCTTCTTCCATTTAGTTGACATACACTGGAGACAGTTGCATGATTTGGATCTGGTTCAATTAAATCAGTGCCTCAGGTCCTATATGGGATATAGAACAGTTCGTATCTTGACGTTGTTAAGGTACGGGGAGTTATCCAGCTTTTGATTAAAACCAGACTCTGGATAACTCAAGGCACGTTTCTGTAATGGCTGTTTGTGGGTTGACTCAGGCTATGACGAGGGTTGACTTTCTACCATCTGGATGAACAATAGCGATATTGTTCTTGACTCGCCACAATTTTATTAAAAATGGATTTTTTCAGAAAACAGTAGTGGGAGTATGGTAGAACTGGAAGTGATTCCAGAACCACAAACGATTACAAAAGATTTGATAAGGAACCTAAAGATTCAATCTGGATTGACATTCCATTGGCCACTCCGCAGATAAGGTGGGTAACTTCAGGCACCCGAGAGGTACTACGGTAGCCTCAAGGACGGTGACAGGGAAGTTCTTGTTTACCCACATTCACCATTGCTGTTGTTCCAGGCTGCGAGACCCGGCCGGAGGATGAGTATAGCGTCGTTCTAAACTAGTTTTAGAAGTGTACGTGTATATGACTCTGCCAGAGGGTTGTCGTAGTCAGTGGGAGCAGCGGAAACATTGGTGGACAGGTAGCTTATGTCTATTTATAGACTAAAGCAGATATAGCGGAGATAGATCATCTATTTCTGACGTGACAGTCATGGGTTTGACTTCATCAGAATAGGGGATAGATCTGTTGAGAAGGTAGTAAGGTGTGATGTCATGGTATTTGGATGACATACACAAAGTAGGAAAAGAAACTCCTATACTACAATCGGTTATACTTTGGTCGTCACACAGTGGTTTCTCCACATTGGACTTGGACATTATATCAGACATACTGGTTACTAGATCTATGGTTTTAGATCTGGATTTGGGTGGTTTCCCAATCAGGGTACTTGACAGCATTCTAAGAGTATTTAGAATGGACGACTCCATGCACGGTAGTGTACCTGCAGAAGATGGAGTCACCCTCTCTAAAGGTGTCTTACAGACTAAAGGGGAGAGGGACGTGCATGATTGGCAGATCACTTGTTCAGGCAATTGAGTCAATCATGAGATGTCAAGTACCACACCAGATGTTGTTCTTGCAGTAGATGCAATAAGTTGATAATGATCCAATCCTGGAGAAACAGTCGGAAGCAGTTTTAGAACATAAGTGGATGTTCTAAGGGATATGATAACGACAGCCTCATTCGGGAGACAGTCATCATTCCAGGCTTCCAAGGTGACATGGACGACAAGGAGGTTGTCAGAGTTATAGTTTTCCCTCTGACGAGGGGCAGTATTTTGGACAGGTGGTCCAAGGCAATACTGAGGGAGGCATGGCGCAGGATACTGATTAAGTTCAGTTGACGATACAGTCTAAGAAGTTTGGATTTGGAGTTCATTTATGAGCTATGTCCCATCAGACATCCAGACACATTCTAAGACAGGTATTGCTCATTTCGGGAGATGGGTTCTCCGCGAACTTGAGATATAGAGAGACATAGAAAGAGACATCAAGGCGGATCCACTCACTGAGGCTATTCCTCGAACGCAATAGTTTCGCAAACGAGCTTTGTGAGACTGACTAGTAGAGGAGTTGGGTGTTCGGTATCACACGGGCTGTGAGTATGCGACATCGCAATAATAAACCTTGAGTGCAAGTGGGAGATTATTGGAGATAATGCCCTCAGAGTCAATTATTGGATCACAGGTACGTGATTGCAATGATTGATGGAGGACCTATCCCGGTAGGACAGTCTTACTCGAGATGATAGTATGCTATCCGGTTTACCTTTATCATCGTGTACTGTTTTAGGTGACCTGACACGTCGCTATTACACGTTGATAGAGCCCCTAGGATTCTTGCTTGACCACCAGCAGTATGAGGGCGATCATATACGTGGGAGCTGGAAGTCTATAAGCATATCCTTAAATGGTCCCTAGTCGTGTGAGTTTCGAGACAGGGCATCGATACTCCATAGTAGACTAGTGTATACAGTCGAGACCCCGACGAGGGACGGTGGCCGGTCTCACAAGCCACTGGTGTCAGTTGGATCACCTAAGATGTATACAGGTGCTCATTGGGTTATGAGTACACCGGACAGGACTCGCCGGGAACATGCTAGTTGGTCATATACCAGACGTCAGATGGCAGTTCCCTGGTGACATGTGTGCAGGTTAGTTCATCGACCTGGGGATCGTCATTTGTCTCGTGTGAGTTCCCACTGTACTTTGATTACTACCCTACCACGGCTCAAAGGAGTCGTGCAAACAGGTTTTAGTTGGGTACAGTCCCGAGCCACATGGAGGCAGTGAGCGTATCTTCAGGGGTTCGTCTCTCCCGGTATTGGGGGTGAGGTCGTGCTGTGTCTAGGAGAGCCATTACACGAAGCCCTCGGCCGAGGCAAGGAGATTTACTGGTAGGTATTCCAGTAGTATCTCAGGGTGTTCTGGGCTACACTCCGACACGACTTGTACCGCTTTTGGGGGTCTGACTTTTACCAACCCCCTAGGCCCGCCATGCGATGCTCATAGACGAACGGACCGGACTGCACGGATATTGTCACTGACAGGCTCAGTAGGGCGTCAGGATGAGTTCGCTCATCGACGTCCCTTTTTAGTCAGTACCTGGTAGCCCGTTACGTATTGGCTTATACCTCTGACGTGCTAGTGGTTAAATCCACAACCAAGGTGTTGACGAGTCTTTAGAGTCCCCCACATTCAGTTACTCAGCTTTCGGGCGAAAGGTTGTAGAGGCCGTATGGAGATATGGCAAGGTCCGATCAGATACGTGCGGTATTGCACGGATCAGGATCGGACAGTTTGTACTATAGGCCGTATGGTTATATGGCAGGGTTCGATCAGATACGTGCGGTATTGCACGGATCAGGATCGAACAGATATTACTAGCCGGCTTTGGTTTAAGCCGGATCCTAGTATAGTACAGTGTAGATTTTGTCTCATTGCATTTGTATTTCGGTCGAAATACAGATGCGGGTGTGTATGCACAGTATCGGGGTTTTCCTGTAATTTATTACGGGACCAGTTTTCTGGAGTTGCCAGTTTGCTTTTAGTTTCGGCCGATTTCCATTGTTCCGTTCATTGGCCGAAGATTTGTGGAGGAGGGCTTATTTGCATTGTTGCAAATAAGCATTTGTGGAGGGGGTCTTTGCATATTATCATGTCATGATACTTGTCCCATCATTTGACTTTCCTTTTTCATGATAGCTTGACTTTGGATCTCATCATGGTTGTTGATGATGAGGTTGGTGGTAGGTGGTTGAGTGTGGGTTTTGATTTGGTAATCATTTCCTTTTGCATGATAGTCTTCTCTCTCTCTCCATTGGTATTATTTGGAGGGCTCTCTCATTATCACTCTCCTCTCTCATTCTCACTCTCCTCCTCTAGTCATGGCCGGCCAAGCATGGAGGAGGGGTTGCCCATTTTTGTAGTGGGGATTTTTGCTCTCTAGTTGCTAGAAAAATCCCCATGTTCCTCCACAAAGTTCTTGTATCATTCCTCCACCACAAAGGCAATTCCACAACCCCAAAGTGAGACATGGTTCTATACATATTCTACAGCAAATCTTGGGCACGTCGAGTAGCCGGCTTCGTGCCCGAGTTGCCTCGGCATTGAGGTGGGAGCCCGTAAAAGAAGTAGGCGATGTGGTGCACTTCCGGCGACGAGGAGGAGACGGGACATTCTGCAGGAGGTCGGGACGGCGACGAGAAGACCGGAGGACTCGGATCTGTCGGTATACTTCTCTTCCCTTCTCTTTGTAGTTAGCTAGATTTAGTTTAATGGCCCGATCCGGGTTTAGTGCGCGGTGGTGCCGGTTTGCTAAGTCCGCAAAATTAAAGATTATCACCGTTTCCGCATTTGGCCGTCGGTTTGACGGCCGGGGCGCCGCCGTGCACTTACAGAAGGTGTAGTCGTGAATCATAAAGAAGGACTTGTTGACCAGGTGAAAATGTTTTCCTCAAAATGTTTTTATTATGAAAAACCTTAGTCCTATTCTTTATGATCACAGCGTTATCATAAGCTTCATCGTGGAGTTCGCTTAGCTCATTTATTTGAAGCTTCCGAAAGTTGCAAGCTTGGTTTAGATCAAAATTTATTTCTTTAATAGCCCACAATGCTTTATGCTCAATCTCAACGGGTAAATGACATGCTTTCCCAAACACTATCCTATATGGAGACATTCATAGGTCGGTTTTATATGCAGTTCGAAATGCCCAAAGAGCATCCGTCAGTTTGGTCGACCAGTCTTTTCTATTTTTAGCAACAGTCTTCTCCAGGATAAGTTTGATTTGTCTGTTTGAGATTTCAGCCTGCCCGCTTGTTTGGGGATGATAGGGTGTAGAAAGTCGGTTGTTGATTGAGTATTTCCTCATCAAAGTCTCAAAAGACCGGTTGCAGAAATGTGTCCCATTATCGCTAATAATAGAGCGTGGGTGTCCAAATCGCGAAAAGATATTCTCTTTCAAGAACTTAATGACAACTTTCCTGTCATTAGTGCGACATGGAATAGCTTCAACCCACTTTGAGACATAATCAACCGCCAGCAGTATGTACAAATTCCCAAAGGAGTTGGGCAAAGGACCCATAAAATCAATGCCCCAAACATCGAATATTTCAACAACCAGAATGGGTTGCTGAGGCATTTCATTCCTTTGTGAGATTCTACCCGTGTACTGACATTGTGTACAGGTTTTGCAATGGTCAAATACGTCCTTGAATAAGGTCGGCCAATAAAATCCACATTGCAAAACCTTCTCCGCCGTCCTTTTGGGACCAAAGTGACCCCCACAGGCCTGATCATGATAAAAAGAAATAACACTCTTGAACTCTTCTTTCGGGACACACCGGCGAATGATCTGATCAGGACAATACTTAAACAAGTATGGATCATCCCAGTAAAAGTGTTTTACTTGGGATAGAAAACGGTATTTGTCCTGTTTTGACCAATCGCTGGGTATAAGTCCCGTGACAAGATAGTTCACAATATCTCTGAACCATGGTTCATTGGATACGCCCAAGAGTTGTTCGTCAGGAAACGAATCATTGATCGGCAAGGTCACAAGGGAAGAAGAGATGCGTGAAAGATGGTCAGCTACTACGTTTTCACATCCTTTCTTATCTTTGATAACAAGATCGAATTCTTGTAACAGAAGGATCCAACGTATTAGTCGACCTTTTGCATCTTTCTTGGCCAGAAGATGTTTTAAAGCGGAATGGTCAGTATACACAACTATAGGTGAGCCAATTAAGTAAGGTCTGAATTTTTCTAATGCAAATACAACCGCTAAAAGTTCTTTTTCAGTGGTTGTATAATTAATTTGCGCATCATTCAGGGTCTTATTTGCATAGTATATCACGTGTGGCATCTTTTCGATGTGCTGTCATAAGACAGCACCTACTGCAAAATCAGATGCGTCACACATCAGCTCAAAGGGGTAGTCTCAGTTTGGCGATGATAGCACGGGGTTGAAGTGAGTGAGTGTTTAAGTGAGTCGAAAGCTGTCTCACAGTCCGAGTCAAAATGGAAGGTCGTATCCTTGGCCAGGAGAAGAGTTAAAGGTCTAGCAATTTTGCTAAAGTCCTTAATGAATCTCCTATAAAAGCCTGCATGGCCAAGGAAAGATCGAATATCTTTGACGCTTTTGGGATGAGGGAGGTTTTGAATGACATCTATCTTAGCTCTGTCAACCTCAATGCCTTTCTGTGAAATGACATGTCCAAGAACAATTCCTTCTTGGACCATAAAATGGTATTTTTCCCAGTTCAAAGTCAAGTTCTTCTCTTTGCAATGAGTAAGAACAGCGTCTAGATTCGATAGGCAATCGGTAAAAGAGTCTCCAAAAATCGAGAAATCGTCCATAAAGATCTCCAGAAAATTCTCTACCATATCAGAGAATATCCCCATCATACACCTCTGAAAGGTAGCGGGAGTATTGCATAACCCAAAGGGTATGCGACTGTAAGCAAAGGTACCAAAAAGACAAGTAAAAGTGGTTTTATCTTGATCCTTTTTGACGATGGGGACCTGATTATAGCCTAAGTATCCGTCCATAAAACAATAATACTCTCGTCCCGCTAAGCGTTCCAGCATTTGATCAATGAATGGTAGAGGAAAGTAGTCTTTCCTCGTGGCAGCAATGAGTTTTCTATAATCGATACATACACGCCACCCAGTTTGGGTGCGTGTCTGAATCAACTCATTCGCCTCATTGGTTATAACAGTGATGCCGGATTTCTTAGGAACGACATGTATCGGACTAACCCATTGGCTATCGGAGATGGGGTATATAATACCATTATTTAGGCATTTGACGATCTCTTTCATTACAGCTTCCTTCATGACGGGATTCAACCGTCTCTATGGTTCTCGGGTTGGTCTGGCATCATCCATCACATGTATATGATGTTCAACTATCAAGGGACTAATCCTTTTGATGTCCGCCATACTCCAACCAAACGCCTCTTTGTTAGATCTCAATACCGATAAAAGTGCATTCTCTTGATCTAATGCTAGAGAAGCGGATATTATAACTGGTAAAGACTCCTTCTCACCTAAATAAGCATATTTCAGATGAGAAGGTATCATTTTGAGATCTAATTCAGGCGGAGAAATGATAGAAGGAGGGATCATTGAGTGATTTTTTGATTTACAAATAAGCTCAGAGCCTGTGAAAGATACAGACTCGGGTGGAGAAAAGTCAAAAGTGCAGGACTCAAGTGTAGGTAAAGTGTCCTCACTAAGATCTTGTGTAAAGTCAAATAGAGATGTGGTAATGTCATCGAGATCAGTAAAGCAAAGTTCCTCAGCTCCACAACTATCGGGAGCGATCTCATGGACAGAGCACACATCTAAAATATGAGCAGAGGGTTCTGATGGCTGACTTTCAACCTTGTAGATGTTTAGTTCAATGGTCATATTTCCAAATGATAAGTTCATTGAACCGTTTCTACAGTTTATAACAGCGTTGGAAGTGGCAAGGAAAGGACGACACAGAATCACCAGAATTTGGCCCCGGGGGTTTGCTACAGGCTGTGTGTCAAGTACCATGAAGTCTACAGGGAAAACAAATTCCCCGACCTTTATCAACACATCCTCTAGTTCACCCCTTGGTTTGGTGATTGAACGGTCTGCCATTTGGAGAGTGCAGTGAGCAGGTTTCAGCTCTCCAATCCCTAATTGCTCATATACAGAATATGGAAATAGGTTAACACTTGCGCCAAGGACTAAAAGAGCACAATTTATGTTTTTACCCCTAATAGAAATGGAAATAGTAGGACATCCTGGGTCCTTTCGTTTCTTTGGTAGCTGAGGAATAAAAGCAGTGCTAATATTATAAGACATAAAGACCTTCTTCGGCACTAGAGTCTTCCTCTTCCTAGTGCACAAGTCCTTAAGAATTTTCGCATAAGCGGGGACTTGTTGAATCGCATCTAGGAGAGGGATGTTGATGTTAACCTGTTTGAACATTTCCATAATTTTCTCCATATGAGGACTCGTTCTATTACCCCTTAACCGATTCAGGTAAGGAGCTTTAGCAATAAGCGCCGGATCCATCATAGGAGAAGGAAGAGGGGGTAGACGAGGTCCCAAAAGAGGTGTGGAGACCGTCTGTGGAGAACTATAAGGGTTGGGTTGAGGTGTTGAGCCTAGTGGGAAATGGAGAATAGGCTCTCGAGAAGGTGGTGGGTTAGAAGAACAAGGATCAGAATTAGAAGTGTGTGTGTGAGGAAAGGTCTCAGCCGGGGTGTTAATGATAGGATTTTCAATATCATCAATTCCTTCCCCGACATGATTGTTCAGCACTCTTCTCGATCTCAACGTTGTGACGGCATTTACATTGTAATGCCCAGGATTCTGTAGGGGTTGAGAGGGAAGTTTTCCTTTTTCTCTCGCACTCATTTCGGCTTTAAGTCGAGCTATTTCAGCTTCCATCGATCTGATACTCTCAGCTTGGGACTCTGAGTTTTTCTTTTTCTCACTGACGGAAGATCTAACCTCAGTCGAAACCTCTATGAAATTTGATAAAAGTGATTTCATGGTTTGAGTGAATTGAGAGAATTCGTCAGAATAGGACAACTCATAGGATTAGACTGTGCAGGAGTGTTGACCTAGTTTTGGAAATTTTGTGACTTGTAGGGGTGCTGAGTGATTTGAAGTGGTTGCTGTTGTGGTGGAAGAGCCCTTTGAAAATTATTTTGGCTTGGAACCGTGTTTTGAGATTGTTGTTGGTTCCGAGCAAAATTCGGGTGATTCCTCCAACCCTAATTGTACGTGGAAGAATATGGATCGTTTCTAGGTCTTTGGAATGCGGCATTTGTATGCTCGTGACCTTGAAACGCAGAGTTTAATGGACATTCTTCCGTTAAGTGAGACGGATCAGAACAGCAGCCACATACAGTTTTGGGGAGAGACATTGGGTTTAGGGAGGCTGCAGAAAATTTGTGTTTCCATAGCGTCGAGCTTCTTTTGCATTGCTGCCATCTCAGCTCGAACACCTATGGACACATTTATCTGGTGTACGCCACCCCTATTCAATGGTTGGGTTCCACTCTCCCACTGTAGTGATTTTTCAGCGAACTCTTCTAAAAACTTCCAAGCTTCCCCATCAACCTTAGTCATAAAAGTACCTTGACACATGTTTTCAAGGTTCTGTTTAGTGTTTGAGTTAATGCCCTCATATATAATTCGGCAAAGATGCCATCTCGGGATGCCGTGATGAGGACATTGAACCAATAGATCCTTGAAACGTTCAAAGCATTTAGAGAATGGTTCAGTAGGGAGCTGGGTAAATTGATTCAGTTCTCTACGGATTCGAGCTGTCTTTTGCATTGGGTAAAATTTCTTAAGGAATGCCGCGACGAATTCTTCCCAATTCGTGATAGAGTGTGTGGTAGTGTTATATAGCACTTCTCGGCTATATCGCACAACGTAAATGGAAGAAGTCGTAGACGCATAGTATCCACTAAAAGTTGTGACGTACCCATCATTGCGCATACGTTTTCAAATTTGGTAATGAAAACGTAAGCGTCCTTAGTCTCGAGTCCGTGGAATTTGGGTAAAAGGTTGATGTATTGGGGTTTAATCTCAAAGTTATCCCCATTGGCTGGTGGAATGGATAAGCAGGTCGAAAGAGGACCTCGCAGTGGATAGCACCTCTCTTGGAGAGAGATGCGGGGTGGATTCTGCGCACCAACGGACGGTGGCAGATTAGGGTTAAAGAAGTTTGATGGGGGTGGATCCATCGATGTGGGTGTGGTAGGGGGTAAAGAAGAAGTAAATGGAGAAATATCGACTTCGGAGTCGATAAAGGGTACGCGGACTAAACGGGCACTAGAATCCCGTGTCCAGCCTATCTTGTACTAAAAAGGGTTAGTACAAGCGGCAGCGTTGACTTATAATTAGGGGTAATGAATGAATGCGGTGTTTGTTTTGAAAAGGATACGGATTTATTTTTTTTTGAAAAAAAAATGATGCGACACAACAAATGCAGCAACACAAAACCCTAATTCTAGGGGTCGCCTAGGTCAGATCTCTAGACCGCTCCTAACTGCCAGAAGACAAGACGCAGGATAAAATCCTCCACTGCCTCTTTGTCTCTCCTGTGGCCAGGTAAGTGCCAGGTAAGTGGGAGGTTCTCCACTACGTAAGTAGTGGGCCTAATTAAGTAACCACTAGCCTTCGACACACTTGCCTAGACACCACAAGAGAAACGCGGATAAGCAATGAATTACCTACGGCCTTCTTCTGTCCTAAGTGAGCGCGACGGTCCTTAGAGTCATCTCTAGATCTTTTTTAGTTAATTGGGGTAAATGCGGATGCAAGTTTTGTGATTTTCGGGGCTTAGGAAGGGTAATGAACTCCCCACCTAAATTGGATTTGGCCGTGCCCCTTAATATCCGTATTTAGAATGCAAACAACCATGAAACAAAAAAAACACGCACAATTTTAATTTTTGCAATTTGCGCGCTGCAATTATTTGCAAAGAAGCTTGCAGAAATTTGTTAATTGGAGCAGAGAAAGGAGAAGAGAAGAAAGTAGGTAAATACCTGAGGAAAAATTGCACAGAGTACCCTCTAGCAGGCCGCGGTTCCGCGGCAATTGTTGGCTCCTACCGCGCTTTCGCGGTTGATTCAAAAGATCACTGCACAAAACTTTCAGAGAATGTCCCTGTTCACATCCCTTATTCTCTGGAATTCTCCAAAAATTATTCCAATTTTACAGCAAGCTCCAGATTTCCTTGCAATAAACCACAACAAATCGTTTAGGGTTTGTGCGAATTTTGATCTCAAAAATGTAATGGAATAAATCTTTCAATTCAAACTTCAATATAAAACGAATTAGTGCGTAATCCCCGGCAACGGCGCCATTTGATTGGTTGAATTTCTCGATTGTGTAAGCAAATCAAATGATCCCCGACAACGGCGCCATTTGATTGAGACTATGTTTGTGTGTCGGTATTTAGAAAATGAAATTCACAACCAAAAATATTTGACCGAAATCAACTACGGTGTCGGATGTAGACTGTAAGTGAGTGTGGATCGTCCACAGGGATTGTGCGATTCGTTTTTATGTTTGATTTGTTTGAATTGAAAAGTTAATCGAAAAGAAAAGAAAACATGATTCAAGATTTTATCGATTGATTCAGGTGTCACTAGTTTAATCAAGAATCAAGAAAATGATAAACAATCGAGAATTGGGTTTCGATGATATTTCCAACCAAATGTCAAGAATCTAAATGAGGCTCGTAGGAATCGATCGGATCTATAGACGTGATGTAATCTCAAGATATCGTGTTCTTGTCCTTCGAAGAATTGATACTAGATCGATGATGATCGACGAGAGTTAGGGCTTTCTCGTGAAACAAGGGTTTCATCATTTAACCCATGTTCTTTCGTCGATATCATTCACATTCTAGCCTCTAGCAATTTCAAGAAACGATCGTAACTCTCCAATTTCAAGCGATATCAATCAAGAAAGCATCGCAACGAAACTAGGTCGTCGGTTCTTGATCTTGCTAGGGTTTACAAAACTCGTAGGAATAAGGAATCGTTTTCAGATATATTACATCATCATTCTATTGATCGTCTCGACTCCTCAACGAGCGGAGTATTACTCAAACATCACAACAAGAACTACAATTATAAATTGAGATCGAATCATGATGCATGAATTTAAAGAAAACAAGATAAAAGAATTTCACCTTTATTTATCGACAATTTTCGTTACAACTCTCTTGAATTTACAACAGGAAGGAACTAGATCGTCGATTCTGGCTTCGCTTTTCTCCGTGAGTCGCGGATCGGATTGGACCACTTGCTCTGTTGAAGATCGGCTCCGCTCCTAAAAGTTGAAGGGCTTCTTGCTTGTTGGGGTACTCGGGATCTTGGCTTTTGATTGGAATTAGGGTTAGGGTTTCACACAAGTCTTGTCACTAGACTTGTGGAAGAAGAAGGAGAAAGAGGTAAAGAGATTGAATGGCTCTAGATTGATACTAGATTGGCTAATATCATCTTTTTAACCCTAGGTTTAGGCTTCTATTTATAGACTTCCCAAACCCTAGGTCTAGGTTTGAAATTACAATTCCCTCCAAAAGTTTGTTGAGGAGCTTCTAGAATTAGTTTGTTAGGAGTTAGCTTAGGCTTTAAGCTAGGATTAATTAAGCTTATAAACCCTAGTTTGCTGAACTGGCAGAAGTCTCTGGAGTCTTCTGGAATTTGACATGTCTTGCTGAGCTTCTGGAAGTGAGGTAAGAGTTGTGCACCAAAGATTTAGGGCTGATGTGGCATATCCGCCGCGGAACCGCGGCGCAAGCCGGCTCCGGCCGCGGTTCCGCGGCCATGTGTTGGCTTCATGTCTTTGTTCTTCTGGTGTGGTCTTGGGCTAACATTTGGGGCTTTATCTGATGTGTTGATTTGTGTTTTGCATTTTGGATTGCTACCAGAACTGAAATCATTGAGTTGGCGTAATGTTTGATCAGCACCATGTAAATTTTTGACTTTAATTCTGGGTTTTCCTGCACAGATCTCAAAACAAGTGTTGCGCAATATAGGGATGATGCGATGCCATGAAATGCAGTCAATTTCCTTTATAGTGCCGGTTTTAGAGTATAACACATGCAATCTGATATTTAACGACTGATTTGCTAATATGTGAAATATGAATACCGTACACTTCTAAATGAATGAAAATGATAGGGAAATTGCCGGTTAAAAGATGCAGTATTTTCGACTGATCAAGAGCTTGTGTTAAAGAAACTTCAAGGTAGATCATCTTTGTTATCGAAGACCGGAAGCAAGCTTGCATCTTTCTCTTCGTGGACCCTCTCTAGAATCCGGAAACTCGATCATCGCAGCGAAGGGACCTCAACACGGAGCTTATGAAGTGATGGACCGGACTACAAAGGTTGTAATCCCAAACTCTTAGATGTTAAAGTGTTTAACATGCTTTGTTTCGCCTAATCTCTAGTTTAAAGATCTTGGTTAGGGTTGTTCGGCACGTCTAAAGTTTTTAATCGGGCATAGTTGATGACTTATAGAACCTTGTGAGAGTGCCTAGTAACCCTACATATACTTAAACCTTGTTACACTTACATGTACACCACATATAATGCTGCAATTGTTTTTCGGAGGATTTTGGGAACCGCAAGATATATTTTAAAGATGGATTCATTTAAAAGAGAGGATTTTCCTTGATATGCTCATATTGTTGTTTTATGTTGCATATATCAGTTTTTCATGGATTTATGCATTGAGATATGGATTTCATATGATTTATGGATTTGAGAACCGTGGGGGTATTTCAAGAAAACTATGTATTGTTTGAAAACCCGGTTTCTCTTGATATGATATTTCAATGTGTCCACCATGTGATTTCTCGGTTCTGAGATTTGGTATGTGATACCCGATTCGAGGAGCGGGAGGCACCGTCTGCGGGTACATGGTGGACCCGGTATGGCACCCCGGGGCGAGTGGTGATTTCGTGGTGTAGACGATAAGCCTGGCGGTGGGACCACAACCTACCGGTGATAGTATTTGGACTCGGCGGTTATCGTGGGGGTACCGACCGGAGTGTGGTATGACATATCGTCAGGGCCAGTGGTGGTGACGGCGCCTGAGTTATAGGGATTTACGTGTCGATGCTAGACATGGGTTTTCAAGATGGTTCGGGTGCCGATGTTAGACACTCCGGTTCCATGAGACTTAGAGGATTTGAGGGCCGATCTGAGGATGCGGTGCCTGAGGATTTGGGATTTGATGTGTCAGTGAGGGACACTGGTGTTTTTCCATGATGATGATTTTGCATGAGATTTTATATTATATCATCCCACACTCAGGATTTTGTTGTTATGCATTGATTCATGTAGTTGTAGTACCATGATGATGTACCTTTGCATGATTGTTGCATATTCACTTGTGATACTTATGCTATCGGACTACATGTGATAGATAAATCGCTGTTCGTGCATACCTGCGATTACAGTATGATGTTATTTACTATTCACGAGTTGGCAACTCACCCCCGTTGTGCCACAGTGTTTTGCAGGACTTGCCCTCAGAGTAGTCACGGTAGGGCGTCTTATCATCTCTACTTTTGCGGATACAGCTACGTTAGGCAGTGAGACATTGCTTTTAGGTGGGTTTTCGGTTATCTGCTTGTACATTGTATATATTTTTGTTGGATCTAGTATTCTCCATCCACCACTGTTTGTATATGACTTAGAGACGACTTGTGAGGATTTGGTGTTGTATTATTTTGGTGACTTTGGGTGCCGTGTTCGTGGGAGCCGGTTTTGTTGAAAAGTTTACTTCTTATTATAGCCGTTTCTTTGATATTTCTTCGCTTCAGCGTCGTATACAAGTTGTGGTGATTGTCTCCGCCGTTGGGCATGATTTTTCTCCCGTTTAGGATGCTTTATATATTATCTGTGTTGTACCTATTTTCGGGGCTAGTTTTTACAAAGGAGGTGCTGCCGAAATTTTCAAGAAAGAAAACTAGAGTTAGATATTTTACTTGTGATTTTCCAAATATTAAAACTATGTTTTTCTCCATTGATCTAGATTTGGGTGGTTTAGATTTCTGGGTTTCGGCTTACTTGAGTTGTGTATGCCTATAGGCGTTATGTAGTTTAAGCGCCGGTTACGGGCCAATCTTTTGGGTCGTAACAAATTACTTTGACCTGGGGCTAGTTCCTAGTGCTTCGTAGTCGTAAATTCTAATACTGTATAGGTAACCTTGACAATGTTTAGCTGTTCGAACGAACTTCAAAACCCCACATCTTGACCCCGCTGAAATTTCCAAGTGTTGTGTTTTTCCTAAGTTACCTTTGTATTCAATATTCGCGCACGTGTTCCTATGGGCCCTCTAGAAGAACATTATAACCTTAACTCGATTCTATGCCCATGGAACCACGATCGAACCTTCGGGTTTGCCGTAGTTCCATGGTGTCATAGGTGAGGCGTTGGTTAACCCCTTCTACGGCTGGACCATAGACACTGTGGCGCGTTTTTTGGTATTTGTAACTTAGCTCAAGTGTTGAGCTCTTGTGGTAAAATGTAGGTGTATGTTGATTCGATCGAAACGTTAAACATCGTCTTGATATATGAGATTGTGATAATTACAATTGTTGTTTTTCACTTTCTTTTTCTGCGACCGAAAGTGTAGTATGTGGTGTATCGCCGATTTCGTTGCTATACATCAAGGACAATCGGCATATGCATACTTGGTTATGTTGATGATATGTGATATTATGTGTTGCTGAGATATGATTTGCAGGATTGTCGCGATCGAATAGCCGGGGGTTTTATGTGAGATGAGAGTGTTTATTTTCATTCATGTAAAGGTCAATTGTATGTAATATTCTTTTATTTGGGGCACTTCCGGGTTGAAAATGATATCACAATTATTGTATATTATTTACATTTCCGAATTAGGATAGACCCAAGGAGGGGAGCATAAATGATCGGGTTCTAGGGTTCAGTGGGAGGCCATCTTGAGGAGTCGAGACCGGGTCTCCTAAACTCTAGAATTGGCAGGATCACTTGCCGCTCTCGTAGGGGTCTTGGTGTTGGAGATAGTGCCCTCAGAGTCAATTATTGGATCACAGGCACGTGATGGCAATGATTGAGAGAGGACCTATACCGTTAGAACAGTCTTACTCAAGATGATAGTATGCTATCTGGTTTATCTTTATCATCGTGTACTGCTTTAGGTGACCTTACAGGTCACTATTGCGCGTTGATAGAGCCCTTAGGATTCTTGCTTGACGGCCAGCAGTATGATGGCGATCATATACATGAGAACTGGGGTCTATAAGCACATCCTTAAAAGGTCCCTAGTCGTGGGAGTTTTCGAGACAGGGCATCGATACTCCAGAGTAGACTAGTGTATAAAGTCGAGACCCCGACGAGGGCCGGTGGCCGGTCTCATAAGACACTGGTGTCAGTTGGTTCACCTAAGATGTATACAGGTGCTCATTGGGTTATGAGTAGACCGGAAAAGACTCGCCGGGAATATGCTAGTTGGTCTTATACCTGACGTCAGATAGCAGTTCCCAGTGACATGCGTACTGGTTAGTTCATCGACCTGAGATCATCATTTGTCTCGTATGAGTTCCCATTGTACTTTGATTACTACCCTACCATGCTCAAAGGAGATGTGCAAACAAGTTTTAGTTGCGTACAGTCCCGAGCCACATGGAGGCAGTGAGCAGATCAGCAGGGGTTCGTCTCTCCAGGTATTGAGGGTGAGGTCGCGCTGTGTCTAGGAGAGCCATTACACGAAGTCCTTGGACAAGGCAGGAGATTTACTGGAAGGAATTCCAGTAGTATCTCAGGGTGTTCTGGGCTACACTCCGACATGACTTGTACCGCTTTTGGGGTTTGACTTTTACCAACCCCCTAAGCCCGCCATGCGATGCTCATAGACGAACGGACCGGACTGTAAGGATATTGTCACTGACAGGCTCAGTAGGGTGTCAGGATGAGTTCGCTCATCGACGTCCCTTTTGGTCAATACCTGGTAGCCCTTTACGTATGGCTAAAACCTCTGACGTGCTGGTGGTTAAATCAACAACCAAAGTATTGACGAGTCTTTAGAGTCCCCCACAGACCGTTTTCTCAAGTTTCGGGCGAAACGCTGTAGAGGCCGTATGGAGATATGGCCGGGTTCGATCATGTACGTGCGGTATTGCACGGATCATGATCGGACGGATAATACTAGGAGGCTTTGGTTTAAGTCGGATCCTAGTATTGTACAGTATAGATTTTGTCTCATTGCATTTGTATTCGGTCGGAATACAAATGAGGGTATGTATATACAGTCGTGGGGTTTTTCCTGTAATTTATTACGGGATCAGTTTTTTGAAGTTGCTAGTTTGCTTTCCGTTTCGGTCATTTTCCTCTGTTTCTTTTCTTGGCTGAAAATTGGTGGAGGAGGGCTTATTTGCAATTGTGCAAATTTGCATTGTGGAGGGTGGTCTTTGTATATGGTTGCTTCATGATGGTCCTTGCTTCCTTTGACTTCATTAGTCCATGATTGCTTGACTTTTGGAGAAATCATGGTTGTTGATGATGGGGTTGATTTGGAGTGAGAGTTTGTTGTGATCAATATATTTCATCATCATCATTTTTCTCTCTCTTGCATGATAGCATCCCCCCTTGACTTTTCTCTCCCGCCCTTGGGCAATAGAGGGGCCGGCCACACTTAGTGGAGGTGAGGGCATTTCATTTGGTAAGAAAAAATGTTCATCTCACATCTTTTTGCTCGCTACAAAAATCATTCATCTCCCAAGTTCATTCCTCTACCAAAACCATGGAAACTTCATACCCTAATGAGACTTAGAGTTCCACACTATTCTACAACAATTCTTGGACACGTCCACTCGCTAACTTCGTGCCCGAGTTGCCTCGGTCCAGAGGTGGGATCCCATAAATGAACCCGGCGATGTGGTGCCCTTCCGACGAGGAGATGAAGACCGGACAATTTCGCGGGGAGATCGGGACGACGACGAGAAGACCGAAGGACACGGATCGCTCGGTATATCTCTCTACCCCTTCTCTTGTTAGCTAGGAGTAGGTTAATGGCCTGATCCGGGTTTAAAGTGCGCGGTGGTGCAGGTTCAAAAGTTAAAGAAAAGTATCGTTTCCGCATTTTGGCCTCGGATTGACGGCCGGGGCACCGCCGTGCACTTACAGTGGTATCAAAGCCACGCCATTAACCTAATCTAGCTTTCTCTAACATGTTTACAAGTTCGATCGATCGAATTTTCAGAAAACTGCGTTTTCATTGCATCAGTTTCTGTCGACTTTTTTTTGGCTCGAAATTTTTTTCAGTGTGTTGCAGAAATACATGCAGGGAATTCTAAGAGTTCTGTAAAAATTTGGTCACCTGTTATTACTGTTCAGCCGCGGAACCGCGGCCAAACACAGGCTTGGGCCGCGGTTCCGCCGCCACTTAGACTCCTTACTGCACCAAATTTTTACAGAGGGTCTTAGACTTGGAAATGGGGGTTTTGGTATATTCTGTTTGGGCCCAGAATTTTTTGAGTGTTGTAGTTGTGCTTGGGGCCCACTTCTGGAAAATTTAGTCGATCGAAAATTTTAAACATGTTAGTTCACAGTATTTACTTTATATCTGCGACCGTGAATGTCACTTGATCGGTAAATCCTGTTTAACTGCTATAGCCCTTTTAGACGGATTTGCGAACGTGACATTCACGTTGATGTTCTGTGTTGTGCTGTGATGTTGCGGATTGTCGTGGTGGATAGCATGGATGCAATGTTAGTACAGTTTGGTTATTTATATACATTTGATATTGCGGGGCGAGCGTTCGACATGTGTACTGCCGTCACTTCCTTTTTGTATATTATTCTTTTGGGGCACGACCGGGCTGAGGTCGATGCACCCATTGTATGTATATTTTATTTTCTGTACTAGGATTACCCCGCGGAAGGGTGCACGGGTAGCCGGGTTCTAGAGGACAACGGGCCCGCATCTCATGGCATTCAGACGGAAGGGGCTTCACTCTAGAATTGGCGGGCTATTCGCCGCACTCGTAGGTGGTACAGGTTGACCCAAGGAGGGGTGCCTAAGTTACCGGATTCCGTGAAGTGCTGGGTGGTCCATTCACGTTGCTGAAAGGGGCTTCCTCGCTTCAGGTTTTGGCGGGTGACTTGCCGTGCCCGTAGGGGTCTATGATTTCATTGCACATGCTATCCACACGACCAGGGGAACGTCGGGTTTCAGTAGAGGCTCTATGAAACCCGGGGATCCCAGATATCTGTATTGTTCTGTGATGCTTATTACATTTGTGTGATGTTGCATTTTATCACGCCTTGAGCGAATATTATATATTTATATATATACTAGTAGATGTTGTATATGTTTTGCATCCGCGCTAGTCCAGTCCCCGCTCTGTCGTTAGTTAAGTAACCTAACGGGTAATGACGGGACCCAATGGCGAATGCGGATGCATATACGTACATCATTATTTTCGTTCTTTATTGGTGTGATCAATTGAATGGACTGCATTGATTCGGATCAATGCAAGCTAAACAAACCTATTCTGATGTTGTTGGAACGATTTTTCAAAAAGCTGTTATTGCAAGGATGTTCTCTTTTGTTTTGCACAGTGGTATTCAGTTGTGAATATCCAGCACCTCAGTCGACGAGGCAAGGGCCGAGATCCCTTCACCGGGAGTGACCCCTTGGACAGAAGTTTGCGTCAGGGCAATAACTTCACTATAGTCGATTACCTCTGTTTTGCATTGTGGTATTCAGATGGAATATCTTACACCTCATTCTACGGGGAAAGAGCCAAGATCCCTTCACCGGGAGTGACCTCTTTATCAAAGGTTTTCGTCACTATATTTTTGTAAAGCTATCCGGTTCCTTCAACGATATCAAGTTCATAACGTTAAAGGTTTTTCACCAAAAACCATTCGTAGCCCTCCGTCGTTTCAGACGGGTAGCACGTAGTATTCATGCTATGTTTGTTCACCTTCGTCAAGGCATAGTGGATGGTAGCTGCTTGTTACCTTTCTGCTGCATAGATAGATGCATTGGTTTGGGACAGTCGTATAGCCTTGTTGACCTTCGTCAAGGGCTTGTGCGGGTGGGTTCAAATTAACCTGGACAATGACGTGTAGAATTTGACATGTGACTTATGATTTGTTGACCTTCGTCAAGGTCATAAGAGCATGGGGCAAAAATCACATCGGGAGTTTCTAAAGAAACTGAAACTTGCCAGATATGCCCATACCTTCTGGAGTGTGATAACGTGAGCGGATTCCGTCACGTTATCATGCGATGATAGTGGATCCCAATTCCCACTGATGAGTTGGTTTACTCCTCGGGTGATCCTGACTAATTCTTCTTTCAGGTTTGGAGGAGAATTTGACGGTACAGTGGGAGGTTTCCTGATTAGATAAAGCGACAACCATTCTGATCTAGGTTAGAGTGCACGCTGAGTGTTTCTTTTGTCTCTCTCTTTGGCATCGACCATGACCCGACCCTAGACTATGACTCAGTGACCAAGTTGACCAAACCTTCTTAAACGCTGGCTTTTGGATTGTCAGAGTTGCAAACCTCATTGCCACTCTTACTTTTACCCTTTTTCTCCAGAGCACCCCATATTACTACGAACGTCCACTTCCATTGGACAAAACCATCGTATGGTTATATACGAACTCGAAGGAATTTATTCGAGGATGGTTTCCGGTTCTGGAGAAAACGGATAGGACTATTCAGTTGTCATTTCCTTTTACCTTCTCTCAGGTTGTGAGTACTCCTTGAATTAGGAGATAGTACACCTATTACGCAAATTGGATAGTCTTCTTCAAAACCTTAGGCTGGTGCCGAACGGTGGGGAATGAAGAAAACCAATTAGCAAAACGATGGTGTACAGAAGGTATTAAGTAAACACATATCAAGAGATTAGTAAGATGGCAAAGTAAATTGCGACTGCTATTCACGACCAAACCAAGTATTTCTTCGCCAATTCTAAATCACCTTTGTATTTCTCCAGGACACTCCGTATCACTACGAAAATCCACAGTTTATTGGATACTCCATCGTATGGTTATATACGAACTCGAAAGGAACTTGTTCCAGTTCGGGCATGGATTCTGGTTCAGGAGAAATAGGAATAAGGTTTATTCGGTTGTCCTTTATCTGCATCTTCTCTCGCATTCCGAGTGCTCCTATGATTAGGACAGTACACCCATTATGCTTATTGGATAGTCTTCCTCCAAACCATAGGCTGGTGCCGAATGGTAAGGAAGGAAGAAAACCATTTGGCCTAAAGGGGTGTAGAGAAGATAATGACTAAAGACATATAAAAGGATTTGGAGAGATGGCAAAGAATTATACGGTTACAGTTGTGAATCTGGATAATGGAAGAGGCATTACTAGGAATACCAGGATACCCCTACGAAACATTTCAATATTTCAGTTTCACTGTGTACTGTTAAAAGAAAACTGGTTTCCCAATTAGACACTTGCTCTAGGGTATGTATTTACCAGGTATGAATCTCACATCTGTATGGTTTTACAGATGATGAGTGGGAGTAAGTTATTGGGAATTGGGTGATCATCCTCATTATATCAGGATTCGTTGTAATTGGTGATATTTGAGGAAGTCACCTGGATTGTTTGCCGGACGACAAATATTTGGTTTTAAATATCTGCTGTTATGCACCAATTTCAAATTGATACATCTGTACGTCTATTTTTATAGAGTGAGATATACCTTTTTGAAATTATGTCTATGACATTTACCTATATCAGTGGATGGTTAGGTAAGGAGCATAAAACAGCGGTGTAATTCTTCTTAACCATAAGTACAGTTTTCAACCTACGACACACAGGAAATGAGTTTTTAAACAAAAAGGACTTATACAGAGTATTGTATGTTGTCCAGTATACATGGGGACAGAGGGGTTGGTACTCGTACTATATTCTGTTTACTTGTGACTTCTCTGGTTCTTAGACTTGTGTTTCTTAGAAACACAAGGTCCAAGTTTTGAGAAGTTATAGGCATATAAATAAAGTAGAGAACCAGGTGTTGCAAATATCAGGATTCTTCAAGGTGATCGAAGATGTTGATACTTGTGTATGGTATTCGGTTGATAGTAATGATTTTGAGAAACTTGTTTCTCTTTCAGGTCACTCATAATTGGAAGCATTCCTAAGTTAAGTAACGCAAATAGGCCTCCTTCCATTTAGTTGACATGCACTGGAGACAGCTGCATGATTTGAATCTGGTTCAATTAAATCAGTGCCTCTGGTTCTATATTGGATATAGAACAGTTCATATCTTAACGATGTTATGGTACGGGGAGTTGTCCGGCTTATGCTTAAAACCAGACTCTGGATAACTCAAGACACGTTTCTGTAATGGCTGTTTATGGGTTAACCCAGGCTATGACGAGGGTTGACTTTCTACCATCTGGAAGATCAATAGTGATATTGTTCTAAACTCGCCACAGTTTTAATGAAAATGGATTTCTTCAGAAAATAATAGTGGGAGTATGGTAGAACTGGAAGTGATTCCAGAACCGCAAACGATTACTGAAAATTTGATAAGAATCTAAAGATTCAATCTGATTTGACATTCCATTAGCCACTCCGCAGATATGATGGGTAACCTCCGGCACCCGAGAGGTACTCCAGTAGCCTCAAGGACGGTGGCAGGGAGGTTCTTGTTTACCCTGACTTGCCATTGCTGTTGTTCCAGGCTGCGAGACCCGGCAGGAGGATGAGTATAGCGTCGTTCTAAACTAGCTTTAGAAGTGTACGTGTATATGACCCTGCCAGAGGGTTGTCGTAGTCAGTGGGAGCAGCGGAAGCATTGGTGGACAAGTGGCTTATGTCTATTTATAGAATAAAGCAGATATAGCGGAGATAGATCATCTATTTTTGATGTGACAGTCATAGGTTTGACTTCATCAGAATAGGGGATGGATCTGTTAAGAAGGTAGTAGGGTATGACGTCCTGGTATTTTGGATGACATACACAGAGTAGGAAGTGATGTTCCTATACTACGATCGGTTATACTTTGGTTGTCACACAGTGGTTCCTTCACACGGGACTTGGATATAATATCAAGACATTCTGGTTACTGGATCTATGGCTTTAGATCTAGATTTGGGTAGTTTCCCAATCAGGGTACTTAGACAGCACTCTAAAGGTGTTTTAGAATGGAAGACTCCAGGCACGGTAGTGTACCTGCAGGTGATGGAGTCACCCTCTCTAAAGGTGTCTTATAGACTAAAGGGGAGAGGGATGTGCATGATCGGCAGATCACTTGCTTAGGCAATTGAGTTGATCGTGAGATGTCAAGTACCACACCAGATGTTGTTTTTGCAATGGATGCAATAAATTGATATTAATCCAATCCTGGAGAAACAATCGGAAGCAGTTTTTAGAACATAAATGGATGTTCTAGGGATATGATAACAACAACCTCTTTTAGGAGACAGTTATCATTCCAGGCTTCCAAGGTGACCTGGATGACAGAGAGGTTGTCAGAGTTATAATTTTCCCTCCGACGAGGGGCAGTAGTTTGGACAGGTGGTCCAAGGGGATACTGAGGGAGGCATGGCTCAAGATACTGATTAAGTTCAGTTGACGATACAGTCTAAGAAGTTTGGATTTGGAGTTCATTTATGAACTAGGTCCCATCAGATATCCAGACATATTCTAGGACAGGTATTGCTCATTTCGGGAGATGGCTTTCTCCGCGAACTTGAGATAAAGGGAGACATAGAAAGAAACATTAGAGCGGATCCACTCACTGAGGCTATTCCTCGAACGCATTAGTTTCACAAGCGGGTTTTGTGAGACTGATTAGTAGAGGAATTGGGTGTTCGGTATCACACGGGCTGTGAGTATGCGGCATCGCAATAATTAGCCTTGAGTGCAAGTGGGAGATTGTTGAAGATAGTGCCCTCAGAGTCAATTATTGGATCACTGGCATGTGATTGCAATGATTGAGAGAGGACCTATACCATTAGAACAGTCTTACTCAAGATGATAGTATGCTATCTGGTTTATCTTTATCATCGTGTACAGCTTTAGGTGACCTTACAGGTCACTATTGCGCGTTGATAGAGCCCTTAGGTTTCTTGCTTGACGGCCAGCAGTATGATGGCGATCATATACGTGAGAGCTGGGGTCTATAAGCACATCCTTAAAAGGTCCCTAGTCGTGGGAATTTTCGAGACAGGGAATCGATACTCCGGAGTAGACTAGTGTATACAGTCAAGACCCCGACAAGGGGCGGTGACCGGTCTCACAAGCCACTGGTGTCAGTTGGTTCAGCTAAGATGTATACATGTGCTCATTGGGTTATGAGTACACCGGACAGGACTTGCCGGGAACATGCTAGTTGGTCTTATACCTGACGTCAGATAGCAGTTCCCTGGTGACATGTATACAGGTTAGTTCATCGACATGAGATCATCATTTGTCTCGTGTGAGTTCCCACTGTACTTTGATTACTACCCTACCACGCTCAAAGGAGACGTGCAAACGGGTTTTAGTTGGGTACAGTCCCGAGCCACATGGAGGCAGTGAGCGGATCTGCAGGGGTTCGTCTCTCCCGGTATTGGGGGGAGGTTGCGCAGTGTCTAGGAGAGCCATTACACGAAGTCCTTGGCCAAGGCAGGTGATTTACTGGTAAGTATTCCAGTAGTATCTCAGGGTGTTCTGGGCTACACTTCGACACGACATGTACCGCTTTTGGGGGTCTGACTTTTACCAACCCCCTAGGCCTGCCATGCGATGCTCATAGACGAACGGACCGGACTGTACGGATATGGTCACTGACAGGCTCAGTAGGGTGTCAGGATGAGTTCGCTCATCGACGTCCCTTTTGTTCAATACCCGGTAGCCCGTTACGTATGGCTAATACCTCTGACGTGCTGGTGGTTAAATCCACAACCAAAGTATTGACGAGTCTTTAGAGTCCCCCACAGACTGTTTTCTCAAGTTTCAGGCGAAACGCTGTAGAGGCCGTATAGAGATATGGCCGGGTTCGATCATGTACGTGCGGTATTGCACGGATCATGATCGGATGGATAATACTAGCGGGTTTTGGTTTAAGCCGGATCCTAGTATTGTACAGTGCAGATTTCGTCTCATTGCATTTGTATTCAGTCGGAATACAAATGCTGGTATGTATATACAGTTGCGGGGTTTTCCTGTAATTTATTACGGGATCAGCTTTTTGATGTTGCCAGTTCGCTTTCTGTTTCGGCCATTTTCCTTTGTTTCTTTCCTTGGCTGAAAATTGGTGAAGGAGGGCTTATTTGCAATTGTGCAAATTAGCATTGTGGAGGGCGGTCTTTGTATATGGTTTCTTCATGATGGTCCTTGCTTCCTTTGACTTCATTAGTCCATGATTGCCTGACTTTTGGAGTAATCATGGTTGTTGATGATGGGGTTGATTTGGAGTGAGAGTTTGTTGTGATCATTATATTTCATCATCACCATTTTTCTCTCTCTTGCATGATAGCTTCCCCCCCTTGACTTTTCTCTCCCCCCTTGGGCAAAAGAGGGGATGGCCACACTTAGTGGAGGTGAGGGCATTTCATTTGGTAAGAAAAAATGTTCATCTCGCATCTTTTTGCTTGCTACAAAAATCATTCATCTCCCAAGTTCATTCCTCCACCAAAACCATGGCAACTTCATACCCCAATGAGACATAGAGTTCCACACTATTCTACAGCAATTCTTGGACACGTCGACTCGCCAACTTCGTGCCCGAGTTGCCTCGGTCCAAAGGTGGGAGCCCGTAAAAGAACCCGGTGATGTGGTGCCCTTCCGACGAGGAGATGAAGACCGGACATTCCGCGGGGAGATCGGGACGACGACGAGAAGACCGAAGAACATGGATCGCTCGGTATATCTCTCTACCCCTTCTCTTGTTAGCTAGGAGTAGGTTAATGGCCCGATCCGGGTTTAAAGTGTGCGGTGGTGCCGGTTCAAAAGTTAAAAAAAAGTATCATTTCCGCATTTTGGCCTCGGATTGACGGCCGGGGCGCCGCCGTGCACTTACACTATGGGTGTGGGCTTGGCTATTCATCGCAACCGTGGAATCCGTATTTTCTATTGCTGGCTGAATACAAAATACGGACCTCCTAAATATTCTTTTTATTTTCATATGTGCTTCTGCTGCTGTTGATATTCTGTAATGTGATTACTTAGTATCTGAGAAGAATGGATTATTGTTATATATATGATATATAATGAACGTTGCTTATATTTTACACCCGCGCTAGTCCTGCACCGCTATGTCGTTAGTTAAGTAACCTAACGGTGCATAACGGGACACTGTGGCAAATGCGGATGGTCTAAGTATACGTTCTATTTTCGTTTCTTTTCTGTGATGGCTTAGGAACTTAAATGATGTGACTACATTAATAAGATTAATGTAAAGTAAAATAAACCTAAAGATGTTGTAGAATCGGATTTGAAACCCACACGGCTTTTTTCTAAAAAATGCATGTTTCAAAAGATACGGAGCTTAAGCCACTCCTTTTCTAAACTGTTTTGATTCTACAACGAGATCAAGTTCAAAGTGTTAATGGTTTTCATAAAAACCATCCGCAACCCTCCGTCATTTTAGGAAGCAGAGTACTTAGTATTCGTGCTACGTATTTTGATCATAGTCAAGGCGTAGTGTACGGTAGTTAAGTGATGTCTTCCTACAAAGCATATGATGTGATCAGTTAGGACCATCATGTGATTATGTTGTTCATAGTCAAGAGTCATATGGGTGGGTCTAGTTAATCTCAAAATGACGGGTAGAACTTGACTAGTACTTATCATATGTTTGTTAGTTATATGTATGCCCTAGAGGCTATTATTGTACATATGATGTATATTATAGTGGATGCTTGGACAAACATAGGTAGGACTTTCATGATCGACATGATAGTATGCTATCTGGTTGCTCTTTATCTTAACATGTACACATGATGTCTCTTTGTTACATGTTGGTAAAGCCCTTAGGATATGTACATGACTACCAGGAGTATAATGCAGATCATACTAGTGGGGGCCTGGGCAGTCTATAAGTATATCCTTTAATTGTTCCTAGTCGAGGGAATATCGAGACAGGGCATCGATATTCTAGAGTAGACTAACGTATAGCTTCTCGACCTATGTGATGGGAGATGGATGTTCCCATATACATTGGTGTTTGACATTAGAGATGGTATACGGGTGCTCAGTGGAGACTGGGTACACTGAGCGGACTCGTCGAGAACTCCCAGATGGTATTATACCTCACGTCAGATGGCAGTTTGTAAGTCCATGCTACCTCTCCCGGTACTTTCGGGAATGCGGAATTTGGTAAAAAACGATTTTTATAGAGGTGGTAACATGGACCTAAAACCCGGATCTTGGTCAAACATCTATCTAACAACCTAACTACGAGTTTCTAGCTACTCGGTTAGGGGGTTATACCTTGCTTGTCTTGAACTCCTTCGTCTTCAAGCTCCGATGGTGGTCCGGATTGGCTTCTTCCCGTCGTCTCCGTACGCCGAAGATAGATCCACCTGAATGCTCCAACCTTTGGCTCCTTCTTCGTTCTTTGAAGAAACTAGTTCACTCAGTTTGCTAAATCTTGTGAACTAGAGTGAGTAGAGAAGAGTTTGTATGGGATTTTATCTATGGTTCTTGATTCTCAACTCATGAGACAAGAGAACCATAGAGTCAAGAGAGGGAGCAAGAGGAAGAGGGTGAGAGCAAAATAAGAGAGCTCAAGAACAAGAGAGAGAATGAGCAAGAAAGAATGAGCAAGTCTTTTGTCTCTCACCCTCTCATAATCCAAAGTCATCATAACTCATTATACCAAATCAAGTGTTATGTGATGGTTGAAGCAACCATAACCATATCATTTCATGCACTCATTTTGCACAAATGAGCAAGCAAGCAAAAGTCTTTGCCATGAAATGATGGCTATGGTTATCATGATGGTCCACTAGTCAAGCCTAGTCAACCGGTCAACAAAGTCAACAAGTCAACAAAAGTCAACAAGTCAACAAAGTCAACAAAAGTCAACAACCATGTCACCATAATACTTAATTAATATAATAGTTAATCACATATCATATTCTCATTAGGGTTGAGCAAAAAGTCGAATAGTCAACGGTCAACTGTCAACAACCCTAATGAGAATCCGCTGCCTCTGCCTCCCTGTCAACTGTGCATACACACCCACATCCGCGTTACGAGGAACACGAATGCACACTGGATAAATCCAATCCCAAAAGGTACACTAGGATCTGGCTTAAACCAAAGCCCGCTAGTGTAAACTGTCCGGACATTGTACGTGCACAAGTGCACGGATGTGACCGAACCCTGTCGCAAAACCATGCGACCTGTCGCAATACCATGCGACCTGTCACAATACCATGCGACCTCTACTCTTTTGCGTAAAGGCGAAAAGCTTTCTGTGTGGGACTCTAAAGACTCGACACTACGCTGGCAGTGGGTTTAACCACAGACCGCAAGCGGCACTAGCTGTGCGTAACGGTCCCCAGGTAATGCCGACAAGAAGACCAACGAGGCGAAACCCATCTGAACTCCTACTGAGCCTGAGTGTGACATTCTACGTACAGTCCGGTCTGTTCGTCTGATACATCGCATGGCGGGCCTAGGGGGCGGTAAACGTCAGTCCCCCAATAGCGGTACAAGTCGTGCCGGAGCGAAGCCCAAAACACCCTGAGATAACACTGGAAGCCTACCAGTATATCTCGTTTGCCCTGGCCAGGGACTACTCGTGTAATGGCTCTCCTAGACACAGCGCAATGTCAACCCCCAATACCGGGAGAGACGAATCCTGTCTAACCGTCACTGCCTCCAAGTGCTTCGGGACTGCACCCAACCACTACCTGTTTGCACGACTCCTTTGAGCCGTGGTAGGGTAGTGATCAAAGTACAGTGGGAACACACTCGAGGCGAAGTGACAGTGTCAAGTCAACGGACTAAGCTGTACTCATGTCACCTGGGAACTGATAACTGACGATAGGTATAATACCAACTAGTCAGTTCCCGACGAGTCCTGACCAGTGTACCCATAACCTAACGAGCACCCGCACACTATCTCAAGTACGACGTACTGAAGGCTGTGGGACAGACCGTCTCCCACACTGGGATGAGAAGCGCATGCGCTGGTCTACTCCGGAGTATCGATGCCCTGTCTCGATAGTCCGGCGACCAGGGACCGGCATAATGATGTGCTTATAGATTACCCAGCCCCACTAGTGTGACGGCCATCACATCGCTGGTAATCAAGCAAAGATCCTAAGGGCTCCACTAATGTGTATAGGCGATATACAAAAATAAACACATGTACACATTGAAGTAGAAACAAACCAAGTAGCATACTACTATTTTGAGCAAGATTGTATATACAAGGTGAATATCCCAAGCTTCCATTAAGTAATATACAAACTAGTATGATACAGTAATGGCCTCTAGGGCATATACACTAACAATCTCCCACTTGCACTAAGGCCATGTACTGGCGTATCGAAGACCTATCATCTCGATCAGCCGCTCGAACTGAGTCTGGGGCAGGGCCTTGGTGAATGGATCTGCAGTGTTATCTTCTGAAGCGACTCTCCGGACCTCGATCTCCTGGCGATCCACGATCTCCCTGATCAGTTGATACCGCCTCAAGATGTGCCTGGATCTCTGATGGGACCTGGGTTCCTTCGCTAAAGCTATAGCCCCGTTGTTGTCGCAATACAGAGGTATTGGATCAACAATGGACGGAACCACCTGAAGTTCTTTCAAGAACTTCCTCATCCAGACAGCTTCTTTTGTGGCATCAGATGCAGCGATGTATTCCGCTTCCATCGTCGAGTCTGTAATGGTTTCTTGTTTGGAACTCTTCCAACACACCGCCCCTCCATTGAGGGTAAAGACAAAACCCGACATGGACTTGGAATCATCCTTGTCACTCTGGAAGCTGGAGTCAGCAAAGGCCTCGATCTGGAGGTCTTTTCCTCCATACACCAAGAACATCTCCTTAGTCCTTCTCAGGTACTTGAGAATGTTCTTTACCGCTATCCAGTGTTTCTCCCCGGGATTTGACAGATACCGGCTTACCACACTCAGTGCATAAGCTACATCCGGTCTGGTACACAACATCGCATAGATTATAGAGCCTACCGCAGAAGCGTAGGGTATAATAGACATGCGATCCCTCTCCAAATAAGTCTTGGGAGACATCTCTTTAGAGATGGTGATCCCGTGACAAGCCGGTAGGTTACCGCGCTTGGAATCTTCCATACTGAATCTTTTCAGTACGGTGTCGATGTACCTGGACTGTGAAAGTCCTAATATCCTCTTGGATCTATCACGATGGATCCGGATCCCCAGGATGTATGAGGCATCACCCAGGTCTTTCATGGGGAACCTGTGTGACAAGAACCCCTTGACAGATTGTAGCATAGGAATGTCATTTCCAATTAAGAGAATGTCATCCACGTATAAAACGAGGAATACTACAGTTCTCGCTACAAATCTACTATAGATGCATGGTTCATCTGGATTTTTGATAAAGCCAAATTCTTTGACCGTCTCATCAAAGCAGATGTTCCAACTCCGCGATGCCTGCTTTAGTCCATAGATGGACTTAAGCAACTTGCACACCTTTCCGTTGCTCCCACTCTGAATGAAACCCTCTGGCTGGTCCATATAGACACACTCCTCTAAATTTCCATTTAGAAAAGCTGTCTTTACGTCCATCTGCCAAATCTCATAATCGTGGAAGGCAGCAATAGCAAGAAGGATCCGAATGGATTTCAGCATGGCTACTGGAGAAAAGGTTTCGTCATAGTCCAAGCCAGGTCTTTGACGAAAACCCTTTGCTACCAGCCTAGCTTTATAGGTCTCAACCTGCCCATCTACACCAATCTTCCTTTTGAAGATCCACTTGCATCCTACGGGTTTTACCCCGTCTGGAGCAATGTCCAACGTCCATACCTTTTTGGTGTACATGGACTCCATTTCGGTCCGCATTGCATCCAGCCATTTCACTGAGTCAACGATCTGAACGGCCTGCTGGAAGCTAGTAGGCTCATCATAATCTATGATGCAATCCTCTCTATCCCTGTCTACGAGAAAACCGTAGTATCTCTCGGGCGGATGAGACTGCCTGCTACTTCTACGGAGCGGCGTAGGAATGTCCTGTTCTTTTGAACCTTCTAGTTCCATTAAGCTTTCAGTAATAGTCTGTGGTTCTGGAACTTCTTCCAGTTCTATTGTGCTCCCACTTATCTGGGTTTCCAAAAACTCAGTTTCCAAGAAACGGGCATGCTGAGAAACAAAAACCTTTTGTTCCTCAGCAGAATAGAAAAGATACCCCCTGGAGTTCCTTGGGTATCCCACAAACTTACACTGTACTGAACGTGCCTCAAGCTTGTCCGCATGCTACTTTTTTACAAAAGCTGGACATCCCCATACCTTAAGATACTTAAGACAGGGTTTCTTCCCAGTCCACATCTGATATGGGGTGGTAGGCACAGTCTTGGTGGGAGCCTTGTTCAAGAGATACGCAGCTGCTTCCAGTGCATATCCCCAGAATGATCGCGGTAACTCAGCGTTACTCATCATGGACCGAACCATATCCAATAGGGTTCGGTTCCGTCTTTCCGATACACCATTATGTTGCGGAGTGTATGGAGGAGTAAGCTGAGAGAGAATACCATTCTCTTTTAAGTAATTCAGGAATTCGGCACTTAAGTATTCTCCACCTCGATCCGATCTTAGAATCTTGATACTTTTGCCGGTTTGTTTCTCTACTTCATTCTTATAGTCCTGGAATTTTCCAAAGGCTTCGGACTTTTGTTTCATTAAGAAGACATAACCGTACCTTGAGAAGTCATCCATAAAAGTAATGAAGTAAGAATAGCCGCTTTGAGCATGTGTAGACATTGGACCGCACACGTCACTGTGTACAAGTCCTAAGAGCTCGCTCGCTCTTACTCCATGTCCAGTAAACGGAGTCTTTGTCATCTTTCCTTTGAGACAGGATTGACAAGTGGCATACGATTGATATTCGAACGGATTCAAATATCCTTCTGAATGTAACTTAGTCAACCTTCTCTCATTGATGTGACCCAGTCTACAATGCCACAAGAAAGTCTGATTTGTTTCCGGAGACTTTCTTTTGTGTGTATTCTGGACATTGAAAATCTGTGGTTGGTTCAATACGTATATACCATTACTCAATGTACCTGACCCAATCAGAACTTGATTAAGGTGAATGTTTACAACATTACTTACAAACGCAAATTCATAACCTTCTTTAGAAACTAAAGATACAGAAATGATATTAGAAGTTGCGTTGGGTACAAAAAAGCAATTACGCAAAACCAAAACATGTCCATCTGACATTCCCAGGTGATAGTCCCCCACGGCTTTAGCATCCATGCTAGCTCCGTTCGCAACTCTGAGGGTCATGTCACCTGCCTTCAAAACCCTATGGTTTCTCAACGCCTGCAAAGAATTACAGATATGAGATCCTAATCCGGTATCCAATACCCAGGAAGTAGAGTTTATTGAAAGACAGTTATCAATAACATACACACCTGAAGCTGAAGCTGCAACCTGCTTCAATTCCTGTGTTCTGGCTTTCCAGGCCCTGCAATCATTCTTCCAGTGTCTTTTCTTATGACAATAGAAGCATTCTTCCTTATCCACAAGCTTCCCCGCTATCTTTGTTGCATTAGCTTTTCCCTTCGTATCCACTTTACTAACATCGCCCCTTGGTTTGGCGGGGGCTTTCTTCTTCTTTCCCTTGGCTTTCGCCTTGGACCTAGAAGAAGATGATCCTCCTACAAACAAAGTGGATGTTTCCCTACCTTTCTGTAGGGTGCCCTCTGCGCTCCTCAGCATGTTGAGGAGCTCTGAAAGTTCAACCTCTTTTTCTTGTAAGTTGAAGTTCAGTATGAACTGGGCGTAAGTGGAAGGAAGGGACTGGAGAACTATGTCCGTATAGAGTTCACTCTCCAATATGGTCCCTAGGTCCGCGAGCTCCTCAATGTAGCCGATCATCTTTAGCACGTGCTCGGCTACTGATGATCCGACGGCCATCTTTACCGAAAATAACTTTTTCGACCCTTCGTATCTTGGGATACGAGATTGCTCTCCATACAGTTCTTTTGTATGGAGAAATATGGATTCAAGGTCCATATTCTCGTGCCTCCTCTGATGTTCGTTGTCCATCGAGGCAAGTACGAGGCACTTGGCCTTCGCGCTATCAATCTCCCAAGTCTTGCGGATTTCCTTATCCGCGACACTGGAAGTGGGACCAAGGACAGGGGGAGCTTTGGTGGTAAGAAGATACCCCAGCTTGTCGTAAGTGATTGCCATCTTGACATTCCTGAGCCAATCTTTGTAGTTTGGCCCTGTCAGTATGTTTTTATCTAGAAGTAACTTAAGTCCAGTCATGTTGATTGGTCGCTGCAATTAGGAGAGAGAAGAAGAAACACTCAGCATGATGCTCTTGCAAGTTTAGAGTGGTTTTTAGTTTGTCTAAACAGGATGGCTCCCACTGTTTCTCGAATCCCTCCTCAAACCATAAAGGAAGAATTAGTCGGGATCAATCCCACCGCACAATACTTGCTTAACCGTTCAGCCAGGCCGGTGTCGGTACTTCGAGGGAGGTTTTCCAATGCTTTCGCGAAGTTCCTTAATTAAAGAACCTCTTTTCCCTGGGGGTGTAGCCCCGCTAACACCTTTCTAGGCACCTACTAGGTTTATAGCATTGATCGTTAAGTGAGAAATTTCCCGAGGAGTAGCATATACTCACAGTAGGATCGGGATCCAAATATCATCGCGTGACGAAACTGAAGGAATCCTACCAGAATCATCACACTCCAAATGGTATGCAAATCTAGTAAGTTTCAGTACTTATGAAACTCCCGATGTGGATTTTTGCCCCATGCTCTTATGACCATGACGAAGGTCAACAAATCATAAGTCACATGTCAAGTTCTTCCCGTCATTTTCCAGGTTAATTTGAATCCACCCGTATATACCCTTGACGAAGGTCAACAAGGCAATGCGAATGTCCCAAACCAACGCATCTATCTATGCTACATATGAATACCCAACAGCTACCAATCACTATGCCTTGACGAAGGTCAACAAACACAGCTTGAATACTATTGAATATTCATACGAAACGACGGAGGGCTACGAATGGTTTTGGCGAAACCGTGAACGTAGTGAACTTGATATAGTCGATGGAACGAGATAGCTTTTAAAAGGAGTGGCTCAAGCTCCGCATTTAAAAGTTGGTTTTGAAAAGAACCGAGTGGTTTTTCGTAAGTGTTCCAACGACTTTAACTTGGTTTATTATCTTGCATCAGTTCCTTTAATGCGTGATATTCTTGCATTAGTTCTTTTAATGCGTCCCATCATTTAATCCTACCATTGCAGAAAACAACCAAAATATGACGTACGCTTATGCCATTCGCATTCGCCACTGGGCCCCGTCATTACCCGTTAGGTTACTTAACTAACGACAGAGCGGGGGCTGGGCTAGCGCGTCTGTAAAACATAAGCAACGCCTAAATAATATCATATATAGATATACTGCAATGATAAACATTTCAGATCACAGATGAATACATTGGATATACTAGGAATCTGTAATTCGTACGAGCCTGTAACGAAAGACAGATTACACGGTCGCGGTGAATAGCCAATACCCCACCCAAGACCCCTACGGGTGCGGCAAACTACCTGCCAAGTACCCGAAGCGTAGCAACCTCCCTCATCTCCATGAGTAGGCCACTCGACACTTCGGCATACCCGGTAGTTTGTGCGCCCCCTCCATGGGTCTATCCTAGGAGCAAAAACAGTAAAAAGAAATTATACAATGACGGGTACAACCCCGACCCGGTTGTGCGGCCATACAAATAATTATTACCTCAATTTACAAATTTACATGAATTGAAAGAAAAGAAAACTGTCGTCTCACAACCCCCGGCTATTCACCCACGACAATCCAACATATTCATATACACATTCCAGCAACATTACAGATCACAGATTTGTATAACCCCCACTAATCGACATATAGCGATTAGTAAACGTTCAATACAAATATCACATTACAGAAAAACCCGTTAGCTTAAGTCTTTTAGAAGTTCGATCAAAAATACGGATTTTCGGGACCCCAAAAATAAAATTTTCGTTCTGGAAAATCTGGGCTGAAAATACATATACCAAAATTCCTAAAATACCCCCAGAATAACACTGCACCAAAAATGGACCTCGGCCGAGTCAACTCGGCCGCGGATCCGCGGCGGGAGCGTGCTCCCGCCGCGTTTCCACGGCGCTTTGACTCGATCGTTGGACCAATTTTGGTGGGTGTTCACACAAAAGCCTGAGCCGATTTTAGGTGTGAAAATAATCAACTTTTGAACAGTATAAAAATCGACAGAAACTTCGAATTTTGGGGTTCGTTTTCGGGACTTTTTCTTTGATCGATCTTCGAGTTACTTGCTAACATGTTAGATAGAGTTTAACTAGGCTCTGATACCACTATAAGTCCATGCTACCTCTCCCGGTACTTTCGGGAATGCGGAATTTGGTAAAAAACGATTTTTATAGAGGTGGTAACATGGACCTAAAAACCCGGATCTTGGTCAAACATCTATCTAACAACCTAACTACGAGTTTCTAGCTACTCGGTTAGGGGGTTATACCTTGCTTGTCTTGAACTCCTTCGTCTTCAAGCTCCGATGGTGGTCCGGATTGGCTTCTTCCCGTCGTCTCCGTACGCCGAAGATAGACCCACCAGAAAGCTCCAACCTTTGGCTCCTTTTTCGTTCTTTGAAGAAACTAGTTCACTCGGTTTGCTAAACCTTGTGAACTAGAGTGAGTAGAGAAGAGTTTGTATGGGATTTTATCTATGGTTCTTGATTCTCAACTCATGAGACAAGAGAACCATAGAGTCAAGAGAGGGAGCAAGAGGAAGAGGGTGAGAGCAAAATAAGAGAGCTCAAGAACAAGAGAGAGAATGAGCAAGTCTTTTGTCTCTCACCCTCTCATAATCCAAAGTCATCATAACTCATTATACCAAATCAAGTGTTATGTGATGGTTGAAGCAACCATAACCATATCATTTCATGCACTCATTTTGCACAAATGAGCAAGCAAGCAAAAGTCTTTGCCATGAAATGATGGCTATGGTTATCATGATGGTCAACTAGTCAAGCATAGTCAACCGGTCAACAAAGTCAACAAAAGTCAACAAGTCAACAAAGTCAACAAAAGTCAACAACCATGTCACCATAATACTTAATTAATATAATAGTTAATCACATATCATATTCTCATTAGGGTTGAGCAAAAAGTCAAATAGTCAACGGTCAACTGTCAACAACCCTAATGAGAATCCGCTGCCCCTGCCTCCCTGTCAACAGTGCATACACACCCGCATCCGCGTTCCGAGGAACACGAATTCACACTGGATAAATCCAATCCCAAAAGGTACACTAGGATCTGGCTTAAACCAAAGCCTGCTAGTGTAAACTGTCCGGACACTGTACGTGCACAAGTGCACGGCTGTGACCGAACCCTGTCGCAAAACCATGCGACCTCTACTCTTTTGCCTAAAGGCGAAAAGCTTTCTGTGTGGGACTCTAAAGACTCGACACTACGCTGGCAGTGGGTTTAACCACAGACCGCAAGCGGCACTAGCTGTGCGTAACGGTCCCCAGGTAATGCCGACAAGAAGACCGACGAAGCGAAACCCATCTGAACTCCTACTGAGCCTGAGTGTGACATTCTACGTACAGTCCGGTCTGTTCGTCTGATACATCGCATGGCGGGCCTAGGGGCGGTAAACGTCAGTCCCCCAATAGCGGTACAAGTCGTGCCGGAGCGAAGCCCAAAACACCCTGAGATAACACTGGAAGCCTACCAGTATATCTCGTTTGCCCTGGCCAGGGACTACTCGTGTAATGGCTCTCTTAGACACAGCGCGATGTCAACCCCCAATACCGGGAGAGATGAATCCTGTCTAACCGTCACTGCCTCCTAGTGCTTCGGGACTGCACCCAACCACTACCTGTTTGCACGACTCCTTTGAGCCGTGGTAGGGTAGTGATCAAAGTACAGTGGGAACACACTCGAGGCGAAGTGACAGTGTCTAGTCAGCGGACTAAGCTGTACTCATGTCACCTGGGAACTGATAACTGACGATAGGCATAATACCAACTAGTCAGTTCCCGACGAGTCCTGTCCAGTGTACCCGTAACCTAACGAGCACCCGCATACTATCTCCAGTACGACGTACTGACGGCTGTGGGACAGACCGTCTCCCACACTGGGATGAGAAACGCATGCGCTGGTCTACTCCGGAGTATCGATGCCCTGTCTCGATAGTCCTGCGACCAGGGACCTGCATAAGGATGTGCTTATAGATTACCCTGCCCCACTAATGTGACGGCCATCACATCGCTGGTAATCAAGCAAAGATCCTAAGGGCTCCACTAATGTGTATAGGCGATATACAAAAATAAACACATGTACACATTGAAGTAGAAACAAACCAAGTAGCATACTACTATTTTGAGCAAGATTGTATATACAAGGTGAATATCCCAAGCTTCCATTAAGTAATATACAAACTAGTATGATACAGTAATGGCCTCTAGGGCATATACACTAACACAGTTGATTGATTATCGATTTCCATGTCGTGTTTGGAAAATGTTAAATATATCACAAGCGAAGAAATTTATAAATCCGCAATCAATTAACGGTGTCTATTGTAGGTTCGTCGGTGAATGCGGATCGTCTACAGGGAAAGTGTGATTTGATCGATCTTGTTTTAGTTGAGTTGAAAATTAAAAGATAAAAGAAAATTATTCAATAATTATGAAATTTAGTTTGAAGAATCATCAAGAATTAGATCTAAAATCAAGAAATACTAAAGATCAAGAAAATATCCAAATCGTTTGAATTATCAAGATTTGCAGAGAGGCTTGTCGGAATCAATTAAATCGATAGTGATGATGAATACTTATGATTAAAAATTCTTATCTATTGAAGATTTCTTGTTAGATCGATGACGTTCAATAAGGTTTTGGGATCTATTGAAGAAACTAGGGTTTCTTCATCATCATCCCTTGTCTTTTCGTTGATTAGCATTCAAATTCTAGCCTCTAGGAAATTCAATCATCGATCATTGATCTCTAATTTGGAGCGAAAACATTCAATAAAGCATCTCGCTCAAAACTAGGTCATCGTTGATTCAATTTCCTAAAGTTTATAAAACTCATAAGACTTAAGAATCGTTTAAGAATTTACTCATCATCATCTACCTATTTTCTCGATTCCTCCACAAGCAAAGTTTTCACTCAAACATCATGACAAAGAAAACAATCAAGAATTGATAACTCTTCATAATGCTCAAATGTAAAGAAAAGCAAGATCAAGAATTTTCACCTTTTATTAATCAACGTTTCGTTACAATTCACTCAAAGATTACAAGATTTTGAGGAGAGAACTCAATCGTCGAAACTAACTTCGCATCATCTTCTTGAGTCGCGGATCGTCGTGGATCTCTTGCTCGGATGAAGATCGACGTTGCTTCAAAAGGCTCCTTGAAGGCTTGCTTGATTTGGTACTCGATGGATCTTGATTTGGCTTTTTGAAATGGATTTGGGGCTAGGGTTTTGAGTTGCAAGTTGTGTCACTCAACCTGTGGAAATTTGGCTCAATATTCAACAACCTTTTCAATGAAGCCATAGGTGCCTTTTTATAGTGTTTCCCTTTGGCTTCCCATAGAAGCTTTGTATAACTTCCCTTGGAAGCTTGGTTGTTATGAGAAGTTTCTAGATTAAGCTAGTTAGCTAGCTTGCAGGAGAAGCCTAGCTGTTGGAGCGAAGCTTCTGGAGATTTGAAGCGTCTTGAAGAGGTTTGGCCATTAAAATAAGTTTTCTGCAAAAGGTTCCTGCCGCCGACGAGTCGACTCGGCCGCGGATCCACGGTGGATCGGCCTGACTTGGCCGTGGATCAGCGGTCGTTTGGTGAAGTTGCCGCATGGTTTCTCCTGTATTGTTTCATGTTGTCTTCATGGTTATTTCCTGATGTCGGGAATCTTATAATTCTTTCTTGTTCACTGCCAGATTTCAAGTCTTGTACTTGATGCATTTTATCAACACTTTTGTGATTTCGGCTTTTTAACCTGGAGAATTTCCTGCACAAAATCTCGAGACAAGGGTTGATATATACAGATCAATGCAAGTAGTAATAAACACTTAATTTCCCTTTAGAATGTCGATTATAACTATAACACAGGTTATTTGGTATTTTCCATATGAATTCGTAATCTGTGTTATTATTACAATAAACACATATATATGAATGATAAGAGTAGGGAAATTAACGTGTTGAGAATGCACTATTTTCGACTGATCAAATTCCACCAAACATAATTTTGGTCGTCTCGAGAAAACTTCTTTTATTTTATTTAAGAGACGGAGAAAATAAAGAAAGAGAAAAACTAACTGGCACACTTTCGTAGGCAAGACGATTGCACTGAGCATGTGCAACAAGCCTTTAAACCTCTAGGTGTCCCTAGTAGGAAGAGTGTTGTCTCCTGAGGGTTTTCAGCGGATTGCACCAACAAAATCCCATAATAAAAGGAATACTTTGAAAGTTACATATAAAGATAAGAATTGTAAAAGAAAGACTTTGAAAATCAGAGTTTCCAACTAATACTAGCTTTTCGGTTGTCATGAGCCCTATCTTAATAGTCATGAAAAAATGTTAGAAATCACGTCATCCCTCAATAAAACATCGTCTTTATTCTTCATTCCTATCTTTCTTCCAAACATTGATCATATAACCCTATGTGTGTGTAAAGACATCCCTACACTCGGAGAATTCAATTCAAGCTATCATACTCTTATCCATTTGCCTCAGTACTTTTTAATCGATATTTAGATGGAATTTGCTTACGCATTTTTCATGCGACCGTTAATACTACTTGATGTACTACCCGACCGATCACTCATGTGTTTGCTTATTAGGTGTATTTAATATTTTCCTCGTCTTGCAACACCAAAGGCTTAGCAGTGACTCCCAAACCAGTTGGTCTAAGGCATTAGGTGATGAAGCACGCTTGCTATATTTTTTTATTGCTGCCTTGGTGATAACAAAACCAGTATTCATTTTTTCTTTTCACCATTTTATCTTTTATTTTCCAATTATTATTTCCTTCATACTTTGGCTTTAAGACAGGAGCATTTCAAGGTATTCTCTACTATCCCGAGTTTCAAGACGTGTGTAAGTGCGAATAGTAGAGTATCAACATTGAAATGTTTGGATTCCAGAATAGAAACTATTTTTCAGACTTCTTTTTATCCGCAGATTAGTGACTTCTTTTATCTTACTAACCCTTGGGATAACGGCTCATAACTACTTATTACTAGTTTCGTTAAAGAAAACTTCTAACTTTCTTGGTTTTCTTAAATTTTTTCAATCTTTTGGATGTAATTTTTCACTATCAAATCTTTTTTTATCTTATTTATGTACAAAAAAAATTTATTTTTGTATTTTTATATGTTTTGTGCTTATGCAAAGTATGATGCAATGATGGGTAAATAAGAACAAACCTCTCCCAAACTTGTTTTCAACAGTGTCATCACTGTTGCTATCTGTTAAATCTCGAAAACCTATAAGCTTGGGAGGACATTATTAATGGGGTCAAAAATATATGAAAGTGAAAATCTCCCCAAAACTTTTTTTTGGCTCACAATCTTGAGGACAAATGTTATTATCAAGTGTAAGTCCACGTTGCCCACCCAGGTGCTTGCGGGAAGGCGGAAACGGTATAAAAATCGGATTTTTATCGAATTAGGCAACATGGACTATCAAAAGGAGGATCTTTGCTAAACAAAAACTAACTACAAAGCTAACTAGTTTTAGCTACATGGAAGAAAGGTTATACCTAGGGCTTTATGTTCTTCTCTCCTTGCTCCTTGGAGTGAACGGAAGTGATCTCCTTGTCGTCTTCTCTAGTCGAAGAACGATCCACCCGAAAGCCTCAACCTTTGGCTTCAACTTCAAGCTAGAAGTAACTAAGATGCTAGAAGTGCTAATCTTAGAATCTTAGAAGAGAGTAGAGATTATCTTAGAATGGTTTATCTCAAGCTCATGTGTTTCTCAACTCATGAGAGGGGAAAGCTAGAGAGAGAGGAAGAGGAGGAGAGAGAATCTTTATGATAGAATGAGAAGAAATATGAACCATTCTCACATATATGGGTGAATTATGAAATTAGATAATTAGCTAGATAATTGTCATGGTTAATCAAGACTTGACCATTATCATTTCACATTAAATGCAAATTGCAAGGATCAAAGAGCATCTTTCATATGGAATGATGATGGTCAAATTGTCAATCTAGGTCAACAAGTCAAGTATGGTCAAATTGTCAACAACCCTAACCATGCACAATTATATTTAACTAATATCAATTATTCATAATACACACATAAGCATTGGGTTAAGAAAATGACAATAGTCATCAACCCTAAACAAAGTTCTCTCCCTCTGTGTCAGTCAACTGTGCATACGCACCCGTATCCGTGATCCGAGGAATACGAATACAATGAGATAAAACCAATCCCAAATCATATACTAGGATCCGGCTTAAACCAAAGCCTGCTAGTATAAGCTGTCCGGACAGCAAACGTGCACAAGTGCGCGGATGCTAACGAACCCTGTCGCATAACCATGCGACCTCTACTCATTTTGCCTAAAGGCGAATAACTCTATGTGTGGGACTCTAAAGACTCGACACTACGCTGGCAGTGGGTTTAACCACAGACCGCAAGTGGCACTAGCTGTACGTAACGGTCCCCAGGTAGATGCCGATAAGAAGACTGACGAGGTGAACCCATCTGAACTCCTACTGAGCCTGAATTTGACAGTCTCCGTACAGTCCGGTCTGTTCGTCTGATACATCGCATGGCGGGCCTAGGGGGGCGGTAAACCTCAGTCCCCAAATAGAGGTACAAGTCGTGTCGGAGTGTAGCCCAGAACACCCTGAGATAACACTGGAAACCTACAAGTATATCTCGCTTTCCCTGGCCAGGGACTACTTGTGTAATGGCTCTCCTGGACACAGCGCGATGTCAACCCCCAATACCGGAAGAGACGAATCCTGCCTAACCGTCACTGCCTCCAAGTGCTTCGGGACTGCACCCAACTACTACCTGTTTGCACGACTCCTTTGAGCCGTGGTAGGGTAGTAATCAAAGTACAGTGGGAACACACTCGAGGCGAAGTGACAGTGTCAAGTCAGCGGACTAAGCTGTACTCATGTCACCTGGGAACTGATAACTGATGATAGGTATAATACCAACCAACAGTTCCCGACGAGTCCTGTCCAGTGTACTCGTAACCTAACGAGCACCCGCATACTATCTCAAGTACGACGTACTGACGGCTGTGGGACAGACCGTCTCCCCCGCTGGGATGAGAAGCGCATATGTTAGTCTACTCTGGAGTATCGATGCACTGTCTCGATAGTCCTACGACTAGGGACCTTTATAAGTATGTGCTTATGGATTACCCAGCCCCCACGAGTGTGAGCGCCATCACAACGCTGGTAATCAAGCAAAGATCCTAAGGGCTCTACTAATATGTATATAAGCGACATGCTAAAAGAAACACATGCACATATTGAAGTAGAGACAAACCAAGTAGCATACTACCATTTTGAGCAAGATTGTCTATACAACTGTGAATATCCCAAGCTTCCATTAAGTAATATACAAGCTAGTATGATACAGTAATTGCCTCTAGGGCATATACACTAACAATCTCCCACTTGCACTAAGGCCATGTACTGGCGTATCGAAGACCTATCATCTCGATCAGCCGCTCGAACTGAGTCTGGGGTAGGGCCTTCGTGAGTTGATCTGCAGTGTTGTTCTCCGTATTTACTCTCTTCACCTCGATCTCCCGGCGATCTATGATCTCCCTGATCCGGTGGTACCGCCTCAAAATGTGCCTGGACTTCTGATGGGACCTGGGTTCCTTCGCTAAAGCTATAGCGCCGTTGTTGTCGCAATACAGCGGTATTGGATTAACAATGGTAGGAACCACCTGAAGCTCTGTGAGGAACTTCTTCATCCAGACAGCTTCCTTTGCGGCATCGCAAGCAGCTATGTACTCCGCTTCCATAGTTGAGTCTGCAACGGTCTCCTGCTTGGAACTCTTCCAGCAAACCGCCCCTCCATTGAGGGTAAAGACATAACCTGACATGGACTTGGAGTCATCCTTGTCACTCTGGAAGCTGGAGTCAGCAAAGGCCTCGAGCTGGAGGTCTTTTCCGCCATACACCAAGAACATCTCTTTAGTCCTTCTCAGGTACTTAAGAATGTTCTTTACCGCTATCCAGTGTTTCTCCCCTGGGTTCGACTGATACCGGCTTACAACGCTCAATGCGTATGCTACATCTGGTCTGGTACATAACATCGCATACATTATAGAGCCTACCGCAGAAGCGTAGGGTATAATAGACATGCGATCCCTCTCCAAATCAGTTTTGGGAGACATCTCTTTGGACAGGGTGATCCCGTGACAAGCCGGTAAATTACCGCGCTTGGAATCCTCCATACTGAATCTTTTCAGTATGGTGTCGATGTACCTTGACTGTGAAAGTCCCAACATCCTCTTAGATCTATCACGATAGATCTGGATCCCCAGAATGTAGTTGGCATCGCCCAGGTCCTTCATGGAGAACCTCTGCGAAAAGAATCCTTTGACTGACTGTAGCATAGGAATATCATTTCCTATTAGGAGAATGTCATCCACGTACAAGACGAGGAATACCACAGTTCTCCCTACAATCTTACTGTAAATGCAAGGTTCATCTGGGTTTTTGATAAAGTCGAATTCTTTGACTGTATCATCAAAGCAGATGTTCCAACTCCGCGATGCCTGCTTAAGTCCATAGATGGACTTTAGCAACTTGCATACTCTACCGCTGCTCCCACTTTGAATGAATCCCTCCGGCTGATCAATATAGACGCACTCTTCCAAATTTCCATTTAGGAAAGTCGTCTTTACGTCCATCTGCCAGATTTTATAATCGTGGAAGGCAGCAATGGCAAGAAGGATCCGAATGGATTTCAGCATAGCCACTGGAGAAAAGGTCTCGTCATAGTCTAACCCAGGTCTTTGACGAAAACCCTTTGCAACAAGTCTAGCTTTATAGGTCACAACCTGCCCATCTACACCAATCTTCTTTCTGAAGATCCATTTGCAGCCTACGGGTTTTACCCCTTCTGGAGCAAAGTCCAAAGTCCAAACTTTGTTGGTGTACATAGACTCCATCTCAGCCCGCATTGCATCCAGCCATTTTACTGAGTCGCCGCTCTGAATGGCTTGCTGGAAACTAGTAGGCTCACCATAATCCATAGTGCAATCCTCTCTATCCCCGTCAATGAGAAAACCGCAGTATCTCTCGGGCGGATGAGACTGCCTACTACTCCTGCGGAGTGGCGCTGGGATGTCCTGTTCTTTCGAACCCTCTGGTTCTACTAAGCTTTCAGTACTAGCTCATGGTTCTAGAATTTCTTCCGGTTCTATTGCGCTCCCACTTATCTGGTTCTCCAAAAACTCAGTTTCCAAGAAGCGGGCATGCCGAGAAACAAAAACCTTTTGTTCCTCTGCGTAATAGAAAAGATACCCCTTGGAGTTCTTTGGGTATCCCACAAACTTACGCTGTACTGAACGTACCTCGAGCTTGTCCGCATGCTGCTTTTTTACAAAAGCTGGACATCCACATGTCTTAATGTGATTAAGATTGGGTTTCTTCCCACACCACATCTGATATGGTGTAGTAGGCACAGTCTTAGCTGGAACTCGGTTCAAAAGGTATGCAGCTGATTCTCGTACATAACCCCAGAAGGATCGCGGCAACTCAGCCATACTCATCAAGGAACGAACCATATCCAATAGGGTTCGATTCCTCCTTTTCGATACACCATTGTGTTGTGGTGTGTATGGAGGATTAAGCTGAGAGAGAATTCCATTCTCTTTTAAGAAGCCTAGAAACTCGGCACTCAAGTATTCACCACCTCGATCAGATCTCAGTGTCTTGATACTTTTGCCTCTTTGTTTTTCAACTTCATTCTTGTATTCCTGAAATTTCTCAAATGCCTCGGATTTGTGCTTCATTAAGAAGACATATCCATACCTAGAGAAATCGTCTGTGAAAGTAATGAAGTATGAATAACCACTTCGCGCATGTGTAGACATTGGACCACACACGTCACTGTGTATGAGTCCCAAGAGCTCGCTCGCTCTTTCTCCGTGTCCAGTGAATGGAGTCTTTGTCATCTTTCCCATGAGACAAGATTCACAAGTGGCATAAGACTGGTACTCGAACGGATCCAAGTATCCTTCTTTAAGTAACTTTGTCAACCGTGTCTCATTAATGTGACCCAGTCTACAATGCCATAAGAAAGCCTGATTTAATTCCGGAGAATTTCTTTTAAGTGTGTTATGGAGACTGAAGACCTGAGCTTTATTCAAAATGTATATACCGTTTTTCAATGTACCTGACCCAATCAGTACTTGATTTAGGTGGATGTTTACTACATCGCCTACAAAAGTAAACTCATATCCTTCCTTAGAAAGTAAGGATACAGATATGATGTTACAAGTCGCACCTGGTACATAAAAACAGTCACGCAGAATCAATATCTGCCCAGTTGTCAGTCCTAGATGATATTCCCCTACGGATTCAGCATACATGCTCATTCCGTTAGCAACCCTGAGAGTCATATCATCTTTCTTGATAACCCTACGGTTTCTCAGAGCCTTTAACGAATTACAGATATGAGATCCTGATCCGGTATCCAATACCCAGGAAGTAGGGTTAACTGACATACAGTTCTTTATTACAAACACAGCCGAAGCCGAAGCCACAACATGCTTCGAATTCTGGCTACTGGCTTTACAAGCCCTGCAATCCTTCTGCCCATGTTCATTCCCGTAACAATAGTGTCACGACCTGAAAGTACGGAACATGACCGGCCCTTAGGCTACGAACGTCTCAAGGCGTACGTGCTCAAAGCAAGCCGAGCCCAGAAATCCAAACCAAGAAAATTAGTGGAGTGAAGGAAAAACCATAAGTAAATCAACCAGCTTGCAACATAATATACAACACCTAAAGGCGAGGATCACAACAGAGAAGGGAACTCAACAGCATGAAACCCAGAGAAATATAACGTGCGACTCTAAGGTCGAAAGAATGATCAACACTGGTTTCTATCTCAAATAAGTACATGTTTGGATGATGGAACTTCTAGATACAACTGAAATATAATATACAAGGTATAATGATGGGCATGATACAAATAACCCACCTACTAGCAAGTCACCTGAAGAAGCTGTGCCCGCAAAGCCGTAATGGAACCCGTACGGCAAAAGCTGCAAGAAACTGGGGCACAACGGGGGTGAGTTGCCAACTCATGAATAGACAACATCTAAGAACCGAAAATCGCATGTATGACGCAATCCTTGGTCATACGATCATAATATATAATCCTCAATTATAAACCAACATTCTATAACCATGACTAAGGTAGCTATCTAACCCAAATATAATCCCATGTACCCGTGTCAATGTCAGTGCCTCAGGTAGCAATGTATCATATGAATGATGTATGAATGCATGAAAAGTATGATCAATGTAATCAAGTCTGTATGTGATCAATGTCTGTATATAGGTGGATCCCGTCCACGTATCACCCAATGACAATAAGCATCATGCATGTAAATATGAGGATATATTCAAAATCATGAAAACACATCATGAAACCTGTGCCCAGCATCGGCATGAAACATAGCCTCAATCTCAATATCTCAATATCTCTGATAAGTCTCACCATCTAGGGCGTCGTCAATCCAGACTGGCCCCTACCATCAATCTCAAGACAACGACGGTATCCTCCGGATATCCGACGTGTCGGGTAAAATCACCGGTCAGTAGAGCTCCCCTGCCAGGATCAACGCCATCTCCTGCGATCTTCTTGCCCCGGGGTACCGCACCGGGCCCACCATGTACCCGTAATCGGACTCATCCGCCTCCTCGAATCGGGTTTCACATGTCGTTCTCAGCATCGAGAAAACAGATGGTGGACGTACTGAAATATCATATCAGGGGTAACCGGGTTTTTACAACAATTACATAATCTCTTTGAAATACCCACGATTCCCAAATCCAGAAATATCATAGAACAACATATCTCAATGCGCATAATCAGAAAACATGATGTATGTGACATTTCAATGAAGTGCAAGTATAACAGTATATCAAGCAACATGGAATAATAGTATGCACATACAAGGGTCATATCCTGCAGCAATAATACTACTGTGTAGTGACATGGCAATTACCGATGAAGATGTGTGTGAACTGGCAAGTAAGTGTATGTGGTACATACGCATCATCGGTAATGGTGCTGGTGTCCTAACAGCATGATATCAACAATAGAATATGAATCACAATAAGTATGCGATGCAGAACAACATTAATAATATGCGGGAGTTGAAAACCAAATACCAGGATAACTAAACTGCGTCTAATGTCATAAGAGTCAAATAGTTACACCACTATAAGGCTGAGCTGAAGTTAACAGTAGGTAAGTGAAACCGCCTAACCTCTGAGTCGATACATATATATATAGTCGGTGATCCCGCCTTATCATATCACATCCGATACCATATCTCTATAATTGGTTATTCTCAAGTCAAGAGGGCGGATCAAACATCGATATATAGCTCGTACATGAATCCGTCGTACGGCATCCCCAAATCTGGGTACGGGTCAAATCATATTCAGTATATTACTCATCTGGTATCCTCTTATCAAGATCATCATATGAGATACTGACCTACGTCTAGTATAATGCTAATATCATCACTATAGTCCTGACCTGGCTACTGATCGAAAGTCTCGTATACATCGATATCATCATCATATATCGTCAATGTAATCATAATCCGGCTTCCGATTGACAGCCTCTAGCAAAACGATATCATCAGCACATATCATCTCAAGGAGTAAACAACGCCCAAGGCGGCCTATCATAAATATCTTATCATAACATGTCATATCATATCCTATCTCGTATCATAATCACATGTCGATCATTTAATATATATCACTATTCATATGGCATCATTATCCCGAAACCCGCTAAAGCATCACGACGTATCTCAAATATGAATTCTACCATATTCCCGAAAATCATAATCTCGGATCAATATCATCGACTCAACTCAAACCCAAGTATTATCCTCAAATCCGTATGCGAACACATAGTCCCATACCCACATGAACACATATCTATATAGAATCCCATAACCACATATGAAATAAGGGTATATGCAATTATGTATGTGTGAATATGTATGTGTAGTGCACCCACTACCCTAGGGTTTGTAACATTTCACCAATCCAACATGCAAATATACATTTTAACATTATTATTGATCCCAATAAACATATATTAATTGTTAGTGTGTATACGCATCCGTATACATCACTATGAACTGCGGGGGTGCTATACGCCATCCACCCGACTTCTCCCCGTTGATATAAATCTACTCACCTTTCTTTATGCGTGCCGGTACCGATGTCGCCATTTGCATCTCCAACGCTTCGACGCCACGTGGGGTACCTACAAGGATATCACACGCTAAAACACATGAAAACCATGTCGGAAACCAAAATGGTACGCGCTACGCTCATAGATAAAAACCTATAGCCTTGCGTGCAAACACGGCCAACAACCTGCTGCCGTTGGCGTTCAAACGCCACCCGACAGAAACGAATCACCGAATACCCAAAATCTATACGAAAACAAGTCGTAAATCATGCGCCAACTCAAGAAAATCAACCCAGATTCTATCCTAACTGGAATCAGACAAAACTAGACATACCAGGGGTCAAGTTTACATGAAATAGGGCTGTGCACGCAAAACGATGCAGTTTCACCCTGGTATGGCCGCAAATTTCGACCAGAAAGGATATATCTGCGGCCAGGAATTTGAGTTGGGGGCTAGGGTTTTGGGTGATGGTTCCAGGGTGCCTGCACAGCCTACTGCCAAGTCAATTTTATTTTAGGAGGTCAGGGTTGATAGCAGTTTCCAGAAAGGTCCAAAAGTCGACAAAATCGCTAAATTACGCCAAGTATAACAAATCTGGTATCTAACTGGAAATCTGTGGAAATCTTGGTTAAACTGGTCTCAAATACACCTAATAAGGTTATACCAACCATCAAAACCAACCCTCGGTCAAGTCTCACTCAAATTTTCCTAAACTAGCACTAATCCACATAATAACACTAAGTTTCAGCTATACAACTATAACTTAACATGAAGGGAGTTAGATTGCAAGATTATACCTCAAGAGACTTTAGATGAAGGAGAAGGGAAGGTGGTGGAAAGGAAAGGGGTTGCTGCTGCTGGGCTGCTCCTGCTTGTGGTTGATCTCCTTGTGTTGCTGCTGGTGGTGTTGATAATATTAGTTTGGGGGTGTTGTTTCTGTAGTTTTGGTTGCTGCTGCTGCTATTTTTCTGTTGCTGCATTGCAGCAACTGCTACATGTGTGTGGCTGTGGTTTTGGTGTTGTGAAGGGTTGTTGTATGATGGTGAAGTGGGAGAGTGATGTTGTAATGTTTGATGAGGGTGTGGGTTGTAGTATATGATGCTAGGGGCTGTTTCTGATGCTGTTGCAGCTGCTGAAATGTTGGGGTGGCTGATGTGAGGGATTTGGAGCTGATGTGTTGATATGGGGGCTGATGTGAGTGTGTAGGTATTGGGCTATGGGGGTTAGGAGCTTGGGTGGCTGCTGATGCAGCTGATGTGCAGCAGCTGATGCTGCTGATGCCTTTGCTGCTGCTACTGCTGATGGTGGCTGATGTGTTACATCAGCTGTTGTTGCAGCAGTTTTGGTGGCTGAAGTTTGACATTGGGGCTGAAGCTGTTTCATCAGCTGCTGTTGCTGATGTAGGGTGTGTAGGTGTTGGCTGAAGTGTTGGGTTGTTCTCTTTTGTTGATGTATTAGTGAGTGTGAGAGAGAGTTAGAAGATGTGAGAGAGGGGTGTGAATAGCACAAAGGGTAATAAAGAATGATATTGATCATGGCACCCCCTAGCCACCTCTCTCTCTCCCTCCCTCTTAACACATGCTAGCACCCACAAGCCATCATGGCTCACTCTCTCCCTACACAAGGTCAACTAACCCTAATCACCCTTAGACAAGGCCAAATCCCTTATGTTAAAACTATTTAACCTAACCAAATGGTTAGACCACCATGGTCATCCTAGCATGGTTCAGCCCTAGGCTTAACCCTAGCTACCATGCACATGTGTGTGCAGCCCAGATAATATTCCGATAAAATATCAATAAAACCAGATAAAATATTTAAAAACCGTTTTGGTAAACTTTTTACCAAAAACCCTACACTAAACACAAGTACCACTAAATAACATTTTTTTGAATTTCCATAATTTTTTGTCCAGAATTTTCCCAAAATAATATTATATTTTTCTGAAATGTTACAGTCTTCCCCCCTCAAAAAAATTCGGTCCCCGAATTTAAATTTAAACTCCCAAACTCTAAAACATTTCAATAAAATGTCTAAGTCCACGGGGCTCCGAAATCAACAATCCATAAAACACATCGTAGCGCAATCCAAGCGCAAGAGCAATGAGCAGATAACTCAAAATCTCAACTCCGTCATGCATCCTGCAATCATCGGAGTCAAGGCGAAAGCACGAAGGCTAAATCCAAAGCAAAACCGATATGCCATAAATCAGAACTATATACGTAAATACCAAATCCGTACATGTAAATATCTCGAAGGGAATGCATGCCAAATATTTTTTTTTAAAGTCATTGTGTAATGCACACAACACTGCACAGTGGAGGACGTCTTTATAAGAAAATAGCCATGTACGTATATACCTTTTGTTTAACATTCACGACCCGCCATTTTAAAAACAATTTAGAAGGGTTCCCTCGTTCCAAACGTCTCGTGTCGCATCGGACACGTATGTAAATAATGAGACTATAGCTCACTTTTGGAAATCCCATGAAATCTATCAATGCATGTAAAATATATCTAGGCACTATCCTCTGACTAGTCCTGCTCAGTGCGAAAAACAAATCGCAATATCGTAAAACGTACTGCCCCATATGAAATCAATCCCAAAATGTGCATAAGAATACTACGTGTGTCCGGTGCGCACGAAAATCAAAATCCAAAAATGTGCCATACATGCGCACAAAAACAACATCTATGTGCATCGGGTGTGCACGAAGCATCTGCCATGGGACACATGTGTGCCTGACAGAAAAAAAATAGGTGCATCTGATATGCACGAAGAATCTCGATTTAGTGCATCTGGTGTGCACCAAATCGCATCTCATAACATGCGCCCAACATGCGCTAAAAAGTCCAATTCCGGTGCATCCATCATGCCCGAAATCATGAAATCCAATATCAAGCGCCGAACACGCGCAAATCCCATCAGGTGCATAGAATGCACAAAACAAATATCGAGCATCACCCTCGAAATCGAAGTCCAGTGCTTCCAAGTGCACAAAAATACATGTCACTGCACTGCAAGCATATGTAAACTATACAGAGTGCAAAAACCAAGTCGTGTGCGTGCATACGCACCAAAATCAACTCAAATGTCTAAACCTATAAAATCACAAACATGTGAAACCAAGGCACGAAAACGATATCAAGTGCAACAACTGTGCAAAAATCGTAACTCCTCAATCGTCAAGATCAACTCATGCGAACAAATCGCCCAACAATACCGAAATCAAGTATGGCGGAATGGTTCCGCTCAAACGCATCCTCCAAGAATCTCTGGCCAACAGCCGTGATTACTCCTAGCATGTCTCGTAGACGATCCTGAAATCTGGCCTGCTGGTGTGCATATCAATGACCACTCCTGGGTCCAAGTCCTCTCTGTGGATTACCCATCTCTCGATTCATCGGCTCATTGGCCCTGTCAGGTGTGCTAACGGGAACGATTCCGTTCTGGCACTTCTCTGGTCATCCCTGGTGTCGGCGGAGTGGAACGTCATCATATCCAGATCTTGTATGAACCTCTTACTCCACTTTCCTCTAATGTCGACTGCATCGGAATCGCCTCGTAGTGGATGCATGGACAGAGCTCCAACGGCTATCCTCATATCTGGAGTCTCCCAAGAAGTGCATCTCACCATCTAGCATCTGAATTAAGTCGAGTTATCCGATAAATTTTGTCAAGACCTCATAATCCCCCAAGAGCTCAACATCTTGGGTACAGTATAATAGTATTGAGTACATACCACAGCATCGGTGGTCCAGCCGTAGAAGGTAAAACCCAAGCCTCACTAATGGCGCCGCAGAACTGCCGCAAACCCTAAGGTTCAAGGGCTTTCATACGGTCATTAAGTCGTGTTAGGGTTTCATTCTTCTAGAGGGACCATAGAATTGCCTGCCTGTCTTTCCGAATACTTTAAACTTGGAATAATAGGTTTCTGACATTCGATCGTCTCTGTCGACTCTCAACGTCTCCGCGTGAAGTCGTCTCAGCTGGAATCAATCTATCTAATGACCTCGCATCGGGGTAGGGAACAAACCACACGTCCTAGTCATTCATCCTCGGGGACTAGCGACCTTCTATCGTCTCTTAGTATACTCGTACCGCAATAGCTCCAACATCTGGGGCGATATCTCATCGTTCGCAGCAATAACCGGCTCACTCGTCTGCACGCTGAACAGTGCCTCAGTCATCATGAATAAGCCATACATCAATGGTCATCAAAATCTGGCTGGCCTCTGTCAGTGGCTCAATCCTCTGGTGCCAATCCGCACATCCGAGTAATCTCATACAGCGATCCATCCACGCTCGTGGCACGAAAAACAGTAAAAAGACACATCTCTACAATCGTGTGTCACCCGAAATCACGCCTCGGTCAGTCCTCGTTCGTAACGAGCTCATGCTGACCGCAACTCAAGCCGTAGCTCTCCCTGCCCGTAATCATGGCAGCAAAACCATAACTGGTACCGATGAGGCTAGATCAGGAAGGAATATAATACTGAACAAGAAATGTACATCCTAAGGCTTCTTAAGTGGAGTGGCGTGTCGTAAATATGCCGCGGAACATACCAACGGTACGTCACTCTACTTTGTCACCTATTCCATTAACCAAGGTCATCCTATGCTCCGAAAGTAAAACCTAATGCTCTGATACCAATTTTGTCACGACCCAAAAGTACGGAACATGACCGGCCCTTAGGCTACGAACGTCTCAAAGCGTACGTGCTCTAAGCAAGCCGAGCCCAGAAATCCAAACCAAGAAAAGTAGTGGAGTGAAGGAAAAACCATAAGTAAATCAACCAGCTTGCAACAAAATATACAACGCCTAAAGGCGAGGATCACAACAGAGAAGGGAACTCAACAGCATGAAACCTAGAGAAATATAACGTGCGACTCTTAGGTCGAAAGAATGATCAATACTGGTTTCTATCTCAAATAAGTACATGTTTGGTTGATGGAACTTCTAGATACAACTGAAATATAATATACAAGGTATAATGATGGGCATGATACAAATAACCCACCTACTAGCAAGTCACCTGAAGAAGCTGTGCTCGCAAAGCCGTAATGGAACCCGTACGGCAAAAGCTGCAAGAAACTGGGGCACAACGGGGGTGAGTTGCCAACTCGTGAATAGACAACATCTAAGAACAGAAAATCGCATGTATGAAGCAATCCTTGGTCATACGATCATAATATATAATCCTCAATTATAAATCAACATTCTATAACCATGACTAGGGTAGCTATCTAACCCAAATGTAATCCCATGTACCCGTGTCAATGTCAGTGCCTCAGGTAGCAATGTATCATATGAATGATGTATGAATGCGTGAAAAGTATGATCAATGTAATCAAGTCTGTTTGTGATCAATGTCTGTATATAGGTGGATCCCTTCCACGCATCACCCAATGATAATAAGCATCATGCATGTAAATATGAGGATATAGTCAAAATCATGAAAACACATCATGAAACCTGTGCCCAGCATCGGCACGAAACATAGCCTCAATCTCAATATCTCAATATCTCTGATAAGTCTCACCATCTAGGGCGCCGTCAATCCAAACCGGCCCCTACCATCAATCTCAAGACCACGACGGTATCCTCCGGATATCCGACGTGTCGGGTAAAATCACCGGTCGGTAGTGCTCCCCTGCCAGGCTCAACGCCATCTCCTGCGATCTTCTTGCCCCGGGGTACCGCACCGGGCCCACCATGTACCCGTAATCGGCCTCATCCGCCTCCTCGAATCGGGTTTCACATGTCGCTCTCAGCATCGAGAAAACACATGGTGGACGCACTGAAATATCATATCAGGGGTAACCGGGTTTTTACAACAATTACATAATCTCTTTGAAATACCCACGGTTCCCAAATCCAGAAATATCATAGAACAACATATCTCAATGCGCATAATCAGAAAACATGATGTATGTGACATATCAATGAAGTGCAAGTATAACAGTATATCATGCAACATGGAATAATAGTATGCACATACAAGGGTCATATCCTGCAGCAATAATACTACTGTGTAGTGACATGGTAATTACCGATGAAGATGTGTGTGAACTGGCAAGTAAGTGTACGTGGTACATACGCATCATCGGTAATGGTGCTGGTGTCCTAACAGCATGATATCAACAATAGAATATGAATCACAATAAGTATGCGATGCAGAACAATAATAATAATATGCGGGAGCTGAAAACCAAATACCAGGATAACTAAACTGCATCTAATGTCATAAGAGTCAAATAGCTACACCACTATAAGGCTGAGCTAAAGCTAACAGTAGTTAAGGGAAACCGCCTAACCTCTGCGTCGATACATATATATATAGTCGGTGATCCCGCCTTATCATATCACATCCGATACCATATCTCTATAATCGGTTATTCTCAAGTCAAGAGAGCGGATCAAACATCAAAATATAGCTCGTACATGAATCCGTCGTACGGCATCCCCAAATCTAGGTACGGGTCAAATCATATTCATTATATTACTCATCTGGTATCCTCTTATCAAGATCATCATATGAGGTACTGACCTACGTCTAGTATAATGCTAATATCATCACTATAGTCATGACCTGACTACTAATCGACAGTCTCGTATACTTTGATATCATCATCATATATCGTCAATTTAATCATAATCCGGCTTCCGATTGACAGCCTCTAGCAAAACGATATCATCAGCACATATCATCTCAAGGAGTAAACAACGCCCAAGGCGGTCTATCATAACTATCTTATCATAACATGTCATATCATATCCTATATCGTATCATAATCACATGTCGATCATTTAATATATATCACTATTCCTATGGCATCATTATCCCGAAACCCGCTAAAGCATCACGACGTATCTCAAATATGAATTCTACCATATTCCCGAAAATCATAATCTCGGATCAATATCATCGACTCAACTCAAACCCAAGTATCATCCTCAAATCCGTATGAGAACACATAGTCCCATACCCACGTGAACACATATCTATATAGAATCCCATAACCACATATGAAATAAGGGTATATGCAATTATGTATGTGTGAATATCTATGTGTAGTGCACCCACTACCCTAGGGTTTGTAACCTTTCACCAATCCAACATGCAAATATACATTTTAACATTATTATTGATCCCAAACAACATATATTAATTGTTAGTGTGTATACGCATCCGTATACATCACTACGAACTGTGGGGGTGCTATACGTCATCCACCTGATTTCTCCCCGTAGATATAAATCTACTCACCTTTCTTTATGCGTGCCGGTACCGATGTCGCCATTTGCATCTCCAACGCCTCGACGCCACGTGGGGTACCTACAAGGATATCATACACTAAAACACATGAAAACCATGTTGGAAACCAAAATGGTACGCGCTACGCTCATAGGTAAAAACCTGTAGCCTTGCGTGCAAACACGGCCAACAACCTGCTGCCGTTGGCGTTCAAACGCCACCCGACAGAAACGAATCACCGAATACCCAAAATCTATACGAAAACAAGTCGTAAATCATGCGCCAACTCAAGAAAATCAACCCAGATTCTATCCTAACTGGAATCAGACAAAACTAGACATACCAGGGGTCAAGTTTACATGAAATAGGGCTGTGCACGCAAAACGATGCAGTTTCACCCTGGTCTGGCCGCAAATTGTGGCTAGAAAGGATATATCTGCGGCCAGGAATTTGTGTTGGGGGCTAGGGTTTTGGGTGATGGTTCTAGGGTGCCTGCACAGCCTACTGCCAAGTCAATTTTATTTTAGGAGGTCTGGGTTGATAGCAGTTTCCAGAATGGTCCAAAAGTCGACAAAATCGCTAAATTACGCCAAGTATAACAAATCTGGTATCTAACTGGAAATCTGGAGAAATCTTAGTTAAACTGGTCTCAAATACACCTAATAAGGTTATACCAACCATCAAAACCAACCCTCGGTCATGTCTCACTCAAATTTGCCTAAACTAGCACTAATCCACATAATAACACTAAGTTTCAGCTATACAACTATAACTTAACACGAAGGGAGTTAGATTGCAAGATTATACCTCAAGAGATTTTAGATGAAGGAGAAGGGAAGGTGGAGGAAAGGAAAGGGGTTGCTGCTGCTGGGCTGCTCCTGCTTGTGGCTGATCTCCTTGTGTTGCTGCTGGTGGTGTTGATAATATTAGTTTAGGGGTGTTGTTGCTGTAGTTTTGGTTGCTGCTGCTGCTATTTTTCTGTTGCTGCATTGCAGCAACTGCTACATGTGTGTGGCTGTGGTTTTGGTGTTGTGAAGGGTTGTTGTATGATGGTGAAGTGGGAGAGTGATGTTGTAATGTTTAATGAGGGTGTAGGTTGTAGTATATGTTGCTAGGGGCTGTTTATGATGCTGTTGCAGCAGCTGAAGTGTTGGGGTGGCTGATGTGAGGGATTTGGGGCTGATGTGTTGATATGGGGGCTGATGTGAGTGTGTAGGTTTTGGGCTAAGGGGGTTAGGAGCTTTGGTGGCTGCTGATGCAGCTAATGCTGCTGATGCCTTTGCTGCTGCTGATGGTGGCTGATGTGTTACATCAGCTGCTGTTGCAGCAGTTTTGGTGGCTGAAGTTTGACATTGGGGCTGAAGCTGTTTCATCAGCTGCTGTTGCTGATGTTGGGTGTGTAGGTGTTGGCTGAAGTGTTGGGTTGTTCTCTTTTGTTGATGTATTAGTGAGTGTGAGAGAGAGTTAGAAGATGTGAGAGGGGGGTATGAAGAGCACAAAGGGTAATAAAGAATGATATGGATCATGGCACCCCCTAGCCACCTCTCTCTCTCCCTCTTAACACATGCTAGCATCCACAAGCCATCATGGCTCACTCTCTCCCTACACAAGGTCAACTAACCCTAATCACCCTTAGACAAGGCCAAATCCCTTATGTTAAAACTAATTAACCTAACCAAATGGTTAGACCACCATGGTCATCCTAGCATGGTTCAACCCTAGGCTTAACCCTAGCTACCATGCACATGTGTGTGCAGCCCAGATAAAATTCCGATAAAATATCAATAAAACCAGATAAAATATTTAAAGGTCGTTTTGGTAAACTTTTTACCAAAAACCCTACACTAAACACAAGTACCACTAAATAACCTTTTTTTGAATTTCCATAATTTTTTGTCCAGAATTTTCCCAAAATAATATTATATTTTTCTGAAATGTTACAAATAGGAACATCCCACTTTTACTACATCCATTCCCGAAACTTCTGCCCTTCCCTTTCTTTCTACTTCCCTGGTTTTCTTTAGGGTAGTAGGTAGAGACTGTTGAACTAAGTCAGTATCTGACCCGTTCTTCAACGTGGTCTTCAGGTCCGTGAGCTCAAAAGAGCTGGTCTCTGTAAGGACGTTGCCCCGTACAGATGACCCAATAGCCAACCTCGCTGGAAGCAATTCGTTTGAGGTCTCATATCTTGCGATACGAGATTGCTCTCCATATAAATCTTTGTTATGGAGGAAGATAGAAACTAAGTCCATCTTCTCGTGCTGCCTCTGGTTTACACCTTTAACTGAGGCTAACACGAGGCACTTGGCTTTCGCACAGTTCTTTTCTGATGTCTCGCGGATATGAATATCCATGACAGGGGAAACTGGACCTGAGACGGCAGGGGTTGGATCAGTCAAGAGGTGTCCCAGCTTGTCATTGGCAATGGACATCTGGACAGACCTTTGCCAGTCATAACAGTCAGATTCATTCATTTTATTATCTATATGTAACCTAGGTGCGGTCATTGGGTCGCTGCAATTAAGAGAGAGAGAAGAAAACACTTAGCATGATGCTCTTGCAAGTTTAGATTGCTTTTTAATTTATCTAAACATGATGGCTCCCACTGTCTCTCGAATCCCTCCTCAAACCATAAAGGAATAATTAGTCGGGATCAATCTCACCATACAATACTTGCTTAACCGTTCAGCTAGGCCAGTGTTGGTACTTCGAGGGAGGATTTCCAATGCTTTTGCGAAGTTCCTTAATTAAGTAACCTCTTTTCCCTGTTGGCGTAGCCCCGCTAACACCTTTCTAGACAACTACTTGGTTTATAGCATTGATCGTTAAGTGAAAAAGTTCCCGAGGAGTAGCATATACTCACAGTAGGATCGGGATCCAAATATCATCGCGTGACAAAACTGAAGGAATCCTACCAGAATCATCACACTCCAAATGGTATGCAGCGCTAGCAAGTTTCAGTACTTTTGAAACTCCTGATGTGGATTTTTGCCCCATGCTCTTATGACCTTGACTTTGGCCAACAAATCATAAGTCACATGTCAAGTTCTATCCGTCATTATCCAGGTTAATTTGAACCCACCCTCATATACCCTTGACTTTGGCCAACAAGCCAGCACGACTGTCCCAAACCAACGCATCTATCTATGCTACATATGAATACCCAATAGCTACCAAACACTGTGCCTTGACTTTGGCCAACAAACACAGTTTGAATACTATTGACTAACCATACGAAACGACGGAGGGCTACGGATGGTTTTGGCGAAACCGTGAACGTAGTGAACTTGATATAATCGATGAAACGAGATAGCTTTTAAAAGGAGTGGTTCAAGCTCCGCGTTTAAAATGCTGGTTTTTGAAAAGAACCGAGTGGTTTTCAAAGTGTTCCAATCGACTTTTACTTGGTTTATTTTCTTGCATTAATTTTAATGCGTCCCATCATTAAATCCTACCATTGCAGAAAACAACCAAAATATGGTGTACGCTTATGCCATCCACATTCGCCATGGGGCCCCGTCATCACCTGTTAGGTTACTTAACTAACGACAGAGCGGGGGCTGGACTAGCGCGGATGCAAAACATAAGCAACACCTTGTAACGTTTTCAAAATAATAAAATATGATTTTTGGGAAATTTTATAATTTAATATTATTTTAATGAAAATTTTAATATTCTGGTATAATTAAATACAAATAAATGGGGAAAAATTATGGAAAATTCTAAAATAAGGTATTTTATGGAATTATGCCATTTTAAAGTTTTTAAGATTAGTTATATGCTAATTTAGTGCTAATCGCGATTAAGAATCGCTAATTGGATTTTTAGCATTTTTGTGCAAAAATGTGCACATATCATTTCCCAAAAATCATATTTCCCAAAAATCATATTTTATAAAATTTCCCAAAAATCTTATTTTCTTGAGTTGCCAAAGGAGGTAATTTCTGCACCTATTAGAGTAGTATTTCATTTCCTTGTGCATCTATTCTAGTTTCATATCGATAATGTGTTGTTTGTGGACTTTAGAGATTTCTAGTTAGGGTTTAGGGTAAAACTGAAATCAAAGATGGAATTGAGGATTGTGGTGACCTTAGAATCTCTTGTGTGATGCTAATTTGGATCCAAACCTGAACTTGAAACCAGAATACGGAATTACGGAATCGATATCGGGGAAAACTGTAAATCTGGAAGTGTTTTGTGGAATCTGCTATCACCCCGAGATCCCAAAAATAAAACTGAGTTGACAGTGAGATGTGCAGGCACCATAGAACCACCACACCAAACCCTAGCCCCCAACCCAACAGTGAGGCCGCCAATTAATCCCTTCTGGCCGCAATTTGCGGCCAGAGCAGGAGGGAATTGCCTCGATTTTTGTGCATGGCCCCATTTCCTCTATTCTTGACCCTGGGTATGTCTAGTTTTGACTGATTCCATCTAGGGTAAAATATGGGTTGATTTTCCTATGTTGGTGCATGATTTACGACTTGATTTAGCATGGATTTTGGTATTTGGTGATTCATTCCTGTCGGGTGGCGTTTGGACGTCAACGACAAGTGGATATTGAACGTGTTTACATGCGAGTCGATAGGTTTTTACCTATGCGGGTAGCGTGTGCTATTTTGGTTTCCGATGTGGTTTTCATGTGCTTTAGCGTTGTGATATACTTGTAGGTACCCTACGAGATGTTGAGGCAAAGAAGATGAAGATGGCGACATCGGCACCGACACATGAGAAGCAAGGTGAGTAGATTATATCTACGGAGAGAAGTCGGGTGGATGGCGTATAGCACCCCTGCAGTCCGTGGTGATGTATACGAATACGTATACACATATATATTTATTATGTGTTGTTTAGGATTATTGATGGTAATAATGGATTATTGGTGATAAGGATGTATTGGTTTAGTATAGTGCGGAACCCTAGAATAGTGGTTGCACCCGCACATACACATACACACATACTTGCATACATTCTTTCATTTATCTGTGAGCATATGATGGTGTGTATATCTACACATAGGTATGGGACTATGTGTTCATATACGAGTTTTGAGGATGATACGTGGGATTGAGATGAGTCGATGAGATTCGATTGAGGCCGTGAGATTTGGCGACATGACAGAGTTCGTATTGGAGATGTGATATGATGGTAGTGATACCAGTCATGTGATGAGATAGTGTGATATCGACTCAGATTTAGGTGGTTTCCATACCCCTCTCTATTGACTTGGTTGTGGGTTCGTAGTTCGCATAGTAGGCGTTAGACTAGACCCGAGTCATACCTATTTCAAAACTAACGAATCAGGGATATTTTAAAGATAGGCAAAAGGGTTTATACGGATATTTTCAAAAGGCGCATCTTTTCTTAAAACACCGTAGCCCTTATTTTACCAAAAGCCCTGATTCGTCTTATTTCAAAAGGCAAGGTTGCATGATATATCTATTGAGGCAGGTTCTCTACTGTTGCGTTGATTATTCGATTCCGCATATTCATGCTATTTGCATTGCATCGCTTGTATTGTTGATATATTTCAGTCATGCTGCTAGGACACCAGCACCATTATCGATGATGCGTATGTTCCACGTACACTGTTGCCGGCTCACACACTTCATCATCGATAATTGCCATGTCACTACACTGTAGTACTGTTGCAATCAGTGTATGTTGCTTACATTTCTTTACATGTCGCATACATCATGCTTCCTGATTATACGCATTGAGATATATTATTTCCATGATATTTCTGGTTTGTGGGAACCGTGGGTGTTTCAAAAGGAAAGTATGTAATTGTTTTAAAACCCAGTTACCCTTGATATGATATTTCAGTGCATCCACCATGTGTTTTCTCGGTGCTGAGAGCGACATGTGAAACCCGATTCGAGGAGGCGGATGAGGCCGATTGCGGGTACATGGTGGACCCGGTATGGTTCCCCGGGGCAAGAAATGTTTTTCGTGGAGTAGACGATGAGCCTGGCAGGGTGGCGAGTACCTACCGGTGATTTTGTTGGACCCGGCGGTTATCCGGAGGATACTGACCAGAGTCGATAGATGGATATAGGCGTACTGCCGGGGCCGAGGGACGATACCGCAAACAGAGCCTGTGGGCCGATCCGGACTGACGGAGCCCGATATATGAGGATTTATGTACCGATGCTGGGCACAGTTTTCATGATGTTTTCGAGTGCCGATGCTGGGCACTCCGGTTCCATGATTTTGACGTGTCGCGAGGGACACAGGTGGTTTATATCCTCATATTTCCATGCATATGCTGATGGTATTTACATGCATGATGGTTATTGTCATTGGGTGACGAGTGGACGGGATCCACGTACATGCAGATTGATTTCATTGATTGTACCTCACATTTATGATATGCTATTACCTGAGGCACTGGCACGAGTACTTGACACTACACTCATGTATAGAGATTACATTGCCAGTTTAGCATGTTTCAGACTTATTCATATTGAGGTTTATATATATCTGATCGTATTGACCTAGGATGGGTCATGCATTCGATCTCTGCTTGTAGATATTTTCTATTCACGAGTTGGAAACTCACCCCCGTTGTGCCACAGTCCTTGCAGGTTTTTGCCGTACAGATTCCATAGCGGCATTTCTGGCACACTGCTTCCATACGGGTGACTTGCGTTGGTAGGTGGGTTCTTTTGTATCAGAACCGCCATTGTTCATGTATTATTTATTGTATCTAGTCATTCCATCAACCAAAGCTTGTTTATTGTTTCAGACTTAGAAAACAGTGTTGTATTATTTCGACCTTAGAGTCGCGCTTGTAGTATTACGATTTTCTGGCTGTTTTGAGTTTCTTTTTGGGTTTTGATCCTCGCCCTTTGGCGTTGTATATTATTATTGCTTGCGTGGTTGTGACCGTCGATTGACGAAGAGCTAGCTCCCGCTTGGGGATGCCTTTTATCATTTCTTATATATTATTCTTGTTGAACCCCGTTCGGGGCCAGTTTTTACAAAGGAAACTCTGCCGAAATTTTCAGGAAAGGTTACACATTTTAAAAATACACATTCGGCTTAGTTATTTAAAAACCATGATTTTCGAAACATGATTTCTTTACTTTTTAAAACCAGTTTTCCTTATTTACTCTTTAAATGGTTTTAGATTTCTGGGCTTTTGGCTTACTTGGATCAGATGGGGTCCTATAGACTTCATATGGTTCAAGGGCCAGTCACGTGCTCTTTCTGGGCGTGACACACCTAAATAGTTATCATATATAGATATATAGCAATGATAGACATTACAGATCACAGATGAACACTTTGGATATACTAGGAATCCGCGATTCGTTCGAGCCTGCAACGAAAAACGGATTACACGGTCGCGATGAATAGCCAATACCCCATCCAAGACCCCTACGGGTGCGGCAAACTACCCGCCAAGTACCCGAAGCGAAGCAACCTCCCTCGACGACGTGAGTAGGCCACTCGGCACTTCGAGATACCCGGTAGTTTGTGCACCCCACCAAGGGTCTATCCTAGGAGCAAAAAAAGTAAAAAGAAATTATACAATGACGGCTACAACCCCGACCCGGTTGTGCGGCCAAATAAATAATATTACATCAATTTACATATTACATGAATGAAAGAAAAAAGAAACTCTCATCTCATATCCACCCCGGCTATTCATCCGCGACAATCCACCGAGTCCGTTCAGTGTACCTAGTCTCCACTTAGCAGCCGTACACCATCTTTGATGTCAAACACCAATGGATATGGGATCATCCATCGCCCATTATATGGGTCAGGATGTGTATACGCTAGTCTACTCTGGAGTATCGATTCCCTGTCTTGATACTCTCTCGACTAGGAACAGTTATAGGATGTACTCTTTGACTACCCTAGCCCCACTAGTATGATCTGCATCATAGTCCTAGTAGTCGAGTACATATCCTAAGGGCTTTATCAACATGTGAGAGCAAGACGGTAAACCAATACAAGTCAACAAGTTAAGATAAAGTGAAACCAAATAGCATACTATCTTGTAGAGCAAGAAAGTCCTCTCTATATATATTCAAGCATCCACTATAATATACATCATATGTACAACAATGGCCTCTAGGGATATATACAACGTACAATCTCCCACTTGCACTAAGGCCAACTGTTGTAGTATCTCATACCCAACATCCCGAAGAGTCTCTCAAAATGTATCTAGGGAATGGCCTTCATGAGTGGATCCGCAGTGTTGTCCTTCATGTCAACTCTCCTGACCTCGATCTCGCGGCGATCAACAATCTCCCGGATCAGGTGATACCACCTCAGAATATGTTTGGACTTCTGATGGGACCTATGTTCCTTGGCCAAAGCCACAGCTCCATTGTTATCATAATACAAAGGTATTGGATTCTCAATGGAAGGAACCACACCACGTTCAGTGATGAACTTCTTCATCCAGACAGCCTCTTTGGCAGCATCGTTAGCAGCGATGTATTCAGCCTCCATCGTCGAGTCTGCCACGGTTTCTTGCTTAGAACTCTTCCAATAAACTGCCCCACCATTTAGGGTAAAGACAAATCCCGAGTGCGACTTAGAATTGTCCTTATCACTTTCGAAGCTCGAATCGGTAAAGGACTCCACCTGGAGTTCTCCGTTACCATACACCAAGAACATCTGTTTAGTCCTTCTCAAGTACTTGAGAATGTTCTTCACAGGTTTCCAGTGATTCTCTCCTGGATCTATTTGATACCTACTGACTACACTTAGTGGGTATGCTACATCGGGTCTGGTACATAGCATCGCGTACATGATAGAGCCGACTGCGGAAGCATAGGGTATCCCTTGCATGCGAGCTCTTTCCAAATCTGTCTTGGGAGACATCTCATTGGAGAGAGTGAGTCCAGAGATCATGGGTTGGTTCCCACGCTTGGATTCTTCTATACTAAACCTCTTTAGTATGGTGTCAATGTAACTGGATTAGGACAATCCCAGTATCCGTTTAGATCTATCTCTATAGATCTTAATTCCCAAAATGCAGGAGGCATCACCTAGATCTTTCATTGAGAATCGATGTGATAAGAAGAGCTTGGCCGAGTGCAGCATAGGAACATCATTTCCTATCAAGAGTATGTCATCTACGTACAATACGAGGAAGACGACCTTACTCTCTGCAACCTTTTTGTATATACAAGGTTCATCTACGTTCTTGATGAAGTCAAACTCTTTGAATACAACATCAAAACAAATGTTCCAACTCCGCGATGCCTGCTTTAACCCATAGATGGATTTAAGCAGCTTGCACACCTTTCTGCTGCTCCCACTATCTACGAAGCCATCTGGATGAGTCATGTACACGCACTCCTCTAAATCACCTTTTAGAATGGCGGTCTTAACATCCATTTGCCAGATTTCGTAGTTATTGTATGCAGCAATGGCAAGTAAGATCCGGATGGACTTAAGCATAGCCACTAGAGAAAATGTTTCGTCATAATCCACACCTGGTTGTTGATGAAAACCCTTTCCAACAAGAGTACCTTTGAAAGTCTCAACTTTTCCATCTACACCAAGTTTCTTCTTGAAAATCCACTTTCTCCCAATAGGTTTTACCCCTTCAGGAGAAACTTCCAAAGTCCATACTTTGTTGGTGTACATGGATTCCATCTCAGATCGCATTGCATCTAGCCAATTCACAGAGTCCCCACTCGTGATGGCCTGCTTGAAGTTAGTTGGGTCATCATCTTCCATGATGCAATCCTTGCTTCCACCGTCAATGAGAAAACCGTAGTATCTCTTAGGTGGATGAGGAACCCTACTAGATCGGCGGAGCGGCTGAGGTTCATCGAGAACTACCGAATCCTCTGGTTCCACTAAATCTTCAGTTGCAGTTTGTGCTGCTGGAACATCTTCCAGCTCTACCTAATTTCCCACTAATTTCATTAGAAAGAAATTCCTTTTCTAAAAGGGTGGCATGTTGAGCAACAAACACTTTTTTTTGTTCGGTATGGTAGAATAGATTTCCATACGAATTGCTTGGATATCCCACAAACTTGCAAAGAACTGATCTTGCCTCGAGCTTGTCTGGATTTTGCTTTTTAACATAGGCCGGACAACCCCATATCTCAACTCATTTAAGAGATGGTCTCTTCCCATTCCATATCTCATATGGAGTGTTAGGCACTGATTTAGTTAGAACTCTATTCAATAGGTATATGGCTGTCTCAAGCGCATACCCCCAAAAGGAAATAGGCAACTCAGTAGTGCTCATCATAAAGCGCACCATATCTATAGGGTGCGATTCCTCCCTCCGATACACCGTTGTGCTGTGGTGTATATGGAGGAGTAAGCTGAGAGAGAATCCCATTATCTTTTAGATAATCTAGGAACTCATTGCTCAAGTATTCGCCTCCTCGATCAGATCGTAGGATCTTAATACTTTGGCCCGTTTTGTTCTCTACTTTGATCTTATATTCTCTGAATTTCTCAAAAGCTTCAGACTTGTGTTTTATCAGGAACACATGTTCGTATCTTGAGAGATCGTCTGTGAATGTAATGAAGTACGAGGAACCATTCTTAGCATGTATAGACATGGGACCACATACATCACTATGTATCAGTCCCAAGAGTTCCGTAACTCTTTCTCCGTGTCCACTAAACGGAGTTTTGGTCATCTTGCCTTTGAGACATGACTAGCAAGTATCATAAGATGAAAATTCGAACGGATTCAAATATCCATCCTTATGTTACTTAGCTAGCAGTGTCGCATTGATATGACCTAGTCTACAATGCCACAATAAGGATTCGTTCATTTCTGAACTCTTCCTCTTGTGTGTGTTTTGTACATTAAGTACTGTAGTTTGGTTGAGAACGTATATGCCATTATTTAACGATCCTGATCCAATCAACTTTTGATTCAGGAATATGTTCATAACATTATCCTATACTACAAAATTATATCCTTCTTTGCTCAATAAAGAAACTGATATAATATTGCATATCAGGGTCGGAATGTAATAGCATTCGTTCAGAACCAATGTATTACCATTTGGTAACATAAGGTGATATTCGCCAACTGCTTTGGCTGCAACATTTGCACCATTCCCTACTCTTACGGAATGATCACCCTCTCCCAGTTCCCTACCTTTTTGTAGCCCATGTAACATATTACATATATGGGACCCCGATCCGGTATCTAATACCCAGGACGTAGAGTGAATTGAGAAACAATTCTCGATAACTAACACACCTGAAGAAGATGCATCAACATGCTTATTCTTCGTTTGGGTGGCGTGAGAATCCAGATATTCTACTATTCCCTGCTCAGACTTATAACAAATATAAGTGAGAGCAGGACCAACGTTCCCCTGCTCAGTATAACAAGCGGGTATAGTCAATACATCCATATTATTATCTTGATTAAGTCCTGACATGGTCGCTACCTGGAGAGAGAGAGAGAGAAGGAAACACATTAGCGTATGCTCTTGCAAGATTAGATTGGTTATTATCTTATCTAATCAGGATGGCTCCTACTGTTTTTATCAAATCTTCCTTCAAACCCTAAAAGGTAAGATTAGCCAGGATTAATTACACTTTACAAGTTCGCCAATCTTTCAGCCAGGCTAGTGTTGGTACATTGAGGGAGGTTCCCTGTGCTTTCGCACGGACCTAATTATAATAAATCTCTTTTTCCCAGAGGCATAACCCCGTTAACACCTTTCTAGACACCTACTTGATCGGCTAATTGTCCTGTGTAAAATTCTCCCAGAAGTAACTTTTACTCGCAGTGGGTATCGGGATCCAACTATGACATAGGAGGTCTGCAATCTCATTGCAAATTTCAACACTTGAAATTCCCGATAATATTTTTACCCCTAGCAACTCATGACCTTGGCTAAGGTCAACAAATCATAAGCGCTAGCCAAGTTCAACCCGTCATTTCCTGATCGTACGACCCTTGGCTAAGGTCAAAAAAGTCATACGACTACCCTAACTCAATCACATCTCATCTTTTAGGAAATAAATATTAATTAGCTACCGTACACTACGCCTTGTCTAAGGTCAACAAACGCAGCACGAATACTAACTAGTCTCTATCTAAAATGACGGAGGGCTACGCAGGTTTTTCAGAAAACCAAGAGCGTAATGAACTTGATATCGTTGTAGAAACAAGGGATTTTGAAAAGGAGTGTTTTTTTGGCTTTTCTAGTTTCGCTAAAGAGGTCACTCCCGGTGAAGGGATCTAGGCTCTTTCCTTATCGAATAAGGTGCAAGTTATTTCACAAATACCGCTGTGCAAAGCAAGAACTATAGAAGCAATCAAAAACTAAACCGTGAGTTTGTAGCATCTGCCAGTTTTGCTAAAGAGGTCACTCCAGTTGAAGGGATCTCGGCTCTTTCCTTATCGAATAAGGTACATGATATTTCACAAATACCGCTGTGCAAAGCAAAAACTGTAGCTACCTTTTTTGAAAATTTGATTGTACAACATCTTTTAGGTTTCTTTTCTTTTATTAATCTCATTAATAAATCCCATCATTTATGCTTCCTAAGCATCACAGAAGAAACGAAAATACAACGTACGCTTATGCCATCCGCATTCGCCACAATGTTCCGTTATGCATCGTTAGGTTACTTAACTAACGGCATATAGGGACGGGACTAGCGCGGGTGCAAAACATAAGCAACATTTATTATATATCATATATACAATAACAAAGCATTCGTTTCACGCATATAATATGATCACATCAGAGTATATCAGCAGCAGAAGAAACATATGAAATATTGGATATACTAGGAGGTCCGTATTTTATATCGAGCATGTATAAAACACGGATTCCACGGTCGCGATGAATAGCCAAACCCACATCCCTAGACCCCTACGAGAGCGGAAAGTAACACTGCCAATTCTAGGGTTAGGAGACCCGGTCTCGACTCCTCGAGATGGCCTCCTACTGGACCCTAGAACCCGGTTACTTGTGCTCCCCTCCTTGGGTCTATCTAATGCGGAAAAGTAAATAATATACAATGGTGACATCAACCTCAACCCGGAAGTGCCCTAATAAAAGAATATTACATACAATGAATTTTACATGAATGAAAATAAAAACCCTCATCTCACATAAAACACCCGGCTATTCAGAACACGACAATCCAATATAACATATCACAGCAACACATAATATCTCATATCATCAACGTAAGCAAGTATGCGTATCCCGATTGTCGTTGAGGTAAAGCAACGAAGCAGGCAATACCCCACATACTACACTTACAGTCGCATTAAAGAATGCGAAAAACTACAACATTTGGAATCCATAATCTCCTTAGACAACGTAAACCCGAAATATCACATATTACGGATTTCATGCCTAACTATATGAATTCCACATATTGTATCCCAATCACAGAATATCAAGACGATGTATAACGTTTCGATCGAATCAACATACACTCACAAATTACCCCCGTGAGCTCAACACTTGAGCAAAGTCAAAACACTCAAAAACCGTGCCAAAGTGTCTATGGTCCAGTCGTAGAAGGAATTAACCAACGCCTCACCTATGACACCACGGAACTACGGCAAACCCGAAGGTTCGAACGTGGTTCTGTGGGCATAGAATCGAGTTAAGGTTATTATAGTTTTCTAGGGGGTCCATAGGGGTACTTGCACGATTTTACGAATATAATCAACTTCGGAAAATTACAACACTTGGAAATTTCAGCGGGGTACAAAATGTGGTGTGCGAAGTTCGATCGAACTGCTAAAAATAGTCAAGGTTACTAATACAGTGTTAAATAATATGACTACGAAGCACTACGAATTAGCCCCAGGTCAAATAATCATCACATGAAAATTGGGCTAAACAAACAATACTAGAAACCCCAAAATGAAGCCAAAAGAGCACAAAAGAAATACGGGGAGCAGAAGAGGCAGGGGGGCTGGCTAGGCCGGAATCCCTATCTTGGTGCTCGGCCAAAATCCGAGAACCAGCCCCCGTATTTCACCCATGTTCTTATTTTGGCCCATACTGCATTCTGCAGCTGTTCGAAAAAATTTTAGAGGACTTTTTTGAAAATTTACAGAGAGCAAAATGGAAGGTTTCAAATATTGTATTTCGGAGTGGATTTCGTTTTCGTATTTGTTTTAACACCGTATCTAGAATTCTAGTTTGGCTCTGATACCACTGTTGGGGTTCCCTTGCACCTAGTCTAGGGTTTGGTAGCAACACTCATGGAGCTTTAAAATTTAGAGGGATGCAAAGCTAGCAAACCATGAATCTTTACTAGAATTTCTAGGGTAACAAGTTTGTATCACATACAAACAACTAAAGAGATTAGGATTACAACCTTTGTAGTCCGTTCCTTCGCTTCATAAGCTCCATGTTGAGGTGTCACGACCCGAAATTGCACGTGACTGGCCCTTGAATCATTTGAAGTCTATAGGACCTCATCTAATTCAAGTAAGCCAAAATCCCCAAAATCTAAAACCATTTTAAATAATAAATGAAGGAAAATTATTTTTAAAGAAGTGAAGAAAACATGTTTTAAAAACAAGGTTTTTAAATAAGTAAGCCGAATATGCATTTTTAAAACCCCAAGTCTTTTTTGAAAATTTCGGCAGAGTTTCCTTTGTAAATACTGGCCCCGAACGGGGTATAACATGAATAATATATACATCAAATAAAAGGCATCCCCAAGCGGGAGCTAGCTCTTCGTCAATCGACAATCACAAACTCGCAAGCAATATAATATACAACGCCGAAGGGCGAGGATCAAAACTCAAAAGGAAACTCAAAATCATTAAGAAAACCATAATACTATAACGTGCGACTCTAAGGTCGAAATAAATATACAAGTCTGGTTTTCTAAGTCTGAAACAATATACAAGTTTGGTTGATGGAATTACTAGATACAACTGATTAAAATAAATACAAGGGTGGGCACGATGCGAGTGAACACACCTACCAAAGCAATCACCCTGAAAGGAAGCAGTGTGCTAGAAAAGACGCAATGAAACCTGTACGGCAAAACCTGTAAGAACTGTGTCACAATAGGGGTGAGTTGCCAACTCGTGAGTAGAAAACATCACAGAGCAGAAATCGTATGTATGACTCAATCCTAAGTCAATACGATCAGTAATAATGTATATCCTCAATATGATAAATTCTGAAGCATGAAAAGGTGACAAGGGTAAACATCTATACCTAAGTGTAATCCCATGTGCTCGTGTCTGTGCCTCAGGTAGCAACATATTAAAAATATGAGGTATGATCAATGTAATCAACATGAATCAATGTCGACTATATCATGAAGTCTATAAGTATGTGGATATCATCCAACTATGAAATCATTGTCTGTATGCATGTGGATTCCGTCCATGTGTTAACCAATGACGCAAAACATCATGCATGTAAATATCATAAAGCATATGCATGAAGGTATGAGGATATAAATCAATGTGTGTCCCTCGTGACACATCAAATCATGGAACCTGAGTGTCTAGCATCGACACTCGAAAAAATCATGAAACTTGTGCCCAGCATCGGTACGTAAATCCTCATATATATAGGGCTCCGTTAGTCCGGATCGTCCCACGGGCTCCGTCTGCGGAATCGGCCCTCGGCCCTGGCAGTACGGGTCGGCCCGTATCCATCTCTTAACTCCGGTCGGTATCCTCCGGATATCCGCTGAGCTCAAATACAATCACCGGTAGGTAGTAGTCCCTCTTCCATGCTCACCGTCTACTGCACAACGATCCGTTCTCACCCCGGGGTACCATACCGGGCCCACCGTGAACCCGCAATCGGCCTCATCTGCCTCCTCGAATTGGGTTTCACATGTCACACTCAGAACCGAGAAAACACATGGTGGACGCACTGAAATATCATATCAAGAGAAACCGGGTTTTTAAAACATTACATGCTTTCTTTTGAAATAGCCACGGTTCTCAAATCCAACAATCTCATGAATACAGCATATCTCAATGCGTAAAATCATAAAGCATGATGTATGCTACATATAACAGAAATATTAGCATATCCGTATATCATGCAACATGGAATAGTAATATGCACATATCAAAGGAAAACCGCTCTTTCAAATGAATCCAGTTTTAAAATATATCTTGCGGTTCCCAAATCTCTAAAATCAAGCCAGAATCATCAATGTATGTGCAAATATGTATGTATGCAAGTATGTGTGTACCATATGTCTGTGCGCCAATATGTCATACAAGGTGTCACGTCCCGAAAGTACGGAACATGACCGACACTTAAACTACGAAACGTCTCGAGACGTACAAAATCTAAGTAAGCCGAAAACCCAGAAATCCAAACCAAGAAAACTAGTAGAGTGAAGGAAAAACAACTTAAAACAAGTAGTTTTAATAGCATAAGCCGAATTATGCGTTTTTTTTAATAAAAACATCAAGTATTTCTTGAAAATTTCGGCAGAGTCTCCTTTGTAAATACTGGCCCCCAAACGGGATACAACATGAATAGTATGCGAAATCAAAAAAAGGCATCCCAAAGCGCGAGCTAGCTCTTCGTCAATCGACGGTCACAACCACACGAGCAATATAATATACAACGCCAAGGGCGATGATCAAAACTCAAAAGGAAACTCAAAACAGCAAGAAATCCGTAGAAATACAACGCACGACTCTAAGGTCGAAAGACTAACATCACTGGTCTCTATCTCAAAATAAATACATGTTTGGTTGATGGAACTTCTAGATACAACTGAATAATATACAATGTATAATGATGGGTACGATACAAATAAACCCACCTACTAGCAAGTCACCCGAAAGAAGAAGTGCCAGCAAAGCCGTAATGAAACCTGTACGGCAAAACCAGCAAGGAACTGTGGCACAACGGGGGTGAGTTGCCAACTCGTGGGTAGAAAAACATCTACGAACAGAAACCGCATGAACAACACAAACCTGGGTCAACGATCATAATATATCCTCAAATATATATAACATGCAGCCTATAATAATGATTAGGGTAATATCTAACCCGAGTGTAATCCCATGTGCCCGTGTCAGTGCCTCAGGTAGCAATATATCGTTTGGATGATGTATGAATGCATGAAACAGAATGCATGTACTGAATAAAACTGCTTTCATAAATCAGTGAGATTTCTGTAATTTAAAAATGAGGTACCATAAATGAAATCAGCATAAAACAGTGCCCTGCATCGACACAAAACAAGTGTCCAAATATCTCGATATCTCTGTGTCACAATCTATGTACCTAAATATCTCAAAATCTCAATGTCTCAATCACGATATCTAGGGCGCCGTCAGTCCAGACCGGCCCATACAATCCATCTCAAGACTACGACGGTATCCTCTGGATATCCGACGCGTCGGGTAAAATCACCGGTCGGTAGTGCTCCCCTGCCAGGCTCAACGTCAACAAAACGATCCTCTTGCCCTGGGGTAGCACACCGGGCCCACCATGTACCCGAAACGGTTCCTCCACTCCTCGAATCGGGTCTCGAATTCCATCAGCAAACTCATGGTGGACGACTCATACATCATGGGGAAAAACCACACTTTTTATTTAAAAAGAGAGAAAGCAGTTTATATAAGTTTTGCAGTCCCCCCCCACAAATCCAGAAAATCTCATGAAAATCCGAATCCAAATCATCAATAGCATGTAAAACCATGAATATAGGCATAAGAATCCATGAATGCGGCATAAAAATGAATAACAGTATGCATGAAGTGACAAGTAATAACTACAATGTTAAGCTGGCATATAAGGCAGGTACACTAATATCATGTCAAATTACTAACTAACAAGCTAAGTCAAGCAATAATAGTTTCTAAGGTGTACGTGACATGGCAATTACCGATGAAGATGTGTGTGAGCCGGCAAGTAAGTGTACGTGGTACATACGCATCATCGGTAATGGTGCTGGTGTCCTAACAGTATGATATCAATAATGCAATAAGAAATTATAATATAAGTATGCGATGCGGAGAGAACAGCAATAATGAGCGGGAGCTGAATACTAGACACAACGACAACTAAAATGGGCTAACAACTACACTAAACTATAGGGCTGAGCTATCAAGCTAAACAAAAGGTAAGGAAACCGCCTAACACCTTAGTGGATACATATGTATATATATATATTAGTCGGTGATCCCGCCTCGATAATATCACATCCGATACCATATCTATAGTCCAATATTCCCAAGTCAAGAGTGCGGATCAAACATCAATATATAGCTCGTACGTAAATCCGTCGTACGGCATCCCAAATCTGGGTACGGGTCAATATCACATTCATCATACTATTCATCTGCTATCCTCTTTATCAAATATCATGATCGGGGTATTGATCTACGTCTAGTACAATACTGATACCGCCTAAGTATGCATGCACATGTGTGAAACACTACGTCAAGGACCCGCTACAACGTCATGTCGTATCTCAAATACGAACCCGGCCATATCACCGATCTCACGGCCTCAAATCAAATCTCATCGACTCATCTCAAATCCCAAGTACTATCCTCATCATCTATGCATGTGTATATGAATGTATATATGCATAGACCCATACCTACGTGTATATACATATATACACATCCCTATCTACGCACAAGAAAGTAATGTATGCAAGTCCGTGTGTGCGTATGTGGGTATAACAACTACTCTAGGGTTTCGCAACTAACCCAAAGCTAATCCATGAACACATAATCATATCATGAATAAACATTCTCTTATCATAAAACACCTATATAAACATATATATATGAACTATACTACGGACTGCGGGGGTGCTATACGCCATCCACCCGACTTCTCCCCGTAGATATAAATCTACTCACCTGGTCCTCGCTCGCCGGTGCCGACGTCGTCACGTGCTTGCTTGTCGTCTCGAAGTCCACATGGGGTACCTACATATCATAACGCACCATATCGCGTTAAAACCAAATTCGAAATCGAAACGGCATACGAAAATCAAATCGGCACGCATATCACGCATAGGTCAAAATCTATCGCCCACGCATGCAAGAATAGCCAAACCAACCCTCGATGTCGATGTACAAACGTCAAACCATCGAGAAAACCCAAACACACTCATTTGCGCATCCACGAACACTAACTATAATATAAAATAGGTTAAAATTCACAAAAACCCCAAATTCACCTTAAAAGCCATTTTTCCGAAAATCTAGCATGCAAAAATTACCCGTTTTAGTACAAAACTCGACGTTTAAACAAATCTAGTGGCCATAATACTTATTAAATATCTTAAATAAGTCATAAAAATAATTTCCATAATTTAATCCCAATAAATTTCATTAACCCTAAAATTCTAGTTTACAATATACCCAAATTTTAACAATTTATAGAAAAAATGCACAAACAAAAATTTAGCTTGGATTTTCATGAACTAAAAGCATTAAACCACTCAATATAATATTTATAATGACATGAAACCTTAATTTGAATTTTATCTCACAAGAATACAATTATTTTAAAAACCTAGTTTACAATTTATATAAATATCACAATTTAAATCAACAAAAAGCAAATTAGCAACTTAATTTGATTTAGCAAAATATTAATATGGCAAATACCTCCCACAACCATAGTCTCACAACACAAAACCCTAACTAGATTTTTCACAAACCCTAATCTAAATCTTCTCTTGCAAACCCACAACTTCAATTAAACCGAAATTAAGCACCTAACAAGCTTCAATAAGGAATTTAAACCAAAAAGAACAATGGGTAAAAAGTTATACCTCACAGCCATGAATCAAACTACAAATCTATACCTCCAATTTGAAATCCTTGACCAAGATCCATGCTAGATATGCAAGTGAGAAATGAGTAGGAGTTGGATTTTGATTTCGGTGAAGTTTTACTTGAGTTTTTGACAATTTTTTTGATGGAAAAGAGAGGAGAAGAAGGAAGGGGGGGCTGCTGTTGGGGTGTGGATTTTCAGCCAAAAATTGGAGGGGGTGAGGGAGGAGAGAGAGTGAGGTGGAGAAAGTGTTGAAAAAGTCAAAGTCCACCCTTTTACTTTTTTATTTTTCTTTTCTCTTGAAAGTGAGGTGATTGGAGAGAGAGAGAGAGGGAGGGGCTGTCAAGTGGGGCCGGCCACATCGGGAGGGGGAGAGAGGGTGAGGTGTGGGTGTGTGGGTCAGGGAAAAGATAAATGTATTACCCCAATTTCCATTAACACTAATTTCGCTAATTAAGCCCTTTTTCTTCGATATTTTCTAAACCGTTTTGGCAAACCATTTAATTACAAAAACCACATGATAAAATTTTGTTTAATGTGTTATGATGCACAAAATTTGTTTCAACTCATTCCGATTTGTAATTTTCCCCAATTAAATGTATTAGTGACGCCTTATAATAATATTAAAATAATTAATTTAGGAAAAATTTTCAGAAAATTTGAAATTTCACTGATGGCTCGATAAACACCAATTAATAGAAATTACATAGCTAGAATATGTATATTTAATTTTATAATAAAGATATTTGTATTTTGACTTTTTACGGAAAACCCCTTATTTTACCGATTTTCCGAAATTTCACCGAAACGATTTTCAAAACGTTACAATATTCCCCCTTAAAGAATTTCGGTCTCCGAATTTAAATTAAAACTCGCCCCAAATACTAAAACATCTAAGCCAAAACCATCAAGTCGTCGGGGCTCCGAAATCGTAAATACATAAAACAAATCGTAGCGCAACGCATGCGCATGAAAAATGAGCAGATAACTCAAAATCAAAACTCCGTCAAGCATCCCGCAATCATCGGAGTCATGATAAAGACACAAATTTCAAATCCAATACAAAACCAATATGATATAACTCGAAACTATACACGTAAATATCAAATCTATATATGTAAATATTTGAATGGAATGCATGTTAAATCTCTTAAAGTCGTTGTGCAATGCGCATAACACTGCACAATGGAGGACGTCTATCATAAGAAAATAATCATATACATATATACCTTTTGTTTGAACTGTACGTTCCGCCATTTTGGGAAACAATTTGGAAGGGTTTTCTTGTTTTAAACGTTTCGTGTCATATCAGACACGTTGGTAAATACTGAGACTATAGCTCGATTTTTGGAATTCCCTTCGATAGCTATCAATGCATGCAAAATACATTCAGGTGCTGTCCTCTGACTAGTCCTGCTCAGTACGAAAACACATAGCAAATATCATAAAAACGTACTTCTCTATAAGAAATCAATCCCAAAATATGCATACGAATACTACGTGTGTCTGGTGCGCACGGAAATCAAAATCCATATATTGGCCAACATGTGCACAGAAACAAGATCTAAGTGCATCGGGTGTGCACGAAACATCTGTCATAGGCAACGTGGGTGCCTGACAGCAAAATCAGGTGCATCTGACATGCACGAAGAATCTCGATTTAGTGCATATGGTGTGCACCAAAATCGTACCTCAAAACATGCGCCCAACATGCGTGAAAATCCAAATCAGGTGCATCCATCGTGCACGAAATCGTGAAATCCGATATCAAGCTCCGAACATGCGCAAAATCCAATCAGGTGCACAAGGTGCATAAAACAAATATCGAACATCACAATTGAAATCGAAGTCCAGTGCATCTAAATGCACAACATACGTAACACTGCACTACAAGCATATATGAACTATACCGAGTGCAAAAACCAAATCGTGTGCGTACATACGTACAAAATCAACTCGACTGTATGAAACCCATAAAATCATAAACATGAGAAACCAAGGCACGAAAAAGATATCAAGTGCAACAACTGTGCAAAAATCGTAAATACTCAGCAGGTGCAACCATGGTCCATGAAGACAAATATCATGAAACTCAATCACCAAAATCAATCATGAGAATAGATCGCCCAAAATACGCAAAATCAAGTATGGCGGAATAGTCCCGCTCAAGCACATCCTCCAAGAATCTCTGGCCAACTACCGTGGTCACTCATAGCATGTCTCGTCGACGATCCTGAACTCTGGCCTGCCGGTGTGCATAACATGACCACTCCTGGGTCCAAGTCTTCTCGTAATTTATTCCAGAAAGGTCCTATCGAAATCTCTCCCAAATCTCGTTTCTGCCGAACTGTCCGGAAGTCATCGTCCCTTACTAGATCTGTTCTCGTTCCGGAACGGCTGCATACTCATCACGACTCCTTCTGGAAGGTATATCCAAGTACAATGCCTCGGCATGCATATCGCATCTCTGATGTCGGCGGAGTGGAACGTCGTCTCATCAAGATCCGGTACGAACCTCTTACTCCACTTTCTCTAATGTCGACTGCTTCGGACTCGTCTCGTTGTGGCTGCATGGACTGAGCTCCAACGGCTATCCTCGTATCTGGAGTCTCCCAAGAAATGCATCTCACCACCTAGCATCCGAATGAAGTCGAACCATCCGATCGATTCATCAAAACCTCATAATCCCCCAAGAGCTCAACATCTTGGGTACAGTTTAATAGTATCGAGTACGTACCACAGCATCGATGGTCCAGCTGTAGAAGGGCAAACCCATGCCTCACTAATGGCGCCGCGGAACTGCCGCAAACCCTAAGGTTCAAAGGCTTTCACACGGTCATTAAGTCGAGTTAGGGTTTCATTCTTCTAGAGGGTCCATAGAATTGCCTGCATGTCTTACCGAATACTTTAAACTTGGAATAATAGGTTTCTGACATTCGATCGTCTCTGTCGACTCTCAACGTCTCCGCGTGAAGTCATCTCTAGCTAGAATCAATCCATCTGATGACCTCGCATCGGGGTAGCGAACGAATGACATGTCCTAGTCATTCATCCTCGGTGACTAGCGACCTTCTGTCATCTCTTCGTACAACTCGTACAGCAATAGCTCCAACATCTGGGGCGATATCTCGTCGTTCGCAGCAATAACGGGCTCACTCTTCTGCACGCTGAACCGTGCCTCAATCATCATGAATAGGCAATATATCAATGGTCATCAAAATCTGGCTGTCCTCTATCAGTGGCTCAATCCTCTACTGCAAATCGGCACGTCCGAGTAATCTCATACAGCAATCCACCCAACGCTCGTGGCGCGAAAACACAATGAAAAGACACTTCTCTGCAATCGTGTGTCGCCGGAATCATGCCCTGGTCAGTCCTCGTTCTTGACAAGCTCATGCTGACCGCAACTCTAGCCGTAGCTCTCCCTTCCCGTAATCGTGGCAGCAAAACCATAACTGGTACCGATGAGGCTAGATCAGGAATGAATATGATACTGAGCAAAGAAATGTATATCCTAAGGCTCCTTAAGTGGAGTAGCATATCGTAAGTATGCCGCGGAACATACCCACGGCACGTCACTCTACTTTAGTCACATATTCCATCAACCAAGGGTCATCCTACGCTCCGAAGGTAAAACCTAACGCTTTGATACCAACTTTGTCACGTCCCGAAAGTACAGAACATGACCGGCACTTAAACTACGAAACGTCTCGAGACGTACGTAATCTAAGTAAGCCGAAAACCCAGGAATCCAAACCAAGAAAGTAGTAGAGTGAAGGAAAAACAACTTAAAACAAGTAGTTTTAATATCATAAGCCGAATTATGCGTTTTTTTATAAAAACATCAAGTATTTCTTGAAAATTTCGGCAGAGTCTCCTTTGTAAATACTGGCCCCCAAACGGGATACAACATGAATAGTATACGAAATCAATAAAAAGGCATCCCCAAGAGGGAGCTAGCTCTTCGTCAATCGACGGTCACAACCACACAAGCAATATAACATACAACGCCAAGGGCGAGGATTAAAACTCAAAAGGAAACTCAAAACAGCAAGAAATCCATAGAACGCGTGACTCTAAGGTTGAAAGAATAACATCACTGGTCTCTATCTCAAAATAAATACATGTTTGGTTTATGGAACTTCTAGATAAAACTGAATAATAATATACAATGTATAATGATGGGTACGATACAAATAAACCCACCCACTAGCAAGTCACCCGAAAGAAGCAGTGCCAGCAAAGCCGTAATGAAACCTTTACGGCAAAACCTGCAAGGAACTGTTGCACAACGGGGGTGAGTTGCCAACTCGTGAGTAGAAAAACATCTACGAACAGAAACCGCATGAACAACGCAAACCTAGGTCAACGATCATAATATATCCTCAAATATATATAACATGCAGCCTATAACAATGATTAGGGTAAATATCTAACCCGAGTGTAATCCCATGTGCCCGTGTCTATGCCTCAGATAGCAATATATCGTATGGATGATGTATGAATGCATGAAACAGAATGCATGTACTGAATAAAATTGCTTTCATAAATCAGTGAGATTTCTGTATTTTAAAAATGAGGTACCATAAATAAAATCAACATAAAACAGTGCCCAGCATCGACACAAAACAAGTGTCCAAATATCTCGATATCTCTGTGTCACAATCTCTGTACCTCAATATCTCAAAATTTCAACGTCTCAATCAGAATATCTAGGGCGCCATCATTCTAGACCGGCCCCTACCACCATCTCAAGACTATGACGGTATCCTCCGGATATCCGACGCGTCGGGTAAAATCACCGGTCGGTAGTGCTCCCCTGCCAGGCTCAACATCAACAACACGATCCTCTTGCCCCGGGGTACCGCACCGGGCCCACCATGTACCCGAAACGGTTCCTCCACTCCTCGAATCGGGTCTCGAAATCCAATAGCAAACTCATGGTGGACGACTCATACATCATGGGGAAAAACCGCACTTTTTATTTAAAAATAAAGAAAGCATTTTATATAGGTTTTGCGGTCCCCCCCCCCAAATCCAGAAAATCTCATGGAATTCCGAATCCAAATCATCAATAGCATGTAAAACCATGAATATAGGCATAAGAATCCATAAATGCGGCATAACAATGAATAACAGTATGCATGAAGTGACAAGTAATAACTATAATGTTAAGCTGGCATATAAGGCATGTACACTAATATCATGTCAAATTACTAACTAACAAGCTAAGTCAAGCAATAATAGTTTCTAAGGTGTACGTGACATGGCAATTACCGATGAAGATGTGTGTGAGCCGGCAAGTTAGTGTACGTGGTACATACGCATCATCGGTAATGGTGCTGGTGTCCTAACAGTATGATATCAACAATGCAATAAGAAATTATAATATAAGTATGCGATGCGGAGTGAACAACAATAATGAATGGGAGTTGAATACTAGACACAACGACAACTAATATGGGCTAACAACTACACTAAACTATAGGGCTGAGCTATCAAGCTAAACTAAAGGTAAGGAAACCGCCTAACACCTTAGTCGATACATATGTATGTATAAATATATATATATATATATATATATATATATATATATATTAGTCGGTGATCCCGCCTCGATAATATCATATCCGATACCATATCTATAATCAAATATTCCCAAGTCAAGAGTGCGGATCAAACATCAATATATAGCTCGTACGTAAATCCGTTGTACAGCATCCCAAATCTGGGTACGGGTCAATATCACTTTCATCATACTATTCATCTCGTATCCTCTTTATCAAATATCATGATCGGGGTACTGATCTACGTCTAGTACAATACTGATACCGCCTAAGTATGCATGTACATGTGTGAAAAACTACGTCAAGGACCCGCTACAACGTCATGTCGTATCTCAAATACGAACCCTGCCATATCACCGATCTCACGGCCTCAAATCAAATTTCATCGACTCATCTCAAATCCCAAGTACTATCCTCATCATCCATGCATGTGTATATGAATGTATATATTCATAGTCCACACGCGTATATACATATATACACATCCCCATCTACACACAAGAAAGTAATGTATGCAAGTCTGTGTGTGCGTATGTGGGTATAACAACTACTCTAGGGTTTCGCAACTAACCCAAAGCTAATCCATGAACACATAATCATATCATGAATAAACATTCTCGTATCATAAAACACCTATATAAACATAAATATATGAACTATACTGCGGACTGCGGGGGTGCTATACGCCATCCACCCGACATCTCCCCGTAGATATAAATCTACTCACCTGCTCCTCGCTAGCCGGTGCCAACGTCGCCACGCGCTTTCTTGTCGTCTCGAATTCCACATGGGGTACCTACATATCATAACGCACCGTATCGCATTAAAACCAAATTCGAAATCGAAATGGCATACGAAAATCAAATCGGCACGCGTATCACGCATAGGTCAAAACCTATCGCCTACGCATGCAAGAATAGCCAAACCAACCCTCGATGTCGATGTACAAACGTCAAACCATCGAGAAAACTCAAACACACTCATTTACGCATCCACAAACACTAACTATAATATAAAATAGGTTAAAATTCACAATAACCCCAAATTCACCTTAAAAATCATTTTTCCGAAAATCTAGCAAGCAAAAATTACCTGTTTTAGTACAAAACTCGACGTTTAAACAAATCTAGTGGCCATAATAATTATTAAATATCTTTAATAAGTCATAAAAACAATTTCCATAATTTAATCCCAATAAATTTCATTAACCCCAAAATTCTAGTTTACAATATACCCAAATTTTAACAATTTATTGCAAAAATGCACAAACAACAATTTAGCTTGGATTTTCATGAACTAAAAGCATTAAACCACTCAATATAATATTTATAATAACATGAAACCTTAATTTGAATTTTATCTCACAAGAATACAATTATTTTAAAAACCTAGTTTACAATTTATATAAATATCACAATTTAAATCAACAAAAAGAAAGTTAGCAACTTAATTTGATTTAGCAAAATATTAATATGGCAAATACCTCCCACAACCATAGTCTCACAACACAAAACCCTAACTAGATTTTTCACAAACCCTAATCTAAACCTTCTCTTGCAAACCCACAACTTCAATTAAACCGAAATTAAGCACCTAACAAGCTTCAATGAGGAATTTAAACCAAAAAGAACAATGGGCCAAAAGTTATACCTCACAACCATGAATCAAACTACAAATCTATACCTCCAATTTGAAATCCTTGCACCAAGATCTATGCTAGATAGGCAAATGAGAAATGGGTAGGTGTTGGATTTTGATTTCGGTGAAGTTTTACTTGATTTTTTGATAATTTTTTTGATTGAAAAGAGAGTAGAATAAGGAAGGGGGGCTGCTGTTGGGGTGTGTATTTTCGGCCAGAAATTGGAGGGGGGTGAGGGAGGAGAGAGAGTGAGGTGGATAAAGTGTTGAAAAAGTCGAAGTCCGCCCATTTACTTTTTTCTTTTTCTTTTCTTTTCTTTTCTCTTGAATGTGAGGTGATTGGAGAGAGAGAGAGAGAGGGAGGGACTTTCAAGTGGGGCCAGCCACATGGGGAGGGAGATAGAGGGTGAGGTGTGGGTGTGTGGGTTAGGGAAAAGATAAATGTATTACCCCAATTCCCATTAACACTAATTTCGGTAATTAAGCCCTTTTTCTTCGATATTTTCTAAACCGTTTTGGAAAACCATTTAATTTCAAAAACCACATGATAAAATTTTGTTTAATGTGTTATGATGCACAAAATTTATTTCAACTCATTCCAATTTGTAATTTTCCCTAATTAAATGTATTAGTGACGGCTTAAAATAATATTAAAATAATTAATTTCGGAAATTTTTTTAGAAAATTTGAAATTTCACCGGTGGCTTGATAAACACCAATTAATAGCAATTACATAGCTAGAATATATATATTTAATTTTATAATAAAGATATTTGTGTTTTGACTATTTACGGGACCCCCCCTTATTTTACCGATTTTCCGAAATTTCACCGAAACGATTTTCAAAACGTTACACAAGGAGTCATACCCTGATGCAACAATCCTACTGTGTAGTGATATGGCAATTATCGATGATGAAGTGTGTGAGCCGGCAAGTAGGTGTACGTGGAACATACGCATCATCGATAATGGTGCTGGTGTCCTGACAGCATGTGTTTAATATAATAACAATCACATTTACCCATGCAATGCGATGTGAATATCAAGAATATGTGGAAATAATATAATAAACGCAACAGTGAAGAGTTTACATCAATATATACATGTCATACAGTTTTGCCATTTGAAATAAGACGAATCAGGGTTTTTAGAAAAATAAGGGCTACGATGCTTTTTTCTATAGAAAAGATGCGTCTTTTGAAAATATCCGTAGAATCCCTTTGCCTGTCTTTAAAATTCTCACGATTCGTTTGTTTTGAAATAGGTATGACTCGGGTCTAGTCTAACATCTACTAAGTACTACAGAACTAAACGAACAGTCTAACCGAAAAGGTAAAGGAAACCGCCTAAATCTGAGTCGATATATATAAATATAATAGTAGGTGATCCCGCCTCAATAGTATCACATACGATACAATATACAATATGACATCCTCGAGTCAAGAGTGCAGATCTATCATCAATATATAGCTCTTACGTAAATCCATCGTACGACAACCCAAATCTGGGTACGGGTCGAATCTCACATTTTATCTCATCAATTATCTGGTATCCTTATCATCATATCACATGAACAGGGGTACCGATCTAGGTCTAGTACAAGCTGATACTATCTATAAATATATGTGTGCGTGTATGAAAATACACGCCTAAAAGCCCGCTAAAATCTCATGTCGTATCTCCTAATACGAACCACATCATACCACCGATCTCGTGGCACCATTCCTAAACTCATCGACTCATCTCCAAATATCATCCACTATCCTCACTATCCAAGTGTAGGTATACGTGTATATATACATACCTCGTCCCATACCTAAGTGTGTGGATATATATATATCTATCCCCATATACGCACAAGTATAACAGTAAGCATGTGAGTGTGTGTGAGTGTAAACCTATTCTAGGGTTCGCGACTAAGAAGCTATACTAGTTCACTTCTAATAACCCTATTCTAACCATGAACACCTAATCATATCTTGAATATCCATGTCACACATAAAATATATCATAAAAATATATAGTATATATATAGCATACTATTCATCGAACTGCGGGGGTGCTATACGCCATCCACCCGACTTCCCCCGTAGATATAATCTACTCACCTTGCTTCTTGTGTGCCGATGCCGATGTCGCCATCTTCATCTTCAACGTCCCGACATCACGTGGGGTACCTACATATATAATCCAATCATAAATGCGTATTAAAATCACATCGGAAAACCAAAAACGGCACACGCTGCGCTCATAGGTAAAAACCTATAGCCTCGCATGCAAACACGACCAATAACCCTAGTCGTTGACGTTCAAACGCCACCCGACAGAAAAGATTATCAAATACCAAAATCCATGTTAAATCAAGTCGTAAAACAATGCGCCAACACATGAAAATGATCCCAGATTCTACCCTAGGTCAAATCAGCCAATTTTGCATATGCCAAGGGTTAAATTTACTAGAGATAAGGCCCTGAAACAAAAACGAACCACTTTCAAACTGCTCTGGCCGCAAATTACGGCCAGAAAGAATTAATTTGCGGCATAGAGGAGAGGGTAGGGGCTAGGGTTTTGGTGGTACACTCCAGGTTGCCTGCACATCACTCTGTGTTTGCTAAATAATTTTCAAAGGCTCCGGGTGTTAGCAGATTTCATAATACACTCTAAGAATCCAAAATTCGTCTGATATCGGGTTTCGAAGTCCGCTAAAATGGGTTCTAGTCTCTTGTTTAGGTCTCCAATCAATCACCAAAGGGGTTGTGTATCCTCTACTAGTCTTAATTTCACCTTTAGGTTCAATTAAAACCCTAATCCTCAACTCAAGTTTTCAAACTTCCCAAAACCACACAATATCGGTTCTAAATTAACATGGATGTAAAAACAATGGAAATACTAGGCTAATGGTTAAGAGAATACCTCATTTGGCAACTCAAGAAAATTCTTGAGTTGCCCCAAGTGTCCAAAATGCAAGCTTTCTTGGTCTAATTTGTTTCTAGTGAGCTCATGCACATTTTTAATGAAGTGGATATTAAGTTTTGAGATTTTTTTAATGGTATTTGAGAGGATGAAGAGTGGGGAGGGAGTGAAGACAGCAGCAGTAGCAGCAAGGGTGTGGGAGAGGAGAGGAGATAAAGAAGAAATGAAGTAATAGGAGCTTGGTCCAATGTTTGACCCCTCACCCTCACACTCTCTCTCATGCCCATCCCTCCATTCTTTATTCATATCCCTTTTCTTTTCTTTTCTTTTCCGTTTCTTTTCTTCTCTTTAATTTAAAACCATGCATGATAAAAAGAAGAAAGCATGAGAGAAAAAGTAACAAGTGCTAAAAAGACATGTGCATGTTTTGCACAAAAGAAGCTTAATGCGCGATTAGCGATATTCAATCGCGATTATCACTAAATAGCGTATAATTAATCATAAAAACTTATAATTTGCTTATATAACATAAAACACTCTCTTTTTAGTAATTTCCATAATTTTCCAAATTTTTTCCCAATTTATCGGTATTTAATTATACCGCCTTATTAAAATATTCAATATAATATTATTTAATTATAAAAATTCCCAAAAATAATATTTTATTTTTTTGGAAATGTTACAATCTTCCCCCCTTACAGAAATTCGGTCCCCGAATTTAAATTTAAGCCCCTCGAATACTAAAACATTTCAGTAAAAAGTCCAAGTCGTCGGGGTTCCGAAATCATCAATACATAAAACGCATCATAGCGCAATGCATACGCATGAACAATGAGCAGATAACTCAAAATCAAAACTCCGTCAAGCATCTCGCAATCATCGGAGTCATGGTGAAGACACAAATGTCAAATCCAATACGAAAACCAATATGATATAAATCAGAACTATACATATAAACATCAAATTTATACATGTAGATATCTGAAGGAAATGCATGCCAAACCTTTTTAAGTCGATGTGTGATGCGCATAACACTGCACAGTGGCGGACGTCTATTGTAAGAAAATAATCATATATGTATATATCTTTCGTTTAATATGTACGTTTCGCCGTTTCGAAATCAATTTAGAAGGGTTTCCTTGTTTTAAACGTTTCGTGTCATATCAGACACGTTGGTAAATACTGAAACTATAGCTCCCTTTTTGGAAATCCCTTCGATAACTATCAATGCATTCAAAAATATATCCAGGTACTCTCCTCTGACTAGTCCTGCCCAGTACGTAAATAAATAGCAAATATCATAAAAACATACTGCTCCATAAGAAATCAATCCCAAAATGTGCATAAGAATGCTACGTGCGTCTGGTGCGCACGGAAATCAAAATCCGTATATGTGCCATACATGTGCACAGAAATAACATCTAAGTGCATCGGGGGTGCACGAAACATCTGTCAAGGGCAACGGGTGTGCCTGACAGCAATATCAGGTGCATCTGATATGCACAAAGAATCCGATTTAGTGCATATGGTGTGCACCAAAATCGCATCTCAAATCATGCGCCCAACATGAGCGAAAATCCAAATCAGGTGGATCCATCATGCACGAATCACGAAATCTAATATCAAGTACCGAATCATGCGCAAAAATCCAATCAGGTGCACAAGGTGCACAAAACAAATATCGAGTATTGCTATCGAAATCGACGGTATACAACACATCTCAAATCCAAATCAGGTATACCGTGGTATCAAATCTCACAACCATGTACATCAGCGTGCACAAAATCTAATCAAAACACTAAAAGTGCATGAAAACTATGCCGTAAGCATAAGTCAAATCATATGCATGCCCTAGGCATGAAGTCAAAAGCAATACCTCAAATAACATCAAACCGAAGTAATGTGCAACTATATTGCACAAAATACGTATTACTGCACTGCAAGCATATGTGAACTATACTGAGTGCAAAAAACAAATCGTGTGCGTACCATAAGCACAAAATCAACTCAACTGTATGAAACCCATGAAATCATAAACATGTGCAGCCAAGGCACACAAACGATATCCCGTGCGATAACTGTGCACAAATCATAAATCAACACAACGGTGTATAAATCATATCTTAAGTGCAATACTATGCATAAAATATAAATAGCCAGTAGGTGCAACCATGGTGCACGAAAACAAATATCATGAAACTCAGTCACCAAGACCAAATCATGCGAAAAGATCGCCCAAAATACCGAAATCAAGTATGGCGGAATAGTCCCGCTCAAGCGCATCCTCCAAGAATCTTTGGCCAACTGTCATGTTCACTCATAGCATGTCTCATCGACGATGCCCAACTCTGGCCAGCTGGGTGTGCGCAATATGACCGCTCCTTGGTCCAAGTCTTCTCGTCTAGTATTCCAGAAAGGTCCTGTCGAGGTCTCCCTCAAATCTCGTTTCTGCCGAATTGCTCGAAAGTTACCACCCTTTACTATATATGTTTCTTGTTCCGGAACGGCTGCATTCTTATTGAATCAACCATGCCCGATTTAAAATATATACGTGCCGAACAACCCTAACCAAGATCTTTAAACTAGAGATTAGGCGAAACAAAGCATGTTAAACACTTTAACATCTAAGAGTTTGGGATTACAACCTTTGTAGTCCGGTCGTTCACTTTTAAAGCTCCGTGTTGAGGTCCCTTCACTGCGATCATCGAGTTCCCGAACTCTAGAGAGGCTCCACGAAGAGAAAGATGCAAGCTTGCTTCCGATCTTCGATAACTAAGATGGTCTACCTTGAAGTTTCTTTAACTCAAGCTCTCACTCACTAAATGAAGTGAACACCCTAATCTAATTGGCAAGAATTGATTAGGATGATGAAGTAGGAATTTAGCCCTCATTTGTTTTCTTAATCTCACTCATTTTCATCACCTTTGAAAAAGCTAAAAAGCTTTTCAAGCTCAAGAAAGAAGAAGAAGAATAGTAATCCTTTTGTGATGAATAATGAATCAAGTGAGGTTAGAAATGCAACCATGGGTTAAGTTTGAAGACTTAACCCATGTAGAGATTTAACTATGGTTAAAGGGTTGGGTTGGGTTAAAGAAATATCACAAAATATCAAGGTTAAAGTCAAAGCTTCAAGAAGCTTCTTGAAAGCTTGAAGAAGCTTCTTGAAAGCTTCATGAATGTTTAACCCTAATCCAAACCCTAACCACAATTAAACTCCACAAAACATGTTGCATTTATAACCCTAATATGTTACAATATTATATATCACATATACAATATTTAATGTAAAAAAATAAAATAATACAATTAACATATATCGCATATATATTAATGTATTACCCGAATGAGAAAAAGAATCTTTTAGATAGCTTATATCAGTTAATGTAATTTAATATATCAAATATATAATTATACATTAAATTATCGAATCAACACTTGATCCGATTATCCGGCTATTTCACAAATAACCGACTAATATAATCTGTACCAGTTCATCGAATCAACACAACATCCGATAACCCGGCAATATCACATACACCCGGCCGATATCTCATATCTCGAGAATCTAATACGGTATCACATACACGTATTGTTCTCGGTCCCGCACATATCATATATGTGCTCCTACTCCGTTTTGCCTGAGCCAAGAAACCTCTGTGTAGGACTCTAAAGAATCGTCAATACGCCGGCAGTAGGTGATGATCATATCAAACACCCACAAGCTGCAAGCAGTCAGCTAAACGTAACAGCCACCCAGGTAGTGAGCGATCACAAGATCAGCAAGCAAGCTTGTACATTCTCCTGCGAATCCAATCAGTAACACTCACGTACAGTCCGGTCTCTTCGTCTGATATGTCGCATATCTCGCTTAGGGATGGTAAACGTCAGACCCCAGTAGCTTGATAAGTCGTGTCGATATGAGGTCCATAACAGTTCGGGAACTACTGATAACACTTACCAGTAAATCTCAGCATCCCTGGCCAGGGATTTCTAGTTATAGCCAATCGAACACAGCGCAACATCAACTCCATATGCCGGGAGAGACGAAACCCCTCCTATCGCTCATTGGCTCCATGTGATTCGGGACTGTACCAAAAAGCCACCTTTTTGCACGCCCTCTTGGACGTGGTATGATGGAAATCAAAGCACAGTGGAAATCACACAAGACTCTATGACGATCTCGGGTCTACAGACTAACCTGTACCAGTGTCACCAGAGAACTGCCATCTGACGTGAGGTATAATACCATCTGGGAGTTCTAGGCGAGTTCGTCCAGTGTACCCAGTCTCCACTAAGAACCCGTACACCATCCTTGATGTCAAACACCGATGGATATGGGATCATCCATCGCCATCATATGGGTCAAGATGCGTATACGCTAGTCTATTCTGGTGTGTCGATACACCTTCGACTAGGAACAGTTATAGGATGTACTCGTCGACTACCGTGGCCCCACTACTAAGATCTCATCATAGTCCCAGTCATCGAGTACATATCCTAAGGGCTTTATCAACATGTAACATAGAGACAATCAGAGTACATGTTAAGATAAAGTACAACCAGATAGCATACTATCATGTCGAGCAAGAAAGTCCTCCGTATATATGTCCAAGCATCCATTACAATATACATCATATGTACAGTAATGGCCTCTAGGGCATACATATAACTACAATCTCCCACTTGCACTAGGACCATCTGTTGTGGTATCACATACCCAACAATTAGTTGTGGTTGAAGTATCTCATACTCAACCATCCCATAAAAGTCTCTGCTGGGAAAAAGGTCTTTGTGAGTGGATCCGCGTTGTTGTCCTTTGTGTCTGCTCTCCTAACCTCGATCTCCCTGGAGATCAACCATCTCCATGATCAGGTGATACTGCCTAACAATTATATCTGGATTTCTGATGGGATGGGGGTTCCTTGGCATAAGCCACAACTCCATTGTCACACAATGGAAGGAACGAAGTTCATCTCATGAACTAAAATATATCTAGACTGTCTTTTTGGTAGCATCCTTGGTAACGATGTATCTTTCCTTTAATCATCTAGTAAGTCACGGTATCTAGCTTGGAACTCTTTCAACATACCGTCCCTCCACTGAGGGTAAAGACAATGCCTGCGATTGACATTCAGTCGTCCTTATCACCCTGGAACCTTTCCAGTGATTCTCCCCAAGATCGATTGATACCATCTCACTACAACTAGTGAGAATCCTAACATCCATTTAGATCTATCTCATGGATCCAAAACCCAGGATTTAGGAGGTATTGCTTTTATCCTATATGGAGAATTCTTGTGATAAGCGGAGATTGACCGAGCGTAGCATAGGAAACTCCTTTCCTATCAAGAGTATGTCATCCACATACTCTGCGAGGATCATCACCATACTCTCTACTACCTTTTTGTATATACAAGGTTCATCTACCATTTTGATGAAGTCAAAATCTTTGACTACCACATCAAAACAAACGTTCCAACTCCGCGATGCCTGATTTATCACATAAAATATCTTGCACACGTTTCCGCTGCTCCTACTGTCTACGAAACCCTCTGGCTGTGTACTTATAGACGCTCTCTTCCAAATCAACCTTTAGAAAAGTAGTCATGACACCCAACCGCCAGATATCGTAGTCATGGTATGTAGCCATGGCAAGTAGGATCTGGATGGACTTAAGCATAGTTTTGAAAGTCTCAACTTTTCCATGTACACCAAGTAATCTTCTCAAGATATACTTGCTCCTGATGGGGATTTAACCCTTCAGATAAAGCAACCAAATTCCATACTTTGTTGGTGTATAAGGATTCCATCTCAGATTGCTAAGCATCCAGCCATTCTTACAGAGTCCTACACCTGATGGTCTGCTCGAAACTAGTTGGTTCATCATCTCATGATGCAATCCTCACTCCCTCTGTCATAGAGAAACCGAAGTATCTCTTAGGTGGGAGAGGAACCCTACTAGATCGGCGGAGAGGCTGAGGTTCATTGGAAACTATTGAATCCTTTGGTTCTACCAAATTATCAGTTGCAGTTTGTATAGCTGGAACTCTTTCCAGTTCTACCTCATGACCACTAATTTCTTCACAAAAAATTCCCTTTCACAAAGGTGGCATGCTGAGAAACAAAAACATCTTTTGTTCCTCGGTTAGGTAGAAGATATTCCTTTGCGAATGCTTGGGATATCCAACAAACTTCTACAGAAATGACTTTGCCTCGAGCTTGTCCGGATTATGCTTTTAGACATAGGCTGGACAACCCCAAATCTTAACTTACTTAAGATATGGGCTCTTCCCATTCCATATCACATATGAAGTGGTAGGCAGCTGATTTGATTTGAACCCTATTCAATAAGTATGCAGCTTCTCAAGTGCATAACTCCTAAAAGGAAATAGGAAACTTGGTAGTACTCATCATTGAGCGCACCATATCTAATAGGGTGTGATTGCTCCGCCCCGATACACCGACGTGTTGTGGTGTATACGGAGGAGTAATGCTGAGAGAGAATCTCATTCTCCTTTAGAATAGTCCAGGAATTTCGTGCTCTAGTATTCTCCTCCTTGATCTCATCAAAGGATATAATACTTATACCCGTTTTTGGTTCTCCACTTCTAGCTTATATTCATTGAATTTCTTAAAAGTTCCAGACTTGTGTTTCAACTGGAACATATGTCCGGATCTTGAGAGATAATCAGTGAATGTAATGAAGTACAAATAACCAGTCTTAGCATGTATAGACAAGGGACCTTCATACATCAGCATGTATCAATCCCAAGAGTTCACTAACTCTTTCTTTGTTTCCAATAAACGGAGTTGTGGTCATCTTATCTTAGTGACATGACTGGCAAGATTTACAAGATGTAAATTCAAACTAATTTAAATATGCATCTTTATGTAACTTCAGCTAGTCGGGTCGCATTGATATAACCTAGTCTACAATGCCACAAGAAGGATTCGTTCATTTCTGAACTCTTCCTCTTATGTGTGTTCTTTACATTAAGAACTGTAGTTTAATTTAGAAGATATATGCTTTTAGATAACGTGCCTGAACCGATCAACTCTTGATATAGGAAATGTTCAAAACATTATCCAATAATACAAAATTATATCCTTCTTTACTAATAAAGAGACTGATATGATGTTGTATATCAGGTTCGGTATCTAATAACATTCGTTCAGAATCAATGTATTCTGGTAATACAGGGTGATAACTGCCAACAGATTTGGCTGCAACACTTGCATCATTTCCAACTCTTGGAACTTATCACCCGTTCTCAGTTGTCTACCTATCTGTAGCCCATATAACAAATTACATATGTAGGATCCTGATCCGATATCTCATAACTAGGACGTAAAGGATATTGAGAAACAGTTCTCGGTAATGAACACACCCGAAAATGATGCGTCAACATGCATTTTCTTCGTTTGGGTGAAACGGGAATTCTGGTAATCCCCTATTTCCTGCTCTGTCTTATAACAATTATAAGTTGGAGCGGGACCAACGTCCCTAGCGTAGTATAACAAGCGGGTTCGGTCAATACATCAGTATTATTATCTTGATTAAGGCGTGATATAGTCGTAACCAGGAGAGAGAGAGAAGAAAACACTCAGCGTGCGCTTTTACAAGATTAGATTGGTTATCAATTTATCTAATCAGGATGGCTCCCACTGTTTTTAGTCAAATCTTCCTTCAAACCCTAAAAGGAAAGACTAGCCGGGATTAATTACACCCTACAAGTTCGCCAATCTTTCAGCCAGGCCAGTGCCGGTATTTTGAGGGAGGTTCCCCGCACTTTCGCACGGACCTAATTAAAATAAACCTCGTTTTTCCAGGGGCATAACCCCGTTAACACCTTTCTAGACACCTACTTGATCGGCTAATTGTAATGTGTAAAACTCTCCCAGGAATAACTCTTACTCGCAGCGGGTATCGGGATCCAACTATCTCATAGTAGGTATGCAATCTCATTGCAAATTTCAACTCTTGAAATTCCCAATAATATTTTACCTCTAGCATCCTATGACCTTGCGCATGCCAACAAACCATAGTCCGCTAGTCAAGTTCAACCCGTACATTTCCTGATTGAATTAAACCAACCCGCACGACCCTTGACGCAGACCAACAAAGTCGCACGACTACCCTAATCCAATCGCATCATATGCTGCAAATAAGCACTAGTTAGCTACCGCACACTACACCTTGACGCAGGACAACAAACGTAGTACGAATACTAAGTAGTACTTATCTGAAATGACGGAGGGCTACGACAGGTTTTTAAGAAAACCCTTTGCGTAATGAACTTGATATCATTGTAGAATCGGGTGATTTTAAATGGTGTGTTTTTAGGCCTTTTCCAGTTTTGCTAAAGAGGTCACTCCCGTTGAAGGGATCGTCGGGTCTTTCCTCATCGAATAAGGTGCAGGGTATATCATATATACCACTATGCAAAGCAAAAACTATAAAAACAATCAAAAGACAAATCGAGTATGTAGCATCTGCCAGTTTCGCTAAAGAGGTCACTCCCGGTGAAGGGATCTCGGCTCTTTCCTTATAGAATAAGGTGCTGGATGTTCTACAAGGAACGCCGCTATGCAAAGCAAGAACTAGAGCTACCAGTTTTAAACAAGTTTCTACAACATCTTTAAGTTTCTTTTATTTCATTAATCTCATTAATGAAGTCCCATTTTATTATGCTTCACAAGCATCACATTTGAAACGAAATCTGCAATATAACATATATCTCATATATATAATATAAACATTCGTCTCATGCAGTAATATGATCTCATCACAGAACATTGCAGCAGAAGAACATATATGAAATATTGGATATACTAGGAGGTCCATGTTTTAATACGAGCTTGTATAAAACACGGATTCCACGGTCGCGATGAATAGCCAAACCCACATCCCTAGACCCCTACGAGAGCGGCAAGCAACACTGCCAATTCTAGGGTTAGGTGACCCGGTCTCGACTCCTCGAGATGGTCTCCTACTGGACCCTAGAACCCGGTTACTTGTGCTCCCCGCCTTGGGTCTACCTAGTGCTGAAAAATAAATAATATACAATGGTGTCATCATCCTCAGCCCGGAAGTGCCCCAATAAAAGAATATTATATACAAATGAATTTTACATGAATGAAAAAGAAAAACTCTCATCTCACATAAACCCCCGGCTATTCAAAACCCGACGATCCAATATAACATATCACAGCAACACATAATATCTCATATCATCAATGTAAGAAAGTATGCGTATCCCGATTGTCGTTGATGTATAGCAACGAAGCCGGCGATACACCACATACTATGCTTATGGTCACAGAAAAGAAAGTGTAAAACTACAACAGTTGGAATCCGCAACCTCCTTAGACATCGCATGCCTAACTTAATGAATTCCTTAGACATCTCATGCCTAACAATTATAAACCCCGCATTTTAGTCTCATTATCGAAAACTCTTTTCAATATCAAGTCGGGCAATTCAACAAGATTCCCGACATTCTGATCGAATGCTCGTCGCAAACTTTAGTAAACGGCCGCACCCCCGGATGTTGTCGACGAAGTGCACTAAGGCGGAACACCGCTGCCGCGAGCACCCGAACGGATGCTTTTGGTGACGGGGTTCTCCTACAGTCACTTGGTCGGGGCTATGGGGCGTGGCTATCTATTAAGTTTACCCGGCAAGTATCCGCTACGCTATGTGATTGCGACGGACTTTTTATCACATCAAAATTCCGTGGCAACCGATCATCTAAGACTGAACTGCTAGATTTATAACATTCAAATTAGTTATCTCATAACTACATGTGGATTCCAAATATTGTATCACATTCCAGATAAAAAGACAATGTCAAACTTTCCGATTGAATAAACAAACACCCAAGATTTCCCTAATAGCTCAACACTTGAGCAGAGTTTTAAAAGTATCCATCACATGCCACAGTACCAATGGTCCAGCCGTAGAAGGGTCAAGCCAACGCCTCACATGTGGCAACACCGTACTGCCCCAAACCCTAAGGTTTAGAGGCGGTTCAGACGGTCACATAATCGAGTTAAGGTTTGTGTTCTTCTAGAGGGTCCACCACGTTACTTGCATGATTTTCTGGAAGTTTCAAACTCGAGGAAAAATCAAACTTTTGAAAAAATTTCCGACAGGGGAAAAAGTGAGTTATTGATATCCGTTCGAACTTTTTAACACGTTCTAAAATTATCCGGAAAAAACTTAAATGAAGTTAAACTTTCCGATCGAATCAACGAGTTCCCAATACAACCCAGAAAACTCAACACTTGAGTATAAATTAAAAATTCCCAGAAGCATCAGGAAGTACCTACGGATGTTGCTGTGCAAAACTCAAACCATATTGCTACTGTTTGGCCGCGAAACCGCCGCGTAAGACATGGTACGGCCGCGGTTCCGTGGCGCTTTAATTGTATTGGAGTCTCTTTTTTCACAGTAATTCCTAAAATACCCTGCTGATTTTTTTGAGTATTTTTAATATGAAAAAATCAACATTTTTGAAAAAATTCCAGAAACTAGGGTTTTACGGGTTTTCGTAGTTCGATCGGACTTTAAACTTCGCCTGGACTTCGCCTAAAGCTCTAGCTTGGCTCTGATACCACTGCAGGGTTACTAGGCACTCTCACAAGGGTTTATAAGGCATCAACCATGCCCGATTTAAAATTTAGACGTGCCGAACAACCTTAACCAAGATCTTTAAACTAGAGATTAGGTGAAACAAAGCATATTAAACACTTTAACATCTATGAGTTTGGGATTACAACCTTTGTAGTCCGGTCCTTCACTTCTAAAGCTCCGTATTGAGGTCCCTTCGCTGCGATCATCGAGTTCCCGAACTCTAGAGAGGCTCCACGAAGAGAAAGATGCAGGCTTGCTTCAGATCTTCGATAACTAAGATGATATGCCTTGAAGTTTGTTTAACACAAGCTCTTACTCACTAAATGAAGTGAACACCCTAATCTAATTGGCAAGAATAGATTAGGATGATGAAGAAGGAATTTAGCTCTCATTTGTTTTCTTAGTCTCACTCATTTTCATCACCTTTGAAAAAGCTAGAAAGCTTTTCAAGCTCAAGGAAGAAGAAGAACATTAGTAATCCTTTTGTGATGAATAATGAATCATGTGAGGTTAGAAATGCAACCATGGGTTAAGTATGAAGACTTAACCCATGTAGAGATTTAACTATGGTTAAAGGGTTGGGTTGGGTTAAAGAAATATCACAAAATATCTAGGTCAAAGTCAAAGCTTCAAGAATCTTCTTGAAAGCTTCATGAATGTTTAACCCTAATCCACACCCTAACCACAATTAAACTCCACAAAACATGTTGCATTTATAACCCTAATCTGTTACAATATTATATATCACATATACAATATTTATTGTAAAAAATAAAATAATACAATTAACATTTATCGCATATATATCAATGTATTAACCGAGTGAGAAAAAGAATCTTTTAGAGAGCTTATATCAGTTAATGTAATTTAATATATCAAATATATAATTATACACTAAATTATCGAATCAACACTTGATCCGATAATCCGGCTATTTAATAAATAACCGACTAATATAATCTGTATCAGTTCATCGAATCAATACTTGATCCGATGACCCGGCTATATCACATATACCCGGTTGTTATCTCATATCACGAGAATCTAATACGGTATCACATACATGTATTGTTCTCGGTCCCGCACATATGATATATGTGCTCCTACTCCGTTTTTCCTGAGCCAAGAAACCTCTGTGTAGGACTCTAAAGAATCGTCAATACGCCGGCAGTAGGTGATGATCATATCAAACAGCCACAAGCTGCAAGCGGTCAGCTAAACATAACAGCCACCTAGGTATTGAGCAACCAGAAGATCAACAAGCAAGCCTGTACATTCTCCTGCGAATCCAATCAGTAACACTCCCGTACAGTCCGGTCTCTTTGTCTGATAAGTCGCATATCTCGCCTAGGGGTGGTAAACGTCAGACCCCAGTAGCTTGATAAGTCGTGTCAATATGAGGTCCATAACAGTTTGAGAAATTACTGATAACACTTACTAGTAAATTTCAGCAGCCCTGGCCAGGGATTTCCAGTTATAGCCAATCGAACACTGCGCAACATCAACTCCCTATACTGGGAGAGACAAAACCCCTCCTATCGCTCATTGCCTCCATGTGATTCGGGACTGTACCCAAAATCCACCTTTTTGCACGCCCTCTTGGACGTGGTATGATGGAAATCAAATCACAGTGGGAATCACACAAGACTCTATGACGATCTCGGGTCTACAGACTAACCTGTACCAGTGTCACCAGAGAACTGCCATCTGACGTGAGGTATAATACCATCTGGGAATTCTCTATGAGTCCGTCCAGTGTACCCAGTCTCCGCTGAGCACCCGTACACCATCCTTGATGTCAAACACCGATGGATATGGGATCATCCATCGCCCATCATATGGGTCAAGATGCGTATACGTTAGTGTACTATGGTGTACCGATGCCCTGTCTCGATACACCCTCGACTAGGAACAGTTATAGGTTGTACTCGTCGACTACCATGGCCCCACTAGTATGTTCTCATCATAGTCCCAGTAGACGAGTACATATCCTAAGTGCTTTATCAACATGAAACATAGAGACAATCAGAGTACATGTTAAGATAAAGTACAACCAGATAGCATACTATCATCTCGAGCAAGAAAGTCCTCCCTATATATGTCCAAGCATCCATTACAATATACATCATATGTACAGTATTGGCCTCTAGGGCATACATATAACTAACAGCTCCAACGGCTATACTCGTATCTAGAGTCTCCCAAGCAATGCATCACATCACATGATATCCGAAAGATGTCGAATCATTCGATCGATTCGTCAAAATCTCATAATCCCCCAAGAGCTAAACATCTTTGGTACAGTTTAATAGTACTCTAGTACATTTCTCAGCACCTGTGGGCCAATCGTAGAAGGGTAAACCCAAGCCTCACAAATGGCACCGCTGAACTGCCGCAAACCCTAAGGTTTAAAGGCGTTCTATGGTCATTACGTCGAGTTAGGGTTTCATTCTTCTAGAGGGTCCATAGCGTTACTTGCATTTGTCTCTGAATACTTTAAACTTGGAAAATGGGCTCCTGACATTCGATCGTCTCCATCGACTCTCAACGTACCTGCGTGAAGTCGTCTCTAGCTGGAATCAATCTATCTGATGACCTCGCATCGGGGTAAGCGAACAAACCACATGTCATAGTCTTTCATCCTTGGGTGACCAGCGACCTTCTATCATATATCTAAGTACATCTCGTACTGCAATAGCTCCAACATCTGGGCGATATCTCGTCGTTCGCAGCAACAACTGGCTCATTTGTCCGCACGCTGAACAGTGCCTCAATCATCAATAAATAGGTGCATCGACGGTCATTACATTCTGACTGGCCTCTAGCAGTAGCTTGATCCTCTGGTGCTGATCTGCACGTCCGAGAAATCCCGTAAGAGCGATCCATCAAACGCTCATGGCGCGAAAACACAATAAAATGACGTCTCTATGCAATCGTATGTCTCTGGAATCATGCCCTAGTTAGTCCTCATTCGTGACAAGCTCGTGCTGACCGCAACTCTAGCCGTAGCTCTCCCTGCCCGTGTAATCGTGGCAGCAAAATCATAACCAATATCGATGGGGATAGATCATACGAATTAATATAATACTGTGCAAGGAATTGTACATCCTAAGGCTCCTTAAGCGGAGTGGCGTATCGTAAGTATGCCGCGGAACATACACACAGTACGTCACTCTCCTTAAGTCACCTACTCCATCAACCATGGTCAACCTATGCGACGAAAGTTCGGGTGTAATACCCCCTCGACTTAGTCTAAGTTCCGTAAGGTCAAGCCTAAGTTTTGAATGTATACAAACGCTCCAGGCTTCGCATAGTCAAACTTAGACTCGAACCAAGGTTAACCTAGAGCCTTGATACCAACTTTGCCACGACCCGAAATAGCACGTGACTGGCCCTTGAATCATATGAAGTCTATAGGACTTCATTTAATTCAAGTAAGCCAAAAGCCCAGAAATCTAAAACCATTTTAAATAATAAATGAAGGAAAACTAGTTTTAAAGATGTGATGAAAACATGTTTTAAAAACAAGGTTTTTAAATAAATAAAGCGAATATGCATTTTTAAAACCCCCCAGGTCTTTCCTGACATTCGATCATCTCCATCGACTCTCAACGTACCTGCGTGAAGTCATCTCTAGCTGGAATCAATCTATCTGATGACCTCGCATCGGGGTAAGCGAACGAACCACATGTCATAGTCTTTCATTCTTGGGTGACCAGCGATCTTCTATCATATCTCTAAGTACATCTCGTACTGCAATAGCTCCAACATCTGGGCGATATCTCATTGTTCGCAGCAACAACTGGCTCATTTGTCCGCACGCTGAACAGTGCCTCAATCATCAATAAATAGGTGCATCGACGGTCATTACATTCTGGCTGGCCTCTAGCAGTAGCCTGATCCTCTGGTGCTGATCTGCACGTCCGAGAAATCCCGTAAGAGAGATCCATCAAATGCTCATGGCGCGAAAACACAATAAAACGACGCCTCTATGCAATCGTATGTCTCTGGAATCATGCCCTGGTCAGTCCTCGTTCATGACAAGCTCGTGCTGACCGCAACTCTAGCCGTAGCTCTTCCTGCCCGTGTAATCGTGGCAGCAAGATCATAACCAATATCGATAGGGATAGATCATACGAATGAATATAATACTGTGCAAGGAATTGTACATCCTAAGGCTCCTTAAGCGGAGTGGCGTATCGTAAGTATGCCGCGGAACATACACACGGTACGTCACTCTCCTTAAGTCACCTACTCTATCAACCATGGTCAACCTATGCGACGAAAGTTCGGGTGTAATACTCCCTCGACTTTGTCAAAGTTCCGTAAGGTCAAGCTTAAGTTCCGAATGTATACAAACGCTCCAGGCTTCGCATAGTCAAACATAGACTCGAACCAAGGTTAACCTAGCGCCTTGATACCAACTTTGTCATGACCCGAAATAGCACGTGACTGGCCCTTGAATCATATGAAGTCTATAGGACTTCATTTAATTCAAGTAAACCAAAAGCCCAGAAATCTAAAACCATTTTAAATAATAAATGAAGGAAAACTAGTTTTAAAGAAGTGATGAAAACATGTTTTAAAAACAAGGTTTTTAAATAAATAAGCCGAATATGCATTTTTAAAACCCCAAGTCTTTTCTGAAAATTTCGGCAGAGTTTCCTTTGTAAATACTGGCCCCGAACGGGGTACAACATGAATAATATATACATAAAATAAAAGGCATCCCCAAGCGGGAGCTAGCTCTTCGTCAATCGACGGTCACAACCACGCAAGCAATATAATATACAACGCCGAAGGGCGAGGATCAAAACTCAAAAGGAAACTCAAAATCATTAAGAAAACCATAATACTACAATGCGCGACTCTAAGGTCGAAATAAATATACAAGTATGGTTTTCTATATCTGAAACAATATACAAGTTTGGTTGATGGAATTACTAGATACAACTGATTAAAATAAATACAAGGGTGGTCACGATGCGAGTGAACCCACCTACCAAAGCAATCACCCTGAAAGGAAGCAGTGTGCCAGAAAAGCTGCAATGAAACCTGTACGGCAAAACCTGTAAGAACTGTGGCACAACGGGGGTGGGTTGCCAACTCATGAGTAGAAAACATCACAGAGCAGAAATCGTATGTATGACTCAATCTTAGGTCAATACGATCAGTAATAATGTATATCCTCAATAAGATAAAGTCTGAAGCATGAAAAGGTGACAAGGGTAAACATCTATACCTAAGTGTAATCCCATGTGCTCGTGTCAGTGTCTCAGGTAGCAACATATCAAAAATATGAGGTATGATCAATGTAATCAACATTAATCAATGTCGACTATATCATGAAGTCTATAAGTATGTGGTTATCATCCAACTACGAAATCAATGTCTGTATGCATGTGGATCTCGTCCATGTGTCAACCAATGACGCAAAACATCATGCATGTAAATATCATAAAGCATATGCATGAAGGTATGAGGATATAAATCAACGTGTGTCCCTCGTGACACATCAAATCATGGAACCTGAGGGTCTAGCATCGACACTCGAAAACATCATGAAACCTGTTCCCAGCATCGGCACGTAAATCCTCATATATATAGGGCTCCGTCAGTCCGGATCGTCCCACTGGCTCGGTCTGCGGAATCGGCCCTTGTTCAGACCATAATATTGCATTTTACAGTCCCCATTCTTATTCATTTTATAAATAAACAGGTGCTTTTGACGCATGTCTGCTGCATATTACAGGATACAGGTTCTTGGAGCGAAGACAGTGAAAGAGATAGAAGAAGACACAAAAAAGGGACTTTTGACCAACAAGTAGACGGATCCTACTCAAGCCTAGACGAAGAACAATTCACAAGGCAATACATGGTCCGAAATGTCAAAGGAAACAGTTAAAAGACCACTACAAATTTCACTGAACAATCTAGAGAATATCCAGAATCCAAATGGAGAAAAATACCGAAGAAATAAAGAGAATAAGACATCAAAAAGCAGCAGAGGAAGTTTCACCCCATGATCTGACCAAAGGGCCGCGGAACCGCGGCCCAAGCCAACAAATGTCGCGGTTCCGCGGCCATTAAGTGCCCGTGTCGGTGGAAACTTCTGGTGTCGGTGCGTCGGTGCGGGTGTTGGGATTTTTCATGGGCAAATCTGTAATTGCACATGTGCGAATCCCGAAACCCTAAATTCTCCTGTTTACTTATAAATTGTAATCGAAAATTGTAAAACCCCATGCCTCTTTTCAATAAACAAATTCAGATCTGTTCTGTATTATTGCTTGGAGGGAGCCATCAAATTAGTAAGTTCATTTTATTTCTTCGCTTTTAATTCTCTTTTAATTAGTATGTCTTTTAATCCCCTGATGAGCGAGTAATCTCCTCGCTTGTTAGGGTTAGCCTTAGGGAAATGTTTGAGAGATGAGATCTCTCACCCCTTTCATGCCATTTCATACCTAAGAATTAGAACTCAATGCATACACGCACAACAGCTCCCTATGGCACCCTACCCCTCGAGGTAACGGTGACACCATAGTATAAAGGCCCGGTTGCGCGTGTTTTCCATAGAGGTTAGGGTAATTATCGATAAAGGAAGGATACGAATCTAGATGAAGAAACATCTTCCCGAAAGACTCTAATCCACTTTATTGATAATTACCGTAACATTTAATTGATCAAAAATAAGGCATTGAAAGCGGTGAGGAAACCTTTAATCTCCAAACTTCCCCTAATCCTAACCCTAGCAAGACTTTAATTTAGATTAATTTAGCTTATTGATAAATCTAGGTTTTTATAGATTTAATAAACCAACCAAGACAACATTTGGAATCAACTCGTAAAGACACATTAAGGAAACTACCCATCTCTGTGGATCGACCCGTACTCACCGGCTAGCTGCAAAGCGACGCCGTTTCTGATTGCGGTTAACTTATATTTTTGGACAAATCAAATGGTGCCGTTGCCGGGGATGGCATAATCTTTCTTTTGTGTAATTTCGGGTTGATATTAATCTTAAAAATCATAAAAATCTGAAAATATAAAAAGTACAAAAATTCTTTCATTATTTTTATCTGTTTGAAGGGTTCCTCGTTTGAATCTTGCAGAAACAGCGAAGACTCTCGGATCTGGAATTTTACAGAGGGAAAATCAGAAAAGTGAACATCAGAACAGAGGAGAATTGGTGAACAGGAGCTACAAAAAATTTTTCAGAGCCTGATCTCTTCACCAGACCGCGGAACCGCGGCCAAGGAGCGCCCCAGACCGCGGAACCGCGGCTGTTTGGCCACGTCACCACCTAAAAATCAGTTGGTTAGTTCTCTCCTTCTCCCCTCTGTCAACCACCATATATCTCTCTATAAAAACTTTCTGCAGGAATTCTTTGCGCTAAAAATTCTTTCTCCCCCTTCTAAATAACAGATTTTCTGCAGGTTTCTTTGCGCCGCACTAAAATTGATTGCAAGTGAATTTTATTGTTTTGCATAATTTAATCGGACTTTAAGGGGCTAATTGACCAAACTCAGATTGGGTGGGGATTTCATCACTCTTCCCAGGACCCCAGAAAACACCTAAAGCATGTGCATCGACCATAATTAATTTAAAAAATACTAGACTCAGACCTAAGGATATCGAGCTCAACAGGAAAAGGACTAGTATAGGCATCGACCGTTTATCCTAACTGACTTTGCGGTGTCTAGGCTGGTGGTTATTAATTAGGCCCACTATTGTGGTTCCTTCCCACTTACCTGGCCGCAAGTGTCGGTGAAGAGGCGGTTTGAGGTCCTATTTCTAGCCCTAGTTAGGAGCTGTCTAGCAGACCTAGGTGACCTTAGATCTAGGCCTGATTGTGCATGTGTGGTTGATACATTTGTGTCATAAGTCTCTTTTCATAAATCTCTTTGCAAAACTCTCAAATAAAAAAAGAAAAAAGTAAAATCTTTTCAAAACTTGCAATTTGTCACTAAAGAAATCTTGCACCTCACTTCCACCATTTCTTCTCTTCATTGACGTTAGCTTACCCCCACATTCTGTTTTTTATTTTTTCTGACTACACTACCCCTTTTAGTGTATGTCACTTTGGACTAGGGATACTAACGCCCGATTAGTCCGTGTTTCGTTGGTACCGACCGACGAACCTTTCGACACCGAAGTCGAAATCCCTCCATTTCCTTACCTCCACCTCCAAATTCTTCTTTTGAAGGTATGTCGGGACACGACCCCAACGATACCTTACCGACGGGAATGATTCCACCTCCGTTAGGTGCGAATAACCCGAATCTTCCGCCTGTTGTAGCGCCCACACGAGTTGCGCTCCAGGATCTCTTCTACCCCGTCCGCACTTCTTTACCTACATGTCTTTCACCCCCACCGGAAAATGGGGACAACTTTGAAATAAAACCACATTTCATCAATATGCTGCCAAAATTTCATGGTTTGGAATCCGAAGATGCATATATCTTTATCAATAAATTCCAAAACTTTTGCGCTATGATGAAAACGACCCAATTAAGTGATGACGCTATAAGGCTAAGGGTCATTCCTTTCACCTTATGTGACCCAGCCGAGAAGTGGCTATATAGCACCGCATCACATTCCATTAGAAATTGGGACGAGTTTGTGAGAGCTTTTCTGAAAAAGTTCTATCCTCATCACAAAACTGCTAGAATCCGTAACGAGATTATACAATTTTCACAACTTCCTTCCGAACCATTTTGGAAGTGCTTCGAGAGATTTAAAGACCTACTTGTTCAATGCCCTCATCATGGGATCGAAAGTTGGCAACTTTGCCAAACATTATACGAGGGATTGAACTCGGCAACGAATCAGTTGCTAGAAACTATATGTCAAGGTCATTTTCTTTTCAAGTCTAGCGACGAAGCATGGCAGTTTCTTGAGGACCTTAGTGAGCAAACAATTCAGTGGGAGAGTACGAAGACCACATCATCTTCTTCTGTTGGTCAATCTAGGGCAGGCATACATCACGTAGATATGTCGATTGCTATGAAGGCCGAGATGGCCGCACTTATGAAAAAGCTAGAAGCCATTGAGACCAAAATCTCATCGTCTTCTCCTGCCCCTGCTTAACCCACACGAACTGTTTGTGCTTGTTGTTCTAATCCATTGCATCTAACCGAAGAGTGTCCTTATAATGCACCTATTCAAGGACAAGATCAAGTCAATGCTGCATTTCAGCAACGACAAATAAACGATCCGTACTCTTCGACATACAATTCGGGGTGGAGGAGTCACCCAAATTTCGCTTGGAACCAAAATCAACAAGTCCAAGGAAATAACAATTTTCAAAGACCTCCTCCTCCACAACAACAACAAGCACCTTCACAAACTCAAAACCAGCAACCTTTCCAACAACAACCTTATACAAATCAAACGAACAATTTGGTTCAACCAAATGATGATAAGGTTATCTCGCTCGAAAAAAGTCTAGAAGCATTTCTCAAGCAATCTACAGAATCCGCAGCAAGATTTGAAAATTATGTTCAATCTTTGATGACTAACAATGCTTCACACGATCAAAGTATCAAATCTATTGAGGCATAAATTGCACAATTAACTGCTGCGTTGAGCGAGAGAGAAAAGGGAAAGCTTCCATCTCAACCATTGCCAAATCCCGGTCACACACAAAACGCATATCCCAATCACAATGTAAATGCGGTGACCACGTTGAGATCCGGAAGAGTGTTGCAAAATAATGTGGGAACTAGTGATGACATCCCCGCCGGTGGTTCTTCTTCTTCTTTTTCTCCATCGTCATCTTCCCCTTCTTCATTTTCTTCACTTTCTTCTTCACCTTTTTCTTTAGAGCCTATTCTCCACCCTTCACACGGCTCTACTTCTTCTAACTCGAACGGACCCATTTCTCACAACACGAACACATCCACACTGGGATCCGTTCCTACTCCACATTCTACACCACAGACATTTGACTCAACAAATTTTCAAAATGTTCCATTTCCAAACAGGTTGAGTCCCAATAAACCAACTGCACAAGTGGAGAAGATTGTGGAATTATTTAAGCAGGTTAGCATAAATATACCTCTCTTGGATGCTATCCAACAAGTTCCTTCATACGTGAAAATCTTAAAAGGCTTATGCACCTCGAAGAGAAAGGCATCTTAAGTACCCAAGAAAGTGCTAGTGGCTAGTGCAGTGAGCAATGCTATTAACCACCCTCAAACCTTACCCCAAAAATGAAAGGACCCCGGCTGTCCTACGATTTCAATCACAATTGGGGATAAGAAAATTAATCGAGCACTTTTAGATCTTGGGTCTAGTGTTAACCTGATTCCCTACTCCGTGTACGAACAATTAGGGGTTGGAGAGTTGAAACCCACTCGTTGTACTCTCCAAATGGCTGATCGATCAATCACCCATCTAAGGGGTCAGCTAGAGGATGTGTTGATCAAAGTTGGGGAGTTCATATTCCCCGTTGATTTTATTGTTATGGATACACAACCTGTTGCTAACCCAAGAAACCAAATTCCGGTGATCCTCGGTCGACCATTTTTGGCCACATCCAATGCTGTAATAAACTGTCGCAATGGCTCCATGACTCTATCCTTTGGGAAGATGTCTAGTGAGTTCAATATTTATAAGATGGGAAGTCTGCCCCCCGTGCCTAAAACTAGTACACGAGAAGTTTGCTCTATTCACGAAATCACGCAGGAGGACTGCGAGCTTGAAAGATTCTTGTTTGATGAAAACAGTTTTGACGCTACTAGTGCGTCCCTCCTTGAGCCTACCACCGTTGACACAACCAACATTGATTATGAATGTTTCACTTTTTCGGATGATGACGACTTATAGCCCGAATATGAGTCTTTCGAATTTTTGGATGAGGTAGTCGAACCATCCGAATCGGTTGTTTGCAGTGATTTCGAACCTGTGTTGGAGTCCTTTGAGTTCGAGGTAAATTCCGCAATAATTCTTTCGACTCCGAAACTCGAACTCGTGTCCTTACCGCCTCACCTTAAATATGCTTACATAGGTGAGAATGAGACTTTTCCCATTATAATATCGGCTTCTCTAGACCTTGAGCAAGAGAACGCCCTTTTAAAATTCTTACAAGATAGGTGGCAAGTTTTCGGTTGGACTATGGCGGACATCTAGAAGATCAGTTCCATTATAATTGAATATCATATGCAATTGATGGATGATGCCAAGTCAATAGAGGACCCACAGAAACATTTTGGGGGTATTGTGGTTAGTCAACCTCTTCCTTTAGAAGTTGAACCACCCCCATTTCTTTTAATAAGTTACGAGAATGCCAATATTCCACTGATTGCTGATCATTCCCATTCTCGTTTTGATGCATCACCACCTCCTGTATATTCACCTCCACACCACCACTTTTATCTTCCCCCATTCTTTTTGGATCGCTACGAATTATTCTTCCACCAACTTATACCCTTTACTGATAAATTTTTCAACTGGTTGGTGTTAACGTTTGGTCTATGCAAGGTTTGGCAATAATGTCTAACATAGTTTAAATGAAGTTTAGGGGAGGGCCTTTCTGTATATATTTTTGTTTTCCTTAACAATAAAAAATTATAAATAAATAGACCGGGAAGTGCCGGTATTTTGACCCTATTGGTTTAGCATGACAGTGAGGACACTGTCAAGTTCATGTTTGGGGGCATGCTCGGTACGTCTTCTTCCTTCGCATTCATTTGTACATATTTTTGCATTTGCATACTTATTTGAAAACCCATAAAAATTGAAAAAAAAAATTTCAAAAATTATAAAAATTATTGTATTCAATTTTGGCTAATTGACTAGAGTTTGACAAATAGGTTAGCTATCTAGGAAAAACTAGATCTTAGACTTAGTGAATTAAAACCCTAAAAATAACATTCCTCAAAGTTTAACGGTAGAAAGTATATGCTTGTAGTTTATTTAGAAATAGGCAAATTTTGGGTTCCCTTCTTGGGCTAAGTCGAAACAAGGGAAGAGTATTGATGTTATTATTAGAGTATAAGTTTGAAAAATAGTTCCTAGCTTAAGTCTAGATTCTGAAAATGTATACCCTACAATTTGCACAATCACGCACCTTGAAACTTGGAATAGTAGAAGAGACCTTGAAGTGCTCTTGTCTAAAGTCCTTAGTACAATGAAAATAAAGAAAAAAAAAGTGAATAAAGAATAAAAAAAAATGGATACTGGTTTTTGTGATTACTTAAGGCTGCAAAAATAGAAAAATATTTAGCGAGGGTGCTTCATCACCTAGTGCCTTAGACCAACTGGTTTGGGAGTCACTGCTAAAGCCTTGGGTGTTGCAAAACTAGGAAGTACGCTTTAAAGTGCTAATGCATCTTGTAATCGATTGTTGGTACCTCAAGAAGTATTAACGGTCGCATGAAGGATGTGTAAGCAAATTTCATTTAAAAATTCACTAATAAGTGCTTTGGACAATGGACGAGAGTATGATTGCTTGATTTGAATTTCTAAGTGTAGGGGTGATCTATACACACACGTAGGGATATGTGATTGGAATTTAGATAAGAGAGAGGAATGAAAAATAGAACTTATATCTTTAATAGAGTTGATAGAAATTCCTAAGTCGAGATGGAATCCTAGAAGGAAGACTTAAGAGATGCCGAAAGCTAAGTAGGTCTACATAACATATATAATCTTAAGTTAAATAATAAGGAAGTGTGAAGAATGTGGGTGGATAATTTGCGAGTCAAAAGATAATAGAATTCCTTCTTAGAAAGCCTAATTGGATGACAAAAGTCAATGGGCCAAATTGATAGGATTTTGTGGGTAGTATTCGCTGAAAACCCTCAGGAGACAACACTCCTCCTACTAAGGACACCTAGAGGTTTAACGGCTTGTTGCACGTGCTCAGTGCAATCGCGTTTCCCTGCGAAAGTGTGGTTAGGATTTTAGTGAATAAAAAATATGTTTGCTCGAGGACGAGCAAAAGGTAAGTTTGGGGGTATTTGTTCAGACCATAATATTGCATTTTACAGTCCCCATTCTTATTCATTTTATAAATAAACAGGTGCTTTTGACGCATGTCTGCTGCATATTACAGGATACAGGTTCTTGGAGCGAAGACAGTGAAAGAGATAGAAGAAGACACAAAAAAGGGACTTTTGACCAACAAGTAGACGGATCCTACTCAAGCCTAGACGAAGAACAATTCACAAGGCAATACATGGTCCGAAATGTTAAAGGAAAGAGTTAAAAGACCACTAAAAATATCACTGAACAATCTAGAAAATATCCAGAATCCAAATGGAGAAAAGTACTTAAGAAATAAAGAGAATAAGACATCAAAAAGCAGCAGAGGAAGTTTCACCCCATATCTGACCAAAGGGCCGCGGAACCGCGGCCCAAGCCAACAAATGCCGCGGTTCCGCGGCCATTAAGTGCCCGTGTCGGTGGAAACTTCTGGTGTCGGTGCGTCGGTGCGGGTGTTGGGATTTTTCGTGGGCAAATTTGTAATTGCACATGTGCGAATCCCGTAACCCTAAATTCTCCTGTTTACTTATAAATTGTAATCGAAAATTGTAAAACCCCATGCCTCTTTTCAATAAACAAATTCAGATCTGTTCTGTATTATTGCTTGGAGGGACCCATCAAATTAGTAAGTTCATTTTATTTCTTTGCTTTTAATTCTCTTTTAATTAGTATGTCTTTTAATCCCCTAATGAGCGAGTAATCTCCTCGCTTGTTAGGGTTAGCCTTAGGGAAAGGTTTGAGAGATGAGATCTCTCACCCCTTTCATGCCATTTCATACCTAAGAATTAGAACTCCATGCATACACGCACAACCGCTCCTTACGGCACCCTACCCCTCGAGGTAACGGTGACACCGTAGTATAAAGGCCCGGTTGCACGTGTTTTCCATGGGGGTTAGGGTAATTATCGATAAAGGAAGGATACGAATCTAGAGGAAGAAACATCTTCCCGAAAGACTCTAATCCACTTTATTGATAATTACCGTAACATCTAATTGATCAAAAATAAGCATTGAAAGCGGTGAGGAAACCTTTAATCTCCAAACTTCCCCTAATCCTAACCCTAGCAAGACTTTAATTTAGATTAATTTAGCTTATTGATAAATCTAGGTTTTTTATAGATTTAATAAACCAACCAAAACAACATTTGGAATCAACTCGTAAAGACACATTAAGGAAACTACCCATCTCTGTGGATCGACCCGTACTCACCGGCTAACTGCAAAGCGACGCCGTTTCTGATTGCGGTTAACTTATATTTTTGGACAAATCAGCCCTCGGCCCCGGCAGTACGGGTCGGCCCGTATCCATCTCTCAACTCCGGTCGGTATCCTCCGGATATCCGCCGAGCTCAAATACAATCATCGGTAGGTAGTAGTCCCTCTGCCAGGCTCACCGTCAACTGCACAGCGATCCGTTCTCGCCCCGGGGTACCATACCGGGTCCACTATGTACCCGCAATCGGCCTCATCAGCCTCCTTGAATCGGGTCTCACATGTCACACTCAGAACCGAGAAAACACATGGTGGATGCACTGAAATATTATATCAAGAGAAACCCGGTTTTTAAAACAGTACATGCTTTCTTTTAAAATAGCCACGGTTCTCAAATCCAGAAATCTTATGAATACAGCATATCTCAATGGGTAAAATCATAAAGTATGATGTATGCTACATATAACAGAAATGTAAGCATATCCGTATATCATACTACATGGAATAGTAATATGCACATATCAAGGGAAAACCGCTCTTTCAAATGAATCCAGTTTTAAAATATATCTTGTAGTTCCCAAATCTCAAAAATCAAGCCAGAATCATCAATGTATGTGCAAATTTGTATGTATGCAAGTATGGGTGTACCATATGTCTGTGCGCCAATATGTCATACAAGGAGTCATATCCTGATGCAACAATCCTACTGTGTAGTGACATGGCAATTATTGATGATGAAATGTGTGAGCCGGCAAGCAGGTGTACGTGGAACATACGCATCATCGATAATGGTGCTGGTGTCCTGACAACATGTGTTTAATATAATAACAAACACATTTACACATGCAATGCTATGCGAATAGAAAGAATATGCGGAAATCGAATAATAAACGCAATAGTGAAGAATCTACATCAATATATACATGTCATACAGTTTTGCCATTTGAAATAAGACGAGTCGGGGTTTTTAGAAAAATAAGGGCTACGGTGCTTTTTTTTTATAGAAAAGATGCGTCTTTTGAAAATATCTGTAGAATCCTTTTGCCTGTCTTTAAAATACTCACGATTCGTTAGTTTTAAAATAGGCATGACTCGGGTCTACTCTAACATCTACTAAATACTACATAACTAAACGAACAGTCTAACCGAATGGGTAAGGGAAACCACCTAAATCTGAGTCGATATACATATAAATATAATAGTCGGTGATCCCGCCTCAATAGTATCACATACGATACAATATACAATATGACATCCTGAGTCAAGAGTGTGGATCTATCATCAATATATAGCTCGTACGTAAATCCATCGTACGGCATCCCAAATCTGGGTACGGGTCGAATCTCACATTTTATCTCATCAATTATCTGGTATCCTTATCATCATATCTCATGAACTGGGGTACAGATCTAGGTCTAGTACAAGCTGATACCATATATAAATATATGTGTGCGTGCATGAAAACGCACGCCTAAAAGCCCGCTAAAATCTCATGTCGTACCTCCTAATACGAACCATATCATGCCACCGATCTCGTGGCACCATGCCCAAACTCATCGACTCATCTCCAAATATCATCCAGTATCCTCACTATCCAAGTGTAGGTATACGTGTATATATACATACCTCGTCCCATACCTAAGTGTGTGGATATATATATATCTATCCCCATATACGCACAGGTATAACAGTAAGCGTGTGAGTGCGTGTGAGTGAAAACCTATTCAAGGGTTCGTGACTAAGAAGCTATACTAGTTCACTTCTAATAACCCTATTCTAACCTGGAACACCTAATCTTATCTTGAATATCCATGTCACACATAAAAGATATCATATAAATATATAGTATATATATAGCATGCTATTCATCGAACTGCGGGGGTGCTATACGCCATCCACCTGACTTCCCCCGTTGATATAATCTACTCACCTTGCTTCTTGTGTGCCGATGCCGAATTCGCCATCTTCATCTTCAACGTCCCGACATCACATGGGGTACCTACACATATAATCCAATCGTAAATGCGTATTAAAATCACATCGGAAAATCAAAAAAGGCACACGCTACGCTCATAGGTAAAAACTGTAAGTCCATGCTACTGCTCCCGGTACTTATGGGCTTGCGGAAATGACGAAAAACGATTTTTCTAGAGGAGGTAACATGGACTCAAAACGAATCTTTGTTAAACTATCTACCTAACAACCTAACTAGGAGTTGTTAACTAATCGGTTAGGGGGTTATACCTTTCTTTCTTGAACTCTTTCGTCTTCAACTCTTGATGGTGTACGGATAGGCTTTACCCCGTCGTCTCCTTGCGCTGAAGATCGATCCACCCAAAAGTTTCTACCTTTGGCTTCTTCTTCGAACTTTGAAGAAACAAGTTCACTTGGTTTGCTAAACCTTGTGAACTAGAGTGAGTAGAGGAGAGTGTGTTGGGATTTTTCTCTATGGTTCTTGCTTCTCAACACATGAGACAAGTGAACCATAGACTAGAGAGAGAGCAAGAGGAAGAGGGAGAGCTCAAGCAAGAGAGAGAAAGCAAATGAGAGAATGAGTAACTCTTTTTCCCTCTTGGCCCTCAAAATCCAAAGTCATCATAACAAATAATAGCAATCAAGTATTATGTGATGGTTTAAATCAAAATGGCCATATCATTTCATGCACTCATTTTGCACAAGAGAAACAAGCAAGCAAAAGTCTTTGCCATGAAATGATAGCCATTGTCATGATGATGGTCAACTAGTCCAACCTAGTCAACCGGTCAACAAAGTCAACAAGTCAACAAAGTCAACCCCTCAACAACCATGTCACTATAATACTTAATTAATATTATTGTTAATCATATTTTATATTCTCATTAGAGTTTAGCAAAAAGTCAACAGTCAACAGTCAACAGTCAACAACCCTAATGAGAATCCTCTGTCTCTGTCTCTCTGTCAACTGTGCATACACACCTGCATCCGCGTTCCGAGGAACACGATTACATACGAGATAAAACCAATCCCAAAACGTACACTATGATCTGGCTTAAACCAAAGCCCGCTAGTGTTAACTGTCCGGACACTAAACGTGCACAAGTGCACGGATGTGGCCGAACCCTGTCGCAAAACCATGTGAACTGTCGTAAAACCATGCGACCTCTACTCTTTTGCCTAAAGGCGAATAGCTCTCTGTGTGGGACTCTAAAGACTTGACACTACGCTGGCAGTGGGTTTAACCACAGACTGCAAGCGGCACTAGCTGTGCGTAACGGCCCCCCAGGTAGATGCCGACAAGAAGACAGACGAGGTGAAACCCATCTGAACTCCTACTGAGCCTGAATGTGACAGTCTCCATACAGTCCGGTCTGTTCGTCTGATACATCGCATGGCGGGCCTAGGGGGCGGTAAACGCCAGTCCCCTAATAGCGGTACAAGTCGTGTCAGAGTGAAGCCCAGAACACCCTGTGATAACACTGGAAACCTACCAGTATATCTCGCTTGCCCTGGCCAGGGACTACTCGTGTAATGGCTCTCCTAGACACAGCGCGATGTCAACCCCCAATACCGGGAGAGACGAATCCTGTCTAACCGTCACTGCCTCCAAGTGCTTCGGGACTGCACCCAACTACTACCTGTTTGCACGACTCCTTTGAGCCGTGGTAGGGTAGTAATCTAAGTACAGTGGGAACACACTCGAGGCGAAGTGACAGTATCAAGTCAGCGGACTAAGCTGTACTCATGTCACCTAGGAACTGATAACTGACGATAGGTATAGTACCAACCAACAGTTCCCGACGAGTCCTGTCCAGTGTACTCGTAACCCAACGAGCACCCGCATACTATCACAAGTACGACGTACTGATGGTTGTGGGACAGACCATCTCCCACACTGGGATGAGAAGCGCATACGCTAGTCTACTCCGGAGTATCGATGCCCTGTCTCGATAGTCCTGCGACTAGGGACCTGCATAAGGATGTGCTTATAGATTACCCAGCCCCCACTAGTGTGACTGCCATCACAACGCTGGTAATCAAGCAAAGATCCTAAGGGCTCCACTAATGTGTATAGGCGATATACTAAAACAAACACATGTACACATTGAAGTAGAAACAAACCAAGTGGCATACTACTATATTGAGCAAGATTGTTTATACAAGGTGAATATTCCAAGCTTCCATTAAGTAATATACAAACTAGTATGATACAGTAATGGCCTCTAGGCCATATACACTAACAATCTCCTACTTGCACTAAGGCTATGTACTGGCGTATCGAAGACCTATCATCTCGATCAGCCGCTCGAACTTAGTCTGGGGTAAGGCCTTTGTGAGTGGATCAGCAGTGTTATCTTCCATAGAAACTCTCCGAACCTCGATCTCCTGGCGACCCACGATCTCCCTGATCAGGTGATACCGCCTCAAGATGTGTCTGGACTTCTGATGGGACCTTGGTTCCTTTGCTAAAGCTATAGCCCCGTTGTTGTCGCAATATAGAGGTATTGGATCAACAATGGACGGAACAACCTGAAGTTCAGTTAAGAACATCCTTACCCAGACAGCTTCTTTTGCGGCATCTGCAGCAGCGATATATTCCGCTTCCATTGTCGAGTCAGCAATGGTTTCCTGTTTGGAACTCTTCCAACACACCGCCCCTCCATTGAGGGTAAAGACATAACCTGACATGGACTTGGAATCATCCTTGTCACTTTGGAAGCTGGAGTCAGCAAAGGCCTCGATCTAGAGGTCTTTTCCGCCATACACCAAGAACATCTCCTTAGGCCTTCTCAGGTACTTGAGAATGTTCTTTACTGCTATCCAGTGTTTCTCCCCAGGGTTTGACTGATACCTGCTTACCACACTCAGTGCATAAGCTACATCTGGTCTGGTACACAACATCGCATACATTATAGAGCCTACCGCAGAAACGTAGGGTATAATAGACATGTGATCCCTTTCTAAATCAGTCTTGGGAGACATCTCTTTGGAGAGGGTGATCCCGTGACAAGCCGGTAGATTACCGCGCTTGGAATCTTCCATACTGAATCTTTTCAGTATGGTGTCGATGTACCTGGACTGTGAGAGTACCAGTATCCTCTTGGATCTGTCACGATAGATCCGGATCCCCAGAATGTATGAGGCATCACCCATGTCTTTTATGGAGAACCTGTGTGACAAGAACCCTTTGACAGATTGTAGCATAAGAATGTCATTTCCTATTAAGAGAATGTCATCCACGTATAAAATGAGGAATACTACAGTTCTCGCTACAAATCTACTATAGATGCATGGTTCATCTGGATTTTTGATAAAGCCAAATTCCTTGACTGTCTCATCAAAACAGATGTTCCAACTCCGCGATGCCTGCTTTAGTCCATAGATGGACTTAAGCAACTTGCACACCTTTCCGCTGCTCCCACTCTGAATGAAACCCTCTGGCTGGTCCATATAAACACACTCCTCTAAATTTCCATTTAGAAAAGCGGTCTTTACGTCCATCTGCCAAATCTCATAATCATGGAAGGCAGCAATGGCAAAAAGGATCCGAATGGATTTCAGCATAGCTACTGGAGAAAGGTCTCGTCATAGTCCAAACCAGGTCTTTGACGAAAACCCTTTTGCAACCAATCTAGCTTTATAGGTCTCAACCTGTCCATCTACACCAATCTTCCTTTTGAAGATCCACTTGCATCCTACGGGTTTTACCCCATCTGGAGCAACGTCCAACGTCCATACATTGTTGGTGTACATGGACTCCATTTCGGTCTGCATTGCATCCAGCCATTTTACCGAGTCAACGCTCTGAATGGCCTGCTGGAAGCTAGTCGGCTCATCATAATCTATGATGCAATCCTCTCTATCCCCGTCTATGAGAAAACCATAGTATCTCTCGGGCGGATGAGACTGCCTACTACTCCTGCGGAGCGGCGTAGGAATGTCATTTTCTTTTGAACCCTCTAGTTCTACTAAGCTTTCAGTAATAGTCTGTGGTTCTGGAATTTCTTCCAGTTCTATTTCGCTCCTACTTGTTTCCTTTTCTAAGAACCGGTGTTCCAGAAAGTGGGCATTACGAAAAACAATGATCTTTTGTTCCTCTGGATAATAGAAGAGATACCCCCTGGTGTTCTTTGGGTATCCCACAAACTTGCACAGTACTGAGCGTGCCTAGAGCTTGTCCGCATGCTGCTTTTTGACAAAAGCCGGACATCCCCAAATCTTCAGATATTGAAGATAGGGTTTCTTCCCACTCCATATCTCATATGGTGTGGTAGGCACAATCTTAGTCGGAACTCGGTTCAAAAGGCATGCAGCTGATTCTTGTGCATATCCCTAGAATGATCGCGGTAACTCAGCGTTACTCATGATGGACCGTACCATATCCAATAGGGTTCGGTTCTGTCTCTCCGATACACCGTTATGTTGCGGAGCGTATGGAGGAGTAAGCTGAGAGAGAATTCCGTTCTCTTTTAAATAGTCCAGGAACTCGGCACTCAATTATTCACCACCTCGATCCGATCTTAGTGTCTTGATACTTTTACCGGTTTGTTTTTCTACTTCATTCTTATATTCCTGGAATTTTCCAAAGGCCTCGGATTTATGTTTCATTAAGAAGACATAACCGTACCTTGAAAAGTCATCCGTAAAAGTAATGAAGTAAGAATAACCGCTTCGCGCATGTGTAGACATTGGACCGCACACGTCGCTGTGTACGAGTCCCAAGAGCTCGCTCGCTCTTACTCCGTGTCCAGCGAACGGTGTCTTTGTCATCTTTCCTTTGAGACAGGATTGACAAGTGGCATACGATTGATATTCGAACGGATTCAAATATCCTTCTGCATGTAACTTCGTCAACCTTCTCTCATTGATGTGACCCAGTCTACAATGCCATAAGAAAGTCAGATTTATTTCCGGAGACTTTCTTTTGTGTGTATTCTGGACATTGAAAATCTGTTGTTGGTTTAATACGTATATACCATTGCTTAATGTACCTGACCCAATCAGAACATGATTAAGGTGAATGTTTACAACATTACTTACAAACGCAAATTCATAACCTTCTTTAGAACTCAAAGATACAGAAATGATATTACAAGTTGCGTTGGGTACAAAATAACAATTACGCAAAACCAAAACGTGTCCATCTGACAACCCCAGGTGATAGTCCCCCAAGGCCTTAGCATCCATGCTAGCTCCGTTTGCAACTTTGAGGGTCATGTCACCTGCCTTCAAATCCCTACGGTTTCTCAACGCCCGCAAAGAATTACAGAAATAAGATCCTGATCCGGCATCCAATACCCAGGAAGTAGAGTTTATTGATAGACAGTTTTCAATAACATACACACCTGAAGCTGAAGCCGCAACTTGCTTCAGTTCCTGTGTCCTGGCTTTTCAAGCCCTGCAATCTTTCTTCCAGTGACCACTCTTATGACAGAAAAATCACTCTTCTTTATCCGCAAGCCTTCCCGCTACCTTTGTTGCTTTTGCTTTTCCCTTCGTATCCACTTTACTAACACCACCCCTTGGTTTGGCGGAGGCTTTCTTCTTCTTTCCCTTGGCTTTCACCTTGGACCTAGAAGAGGAAGATCCTCCTACAAACAAAGTGGATGTTTCCCTACCTTTCTGTAGGGTGCCCTTTGCACTCCTCAGCATATTGAGGAGTTCTGAAAGTTCAACTTCTTTTTCTTATAAGTTGAAGTTCAGGATAAATTGGGCGTAAGTGGAAGGAAGGGACTGGAGAATCAAGTCCGTATAGAGCTCGTTCTCTATAGTGGTCCCAAGTTCTGCGAGCTCCTCAATGAAGCCAATCATCTTAAGCACGTGTTCCGCTACCGATGATCCGATGGCCAACCTTGCTGAAAATAACTTCTTCGACACTTCATATCTTGCGATACGAGATTGCTCTCCATACAGTTCTTTTGTATGGAGAAATATGGATTCGAGGTCCATATTCTCGTGCCTCCTCTGATGTTCGTTGTCCATAGAGGCAAGCACGAGGCACTTGGCCTTCGCGCTATCGATCTCCCAAGACTTACGGATTTCCTTATCCGCGACGCTGGAGGTGGGACCTGGGACAGGGGAAGCTTTGGTGGTAAGGAGATACCCCAACTTGTCATAAGTGATTGCCATTTTGACATTCCTGAGCCAATCTTTGTAGTTTGGCCCTGTCAGTATGTTTTTATCTAGTAATAACTTAAGTCCGGTCATGATGTTTGGTCGCTGCAATTAGGAGAGAGAGAAGAAACACTTTAGCATGATGCTCTTGCAAGTTTAGAGTGGTTTTTAATTTGTCTAAACAGGATGGCTCCCACTGTCTCTCGAATCCCTCCGCAAACCAAACAGGAAGAATTAGTCAGGATCAATCTCACCGTACAATACTTGCTTAACCGTTCGGCCAGGCTGGTGTCGGTACTTCGAGGGAGGTTTTCCAACGCTTTCGCGAAGTTCCTTAATTTAAGAACCTCTTTTCCCTGGGGGCGTAGCCCCGCTAACACCTTTCTAGACACCTACTTGGTTTATAGCATTGATCGTTAAGTGAGAAATTTCCCGAGGAATAGCATATACTCACAGTAGGATCGGGATCCAAATATCATTGTGTGAAAAAAATGAAGGAACTCTACCAAAATCATCACACTCCAAATAGTATGCAATACTAGCAAGTTTCAGTGCTTTTGGAACTCCCGATGTGGATTTTTGCCCCATGCTCTTATGACCTTGGCGTGAGGTCAAAATGTCATAAGTCACATGTCAAGTTCTTCCCATCATTATCCAGGTTAATTTGAACCCACCCGTACCTACCCTTGACGTAGGCCAAAATGGCATTACGACTGTCTCAAACCAACGCATTGTATCTACATAACAGATAAATATCCGGCAGCTACCAATCACTATGCCTTGGCGTGAGGTCAAAATACATAGCTTGAATACTACCGAATATTTAACTGAAATGATGGAGGGCTACGGATGGTTTTGGCAAAACCGTGAATGTAGTGAACTTGATATGATCGATGGAACGAGATAGTTTTTAAAAGGAGTGGCTTAAGCTCCGCGTTAAAAAATAAATCCCTAATCAGTACATACGGCCGCGGAACCGCCGCCAATAGCAGGGTAAGGCCGCGGTTCCGCGGCGCTTTAGTAGAGTTAGGGGTTCATTTTCTGCAGTAAATCTTAGAATTTCCTGCTCTATTTTCTGAGCATTTTTAATTCACAAAAATCCACAGTTTTGAAAATTGTCCAGAGAAGGGTGAAATCTAGGGTTTCGGGGTTCGATCGGGTTTCTAACTTGGCGTGAGGTCAAAATGTCATAAGTCACATGTCAAGTTCTTCCCATCATTATCCAGGTTAATTTGAACCCACCCGTACCTACCCTTGACGTAGGCCAAAATGGCATTACGACTGTCTCAAACCAACGCATTGTATCTACGTAACAGATAAATATCCGGCAGCTACCAATCACTATGCCTTGGCGTGAGGTCAAAATACATAGCTTGAATACTACCGAATATTTAACTGAAATGATGGAGGGCTACGGATGGTTTTGGCAAAACCGTGAATGTAGTGAACTTGATATGATCGATGGAACGAGATAGTTTTTAAAAGGAGTGGCTTAAGCTCCGCGTTTAAAAATAAATCCCTAATCAGTACATACGGCCGCGGAACCGCCGCCAATAGCAGGGTAAGGCCGCGGTTCCGCGGCGCTTTAGTAGAGTTAGGGGTTCATTTTCTGCAGTAAATCTTAGAATTTCCTGCTCTATTTTCTGAGCATTTTTAATTCACAAAAATCCACAGTTTTGAAAATTGTCCAGAGAAGGGTGAAATCTAGGGTTTCGGGGTTCGATCGGGTTTCTAACTTCGTCTACTCATCGCCTAAGGCTCTAGCTAGTCTCTGATACCACTGTAGGGTTCCTAGGCACACCCATGAGGTTCTACAAGTGATCAAACATGGCAAATTCAAAAATTTCCTATGTGCCGAGAAACCCTAAACAAGATCGATAACTAGAGCTAAAGGCGATGCAAGCAAGTAAACAACTTTAGTGCTAAAGGAAAGTGATTACAACCTTTGTAGATCCGGTTCTCCACTTCCTTGGCTCCATGATGACGTCCCTCCGCTGTACCCATCGGAATCCTAGACTCTCGCGGTGGTTTCATCGGAGAAAAGATCGGGCTAGGTCGTCGACTTCGATGCCGAAAATGATCTACGTCGAGGCAACTCAAGATCAAGCTCCAACTTCACCAAGTCATGAAACTTGTGAAGAAAACACCTTATACTACATGGCAAGTGGTAGAGGATGAAGAAATAGGAAGTGGGTTCACTTTAGATTTGGATTTCTCACTCTTTTTCACAAGGCACCATTGAAGCTAGCAAGCTTCTTTCTTCTTGAAGAAGAAGAAGAAGAAGAAAAGAATATGATAAGAATATTGAAAATAGAAAATAAATTGATTCTTATCATATAGCAACCATGGTTAAGTGTAGAGAATAAACTAGGGTTAGGTTTAATGGTTAGGTTAAGGCTAAGAAACAAAATGGTCAAAGCTTCAAAGCTTCATGAAGTTTCAAGAAAGAAACAAAGTTAGCCACCATTTTATTCTTGCCAAAATAAATGAATAAAAGAATAAATAAATAATTAAAGATTACAAAACCCTAACCATTAACCTAAACAAGGTTTAAAGCATACACATACCCAAGTTTGCATGTATCATCAAACATGATACAAACTAGTGCACAAAACTATATCATATATACAATGTGCACTTAAAGTGAGAAAATCCATCTAAAGTGAACAAATACTAGTTAATGCAAAGTAATATTATACATTAAATTATTAAATCAACACTTGATTTAACGATCCGGTCATACTGCATATAACCGACTAATATCATGTGTATCAATGTATCGAATCAATATTTGATTCGGTAACCCGGCTATATCACATATAACCGTCCCATGAAACATATCGCGAGAATAGAATACAGTATCACATACTGGAATTATTCTCGGTCCCGCCCATATCTCATATGCGCTCCTATTTCGTTTCGCTTGAGCCAGGAAACCTCTGTGTAGGACTCTAAAGACTCGTCAATACGCCGGCAGCAGGTGATGTCCTATCAAACACCCACAAGCCGCAAGCAGTCTGCTAAACGTAACGACCACCTGGGTATTGAGCGATCAGAAGATCGACGAGCAAGCCCGCTCACACTCCTGTGAATCCAACCAGTAACACTTACCGTACAGTCCGGTCTGTTCGTCTGATATGTCGCATATCTCGCCTAGGGGTGGTAAACGTCAGACCCCAATAGCTTGATAAGTCATGCCGACGTGAGGTCCATAACAATCATGAAACTACTGATAACTCTTACCAGTATATCACTGCAACCCTGGCCAGGGATTTCCTGTTATGGCCAATCGAGCATAGCGCAACATCAACCCCCAAAACCGGAGAGACGAATCCCCTCCTATCGCTCATTGCCTCCATGTGAATCGGGACTGTACCCAAAAACCACCTGTTTGCACGACTCAGTAGAGCCGTGGTAGGGTGGAAATCAAAGCACAGTGGGAGACACACAAGACTCTATGACGATCTCGGGTCAACAGACTAAGCTGTACCAGTGTCACCAGAGAACTGCCATCTGACGTGAGGTATAATACTATCTGGGAGTTCTCGGTGAGTCTGTTCAGTGTACCCAGTCTCCACTGAGCACCCGCATACCATCTCTGATGTCAAACACCAATGTATATGGGATCATCCATCGCCCATCACATGGGTCGAGAAGATATACGCTAGTCTATACTGGAATATCGATGCCCCGTCTCGATATTCCCACGACTAGGAACATTGAAGGATGCACTCATGGACTACCCAGGCCCCACTAGTATGATCTACATCATAGTCCTGGAAGTCGAGCACACATCCTAAGGGCTTTATCAACATGTAATAGAGAGACTGCAAGTATACATGTTAAGATAAAGAGCAACCAGATAGCGTACTATCATGTCGAGCAAGAAAGTCCTACCTATATATGTCCCAGCATCCACTACAATATACATCCAATGTACAGTAATGGCCTCTAGGGCATACATATAACTAACAATCTCCCACTTGCACTAGGACCATCTGTAGCAGTGGTTGCAGTATCACATACTTAACCATCCTATAAAAGCCTCTCTTTCGAAAAATGCCTTTGTGAGTGGATCCGCCGTGTTGTCCTCTTAGTCTACTCTCCTTACCTCGATCACCCTGGAGATCAACTATCTCCATGATCAGGTGATGCTGCCCCAGAATTTGTCTGGGTCACTAATGGGACCAGGGTTCCTAGGCCAAAGCCTCTCTTCCATTGTCACACAATGGTAGGAACCTAGTTCATTTCATGAACCACTATACACCCAAACTGCCTCTTTGGTATCATGTTTAATAGCGATGTTACCAGCCCTTATCGTCTAGTTTGCCACGGTAATTATCTTGGAACTCTTCCAACATACCGTCCCTCTACTGAGGGTAAAGACAATGCCTGCGACTGACATTCAGTCGTCCTTATCACCCTGGAATCTTTCCAGTGATTCTCCCCAGGATCAATTGATACCATCTCACTAAACTTAGTGAAAAGCCTAATATCCATTTAGATCTATCTCATAGATCCAAATCCCTGGATTTAAGAGGTATCAATTTATCCTATATGGAGAATCCATGTGATAAGAGGAGATCGACCGATCGTAGCATAGAAAACTCCTTTCCTATCAAGAGTATGTCATCCACGTACTCTACGAGGATCATTACCATACTCCATACTACCCTTTTGTACATACAAGGTTCATCTACCATTTTGATGAAGTCAAACTCTTTGACTACCACATCAAAACAGATGTTCCAACTCCGCGATACCTGCTTTATCCTGTAAAGCAACTTGTACACGTTTCCGCTGCTCCCACTGTTTACGAAGCCCTCTGGCTGTGTTCTTATAGATGTTCTCTTCTAAATCATTATTTAGAAAAGTAGTCATGGCACCCAACCACCAGATATCGTTGTCATGGTATGTATCAATGGTAAGTAGGATCTGGATGGACTTAAGCATAGTCCCTGGAAAAGGTTTCATCATTATCCACGCTTGGTTGATGACGAAAACCTTTAACAAGTCTAGCTTTGAAAGTTTCAACTTTTCCACCTACACCAAGTAATTTCTCAAGATATACTTGCTCCTGATGGGGATTTAACCCTTCAGATATCGCAACCAAAGTCCATACATTGTTGGTGTATATGGATTCCATCTCAGATCGCTAAGCATCCAGCCATTCTTACAGAGTCCCTACTCTCGATGACCTGCTCGAATCTAGTTGGGTCATCATCTCATGATGCAATCCTCGCTCCCACTGTCATCGAGAAACCGAAGTATCTCTCAGGCAGGTGAGGAACCCTACCAGATCGGCGGAGAGGCTGAGGTTCGTCGGGGACTATTGAATCCTTTGGTTCTGTCTAATCATCAGCTGCAGTTTTGTATAGCAGGAACCTTTCCAGTTCTACAGAACTGATCTTGTGTCGATCTTGTCCGGATTTTGCTTTTGACATAGGCCGGACAATCCCAAATCTTAACTTGCTTAAGAGATGGGTTCTTCCCATACCATATCTTATATGGAGTGGTAGGCACTGATTTGAATCGAACTCTATTCAATAGGTATGCAATTTCTCAAGTGCACAACCCCTTAAAAGAAACAGGTAACTCAGTAATACTCATCATAGAGCACACCATATCTTATATGGTGGGATTGCTCCACCCCGATACACCGTTGTGCTGTGGTATATACGGAGGAGTAATGCCGAGAGAGAATCTCATTCTCCTTTAGAATAGTCCAGGAATTCTATGCACAAGTGTTCTCCTCCCTGATCTTATCATAGGACATAATACTTATACCCGGTTTTTGGTTCTCTACTTCTAACTTATATTCTGTGAATATCTCAAAAGGTTCGGACTTATGTTTCAACAGGAACATATGACAGAATCTTGAGAGATTATCAGAGAATGTAATGAAATACAAAGAACTGGTCTTGGCATGTGTAGACAGGGGATCTTACATACATCATCATGTATCAATCCCAAGGGTTTACAAACTCTTTCTCTGTTTCCAATAAACAGAGCTATGGTCATCATATCTTTGTGACATGACTGGCAAGTTTCACAAGATGTAAATTCAAACTGATTTAAATATGCATCTAAAGTGTAACTTCAGCCAGTCGGGTCGCATTGATATGACCTAGTCTACAATGCCTCAAGAAGGATTCGTTCATTTCTGAACTCTTCCTCTTGTGTGTGTTCTGTATACTAGGAACTGTAGTTTGATTTAGAACATCAATGCTTTTAGATAACGTGCCTGAACCGATCAACTTTTGATATAGGAAATGTTCAAAACAATATCCAACAATACAAAATTATATCCTTCTTTACTAATAAAGAGACTGATATGATTTTGTATATCAGGTTCGGTATCTAATAGCATTTGTTCAGAATCAATGTACTGGTAATACAGGGTGACAGTGACCAACAGACTTGGCTGCAACACTTGCCCCGTTTTCTGTCTCATGAAACTTATCAACCGTTCTCAGTTTTCTATCTTTCTGTAACCTTATGTAACAGATTACATATCTTGGATCCTGATCCGGTATGAAATACCCAGGATGCAGAGGATACTGAGAAACTGTTCTTTATAATGAACATACCCGAAGGAGATGCATCATATGCACTTTCTTCGTTTGGGCGGCATAGGAATTCCGGTATTCCCCTATTTCCTACTCTGTCTTATAACAATTATAAGTTGGAGCGGGACCAACGTTCTCCAGCACTGTATAACAAGCGGGTTCGGTCAATACATCCATATTATTATCTTGATTAAGGCGTGATATGGTCGCTACCTGGAGAGAGAGAGAAGAAAACACTCTGCGTGCGCTCTTGCAAGATTAGATTGGTTATTTATTTTATCTAATCAGGATGGCTTCCACTATTTTTATCAAATCTTCCTTCAAACCCTAAAAGGAAAGACTAGACGGGATTAATTACACTCTACAAGTTCGCCAATCTTTCAGCTAGGCAAGTGTCGGTACTTTGAGGGAGGTTCCCCATGCTTTCGCACGGACCTAATTACAGTAAACCTCGTTTTCCCAGAGGCATAACCCCGTTGACACCTTTCTAGACACCTACTTGATCGGCTAATTGCAAAGTGCAAAACTCTCCCAGGAGTAACAATTACTCGCAGTGGGTATCGGGATCCAACTATCACATAGAAGGTATGCAATCTCATTGCAAATTTCAACACTTGAAACTCCCGATAAAGATTTTTACCCCTAGCGCTTATGACCTTAACTATGGTCAACAAATCATAAGCACTAGTCAAGTTCTACCCGTCATTTCGTGATTAATTAGACTCACCCACATGACCCTTAACTAAGGTCAACAAAGTCACGCGACTGTCCTAACTAATCGCATCATATGCGGTGTAGGAAGACATCACTTAGCTACCGTACACTGTGCCTTAACTAAGGTCAACAAACACAGCACGAATACTAAGTACTCTACTTCATAAAATGACGGAGGGTTGCGGATGGTTTTTATGAAAACCTTTAACGCTTTGGACTTGATCTCATTGTGGAATCAAATTGTTTTTAAATGGAATGTTTTTGAGGCTTTTCTAGTTTTGCTAAAGGGGTCACTCCCGGTGAAGGGATCGTCGGCCCTTTCCTCGTCGAATGAGGTGCGGGATATATCATATATATCACTGTGCAAAGCAGAAACTATAGAAGCAATCAAAAGACAGACCGAGTGTGTAGCATCTGCCAGTTATTGCTAAAGGAGTCACTCCCGGTGAAGGGATCTCGGTCCTTTCCTTATCGAATAAGGTGCAGGATGTTCTATAAGGAACACCGCGATGCAAAGCAAGAACTGTAGCTACCTGTTTTTTTTTAAAAATTCGATTCCACAACATCTTTTAGGTTCATTTTCTTTCATTAATCTCATTAATGAATATCCCATCATTTAAGTCCACCTAAACATCACAGATAAATATAACGTACGCTTATGCCATCTGCATTCGCCTCGATGTCCCGTCTGCACCGTTGGTTAGGTAACTAACGGCAGAGCGGGGCGGGGCTAGCGCGGTTGTAAAACATAAGAAACGTCTATATAATATATCATATATACTATATATACTATATCTATCTGAACATATCACATGATCACGTCACAGATAACGCAGCAGAAAATATCATATGAAATATTGGATATACTAGGACGTCCGTGTTTTTAATACGAGCCAGTATAAAACACGGATTCCATGGTCGTGATGAATAGCCAATCCCACACCCCTAGACCCCTACGAGAGCGGCAAGCAACCCTACCAATTCTAGGGTTAGGAGACCCGGACTCGACTCCTCGAGATGGCCTCCCACTGGACCCCAGAACCCGGTTACTTGCGCTCCCCTCCTTGGGTCTATCCTAATGCGGAAAAGTAAATAATATACATCAACGGTGACATCTTCCGCAACCTGGAAGTGCCCCAATAAAAGAATATTACATACAAGTTTTTACATGAATGAAAATGAAAAACACTCGTCTCACATAAAAACCCCGGCTATTCAAACACGACGATCCAATATAACATATCCAGCAACACATAACATCACATGTCATCAACGTAAGTAAACATGTGTATCCCAATTTTCGTTGACATATAGCAACGAAACCGGCGATATCACATATTACACTTACTGTCACAGAAAAGAAAGTGTAAAACTACAACAGTTGGAATCCGCAAACTCTTTAGACATCGCATGCCTAACCAAATGAAATTCCTCAGACATTGCATGCCTAACAATTATAAACCCCGCATTTTAGTCTCTTTATCGAAAACTCTTTTCAATATCAAGTCGGGCAATTCAACAGGATTCCATACCGTCGACGAAGTGCACCAAGGCGGAACACCGCTGCCGCGAGCACCCGAACGGATGCTTTCGGCGACGGGGTTCTCCTACAGTCACTTGGTCGGGGCTATGGGGTGTAGCTGTCTATTAAGTTTACCCGGCGAGTATCCGCGTACGCTACGTGATTGCGACGGACTTTTGATCGCATCAAAATCCCGTGGCAACCGATCAAGTGAGACTAAACTGCTATGTTTATAACATTCAAATCAGTTATCTCATAACTCCTTGTGGATTCCAAATATTGTATCACATCCAGATAAATAGAAAATGTTAAACTTTCCGATCGAACAATCGAACACCCAAGTTTTCCCGAAACAGCTCAACACATGAAATAAGTTTAAAAACATTCATTTCATGCCACAGTAGCAACGGTCCAGCCGTAGAAGGGTCAAGCCAACGCCTCACATGTGGCACGCCGTACTGCCCCAAACCCTAAGGTTCAAAGGGCAGTTCAAGACGGTCACATAATCGAGTTAAGGTTTGTTGTCTTCTAGAGGGACCATCACGTTACTTGCACTACTTAGAACGTCATTAAACTACGGAAAAATCCAACAATTGGAAATTTCCCGGCAGGGGAAAAAGTGGGTATTTTTATCCGGTCGAACTTTTTAACATATACTAAAATTACCTGGAAAAACACATAGACAAAATTAGACTATCCGATCGAATCTACGAACTCCCAATACAACCCAGAAAACTCAACTCTTGAGTGCAGATTAAAAATTCCCAGAGAACAGAGGAAACAGATATGGGCATTACTGTATAAAAATAAATCCCTAATCAGTACATACGGCCGCGGAACCGCCGCCAATAGCAGGGTAAGGCCGCGGTTCCGCGGCGCTTTAGTAGAGTTAGGGGTTCGTTTTCTGCAGTAACTCTTAGAATTTCCTGCTCTATTTTCTGAGCATTTTTAATTCACAAAAATCCACAGTTTTGAAAATTGTCCAGAGAAGGGTGAAATCTAGGGTTTCGGGGTTCGATCGGGTTTCTAACTTCGTCTACTCATCGCCTAAGGCTCTAGCTAGTCTCTGATACCACTGTAGGGTTCCTAGGCACACCCATGAGGTTCTACAAGTGATCAAACATGGCCAATTCAAAAATTTCCTATGTGCCGAGAAACCCTAAACAAGATCGATAACTAGAGGTAAAGGCGATGCAAGCAAGTAAACAACTTTAGTGCTAAAGGAAAGTGATTACAACCTTTGTAGATCCAGTCCTCCACTTCCTTGGCTCCGTGATGACATCCCTCCGCTGTACCCATCGGAATCCTAGACTCTCGCGGTGGTTTCATCGGAGAAAAGATCGGGCTAGGTCGTCAACTTCGATGCCGAAGATGATGTACGTCGAGGCAACTCAAGATCAAGCTCCAACTTCACCAAGTCATGAAACTTGTGAAGAAAACACCCTATAAAACATGGCAAGTGGTAGAGGATGAAGAAATAGGAAGTGGGTTCACTTTAGATTTGGATTTCTCACTCTTTTTCACAAGGCACCATTGAAGCTAGCAAGCTTCTTTCTTCTTGAAGAAGAAGAGGAAGAAGAAGAAGAAGAAGAAGAAAAGAATATGATAAGAATATTGAAAATAGAAAATAAAGTGATTCTTATCATATAGCAACCATGGTTAAGTGTAGAGAATAAAATAGGGTTAAGTTTAATGGTTAGGTTAAGGCTAAGAAACAAAATGGTCAAAGCTTCAAAGCTTCATGAAGTTTCAAGAAAGAAACAAAGTTAGCCACCATTTTATTCTTGCCAAAATAAATGAATAAAAGAATAAATAAATAAGTAAAGATTACAAAACCCTAACCATTAACCTAAACAAGGTTTAAAGCATACACATACCCAAGTTTGCATGTTTCATCAAACATGATACAAACTAGTGCACAAAACTATATCATATATACAATGTGCACTTCAAGTGAGAAAATCCATCTAAAGTGAACAAATACTAGTTAATGCAAAGTAATATTATACATTAAATCATTAAATCAACACTTGATTTAACGATCCGGTCATACTGCATATAACCGACTAATATCATGTGTATCAATGTATCGAATCAACATTTGATTCGGTAACCAGGCTATATCACATATAACCGTCCCATGATAGATATCGCGAGAATAGAATACAGTATCACATACTGGTATTATTCTCGGTCCCGCACATATCTCATATGCACTCCTATTTCATTTCGCTTGAGCCAGGAAACCTCTGTGTAGGACTCTAAAGACTCGTCAATACGCCGGCAGCAGGTGATGATCATATCAAACACACACAAGCCGCAAGCGGTCTGCTAAACGTAACGGCCACCCGGGTATTGAGCGATCAGAAGATCGACGAGCAAGCCCGCTCACACTCCTGTGAATCCAACCAGTAACACTTACCGTACAGTCCAGTCTGTTCATCTGATATGTCGCATATCTCGCCTAGGGATAGTAAACGTCAGACCCCAATAGCTTGATAAGTCATGCCGACGTGAGGTCCATAACAATCGTGAAACTACTGATAACTCTTACCAGTATATCACTGCAACCCTGGCCAGGGATTTCCTGTTATGGCCAGTCGAGCATAGCGCAACATCAACCCCAAATACCGGGAGAGACGAATCCCCTCCTATCGCTCATTGCCTCCATGTGAATCGGGACTGTACCCAAAAACCACCTGTTTGCACGACTCAGTAGAGCTGTGGTAGGGTGGAAATCAAAGCACAGTGGGAGACACACAAGACTCAATGACGATCTCGGGTCAACAGACTATGCTGTACCAGTGTCATCAGAGAACTGCCATCTGACGTGAGGTATAATACCATCTGGGAGTTCTCGGCGAGTCCGTTCAGTGTACCCAGTCTCCACTGAGCACCCGCATACCATCTCTGATGTCAAACACCAATGGATATGGGATCATCCATCGCCCATCACATGGGTCGAGAAGATATATGCTAGTCTACACTGGAATATCGATGCCCCGTCTCGATATTCCCACGACTAGGAATATTGAAGGATGTACTCATGGACTACCCAGGCCCCACTAGTATGATCTACATCATAGTCCTGGAAGCCGAGCACACATCCTAAGGGCTTTAGCAATAATAGAGAGACTGCAAGTATACATGTTAAGATAAAGAGCAACCAGATAGCGTACTATCATGTCGAGCAAGAAAGTCCTACCTATATATGTCCCAGCATCCACTACAATATACATCCAATGTACAGTAATGATCTCTAGGGCATACATATAACTAACAGCGGGGGCTGGGCTAGCGCGGCTGAAAAACATAAGCAACGCCTAAATAGTTATCATATATAGATATATATTGCAATGATAGCCATTTCAGATCACAGATGAATACATTGGATATACTAGGAATCCGCAATTCGTACGAGCCTGTAATGAAAAGCGGATTACACGGTCGCGATGAATAGCCAATACCCCACCGTAGACCCCTACGGGTGCGGCAAACTACCCTCCAAATATCCGAAGTGGAGCAACCTCCCTCAACGACGTGAGTAGTCCACTCGGCACTTCGAGATACCCAGTAGTTTGTGCACCCAACTTTTGGTCTATCCTTGGAGCAAAAACAGTAAAAAGAAATTGTACAATGACGGCTACAACCCCGACCCGGTTGTGCGGCCAAAAATAATATTACATCAATTTACATATTACATGAATTGAAAGAAAAGAAAACTGTCATCTCACAACCCCCGGCTATTCACCCGCGACAATCCAATGAATTCATATACACATACCATCAACATTACAGATCACAGATTTGTATAACTCCCACTAATCGATATATAGCGATTAGCAGACGTTCAATACAAATATCACATCACAGATATAAACCCGTTCGCCTTAGTCTTTAGAAACTCGATCAAAATACGGTTTTTAAATCCCCCAAAACAAATTTTTCTTTCTGGAAAACCTGGGCTGAAAAAACATATACCAAAAATCCCAAAATACCCCATAGAAAAAACTGCAACCAAAATTCTCCACGGCCGAGTCAACTCGGCCGCGGAACCGCGGCGGGAGCACGCACCCGCCGCGTTTCCGCGGCGCTTTGATCGGATCAGTGGACCACTTTTTTGCAGTTTCTTCTAAAAACCCTGAGCCGAATTTTAAAGCATGATTTATCATTTTTTGAATAGTGGAAAAATTTGACAGAAAGTTGATAATCCGGGTGTTTTTCGCGACTTTTTTTCCGATCGAATTTCTAGTTACTATGCTAACATGTTAGGTAGTGTTTAACTTGGCTCTGATACCACTGTAAGTCCATGCTACCGCTCCCGGTACTTACGGGCTTGCGGAAATGACGAAAAACAATTTTTCTAGAGGAGATAACATGAACTCAAAACGGATCTTTGTTAAACTATCTACCTAACAACCTAACTAGGAGTTGTTAACTACTCGGTTAGGGGGTTATACCTTTCTTTCTTGAACTCCTTCATCTTCAACTGTTGATGGTGTACGGATCGGCTTCACCCCGTCGTCTCCTTGCGACGAAGATCGATCCACCCGAAAGCTTCTACCTTTGGCTTCTTCTTCGAACTTTGAAGAAACTAGTTCACTTGGTTTGTTAAACCTTGTGAACTAGAGTGAGTAGAGGAGAGTGCGTTGGGATTTTTCTCTATGGTTCTTGCTTCTCAACACATGAGACAAGTGAACCATAGACTAGAGAGAGAGCAAGAGGAAGAGGGAGAGCTCAAGCAAGAGAGAGAAAGCAAATGAGAGAATAAGTAACTCTTTTTCTCTCTTGGCTCTCATAATCCAAAGTCATCATAACAAATAATAGCAATCAAGTATTATGTGATGGTTTAAGTCAAAATGGCCATATCATTTCATGCACTCATTTTGCATAAGAGAAACAAGCAAGCAAAAGTCTTTGCCATGAAATGATAGCCATTGTCATGATGATGGTCAACTAGTCCAACCTAGTCAACCGGTCAACAAAGTCAACAAGTCAACAAAGTCAACCCCTCAACAACCATGTCACTATAATACTTAATTAATATTATTGTTAATCATATTTTATATTCTCATTAGGGTTTAGCAAAAAGTCAATAGTCAACAGTCAACAGTCAACAACCCTAATGAGAATCCTCTGTCTCTGTCTCTCTGTCAACTGTGCATACACACCCGCATCCGCGTTCCGAGGAACACGAATACATACGAGATAAAACCAATCCCAAAACGTACAATAGGATCTGGCTTAAACCAAAGCCCGCTAGTGTTAACTGCACGGATGTGGCCGAACCCTGTTGCAAAACCATGCGACCTGTCGCAAAACCATGCGACCTCTACTCTTTTGCCTAAAGGCGAATAGCTCTCTGTGTGGGACTCCAAAGACTCGACACTACGCTGGCAGTGGGTTTAACCACAGACCGCAAGCGGCACTAGCTGTGCGTAACGGCCCCCCAGGTAGATGCCGACAAGAAGACTGACGAGGTGAAACCCATCTGAACTCCTACTGAGCCTGAATGTGACAGTCTCCATACAGTCCGGTCTGTTCGTCTGATACATCGCATGGCGGGCATAGGGGCGGTAAATGCCAGTCCCCTAATAGCGGTACAAGTCGTGTCGGAGTGAAGCCCAGAATACCCTGAGATAACACTGGAAACCTACCAGTATATCTCGCTTGCCCTGGCCAGGGACTACTCGTGTAATGGCCCTCCTAGACACAGCGCGATGTCAACCCACAATACCGGGAGAGACGAATCCTGTCTAACCGTCACTGCCTCCAAGTGCTTCGGGACTGCACCCAACTACTACCTGTTTGCACGACTCCTTTGAGCCGTGGTAGGATAGTAATCTAAGTACAGTGGGAACACACTCGAAGCGAAGTGACAGTGTCAACTCAGTGGACTAAGTTGTACTCATGTCACCTGGGAACTGATAACTGACGATAGGTATAGTACCAACCAACATTTCCCGACGAGTCCTGTCCAGTGTACTCGTAACCCAACGAGCACCCGCATACTATCTCCAATACGACGTACTGATGGCTGTGGGACAGACCATCTCCCACACTGGGATGAGAAGCGTATACGCTAGTCTACTCTGGAATATCGATGCCCTGTCTCGATAGTCCTGCGACTGGGGACCTGCATAAGGATGTGCTTATAGATTACCCAGCCCCCACTAGTGTTACTGCCATCACAACGCTGGTAATCAAGCAAAGATCCTAAAGGCTCCACTAATGTGTATAGGCGATATACTAAAACAAACACATGTACACATTGAAGTAGAAAAAAACCAAGTAGCATACTACTATATTGAGCAAGATTGTTTATACAAGGTGAATATCCCAAGCTTCCATTAAGTAATATACAAACTAGTATGATACAGTAATGGCCTCTAGGGCATATACACTAACAAAAACCTATAGCCTCGCATGCAAACATGACCAATAACCCTAGTCGTTGACGTTCAAACGCCACCCGACAGAAACGAATTATCAAATACCAAAATCCATGTTAAAACAAATCGTAAAACAATGCGCCAATACAAGAAAATGATCCCGGATTCTACCCTAGGTCAAATCAGCCAATTTTGCATATGCCTAGGGTCAAATTTACTAGAGATAAAGCCCGGGAACAAAAAGGAACCACTTTCAAACTGCTCTGGCCGCAAATTGCGGCCAGAAAGAATTAATTTGCAGCCTAGAGGAGAGGGTAGGGGCTGGGGTTTTAGTGGTACACTCCAGGTTGCCTGCATATCACTCTATGTTTGCTAAATAATTTTCAGAGGCTCCGGGTGTTAGCAGATTTCATAATACACTCAAGGAATCCAAAATTTTTCCGATATCGGGTTTCTAAGTCCGCTAAAATGGGTTCCAGTCTCTGGTTTAGATCTCCAATCAATCACCACAGGGGTTGTGTATGCTCTACTAGCCTTAATTTCACCTTTAGGTTCAATTAAAACCCTAATCCTCAACTCAAGTTTTCAAACTTCCCAAAACCACACAATATCGGTTCTAAGTTAACATGGATGTAAAAACAATGGAAATAATAGGCTAATATTTAAGAGAATACCTTATTTGGCAACTCAAGAAAATTCTTGAGTTGCCCCAAGTGTCCAAAATGCAAGCTTTCTTGGTCCAATGTGTTTCTAGTGAGCTCATGCACATTTTTAATGAAGTGGATATTGGGTTTTGTGATGTTTTTAATTGTATTTGAGAGGATGAAGAGGGGGAGGGACTGAAGGTAGCAGCAGTAAGGGTGTGGGAGAGGAGAGAAGATGAAAAAGAAATGAAGTAATGGGAGCTTGGTCCAAGGTTTGACCCATCACCCTCTCACTCTCTCTCATGCCCATCCCTCCATTCTTTATTCATATCCCTTTTCTTTTCTTTTCTTTTCTTTTCTTTTCCTTTTCTTTTCTTCTCTTTAATTTAAAACCTTGCATGATAAAAAGAAGAAAGCATGAGAGAAAAAGTAACAAGTGCTAAAAAGACATGTGAATGTTTTGCACAAAATAAGCTTAATGCGCGATTAGCGATATTTAATCACGATTAGTACTAAATAGCGTATACTTAATCATAAAAACTTATAATTTGCTTATATAACATAAAACACCCTCTTTTTTAGCAATTTCCATAATTTTCTAAATTTTTCCCCAATTTATCGGTATTTAATTATACCGCCTTATTAAAATATTTAATATAATATTATTTAATTATAAAAATTCCGAAAAATAATATTTTACTTTTTTGAAATGATACATGAGGTCCCTTCGCTGCGATCATCAAGAACTCCTACTCTCGTAAGGCTCCAAGTGGTGAATGATGCATCTTGCTTGAAGTCTTCTTGATCTAAGATGATCGACCTTGAAAAATCTCTAACCCAAGCTTGCACTTCTCTAATCAAGTATTAGTGAAGTGAACACCCTAATCTAAATGGATAGAATAGATGAGGATGTTGAAATATGAATTATGCTCTTTTTTGTTTTCAATTTCTCACCATTTATCATCACAAACACAAAAGGCTAGCAAGCTTTTTTCAAGAGCAAGAAGAAGAAGATGAAGCTAAACCTTTTATGATGAATAATGAAATATTGTTGTGGTTACAATTGCAACCTTGGGTTAAGAATGAAAGCCTTAACCCTTGTACAGAATAAACCATAAGTTAAGGGTTTGGGTTGGGTTAACAAATATCTTCACAAAGCTCCAAAGAAAAATGACAAAGTCAAAGCTTCATAAAGCGTCCATGAACCTCATCCAAAAGCTAAACCTAATCCAAAACCATAACTTGGTTTAAACTCAACAACCATGTTGCATTTGTAACCCTAACATGTTACAATATTATATATCACATATATAATATATAATGTAATAAAAGAAAATAATACAATTAACATATATCGCATATACATCAATGTATTATCCGATGAGAAAAAGAATCAATAAAGTGAGCTTATATTAGTTAATGTAATGTAATATATCACATATATAATTATACATTAAATTATCGAATCAACACTTGATTCGATAATCCGGCTATAATACATATAACCGACTAATATAACATGTACCAATTCATTGAATCAACACTTGATCCGATGACCCGGCTATATCACATATACCCGGCCGATATCACATATCATAAGAATAGAATACGGTATCTCATATCGTATTATTCTCGGTCCCGCACATATCACATATGTGCTCCTACTCCATTTTGCCTGAGCCAGGAAACTTCTGTGTAGGACTCTAAAGAATCGTCAATACGCCGGCAGTAGGTGATGATCATATCAAACACCCACGAACTTCAAGCGGTTAGCTAAACGTAATAGCCACCCAGGTATTGAGCGATCAGAAGATCAACAAGCAAGCCTGTACATTCTCCTGTGAATCCAATCAGTAACACTACCGTACAGTCCGGTCTCTTCGTTTGATATGTCGCATATCCAGTCTAGGGGTGGTAAACGTCAGACCCCAGTAACTGATAAGTCATGTCAATGTGAGGCTCATAACGGGTCGAGAAAACTACTAATAACTCTTACCAGCAGCACTCCATATCAACCCTTGCCAGGGACTTCCAGTTATAGCCAATCGAACACAGCACAACATCAACTCCCTATACCGGGAGACACGAAACCCCTCCTATCGCTCATGGCCTCCATGTGATTCGGGAATGTACCCAAAAGCCACCGTTTTGCACGCCCTCTTGGACGTGGTAAGGTGGAAATCAAAGCACAGTGGGAATCACACAAGACTCTATGACGATCTCGGGTCTACAGACTAACCCGTACCAGTGTCACCGTAGAACTGCTATCTGACGATAGGTATATTACCATCTAGGAGTTCCTGGCGAGTCCGTTCAGTATACCCAGTCTCCACTGAGCACCCGTACACCATCTTTGATGTCAAACACCAATGGATATGGGATCATCCATCGCCCATCATATGGGTCAAGATGCGTATACGCTAGTCTATTCTGGAGAATCGATGCCCTGTCTCGATACTCCCTTGACTAGGAACAGTTATAGGATGTACTCTTTGACTACCCTGGCCCCACTAGTATGATCTGCATCATAGTCCTAGTAGAAGAGTACATATCCTAAGGGCTTTGTCAACATGTGAGAGCAAGACAGTAAACCAATAAAAGTCAACATGTTAAGATAATGTGAAACCAAATAGCATACTATCATGTCAAGCAAGAAAGTCCTCTCTATATATATCCAAGCATCCACTATAATATACATCATATGTACAACAATGGCCTCTAGGGCATATATACAACTAACAGTATGCGAACCAATGTCTACACATGCTAGAGGCGGTTTTTCGTAATTCATTACTTTTACTGATGATTTCTCAAGATTCAGACACATGTTTTTGATAAAACACAAATCCGAAGCTTTCAAGAAATTCAAGGAGTACAAACTTGAAGTAGAAAAACAAACAGGCTTGAGCATTAAGAAACTTCGATCAGATCGAGATGGAGAGTATTTAAGTACAGAGTTTTCAGACTTCTTAAAAGAGAATAGGATTCTCTCTCTGCTCACTCCTCTTTACACACAACAGCACAACGGTGTGTCAGAACGGAGGAATCGTATCCTATTAGATATGGTACGATCCATGATGTGTGATGTTGAGTTACCGCTTTCCTTTTGGGGCCAGGCATTGGAGACAGCAATGTATCTGTTAAACAGGGTTCCAACCAAGACCGTGTCTACCACTCAATATGAGATATGGAGTAGAAAGAGACCATTTCTTAAAAGAGTTAGGATATGGGGTTGTCCGGCTTTCGTTAAAAAGCAGAATCCGGATAAACTCGAGACACGAACGGTCATGTGTAAATTTGTGGGATATCCAAAACATTCGTATGGATATCTATTCTACCACAAGGAGGAACAAAAAGTGTTTGTTTCTCAACATGCCACATTTTTAGAAAATGAAATCTTTATAAATAGTACTGATGGAAATGCGGTAGAACTAGAAGAGGTTCTAGAGACACAAATTACTCAGAATGAATTGGTTGAAACTGATGTTGCAGTAGAACTTCAAGAACCTCAGCCGCTCCAGAGATCTAGTAGAACTTCTCGCCCACCAGAGAGATACTATGGGTTTCTCATTGATGGTGATAGAGAAGATTGCATCATGGATGATGATGACCCTACTAGTTTTCAGCAAGCTATCATGAGTGGTGACTCTGTGATGTGGCTGGAAGCCATGAGGTCCGAAATAGAGTCCATGTACACCAACAAAGTATAGACTTTGGACATTGCACCTCCTGGGATAAAACCCGTTGGGTGCAAATGAATCTTTAAAAGAAAGAGTGGTGTAGATGGACAAGTAGAGACCTTTAAAGTAAGGCTTGTAGTGAAAGGTTTTCGTCAAAGACCGGGATTGGAATATGATGAAACTTTCTCTCCAGTAGCAATGCTTAAATCCATTCGGATCCTACTTGCTATTGTTGCTCACCATGATTATGAAATCTGGCAGATGGACGCTAAAACTGGATTTCAAATTGGTGATTTAGAAGAATGCGTTTATATGGATCAGCCAGAGGGCATCATTGACAGTGGGAGCAGCGGGAAACATGTAGATTGCTTAAATCCATTTATGGATTAAAGCAGGCCTCACGGAGCTGGAACATCTGTTTTGATGATACAATCAAAGAGTTTGATTTTATCAAAAAGATAGATGAACCATGCATTTATAAGAAGATTGTTGGGAATAATCTCACATTCCTCGTATTGTACGTGGATTACATTCTCTTGATAGGAAATGACATTCCTATGCTACAATCGGTCAAACTATTCTTATCACAAAGGTTCTCCATGAAGGACCTGGGTGATGCCTCATGCATATTGGGCATAAGGATCTATAGAGATAGATCCAAAAGGTTATTGGGATTGTCCCAATCAAAGTACATTGACACCATCCTAAAAAGGTTTAGTATGGAAGATTCGACGCGTGGTGCCTTACCCGCTTGCCATGGAATCACACTCTCCAAAGACTTCTGTCCGAAGACTGATGAAGAGAGAGCTCGCATGAGCATTATACCATACGCTTCAGCCGTAGGATCTATAATGTATTCGATGTTATGTACTCGTTCTAATGTAGCTTATGCACTAGCTATTGTAAGTAGGTATCAATCCAACCCAGGGGAGAAACATTAGATAGCAGTGAAGAACATTTTTAAGTACTTGGGAAGGACAAAAGAACTGTTCTTGGTGTATGGTAATGGGGATCTCCAAATGGAGGCCTTTACCGATTCCAGCTTCCAAAGTTATATGGATGACAGCAAATCTATCTCAGGGTTTGTATTTACCATCAATGGAGGGGCGGTTAGTTGGAAGAGTTCCAAACAGGATATCGTTGCGGACTAAACGATGGAAGCTGAGTATATTGCTGCAAATGATGCTGCCAAGGAGGCCGTCTGGATGAGGAAGTTCGTCGCGGAACTAGGAGTAAATCCAACCATTGTTGATCCAATACCATTGTATGGTGATAATAATGAGACTATGGCATTAGCCAAAGAACCAAGGTCCCATCAGAAGTCCAGACACATTCTCAGGAGATATCAGATTCGGAGAGTCGATACAAAGAATAACACAACGGATCTACTCACCAAGGCCCTTCCACAGCCGCAGAATGAGCGACTTTTTGAGTTTGGGTATGAGATACGCCAATAATTGGCCTTAGTGCAAGTGGGTGATTGTTGGATATATGTATGCCCTAGAGGCCATTATATGTATAGTGGATGCTTGGACATGTATATATATGGATTACTTTCTTGCTCGACATGATAGTATGCTATCGGGTTTACTTTATATGACATGTTTAGTTGATCTTGTTTTTATTCATTTGAACATGTTGATAAAGCCCTGAGGATATTACCTTGATGTCACGACCCGAAAGTACGGAACATGACCGGCACTTAGGCTACGAACGTCTCAAGGCGTACGTGCTCTAAGTAAGCCGAGCCCAGAAATCCAAACCAAGAAAAGTAGTGGAGTGAAGGAAAAACCATATGTAAATCAACCAGTTTGCAACATAATATACAATTCCTAAAGGCGAGGATCACAACAGAAAAGGGAACTCAACAGCCTGAAACCCAGAGAAATATAACGCGCGACTCTAAGGTCGAAAGAATAAACATCACTGGTCTCTATCTCAAATAATTATATGTTTGGTTGATGGAACTTCTAGATACAACTGAAATATAATATACAAAGTATAATGATGGGTATGATACAAATAACCCACCTACTAGCAAGTCACCTGAAGAAGCTGTGCCCGCAAAGCCATAATGGAACCCGTACGGCAAAACCTGCAAGAAACTGGGGCACAACGGGGGTGAGTTGCCAACTCGTGAATAGAAAACATCTACGAACAGAAAATCGTATGTATGACGCAATCCTAGGTCATACGATCATAATATATAATCCTCAATTATATAACCAGCATTCTATAACCATGACTAGGGTAACTATCTAACCCAAATGTAATCCCATGTACCCATGTCAATGTCAATGCCTCAGGTAGCAATGTATCATGTGAATGATGTATGAATGCATGAAAAGTATGATCAATTTAATCAAGGTCTGTATGTGATCAATGTCTGTATATAGGTGGATCCCGTCCACGTATCACCCAATGACAATAAGCATCATGCATGTAAATATGAGGATATAGTCAAAATCATGAAAACACATCATGAAACCTGTGCCCAGCATCGGCACGAAACATAGCCCCAATCTCAATATCTCAATATCTCTGATAAGTCGCACTATCTAGGGCGCCGTCAATCCCGACCGGCCCCTACCATCAATCTCAAGACCACGACGGTATCCTCCGGATATCCGACGTGTCGGGTAAAATCACCGGTCGGTAGTGCTCCCCTGCCGGGCTCAACGCCATCTCCTGCGATCTTCTTGCCCCGGGATACCGCACCGGGCCCACCATGTACCCGCAATCGGCCTCATCCGCCTCCTCGAATCGGGTTTCACATGTCGCTCTCAGCATCGAGAAAACACATGGTGGACGCACTAAAATATCATATCAGGGATAACCGGGTTTTTACAACAATTACATAATCTCTTTGAAATACCCACGGTTCCCAAATCCAGAAATATCATAGAACAACATATCTCAATGCGCATAATCAGAAAACATGATGTATGTGACATATCAATGAAGTGCAAGTATAACAGTATATCATGCAACATGGAATAATAGTATGCACATACAAGGGTCATATCCTGCAGCAATAATACTACTGTGTAGTGACATGGCAATTACCGATGAAGATGTGTGTGAACTGGCAAGTAAGTGTACATGGTACATACGCATCATCGGTAATGGTGCTGAAGTCCTAACAGCATAAAGTCAACAATAGAATATGAATCACAATAAGTATGCGATGCAGAGCAACAATAATAATGAGCGGGAGCTGAATACTAACACCATGATAGCTAAACTGCATCTAATGTCATAAGAGTCATATCACGATACCACTATAAGGCTGAGCTAATGCTAACAGTGGGTAAGGGAAACCGCCTAACCTCTGAGTCGATACATATAAATATATATAGTCGGTGATCCCGCCTCGATAATATCACATCCGATACCATATCTCTATAATCGGTTATCCCCAAGTCAAGAGTGCGGATCAAACATCAAATTACAGCTCGTACGAAAATCCGTCGTACGGCATCCCCAATTCTGGGTACGGGTCAATATCACATTCGTCATATCATTCATCCAATATTCTCTATATCAAATATCATAATCTGGGTACTGACCTACGTCTAGTACTAGGCAAACATCATCACTATAATTATGACCTGACTACTGATCGACAGTCTCGTATAAATCGATATCATCATCTTATATCATCAATATAATCATAATCCGGCTTCCGATTGACAACCTCTAGCAAAACGACATCATCAGCACATATCATCTCAAAGAGTAAACAATGCCCAAGGCGGCCTATCATAAATATCTTGTCATCTCATATCATATCATATCCTATCACGTATCATAATCACATGTTGCTCCCATTATATATATCACTATTCCTATGGCATTATCATCCAAGACCCGCTATCATATCGGGACGTATATCAAGTACGAATCCTTCCAATCACCGATATCATAATCTCAGATCAACCCTCATTGACTCATCTCAATCCCAAGTATCATCCTCAAATCCGTATGTGAACACATAGTCCCATACCCGTGTGAACACATAACTATAGAATCCCATAACCACATATGAAATAACGATGTATGCAAGTATATGTATGTGTGTAAATGTATGTGCGTAAATGTATGTGTAGTGCACCCACAACCCTAGGGTTCGTAACCTTTCACCAATCCAACACACCAATATCCATTTTAACATTATCATTAATCCCAAATAACATATAATATTTGTAAGTGTGTATACGCATCCGTATACATCACGACGAATTGCGGGGGTGCTATACGCCATCCACCCGACTTCTCCCCGTAGATATAAATCTACTCACCTTTCTTTGTGTGTGCCGGTACCAATGTCGCCATTTGCATCTCCAACGCCTCGACGCCACATGGGGTACCTACAAGGACATCACATGCTAAAACACATGAAAACCATGTCGGAAACAAAAATGGTGCGCGCTACGCTTATAGGTAAAAACCTGTAGCCTTGCGTGCAAACACAGCCAATATCCCTCTGCCGTCGGCGTTCAAACGCCACCCGACAGAAACGAATCATCGAATACCAAAATCCATACGAAAACAAGTCGTAAATCATGCGCCAACTCAAGAAAATCAACCCAGATTCTACCCTAACTGGAATCAGTCGAAACTAGACATACCAGGGGTCAAGTTTACATGAAATAGGGCTGTGCACGAAAAACGAGGCAGTTTCACCCAGGTCTGGCCGCAAATTGCGGCCAGGGGGATTAAATTTGCGGCCTGAAAAATGAGATAGGGCTAGGGTTTTGGGTAATGGTTCCAGGGTGCCTGCACAAGCTACTGCCAAGTCAATTTTATTTTATGAGGTCCGGGTTGATAGCAATTTCCAGAAAGGTCAAAAAGTCGACAAAATTGCCAATTTACACCGATTCTAAACTTTCAGGTGATATACTAGAATCTGGGTTAGATGTAGGGTAAACTGGTCTCAACATCACCTAATAAGGTTATACTAACAATCAAAATCAACTCTTGGCCAAATCTTACTCAAAATCACTAAACTAACTCTAAACTACATAGCTAACACTAAATTTTCAGCTAAACAACTATGACTTAGCAAGATAGGAGTTTGGGTTGCAAGATTATACCTCAAGGGATCTTAGATGAAGGAGAAGGGAAGGAGGAAGGAGGAAGGGCTGTTGCTGGACTGCTGCTACAGCTGCTGGTGTTGCTTTTGCAGCTGATGATGTTCCTGTTCTCTGGCTGAAACTGCTGCAGGAATTGTTGTGGTGGTTTTGTGGTTGGGATGAGGTTGTTGTTTTGGTTGCTACTGTTGTATTGGTGTTGTGTTGTTGTGGTTTTGGTGTGGGTATGATGGTGTGGTGATATTGTAATAATTCCAGGGGATGATTCCTGAGCTGAAGCTGCTTTGGGCTGCTGCTGCTTGCAACTTCTCCCTTTTCTCTTCCTCTGTTGCTGTTGCAGCAGCTTGGTGGCTTATGATGTTGGGTGTTGCAGGAGTTATGATGTTTTTGTGGCTGATGTAGCTATTGATGTGAGGGAATAGGGGCTGATGTGGTGTTGCAGCTGATGTGATAAAAAGTGGGGCTGAATGCGCTGATGGGGGGGCTGATGTAGCTGATGTTGCAGCTTGTAGCAGCAGCTAGGGTGGCTGGTGTGTGGGTGTAGGGTGTTGATGCAGCTGCTGCTGGTGTTTGCAAAGGTGTGATGTGTGAGAGTGAGTGATGTGAGGAAAGATGTGATAAATGAGAGGGAGTGGTATGAGTGAGAGGGGGTATGAAGAGCCCAAAGGGTAATAAAGAATGATATAGATCATGGCACACCCTAGCCACCTCTCTCTCCCTCTTAACACATGTTAGCACCCACAATCCATCATGGCTCACTCTCTCCCTACACATGGTCAACTAACCCTAATCACCCTTAGACAAGGCCAAATCCCTTAGGTTAAAACTAATTAACCTAACCAAATGGTTCAACCCACCATGGTCATCTAAGCATGGTTCAACCCTAGGTTACCATGACCAAAACATGAAACAAGTGTGGAAAATGTTATGTGCACATTTTTTCACAAAAAGCCAAAAATCCAATTAGCGATTTTTGATCGCGGTTAACACTAAAGTCGCGTATAATTCGTCATAAAAACTATAAAATGGCATATCTTCTAAAATAACCTATTTTAGAATTTCCAAAATTTTCTCCCGATTTTTCACCATTTATCGGTATCTAATTATACCGACTATTAAAATATTCATTAAAAATTAATATTAAATTATGGCAATTCCCAAAATAATATTTTATTTTATTTGAAATGTTACAGTCTTCGCCCCTTAAAGAAATTCGGTCCCCGATTTTAAATTTAAACCTCCAAATTCTAAAACATTTCAATAAAATGTCCAAGTCAACGGGGCTCCGAAATCATCAATCCATAGAACGCATCGTAGCGCAATACATGCGCATGCGTAACGAGCAGACAACTCGAAAACAAAACTCCGTCAAGCATCTCGCAATCATCGGAGTCAAGGTGAAATACGAATGCCAAATCCAAGGCAAAAACCGATATGCTAGAAATCGGAACTATATGTAAATACCAAATCCGTACAAGTAAATATCTTGGAAGGAATGCATGCCAAATTTTTTTTAAGTCAATGTGTAATGCACATAACACTGCACAGTGGCGGATGTCTTTATAAGAAAATAGCCATATACGTATATACCTTTTAACATTCACGACCCGCCGTTTTAAAAACAATTTAGAAGGGTTCCCTCGTCCCAAACGTCTCATGTCGCATCGGACACGTATGTAAATAATGAGACTATAGCTCGCTTTTGGAAATCCCTTGAAATCTATCTATGCATGCAAAATATATCCAGGCACTATCCTCTGACTAGTCATGCTCAGTGCCAAAACAAATCGCAATATCATAAAACATACTGCTCCATAAGAAATCAATCCCAAAATGTGCATAAGAATACTACGTGCGTCCGGTGCGCACGGAAATCAAAATCCATAAATGTGCCATACATGCGCACAAAAACAACATCTATGTGCATCGGGTGTGCACGAAGCATCTGTCATGGGCCACATGTGTGCCTGACAGCAAAAACAGGTGCATCTGATATGCACGAAGAATCTCGATTTAGTGCATCTGGTGTGCACCAAATCGCATCTCATAACATGCGCCCAACATGCGCTAAAAAGTCCAATTCCGGTGCATCCATCATGCCCGAAATCATGAAATCCAATATCAAGCGCCGAACACACGCAAATCCAATCAGGTGCTTAGAATGGACAAAACAAATATCGAGCATCACCCTCGAAATCGAGGTCCAGTGCATCCAAGTGCATAGAATAGATGTCGCTGCACTGCAAGCATATGTAAACTATACAGAGTGCAAAAACCAAATCGTGTGCGTGCATACGCATAAAATCAACTCAAATGTCTAAAACCCACAAAATCACAAACATGTGAAACCAAGGCACGAAAACAATATCAAGTGCAACAACTGTGCGAAAATCGTAAATCCTCAATCGTCAAAATCAACTCATGCGAATAAATCGCCCAAAATACCGAAATCAAGTATGGCGGAATAGTCCCGCTCAAGCGCATCCTCCAAGAATCTCTGGCCAACTGTCGTGTTCACTCATAGCATATCTCGTCAACGATCCTGAACTCTGGCCTGCTGGTGTGCGTAACATGGCCACTCCTGGGTCCAAGTCTTCTTTGGGGATTACCAATCTCACGATCCATCGGCCCTGTCAGGTATGCTAACGGGGATGATCCCGTTTTGGCACATCTCTGGTCATCTCTCGATCAATCATCACGACCACTCATGAAGCAACATGTCACTGGCGTCGGCCTCTGGCTCTCTGAATGTACGTGACACATCTGATCCTGGGTGCAAGTATCATTGCAGCAGTGTCCAGGAAGGAATCCTTCTCAAGGTCTCTTCCACGTCTCATCTCTACCAATTGTCCGGGAGTCCTCGTCCCTCATTATATCCGCTCCTTGCTCCGGAATGGCTGTATACTCATCGCGACTCCTTCTGGAAGGTATATCTAGTATTATGCCTCAGCATGCGTATCGCATCTCTAGTTTCGGCGCAGTGGAACGTCATCATATCCAGATCTTGTACGAACCTCTTACTCCATTTTTTTCTAATGTCGACTGCTTCAGACTCGTCTCGTCGTGGCTGCATGAACCGAGCTCCAACGGCTATCCTCGTATCTGGAGTCTCCCAAGAAGTGCATCTCACCATCTAGCATCCGAATTAAGTCGAGCTATCCGATCAATTTGTCAAGACCTCATAATCCCCCAAGAGCTCAACATTTTGGGCACAGTATAATAGTATAGAGTACATACCACAGCATCGGTGGTCCAGCCGTAGAAGGGCAAACCGAGGACTCACTAATGGCGCCGCAGAACTGCCGCAAACCCTAAGGTTCAAGGGATTTCATACGGTCATTAAGTCGAGTTAGGGTTTCATTCTTCTAAAGGGACCATAGAATTGCCTGCCTGTCTTTCCGAATACTTTAAACTTGGAATAATAGGTTTCTGACATTCGATCGTCTCTGTCGACTCTCAACGTCTCCGTGTGAAGTCGTCTCAGCTGGAATCAATCTATCTGATGACCTCGCATCGGGGTAGCGAACAAACCACATGTCCTAGTCATTCACCCTCGGGGACTAGCGACCTTCTATCATCTCTTAGTACACTCGTACCGTAATAGCTCCAACATCTGGGGCGATAACTCGTCGTTCGCAGCAATAACCGGCTCACTCGTCTGCATGCTGAACAGTGCCTTAGTCATCATGAATAAGCCATACCTCAACAGTCATCAAAATCTGCCTGGCCTCTATCAGTGGCTCAATCCTCTGGTGCCAATCCGAACGTCCAAGTAATCTCATACAGCGATCCACTCAATGCTCATGGTGCAAAACACAATCAAAAGACACATCTTTACAATCGTGTGTCGCCAGAATCACGCCTTGGTCAGTCCTCGTTCATAACGAGCTCATGCTGAACGCAACTCTAGCCGTAGCTCTCCCTGCCCGTAATCGTGGCAGCAAAACCATAACCGGTACCGATGAGGCTAGATCAGGAAGGAATATAATACTGAACAAGAAATGTACATCCTAAGGCTTCTTAAGTGGAGTGGCATGTCGTCAATATGCCGCGGAATATACCCACGGTACGTCACTCTACTTTAGTCACCTATTCCATCAACCAAGGTCATCCTATGCTCCGAAGGTAAAACCTAACGCTCTGATACCAACTTTGTCCCGACCCGAAAGTACGGAACATGACCGGCACTTAGGCTACGAACGTCTCAAGCCGTACGTGCTCTAAGTAAGCCGAGCCCAGAAATCCAAACCAAGAAAAGTAGTGGGGTGAAGGAAAAACCATATGTAAATCAACCAGTTTGCAACATAATATACAACGCCGAAAGGCGAGGATAACAACAGAAAAGGGAACTCAACAGCATGAAACCCAAAGAAATATAATGCGCGACTCTAAGGTCGAAAGAATAAACATCACTGGTCTCTATCTCAAATAAGTATATGTTTGGTTGATGGAACTTCTAGATACAACTGAAATATAATATACAAAGTATAATGATGGGTATGATACAAATAACCCACCTACTAGCAAGTCACCTGAAGAAGCTGTGCCCGCAAAGCCATAATGGAACCCGTACGGCAAAACCTGCAAGAAACTGGGGCACAACAGGGGTGAGTTGCCAACTCATGAATAGAAAATATCTACGAACAGAAAATCGTATGTATGACGCAATCCTAGGTCATACGATCATAATATATAATCCTCAATTATATAACCAACATTCTATAACCATGACTAGGGTAACTATCTAACCCAAATGTAATCCCATGTACCCGTGTCAATGTCAATGCCTCAGGTTGCAATGTATCATGTGAATGATGTATGAATGCATGAAAAGTATGATCAATTTAATCAAGGTCTGTATGTGATCAATGTCTGTATATAGGTGGATCCCGTCCACGTATCACCCAATGACAATAAGCATCATGCATGTAAATATGAGGATATAGTCAAAATCATGAAAACACATCATGAAACCTATGCCCAGCATCGGCACGAAACATAGCCTCAATCTCAATATCTCAATATCTCTGATAAGTCTCACTATCTAGGGCGCCGTCAATCCAGACCGGCCCCTACCATCAATCTCAAGACCACGACGGTATCCTCCGGATATCCGACGTGTCGGGTAAAATCACCAGTCGGTAGTGCTCCCCTGCCAGGCTCAACGCCATCTCCTGCGATCTTCTTGCCCCGGGGTACCGCACCGGGCCCACCATGTACCCGCAATCGGCCTCATCCGCCTCCTCGAATCGAGTTTCACATGTCGCTCTTAGCACCGAGAAAACACATGGTGGACGCACTGAAATATCATATCAGGGGTAACCGGGTTTTTACAACAATTACATAATCTCTTTGAAATACCCACGGTTCCCAAATCCAGAAATATCATAGAACAACATATCTCAATGCGCATAATCAGAAAACATGATGTATGTGACATATCAATGAAGTGCAAGTATAACAGTATATCATGCAACATGGAATAATAGTATGCACATACATGGGTCATATCCTGCAGCAATAATACTACTGTGTAGTGACATGGCAATTACCGATGAAGATGTGTGTGAACTGGCAAGTAAGTGTACGTGGTACATACGCATCATCGGTAATGGTATTGGTGTCCTAACAGTATAATTTCAACAATAGAATATGAATCACAATAAGTATGCGATGCAGAGCAACAATAATAATGAGCGGGAGCTGAATACTAACACCATGATAGCTAAACTGTATCTAATGTCATAAAAGTCATATCGCTACACCACTATAAGGCTGAGCTAAAGCTAACAGTGGGTAAGAGAAACCGCCTAACCTCTGAATCGATACATATAAATATATATAGTCGGTGATCCCGCCTCGATTATATCACATCCGATACCATATCTCTATAATCGGTTATCCCCAAGTCAAGAGTGCGGATCAAATATCAAATTACAGCTTGTACGCAAATCCATCGTACGGCATCCCCTAATCTGGGTACGGGTCAATATCACATTTGTCATATCATTCATCCAATATTCTCTATATCAAATATCATAATCTGGGTACAGACCTACGTCTACTATAAGGCAAATATCATCACTATAATTATGACCTGACTACTGATCGACAGACTCGTATAAATCGATATCATCATCATATATCATCAATATAATCATAATCCGGCTTCTGATTGACAGCCTCTAGCAAAACGACATCATCAACACATATCATCTCAAGGAGTAAACAATGCCCAAGGCGGCCTATCATAAATATCTTGTCATCTCATATCATATCATATCCTATCTCGTATCATAATTATATGTTGCTCCCATTATATATATCACTATTCCTATGGCATTATCATCCAAAACCCGCTATCATATCGGGACGTATATCCAGTACGAATCCTGCCAATCACCGATATCATAATCTCAGATCAACCCTCATTGACTCATCTCAATCCCAAGTACCATCCTCAAATCCGTATGTGAACACATAGTCCCATACCCGTGTGAACACAAAACTATAGAATCCCATAACCACATATGAAATAACGATGTATTCAAGTATGTATGTGTGTAAATGTATGTATGTAAATGTATGTGTAGTGCACCCACTACCCTAGGGTTCGTAACCTTTCACCAATCCAACACACCAATATCCATTTTAACATTATCATTAATCCGAAATAACATATAATATTTGTAAGTGTGTATACGCATCCGTATACATCACGACGAATTGCGGGGTTGTTATACGCCATCCACCCGACTTCTCCCCGTAGATATAAATCTACTCACCTTTCTTTGTGCGTGCCGTTACCAATGTCGTCATTTGCATCTCCAACGCCTCGACGCCACGTGGGGTACCTACAAGGATATCACACGCTAAAACACATGAAAACCATGTCGGAAACCAAAATGGTGCGCGCTACGCTCATAGGTAAAAACCTGTAGCCTTGCGTGCAAACACAGCCAATATCCCTCTGCCGTCGGCGTTCAAACGCCACCCGACAGAAACGAATCATCGAATACCAAAATCCATATGAAAACAAGTCGTAAATCATGCGCCAACTCAAGAAAATCAACCCAGATTCTACCCTAACTGGAATCAGTCGAAACTAGATAAACCAGGGGTCAAGTTTACATGAAATAGGGCTGTGCACGCAAAACGAGGTAGTTTCACCCAGGTCTGGCCGCAAATTGCAGCCAGGGGGATTAAATTTGCTGCCTGAAAAATGAGGTGGGGGCTAGGGTTTTGGGTGATGGTTCCAGGGTGCTTGCACAGCCTACTGCCAAGTCAATTTTATTTTAGGAGGTCCTGGTTGATAGCAGTTTCCAGAAAGGTCAAAAAGTCGACAAAATTGCTAATTTACACCGATTCTAAACTTTCAGGTGATATACTGGAATCTGGGTTAGATCTAGGGTAAACTGGTCTCAACATCACCTAATAAGGTTATACTAACAATCAAAACCAACTCTTGGCCAAATCTTACTCAAAATCAAAAAACTAACTCTAAACTACATAGCTAACACTAAATTTTCAGCTAAACAACTATGACTTAGCAAGATAGGAGTTTGGGTTGCAAGATTATACCTCAAGGGATCTTAGATGAAGGAGAAGGGAAGGAGGAAGGGCTGTTGCTGGACTGCTGCTACAGCTGCTGGTGTTGCTTTTGCAGCTGATGTTGTTCCTGTTCTCTGGCTGAAACTACTGCAGGAATTGTTGTGGTGGTTTTGTGGTTGGGATGAGGTTGTTGTTTTGGTTGCTACTGTTGTATTGGTGTTGTGTTGTTGTGGTTTTGGTGTGGGTATGGTGGTATGGTGATATTGTAATAATGCCAGGGGCTGATTCCTGTGCTGAAGCTACTTTGGGCTGCTGCTGCTTGCAACTTCTCCCTTTTCTCTTCCTCTGTTGCTGTTGCAGCAGCTTAGTGGATTATGATGTTGGGTGTTGCAAGAGTTATGATGTTTTTTTGGCTGATGTAGCTATTGATGTGAGGGAATAGGGGCTGATGTGGTGTTGCAGCTGATGTGATAAAAAGTGGGGCTGAAATGCGCTGATGAGGGGGCTGATGTAGCTGATGTTGCAGCTTGTAGCAGCAGCTAGGGTGGCTGGTGTGTAGGTGTAGGGTGCTGATGCAGCTGCTGCTGGTGTTTGCAAAGGTGTGATGTGTGGGAGTGAGTGATGTGAGGAAAGATGTGATAAATGAGAGGGAGTGGTATGAGTGAGAGGGGGTGTGAAGAGCACAAAGGGTAACAAAGAATGATATGGATCATGGCACACCCTAGCCACCTCTCTCTCCCTCTTAACACATGTTAGCACCCACAAGCCATCATGGCTCACTCTCTCCCTACACAAGGTCAACTAACCCTAATCACCCTTAGACAAGGCCAAATCCCTTAGGTTAAAACTAATTAACCTAACCAAATGGTTCAACCCACCATGGTCATCTAAGCATGGTTCAACCCTAGGTTACCACGACCAAAACATGAAACAAGTATGGAAAATGTTATGTGTATATTTTTTCACAAAAAGCCAAAAATCCAATTAGCGATTTTTGATCGCGGTTACACTAAAGTCGCATATAATTCGTCATAAAAACTATAAAATGGCATATCTTCTAAAATAACCTATTTTAGAATTTCCAAAATTTTCTCCGGAATTTTCACCATTTATCGGTATCTAATTCTACCGACTATTAAAATATTCATTAAAAATTAATATTAAATTATGGCAATTCCCAAAATAATATTTTATTTTTTTGAAATATTACACTTGACTACTGCGATTATGATGTGGATCATACTAATGGGACACATGTAGTTTATAAGCATATCTTTGAACTGTTCCTAGTCATGGGTGTATCGAGACGGGGCATCGATATTCCATAGTAGACTAGCGTATACCATTCTTGTCCCATGTGATGGGCGATGGATGTTCCCATATCCATCTGGTGTGCTAACACCAAAGAATGTATGCGGGTGCTCAGTGGAGACTGGGTACACTGAACGGACTCACAGAGAACTCAGTTGTGGTATTATATCTATCGTAGGATAGCAGTTCTCAGGTGACACTGGTACAGGTTAGTCTGTAGAGCCGAGATTGTCATAGAGTCTTGTGTGTCCTCCCACTGTACTTTGATCTCCACCCTACCACGGCTCTACTGAGTCGTGCAAACAGGTGGTCTTTGGGTACAGTCCCGAGGCACATGGAGGCGATGAGCGATAGGATGGGTTTCGTCTCTCCCGGTATTGGGAGTTGATGTTGTGCATTGCTCGATTGGCTATAACAGGAAGTCCCTGGCCAGGGCTGCTGAGATTTACTGATAAGTGTTATCATTAGTTTTTCGATCTGTTATGAGCCATACATCAGCATGACTTATTGAGTTATTGGGGTCGACAATAATATCCCTAGACTCTATGTGCAACATATCTGATGAGGAGACCGGATTGTACGGTAAGTGTTGCCAGATGGCTCGACGGGAGTTTTGACAGCATTGCTGGTTTTCTTCTGATCGCTCAATACCCGGGTGGCCGTTACGTTTAGCTGACCGCTTGCATCTTGTGGGTGTTTGATATGATCATCACCCACTGCCGGCGTATTGAGGAGTCTTAGAGTCCCACACATGAGTTCCCTAGCCCAAGCGAAACGATGTGGTGTGCATATGAGATATGCACGGGGACCCGATTAAATACGTGCATGTGATACCGTATTTTATTCGGGCGTTTTTCTATTGGTCGGGTCGTATTTGATGTGAACGGTTTGTTAAATCAAGTGTTGATTTAATAATTGACTTTTAGTTTAATTTCTTTTATTAAACCCATTTCTTTTTATAAAGTGTATGCATACATGTATGCACATGTTGATGTGCATGGACACATACATGCATACAAAGTATCATGGTTGATGATACACCTTTGATGGAAATGCAAGACTCACATGGAACTTTTCTTTATATATATTCATTTGCATTTTAGTTAAAAGAAAAGGAAAAGGAAATATTAATCCATGGTTACCTTTCTACACTCTTCTTGAAGTTGACCACACTTCACCCACTTTTTAACCTTGGATTAGTTTTCCTTTTGCCTTTTAACTCATGTGCAATAATATCTAAATTAAGTAACCATAGTTTGAGATGAGAACAAGAAAATATATATGTTATTTTCTATTCTCATTAATTATTATCTTTCAGATTATCTTGAGCTCTTAAGCTTGCCATCATCTTCTTCCTCATTCTCTTGCTCTCTTAAGTTGAAAAAGAAAGTGAGTTAGTTAAAAAGATTGGGTTTAGATTAGAGAAAACAAACCACCTCTTCATTCTACTCTAATCTAACCAATTAGTTTAGAGTGTTTAGCTTCATCTTCTACTTTGATCAAGTGTAGCTAGGTGTAGGGTTTCTAGGCACACTAATGAAGTCTCACAAGTGATCAAACATGCTCAATTCAAAAATTTCCTTGTGCCTACAAACCCTAATACGGATCGTTAACTAGAAAACAAGGCGATGCAAGCAAGTAAACGAATTTATAGCTAAAGGGAAGGGGCTACAACCTTTGTAGATCTGGTCCTCCACCTCCATAGCTCCGTGATGAAGTCCCCTCGCTGTCCAAATCGAATCCCGGACTCTAGCATCGGCTTCATCGGAGAAATGGGCGGGCTAGGTCATCGACTACGATGCCGAAAATGATCTACGTCGAGGCAACACAAGATCAAGCTCCAACTTCACCAAGCCATGAAACTTGTGAAGAAAACACCCTATACTACTTGGCAAGAGGTAGAGGATGAAGAAATAGGAAGTGGGTTCACTTTGGAATTGGATTTCTCACTCATTTGCTCAAGTTGCCATTGAAGCTATCAAGCTTCTTCTTCTTGAAAGAAGAAGAAGAAGAAGATAATATAATAAGTGTTATTTTTAAAAAAGAAAACAATATGATACTTATCATATATTCAACCATGGTTTAGTGTAGAGATTTAACTAAGGTTAGATGAATGGTTAGTGTTAGAAGAAGAAGACAAGAATGGTCACTAAGTCAAAGTTACATGAAGCATCAAGAAGCTTCATGTAAGAAAGCAACCATTTTGTTTTCTTTTCTCTTTTTCTCAAAAAAGAATAGATAAATAAATAAGTAGATAATAAAAAGAAAACCCTAACCATTACACAACCATGGTTTAATCTTTACACAAACCCAAGTGAGCATGTATCATCAAACATGATACAAACAAGTGCACAAAACTATATCACATATACAATGTGCATTTCAAGTGAGAAAATCCATTTAAAGTGAACCGATACTAGTTAATGCAAAGTAATGTATCAAATATATAATTATGCATTAAATCATTAAATCAACACTTGATTTATCGATCCGGTCATATCGCATATAACCGACTAATATCCAATGTATCGGCTTATCGAATCAATCCTTGATTCGATAACTTGGTTATATCGCATACAACCAATCGATACATTCATCGCGAGAATGGAATACGGTATCACATACACGCATTATTCTCGGCCCCGCACATATCTCATATGCGCTCCTATTTCGTTTCGCTTGAGCCAGGAAACCTCTGTGTAGGACTCTAAAGACTCGTCAATACGCCGGCAGCAGATGATGATCATATCAAACACCCACAAGCCGCAAGCGGTCTGTGTAGCGTTTTGAAAATCGTTTCGGTGAAATTTCGGAAAATCGGTAAAATGAGGGGGTTTTCTGTAAAAAGTCAAAATACGAATATCTTATTATAAAAAAATTAAATAAACATATTCTAGCTATGTAATTGCTATTATTTGGTGTTTATTGAGCCGCTGGTGAAATTTCAAATTTTCTGAAAAAAATATTATTTTATTATTATTTTAAGCCGTCACCAATACATTTAATTAGGGAAAATTACAAATTGGAATGAGTTGAAACAAATTTTGTGCATCATAAAACATTAAATAAAAATTTATCATGTGGTTTTTGGAACGAAATCATTTGCCAAAATGATTTAGAAATTATTGAAGAAAAAAGGCTTTTTTAGCGTAAATGGATGTTTGGGGTATTGTAATTATCATTTTTCCATCACCCCACACCCATGCCCACACCCACACACACCCACTTACTCCTTCCCATAGCTGAATTCAGCACCCACCATATTTTTCCCCACTTGATTTTCAAGGAAAAAGAAATGAAAGAAAAGAAAAGAAAATGAGTGAAGTAGTTAGACTTTTGACTTTGTTTGACCTTGTCCCCCCCCCCATTTTCCTCACCTCCCTCTCTCTCCACCACCCACTTTTCTGGCCGAAATTTCCTTCTCCCCACAGCAGCCCCCCCCTCCATTTTCCCCTCTCTTTTCCCTTCAAAACTTCATGAAAAATTGCATCAAAAATCCACCAAAAATCCCACAAAATCAAAATCAAAGTCCTACCCATTTTAGCTTAGCCCGTTTAGCATGGATCCTTGTGAAAAGAGAGCATTTTGGGAGGCCATGGATTCTTGTGGACCTTCATATATTTTTGGGTATAATTCTAAAACTTTTTGTTGCTTAAATTGTTACTAATTTCTTAAACTAATTTAATTAAGTGTTATTTGGATATGTGAGTTTAATTGCAAGTTTTGGAATTCAAGTTGTGAAATTGAATGCAAGTTAGGGTTTATAAAATTGGTGTGTGGTTGTGTGTTATAATTAGGCTTTGTTGTCATGTTAATACAAGTTTAGTAGCTAGTGCTAATGGCTAGCTTTAAAATTTTTGTTATTTTACTAATTTGCTTACTAGGTTTTTGAAATTTGTTAAATGCTTGGGATTAAAAATATGATTAGGTTTTTCTTGGCTTCATTAACTTTATTAAGTGTGGTTTAATGCTTTGGATCATGCAATTCTAAGCTAGATTGTAGTTTGTGCATTTTTCTTTGAAATTGTTAAAAAGGGTATTTTTGGTAAACTAGAATATTAGGATTTTTGGAATTTAATGAGATTAAATTCCGGAAATTGTTTATACGACTTATTTAAGATATTTAATAAATATATTGGCCGCTACATTCATTTAAACATCCTGTTTTGTACAAAAACGGCGAATTGTGCTTGCTAGATTTTCGGAAAAATGACTTTTTAAGCAAAATTGAGGTTTTTGTGAGTTTTAACCTAGTTTATATTAAAATTAGTGTTCGTGAATGTGCAAATGAGTGTGATTGGATTTTTCTCGATGGTTTGACGTTTGTACATCGACATCGAGGGTTGGTTTGACTATTCTTGCATGCGTAGGCGATAGGTTTGGACCTATGTGTGATACGCGTGCCGATTTGATTTTCGTATGCCGTTTCGATTTCGAATTTAGTTTTAATGCGATATGGTGTGTTATGATATATAGGTACCCCCATGTGGACTTCGAGACGACAAGCAAGCGCGTGGCGACGTCGGTACCGGCTAGCGAGGAACAGGTGAGTAGATTTATATCTACGGGGAGAAGTCGGGTGGATGGCGTATAGCACCCCCGCAGTCCGTGGTGATGTATACGGATGCGTATATACACCAACAATTTATGATATGTTGTTAGGATTTATTATTGATGATTTTAGATGGATATTGGTGTTGGATTGGTGCATGGTTACGAAACCTTAGGTAGTGGGTGCACTACACTTACACATACACACATATACATACTTGCATACATTCCTTATTTCATATGTGCGTGTATGGGAATATATTTATATGTTCACATGGGTATGGGACTATGTGTTCACATACGGATTTGAGGAGGATACTTGGGATTGAGCTGAGTCGATGAGATTTGTTTTTGGTTGTGATCTCGGTGATATGGCAGGATTCGTACTTAAGGTACGTCCTGGTGTTATAGCGGATCTTGCGGCGGCGATACGGGTGAATAGTGTTATAAATAAATGGTCGACATGCGATCGTGATATGAGGCATAATATGCTAGGATATTGATATTAGGCCGTATCGGGCGATGTATACCCCTTGATGATGATATGTGCTGACGATATCGATTTGTACGAGATTGTCGATCAGTAGTCAGATCATGAGTATATTGAGGATATTAGTATTGTACTAGACATAGGTTAGTACCCTAGACTATGATCTTGGATAAAGAAGATACCAGAGGAATAGTGTGAGGAATATGATATTGACCCGTACCCAGATTTGGGGATGACGTACGACGGATTTATGTACGAGCTATATCTTGATGATTGATCCGCACTCTTGACTTGGGATGTCTGATTATAGATATGGTATCGGATATGATATTATTGAGGCGGGATCACCGACTAATATATATACAGGTATGTATATGTATCGACTCAGATGTTAGGCGATTTTCTTACCTGTAGTCTAGCTTATAGCGTAGCCCTTTAGTTTAGTTAATTGTTAGATTAGATTCGGTTCCTACCTATTTCAAAGCTTACGAATCGTGTGTATTTTTAAAGACAGCCTAAGAGATCCTACGGATATTTCAAAAAACGTATCTTTTCTTAAAAACACCGTAACCTCTATTTTCAAAACCCCACGATTCGTGTTATTTCAAAAGGCACCATTGTAGGACTTATATTAGGTTAAAACAGATTAATTATCGTTGCGTCTAGTATTCAGCTCCCGCTCATTATTGTTGTTTGCTCCGCATCACATGCTTATATTATGCTTCATATTCTACTGTTGATACCTTGTGGTTAGGACACCAGCACCATTACCGATGATGCGTATGTACCACGTACACTTACTTGCCGGCTCACACACATCTTCATCGGTAATTGCCATGTCACGTACACCTTAGAAAATATTATTGCTTGACATAGCCTGTTAGCTAATAGTTTAGACATGATATTAGTGTACTTGCCTTATATCTTAGTTTAGACATTATAGTTATTACCTGCTACCTCATGCATACTGTTATTCATTGTTATGCCGCATTCATGGATTCTCATGCATATATTCACTTTTTACGTGCTATTGAGGTTTTGGATTTGGATTTCCATGAGATTTTCTGGATTTGGGGAAAACCGCAAAACATATACAAACTTCTTCTTTCTCTTTTTAAATAAAAAGCGCGATTTTTCCCATGATGTATGAGTCGTCCCCATGAGTTTGCTGATAGATTTGGAGACCCGATTCGAGGAGTTGGATGAACCGTTTCGGGTACATGGTGGACCCGGTAAGGTACCCCGGGGCAAGAAGCTCGTGGTGATGACGATGAGCCTGGCAGGGGAGACTACCTACCGGTGATTTTACCCGACGCGTCGGATATCCGGAGGATACCGTCGTGGTCTTGAGATGGATGGTAGGGGCCGGTCTGGACTGACGGCGCCCTAGATATTGAGATTGAGAAATTGAGATTTCGAGATATTGAGGTACTGAGATTTGATGATACAGGACAGTCCGGATGGCCGGAGCCTGAGGTTTTGAGACATTGAGATTTATGTTTTGTGTCGATGCTAGACACTGTTGATGCTGATTTCATTTATGATACCTCATTTTAAAAATACAAAGGAAATCTCACTAATTTATGAAAACAATTTATTCATTTACATGTATTCTGTTTTCATGCATTCATACCTCATTCATATGATATATTGCTACCTGAGGCACTGACACGGGCACATGAGATCACACTCGGGTTAGATATTACCCTAGCCATTGTTATAGGCTGCATGTTATTCATATATTTGAGGATATATTATGATCATTGACCTAGGTTGCGTTATTCATGCGATTTTCTGTTCGTAGATCTTTTCTACTCACGAGTTGGCAACTCACCCCCGTTGTGCCCCAGTTTCTTGCAGGTGTTGCCGTACGGATTTTATTACGGCTTTGCGGGCACGGTTTCTTTTCGGGTGACTTGCTAGTAGGTGGGTTTATTGTATCTTACCCATCATTATACCTTGTATATTATATTTCAGTTGTATCTAGAAGTTCCATCAACCAAACTTGTATTTTTTTTAGATAGAGACCAGTAATGTTATTCTTTCGACTATAGAGTAGCATGTTATATTTCTTGAGTTTCTTGCTGGTTGAGTTCCATTTCTGTTGTGATCCTCGCCTTTAGGCGTTGTATATTATGTTGCATACAGGTTGATTTGATATGGTTCTTCCTATTCTCTACTACTTCTCTTGGTTTGGATTTCTGGGTTTCTGCTTACTTAGCATACGTACTCCTTAAGACGTTCGTAGTCTAAGTGCCGGTCATGTTCCGTACTTTCGGGTCGTGACAAAGTTGGTATCAGAGCGTTAGGTTTTACCTTCGAAGCGTAGGATGACCCTTGGTTGATGGAATATGTGACTAAAGTAGAGTGATGTACCGTTGGTATGTTCCGCGGCATATTTACGACACGCCACTCCACTTAAGAAGCCTTAGGATGTACATTTCCTTGTTCAGTATTATATTCCTTCCTGATCTAGCCTCATCGGTACCAGTTTGGTTTTGCTGCCACGATTATGGGCAGGGAGAGCTACGGCTAGAGTTGCGGTCAGCACGAGCTCGGCACGAACGAGGACTGACCAGGGCATGATTCCGGCGACACCCGATTATAGAGAGGTGTCTTTTGACCGTGTTTCCGCGCCACGAGCGTTTGGCGGATCGCCTTTATGAGGTTAATCGGATGTGCTGATTGACATTAGAGGATTGAGCTAATGATAGAGGCCAGCCAGATCTTGATGACCGTTGGTGTGTTGCTTATTCATGATGATCGAGGCACTGTTCGGCATGCAGACGAGCGAGCCAGTTATTGCTGCGAACGACGAGGTATTGCCCCAGATGCTGGAGTTAGTGCAGAACGAGTTGTACTAAGAGATGATAGAAGGTCGCTAGTCATCGTGGATGAATGACTAGGTCATGTGGATCGTTCGCCTAACCCGATGCGAGGTCATCAGATAGATGGATTCCAGCTAGAGACGACTTCACGTGGAGATGTTGGGAGTCGACAGAGACGATCGAATGTCAGAAACCTATTATTCCAAGTTTAAAGTAGTCGGAAAGACATGCAGGCAATTCTATGGTCCCTCTAGAAGAATGAAACCCTAACTCGACTTAATGACAGTGTGAAAGCCTTTGAACCTTCGGGTTTGCGGCAGTTCTACGGCGCCATTAGTGAGGCTTGGGTTTGCCCTTCTACGGCTGGACCACCGATGCTGTGGTATGTACTCGATACTATTAAACTGTGCCCAAGAGGTTGAGCTCTTGGGGGATTGTGAGGTTTTGACGACTCGATCGGATGGCTCGACTTAATTCGGATGCTAGGTGGTGAGATGCATTCTTGGGAGACTCCAGATACGAGGATAGCCGTTGGAGCTCAGTCCATGCAGCCGCGACGAGACGAGTCCAAAGTAGACGACATTAGAGAAAAGTGGAATAAGAGGTTCGCACCAGATCTAGATGAGATGACGTTCCACTCCGCCGACATCAGAGAGGCGATGCGCATGCCGAGGCATGGTACTTGGACTTACCTTCCAGAAGGAGTCGCGATGAGTATGCAGTCGTTCCAGAGCAAGATGCAGATATAGGAAAGGACAATGACTTCCGGACAGTTGGCAGAGACGAGACATGGAAGAGACCGTGAGCAGGATTCCTTCCAGGATACTGCTGCGATGATACTTGCACCCAGGATCAGATGTGTCACGTGCATTCAGAGAGCCAGAGGCCGACGCCAGTGATATGCTGCCTTGACGGGGCCGATGAGCCGATGGATTGTGAGATTGGTAATCCACGGAGAAGACTTGGACCCAGGAGTGGTCATGTTACGCACACCAGCAGGCCAGAGTTCATGATCATCGACGAGACGTCCCACTAGTGACCGCGACAGTTGGCCCGAGATTCTTAGAGGATGCACTTGAGCGGTACTGTTCCGCCATTATTGATTTCGATGTTTTGGGTGATTTATTCGTATGATTTGATTTTGATGATTGAGGATTTACGATCTTTGCAAAATGTTGCACTTGATATCGTTTTCGTGCTTTAGTTTCACATGTTTGTGATTTTACGGTTTTAAACAGTTGAGTTGATTTTATGCGTATGCACGCACGCGATTTGGTTCCTGCACTCTGTATAGTTTATATATGCTGGCAGTGCAGTGACATGTATTTTGTGCTCTTGGATACACTGGATTTCGATTTCGAGGGTGATGCTCGACATTTGTTTTGTGCATTTTATGCACCGGATTGGATTTTTAGCGCCTGTTGGGCGTCTGTTACGAGATGCGATTGGTGCACACCAGATGCACTAATTCGAGATTTTTCGTGCATGTCAGATGCACCTGATTTTGCTGTCAGGCACACATGTTGCCTACGACAGATGTTTCGTGCACACCTGATGCACTTAGATGTTGTTTCTGTGCGCATGTATGGCACATTCATGGATTTTGATTTCCGTGCGCACCAGACGCACGTAGTATTCATGTGCATATTTTGGGATTGATTTCTTATAGAGCAGTACGTTTTTATGATATTGCTATGTGTTTCCGTACTGAGCAGGACTAGTCAGAGGACAGTACCTGAATACATTTTGCATGCATTGATAGTTATTGAAGGGATTTCCAAAAAGCGAGCTATAGCCTCAGTATTTACCTACGTGTCTGATATGACACGAAATGTTTAAAACAAGGAGACCCTTCTAAATTGTTTCCAAAACGGCGGAACGTACATTTCAAACAAAGGTATATATGTATATAGTTATTTTCTTATGGTAGACGTCCGCCACTGTGCAGTGTTATACGCGTTGCACAGCGACTTAAAGAGATTTGGCATGCATTTCCTTCAGATACTTACAGATATAGATTCGATATTTACATTTATAGTTTCGAGTTATATCATATTGGTTTTGATTTGGATTTGGCATTGATGTCTTCTCCACGACTCCGATGATCGCGGGATGCTTGACGGAGTTTTGATTTGAGTTATATACTCATTTTTCAAGCGCATGCGCTGCGCTACGATTTGTTTTATGTATTTACAATTTCGGAGCCCCAACGACTTGATGGTTTTTCTTAGATGTTTTAGTAATTGGGGGAGTTTGAATTTAAATTCGGGGACCGAATTTCTTTAAGGAGGGAAGATTGTAGCGTTTTGAAAATCTTTTTGGTGAAATTTCGGAAAATCGTTAAAATGAGGGGGTTTTCTGTAAAAAGTCAAAATACAAATATCTTATTATAAAAAAATTAAATATACATATTCTAGCTATGTAATTGGTATTATTTGGTGTTTATTGAGCCGCTGGTGAAATTTCAAATTTTCTGAAAAAAATATTATTTTATTATTATTTTAAGCCGTCACTAATACATTTAATTAGGGAAAATTACAAATTGGAATGAGTTGAAAAAAATTTTGTGCATCATAAAACATTAAATAAAAATTTATCATGTGGTTTTTGGAACGAAATCATTTGCTAAAATGATTTAGAAATTATTGAAGAAAAAGGCTTTTTTTTAGCGTAAATGGATGTTTGGGGTATTGTAATTATCATTTTTCATCACCCCACACCCGTGCCCACACCCACACACCCCCACTTACTCCTCCCCATGGCTGAATTCAGCACCCACCATATTTTTCCCCACTTGATTTTCAAGGAAAAAGAAATGAAAGAAAAGAAAAGAAAATGAGTGAAGTAGTTAGACTTTTGACTTTGTTTGACCTTGACCTTGTCCCCCCCCCCATTTTCCTCACCTCCCTCTCTCTCCCCCACCCACTTTTCTGGCCGAAATTTCCTTCTCCCCACAGCAGCCCCCCCTCCATTTTCCCCTCTCTTTTCCCTTCAAAACTTCATGAAAAATTGCATCAAAAATCCACCAAAAATCCCACAAAATCAAAATCAATGTCCTACCCATTTTAGCTTAGCCTGTTTAGCATGGATCCTTGTGAAAAGAGAGCATTTTGGGAGGCCATGGAGTCTTGTGGACCTTCATATATTTTTGGGTATAATTCTAAAACTTTTTGTTGCTTAAATTGTTACTAATTTCTTAAGCTAATTTAATTAAGTGTTATTTGGATATGTGAGTTTAATTGCAAGTTTTGGAATTCAAGTTCTGAAATTGAATGCAAGTTAGGGTTTATAAAATTGGTGTGTGGTTTTGTGTTATAATTAGGCTTTGTTGTCATGTTAATACAAGTTTAGTAGCTAGTGCTAATGGCTAGCTTTAAAAATTTTGTTATTCTGCTAATTTGCTTACTAGGTTTTTGAAATTTGTTAAATACTTGGGATTAAAAATGTGATTAGGTTTTTCTTGGCTTCATTAACTTTATTAAGTGTGGTTTAATGCTTTGGATCATGCAATTCTAAGCAAGATTGTAGTTTGTGCATTTTGCTTTGAAATTGTTAAAAAGGGTATTTTTGGTAAACTAGAATATTAGGATTTTTGGAATTTAATGAGATTAAATTCCGGAAATTGTTTATACGACTTATTTAAGATATTTAATAAATATATTGGCCGCTACATTCATTTAAACATCCTGTTTTGTACAAAAACGGCGAATTGTGCTTGCTAGATTTTCGGAAAAATGACTTTTTAAGCAAAATTGAGGTTTTTGTGAGTTTTAGCCTAGTTTATATTAAAATTAGTGTTCGTGAATGTGCAAATGAGTGTGATTGGATTTTTCTCGATGGTTTGACGTTTGTACATCGACATCGAGGGTTGGTTTGACTATTCTTGCATTCGTAGGCGATAGGTTTGGACCTATGCGTGATACGCGTGCCGATTTGATTTTCGTATGTCGTTTCGATTTCGAATTTAGTTTTAATGCGATATGGTGCGTTATGATATGTAGGTACCCCCATGTGGACTTCGAGACGACAAGCAAGCGCGTGGCGACGTCGGTACCGGCTAGCGAGGAACAGGTGAGTAGATTTATATCTACGGGGAGAAGTCGGGTGGATGGCGTATAGCACCCCCGCAGTCCGTGGTGATGTATACGGATGCGTATACACACCAACAATTTATGATATGCTGTTAGGATTTATTATTGATGATTTTATATGGATATTGGTGTTGGATTGGTGCATGGTTACGAAACCTTAGGTAGTGGGTGCACTACACTTACACATACACACATATACATACTTGCATACATTCCTTATTTCATATGTACGTGTATGGGAATATATTTATATGTTCACATGGGTATGGGACTATGTGTTCACATACGGATTTGAGGAGGATACTTGGGATTGAGCTGAGTCGATGAGATTTGTTTGTGGTTGTGATCTCGGTGATATGGCAGGATTCGTACTTAAGGTACATCCTGGTGTTATAGCGGATCTTACGGCGGCGATACGGGTGAATAGTGTTATAAATAAATGGTCGACATGTGATCGTGATATGAGGCATAATATGCTAGGATATTGATATTAGGCCGTATCGGGCGATGTATACCCCTTGATGATGATATGTGCTGACGATATCGGTTTGTACGAGATTGTCGATCAGTAGTCAGATCATGAGTATATTGAGGATATTAGTATTGTACTAGACATAGGTCAGTACCCTAGACTATGATCTTGGATAAAGAGGATACCATAGGAATAGTGTGAGGAATATGATATTGACCCGTACCCAGATTTGGGGATGCCGTACGACGGATTTACGTACGAGCTATATCTTGATGATTGATCCGCACTGTTGACTTGGGATGTCTGATTATAGATATGGTATCGGATATGATATTATTGAGGCGGGATCACCGACTAATATATATACAGGTATGTATATGTATCGACTCAGATGTTAGACGGTTTCCTTACCTGTAGTCTAGCTTATAGCGTAGCCCTTTAGTTTAGTTAATTGTTAGATTAGATTCGGTTCCTACCTATTTCAAAGCTTACGAATCGTGCGTATTTTTAAAGACAGCCTAAGGGATCCTACGGATATTTCAAAAAACGTATCTTTTCTTAAAAAGACCGTAGCCTCTATTTTCAAAACCCCACGATTCGTGTTATTTCAAAAGGCACCATTGTAGGACTTATATTAGGTTAAAACAGATTAATTATCGTTGCGTCTAGTATTCAGCTCCCGCTCATTATTGTTGTTTGCTCCACATCACATGCTTATATTATGCTTCATATTCTACTGTTGATACCTTGTGGTTTGGACACCAGCACCATTACCGATGATGCGTATGTACCACGTACACTTACTTGCCGGCTCACACACATCTTCATCGGTAATTGCCATGTCACGTACACCTTAGAAAATATTATTGCTTGACATAGCCTGTTAGCTAATAGTTTAGACATGATATTAGTGTACTTGCCTTATATGTTAGTTTAGACATTATAGTTATTACCTGCTACCTCATGCATATTGTTATTCATTGTTATGCCGCATTCATGGATTCTCATGCATATATTCACTTTTTACGTGCTATTGAGGTTTTGGATTTGGATTTCCATGAGATTTTCTGGATTTGGGGAAAACCGCAAAACATATACAAACTTCTTCTTTCTCTTTTTAAATAAAAAGCGCGGTTTTTCCCATGATGTATGAGTCGTCCACCATGAGTTTGCTGATAGATTTGGAGACCCGATTCGAGGAGTTGGATGAACCGTTTCGGGTACATGGTGGACCCGGTAAGGTACCCCGGGGCAAGAAGCTCGTGGTGATGATGATGAGCCTGGCAGGGGGAGACTACCTACCGGTGATTTTACCCGACGCGTCGGATATCCGGAGGATACCGTCGTGGTCTTGAGATGGATGGTAGGGGCCGGTCTGGACTAACGGCGCACTAGATATTGAGATTGAGACATTGAGATTTCGAGATATTGAGGTACTGAGATTTGATGATACAGGCCAGTCCGGATGGCCGGAGCCTGAGGTTTTGAGACATTGAGATTTATGTTTTGTGTCGATGCTAGACACTGTTGATGCTGATTTCATTTATGATACCTCATTTTAAAAATACAAAGGAAATCTCACTAATTTATGAAAACAGTTTCTTCATTTACATGTATTCTGTTTTCATGCATTCATACCTCATTCATATGATATATTGCTACCTGAGGCACTGACACGGGTACATGATATCACACTCGAGTTAGATATTGCCCTAGCCATTGTTATAGACTGCATGTTATTCATATATTTGAGGATATATTATGATCATTGACCTAGGTTGCGTTATTCATGCGATTTTCTGTTCGTAGATCTTTTTCTACTCACGAGTTGGCAACTCACCCCCGTTGTGCCCCAGTTTCTTGCAGGTGTTGCCGTACGGATTTCATTACGGCTTTGCGGGCACGGTTTCTTTTCGGGTGACTTGCTAGTAGGTGGGTTTATTGTATCTTACCCATCATTATACCTTGTATATTATATTTCAGTTGTATCTAGAAGTTCCATCAATCAAACTTGTATTTTTTTGAGATAGAGACCAGTAATGTTATTCTTTCGACCATAGAGTAGCATGTTATATTTCTTGAGTTTCTTGCTGGTTGAGTTCCATTTTTGTTGTGATCCTCGCCTTTAGGCGTTGTATATTATGTTGCATACAGGTTGATTTGATATGGTTCTTCCTATTCTCTACTACTTCTCTTGGTTTGGATTTCTGGGTTTCGGCTTACTTAGCATACGTACTCCTTGAGACGTTCGTAGTCTAAGTGCCGGTCATGTTCCGTACTTTCGGGTCGTGACAGTCTGCTAAACGTAACGGCCACCCGGGTATTGAGCGATCAGAAGATCGACGAGCAAGACCGCTCACACTCCTGTGAATCTAACCAATAACACTTACCGTATAGTCCGGTCTGTTCGTCTGATATGTCGCATATCTCGCCTAGGGGTGGTAAACGTCAGACCCCAGTAGCTTGATAAGCCATACCGACGTAAGGTCCATAACATTCGTGAAACTACTGATAACTCTTACCAGTATATCACTGCAACCCTGGCCAGGGATTTCCTGTTATGGCCAGTCGAGCATAGCACAACATCAACCCCCAATACCGGGAGAGACGAATCACCTCCTATCGCTCATTGCTTCCATGTGAATCGGGACTGTACCCAAAAACCACCTGTTTGCATGACTCAGTAGAGCCGTGGTAGGGTGGAAATAAAAGCACAGTGGGAGACACACATGACTCTTTGACGATCTCGGGTCAACAGACTAAGCTGTACCAGTGTCACCAGAGAACTGCCATCTGACGTGAGGTATAATACCATCTGGGAGTTCTCGGCAAGTCCGTTCAGTGTACCCAGTCTCCACTGAGCACCCACATACCATCTCTGATGTCAAACACCAATGGATATGGGATCATCCATCGCCCATCACATGGGTCGAGAAGATATACCCTAGTCTACTCTGGAATATCGATGCCCCGTCTCGATATTCCCACGACTAGGAACAATGAAGGATGTACTCATTGACTACCCAGGACCCACTAGTATGATCTTCATCACAGTCCTGGAAGTCGAGTACACATCCTAAGGGCTTTATCAACATGTAATCAGAGAAACAGAAAGTATACATGTTAAGATAAAGAGCAACCAGATAGCGTACTATCATGTCGAGCAAGAAAGTCCTACCTATATATGTCCCAGCATCCACTACAATATACATCATATGTACAGTAATGGCCTCTAGGGCATACATATAACTAACAATCTCCCACTTGCACTAGGGCCATCTGTAGCAGTGGTTGCAGTATCACATACTCAACCATCCCATAAAAGTCTCTGTTTGGGAAAAGGCCTTCGTGAGTGGATCCGCTGTGTTGTCCTCTAAGTCTACTCTCCTTACCTCGATCACCCTGAAGATCAACTATCTCCATGATCAGGTGATGCTGCCTCAGAATATGTCTGGGTCACTGATGGGATCATGGTTCCTTAGCCAAAGCCACACTTCCATTGTCACACAATGGTGGGAACCTAGTTCATCTTATGAACCAATATACACCCAAACTTCCTCTTTGGTAGTATCTTTAATAGCGATGTTACCAGCCTTTATCGTCTAGTTTGCCACGGTATCTAGCTTGGAACTCTTCCAACATACCGCCCCTTTACTGAGGGTAAAGACAATGCCTGCGACTGACATTCAGTCGTCCTTATCACCCTGGAACCTTTCCAGTGATTCTCCCCAGGATCAACTGATACCATCTCACTTCAATTAGTGAGAATCCTAACATCCATTTAGATCTATCTCATAGACCCAAATCTCAGGATTAAGGAGGTATCATTTTGATCCTATATGGAGAATCTATGTGATAAGAGGAGATCGACCGATCGTAGCATAGGAAACTCCTTTCCTATCAAGAGTATGTCATCCACGTACTTTACGAGGATCGTTACCATACTCCATACTACCCTTTTGTACATACAAGGTTCATCTACCATTTTGATGAAGTCAAACTCTTTGACTACCACATCAAAACAGATGTTCCAACTCCGCGATGCCTGCTTTATTCTGTAAAGCAACTTGCACACATTTCCGCTGCTCCCACTGTTTACGAAGCCCTCTGGCTGTGTTCTTATAGACGTTCTCTTCTAAATCAATATTTAGAAAAGTAGTCATGGCACCCAACCACCAGATATCGCAGTTATGGTATGTAGCAGTGGCAAGTAGGATCTGGATGGACTTAAGCACAGCTATTGGAAAAGGTTTCATCATTATCCACGCCTGGTTGATGATGAAAACCTTTAACGAGTCTAGCTTTGAAAGTCTCAACTTTTCCATCTACACCAAGTAATCTTCTCAAGATATACTTGCTCCTGATGGGGATTTAACCCTTCAGATATAGCAACCAAAGTCCATACTTTGTTGGTGTATATGGATTCCATCTCAGATCGCTAAGCATCCAGCCATTCTTACAAAGTCCCCACTCTTGATGGCCTGCACGAAACTAGTTGGGTCATCATCTCATGATGCATTCCTCGCTCCCACTGTCATCGAGAAACTGAGGTATCTCTCAGGCAGGTGAGGAACCCTACCAGATCGCGGAGAGGCAGAGGTTCGTCGAGGACTATAGAATCCTTTGGTTCTGTCAAATCATCAACTGCAGTTTTGTATAGCTGGAACCTTTCCAGTTCTACAGAACTGAACTTACCTCGATTTTGTCCGGATTTTGCTTTTAGACATAGGCCGGACAAACCCAAATCTTAACTCGCTAAAGAGATAGGCTCTTCCCATACCATATCTCATATGGAATGGTACGCAGTGATCTGATTCAAACCTAATTCAATAGGTATGCAGCTTCTCAAGCGCATAACTCCCAAAAGGAAATAGGAAACTCAGTAGTACTCATCATAGAGCACATCATATCTAATATTGTGCGATTGCTCCACCCCGATACACCGTTGTGCTGTGGTGTATTCAGAGGAGTAACACTGAGAGAGAATCTTATTCTCCTTTAGAATAGTCCATGAATTCTATGCACAAGTATTCTCCTCCCTGATCTTATCATAGGACATAATACTTATACCCGTAATTTGGTTCTCTACTTCCAAATTATAGTCTGTGGATACCTCAAAAGCTTCAGACTTATGTTTCAACAGGAACATATGACTGAATCTTGAGAGATTATCAGAGAATATAATGAAGTATAAAGAACCAGTCCTGGCATTTGTAGACAGGAGACCATACATACATCATCATGTGTCAGTCCCAAGAGTTTATTAACTCTTTCTCTGTTTCCAATAAACAGGGCTATGGTCATCTAATCTTTGTGACATGACTGGCAAGTTTCACAAGATGTAAATTCAAACTGATTTAAATATGCATCTAAAATGTAACTTCAGCCAGTCGGGTCGCATTGATGTGACCTAGTCTACAATGCCTCAAGAAGGATTCGTTCATTTCTGAACTCTTCCTCTTGTATGTGTTCTGTATACTAGGAACTGTAGTTTGATTTAGAACGTCAATGCTTTTAGATAACGTGCCTGAACCGATCAACTTTTGATATAGGAAATGTTCAAAACATTATCCATCAATACAAAATTTTATCATTTCTTTACTAATAAAGAGACTGATATGATTTTGTATATCAGGTTCGGTATCTAATAGCATTTGTTCAGAATCAATGTATTGGTAATACAGGGTGACAGTGACCAACAGACTTGGCTGCAACACTTGCCCCGTTTTCTGTCTCATGAAACTTATCACCCGTTCTCAGTTTTCTACCTTTTTGTAGCCCTATGTAACAGATTACATATCTGGGATCCTGATCCGGTATCAAATACCCAGGATTCAGAGGATACTGAGAAACAGTTCTTTATAATGAACACACCCGAAGGAGATGCATTATATGCACTATCTTCGTTTGGGCGGCATAGGAATTCTGGTATTCCCCTATTTCCTTCTCTGTCTTATAACAATTATAAGTTGGAGCGGGACCAACGTTCCCAGCTCAGTATAACAAGCAGGTTCGGTCAATACATCCATATTATTATCTTGATTAAGGCGTGATATGGTCGCTACCTGGAGAGAGAGAGAAGAAAACACTCTGCGTGCGCTCTTGCAAGATCAGATTGGTTATTTATTTTATCTAATCAGGATGGCTTCCACTGTTTTTTATCAAATCTTCCTTCAAACCCTAAAAGGAAAGACTAGCCGAGATTAATTACACTCTACAAGTTCGCCAATCTTTCAGCCAGGCCAATGTCGGTACTTTGAGGGAGGTTCCCCATGCTTTCGTACGGACCTAATTACAGTAAACCTCGTTTTCCCAGAGGCGTAACCCTGTTGACACCTTTCTAGACACCTACTTGATCGGCTAATTGCAAAGTGCAAAACTCTCCCTGGAGTAACAATTACTCGCAGTAGGTATCGGGATCCAACTATCATATAGAAGGTATGCAATCTCATTGCAAGTTTCAACACTTGAAACTACCGATAAAGGTTTTTACCCCTAGCACCTATGACTTTAACTATGGTCAACAAATCATAAGTACTAGTCAAGTTCTACCCGTCATTTCGTGATTAATTAGACCCACCCACATGACCCTTAACTAAGGTCAACAAAGTCACGAGACTGTCCTAACTAATCACATCATATGCGGTGTAGGAAGACATCACTTAGCTACCGTACACTGTGCCTTGACTATGGTCAACAAACACAGCACGAATACTAAGTACACTACTTCCTAAAATGACGGAGGGTTGCGAATGGTTTTTATGAAAACCTTTAACGCTTTGAACTTGATCTCGTTGCGGAATCAAATGGTTTTTAAATGGAATGTTTTTGAGGCTTTTCTAGTTTTGCTAAAGGGGTCACTCCCGGTGAAGGGAACGTCGGCCCTTTCCTCTTCGAATGAGGTGCGGGATATATCATATACATCACTGTGCAAAGCATAAACTATATAAGCAATCAAAAGACAAACCGAGTGTGTAGCATCTGCCAGTTATTACTAAAGGAGTCACTCCCGGTGAAGGGATCTCGGTCCTTTCCTCATCGAATAAGGTGCAGGATGTTCTTCAAGGAACACCGCGATGCAAAGAAAGAACTGTAGCTACCTGTTTTATTTTGAAATTCGATTCCACAACATCAATTAGGTTTATTTTCTTTCATTAATCTCATTAATGAATATCCCATCATTTAAGTCCACCTAAACATCACAGATAAATATAACGTATGCTTATGCCATCCGCATTCGCCTCGATGTCCCGTCTGCACCGTTAGGTTAGGTTACTAACGGTAGAGCGGGGCAGGGCTAGCGCGGGTGTAAAACATAAGCAACGTCTATATAATATATCATATATACTATATATTATATCTATCACAGAACATCACATGATCACATCACAGATAACGCAGCAGAAGATTCATATGAAACATTGGATATGCTAGGACGTCCGTGTTTTTAATACGAGCCAGTATAAAACACGGATTCCACGGTCTCGATGAATAGCCAATCCCACACCCCTAGACCCCTACGAGAGCGGCAAGCAACCCTACCAATTCTAGGGTTAGGAGACCCGAACTCGACTCCTCGAGATGGTCTCCCACTGGACCCTAGAACCCGGTTACTTGTGCTCCCCTCCTTGGGTCTATCCTAATGCGGAAAAGTAAATAATATACAAATGGTGACAACATCCGCAACCTGGAAGTGCCCCAATAAAAGAATATTACATACAAGTTTTTACATGAATGAAAATGAAAAACACTCATCTCACATAAAAACCCCCGGCTATTCGAACACGACGATCCAATATAACATATCCAGCAACACATAACATCACATGTCATCAACGTAAGTAAAAATGCGCATCCCAATTGTCGTCGACATATAGCAACGAAACCGGCGATATCACATATTACGCTTACGGTCACAGAAAAGAAAGTGTAAAACTACAACAGTTGGAATCCGCAAACTCTTTAGACATCGCATGCCTAGCCAAATGAATTCCTTAGACATCGCATGCCTAACAATTATAAACCCCGCATTTTAGTCTCATTATCGAAAACACTTTTCAATATCAAGTCGGGCAATTCAACAAGATTCCCGACAAACTGATCGAATGCTCGTCGCAAACTTTAGTAGGCGGCCGCACCCCTGATACCCTCGACGAAGTGCACTAAGGCGGAACACCGCTACCGCGAGCACCCGAATGGATGCTTTCGGCGACGGGGTTCTCCTACAGTCACTTGGTCGGGGCTATGGGGTAAGGCTGTCTATTAAGTTTACCCGGCGAGTATCCGCGTACGCTACGTGATTGCGACAGACTTTTGATCACATCAAAATTCCGTGGCAACCGATCAAATGAGACTAAACTGCTGTGTTTATAACATTCATTCAGTTATCTCATAACTATTTGCGAATTCCAAGTATTGTATCACATTCCGGATAAATAGAAAATGTTAAACTTTCCGATCGAACAATCGAACACCCAAGTTTTCCCGATATAGCTCAACACATGAAATAAGTTTAAAAACATTCACTTCGTGCCTCAGTACCAACGGTCCAGCCGTAGAAGGGTCAAGCCAACGCCTCACATGTGGCACGCCGTACTGCCCCAAACCCTAAGGTTCAAAGGGCAGTTCAAGACGGTCACATAATCGAGTTAAGGTTTGTTGTCTTCTAGAGGGACCATCGCATTACTTGCACTACTTAGAACATCGTTAAACTACGGAAAAGTCCAACAATTGGAAATTTCCCGGCAGGGGAAAAAGTGGGTATTTATATCCGGTCGAACCTTTTAACATATTCAAAAATTACCCGGAAAAACACACAGACAAAATTAAACAATCCGATCGAAACACCGAGTCCCCAATACAACCCAGAAAACTCAACTCTTGAGTTCAGATTAAAAATTCCCAGGAAACTCAGCAATGAAATATAGAAGTTACTGTGCAAAAAGAACTGACTAAAGAGGTTAAGTGGCCGCGGAACCGCCGCATTAGCCATGCTAATGCCGTGGTTCCGCCGCGCTTTAATGGAATTAGGCTATCGAATTTCACAGTAACTCTTACAATCACCTGCTGATTTTTCTGCATATTTTTAATATTAAAAAATCCCCGAATTTCAAAAATGTACAGAAAGCATTTTTTGGGTTTGTGTTTTGGTTCGATCGGACTTCTAACTCCGTCTACGGATCGCCTATGGCTCTAGCTAGGCTCTGATACCACTGTAGGGTTTCTAGGCACACTAATGAAGTCTCACAAGTGATCAAACATGCTCAATTCAAAAATTTCCTTGTGCCTACAAACCCTAATACGGATCGTTAACTAGAAAACAAGGCGATGCAAGCAAGTAAACGAATTTATAGCTAAAGGGAAGGGGCTACAACCTTTGTAGATCCGGTCCTCCACCTCCATAGCTCCGTGATGAAGTCCCCTCGCTGTCCAAATCGAATCCCGGACTCTAGCATCGGCTTCATCGGAGAAATGGGCGGGCTAGGTCATCGACTACGATGCCGAAGATGATCTACGTCGAGGCAACACAAGATCAAGCTCCAACTTCACCAAGCTATGAAACTTGTGAAGAAAACACCCTATACTACTTGGCAAGAGGTAGAGGATGAAGAAATAGGAAGTGGTTTCACTTTGGAATTGGATTTCTCACTCATTTGCTCAAGTTGCCATTGAAGCTATCAAGCTTCTTCAAGAAGAAGATAATATGATAAGTGTTATTTTTAAAAAAGAAAACAATATGATACTTATCATATATTCAACCATGGTTTAGTGTAGAGATTTAACTAAGGTTAGATGAATGGTTAGGGTTAGAAGAAGAAGACAAGAATGGTCACTAAGTCAAAGTTACATGAAGCATCAAGAAGCTTCATGTAAGAAAGCAACCATTTTGTTTTCTTTTTCTTTTTCTCAAAAAAGAATAGATAAATAAATAAGTAGATAATAAAAAGAAAACCCTAACCATTACACAACCATGGTTTAATCTTTACACAAACCCAAGTGAGCATGTATCATCAAACATGATACAAACAAGTGCACAAAAATATATCACATATACAATGTGCATTTCAAGTAAGAAAATCCATTTAAAGTGAAACGATACTAGTTAATGCAAAGTAATGTATCAAATATATAATTATGCATTAAATCATTAAATCAACACTTGATTTATCGATCCGGTCATGTCGCATATAACCGACTAATATCCAATGTATCGGCTTATCGAAGCAATCCTTGATTCGATAACTAGGTTATATCGCATACAACCAATCGATACATTCATCGCGAGAATGGAATACGGTATCACATACACGCATTATTCTCGGTCCCGCACATATCTCATATGCGCTCCTATTTCGTTTCGCTTGAGCCAGGAAACCTCTGTGTAGGACTCTAAAGACTCGTCAATACGCCGGCAGCAGATGATGATCATATCAAACACCCACAAGCCGCAAGCGGTCTGCTAAACGTAACGGCCACCCGGGTATTGAGCGATCAGAAGATCGACGAGCAAGCCCACTCACACTCCTGTGAATCCAACCAGTAACACTTACCGTATAGTCCGGTCTGTTCGTCTGATATGTCGCATATCTCGCCTAGGGGTGGTAAACGTCAGACCCCAGTAGCTTGATAAGTCATGCCGACGTAAGGTCCATAACATTTGTGAAACTACTGATAACTCTTACCAGTATATCACTGCAACCCTGGCCAGGTATTTCCTGTTATGGCCAGTCGAGCATAGCACAACATCAACCCCCAATACCGGGAGAGACGAATCCCCTCCTATCGCTCATTGCCTCCATGTGAATCGGGACTGTACCCAAAAACCACCTGTTTGCACGACTCAGTAGAGCCGTGGTAGGGTGGAAATCAAAGCACAGTGGGAGACACACAAGACTCTATGACGATCTCGGGTCAACAGACTAAGCTGTACCAGTGTCACCAGAAAACTGCCATCTAACGTGAGGTATAATACCATCTGGGAGTTCTCGGCGAGTCCGTTCAGTGAACCAAGTCTCCACTGAGCACCCGTATACCATCTCTGATGTCAAACACCAATGGATATGGGATCATCCATCGCCCATCACATGGGTCGAGAAGATATACGCTAGTCTACTCTGGAATATCGATGCCCCGTCTCGATATTCCCACGACTAGGAACAATGAAGGATGTACTCATTGACTACCCATGACCCACTAGTATGATCTTCATCACAGTCCTGAAAGTCGAGTACACATCCTAAGGGCTTTATCAACATGTAATCAGAGAGACAGAAAGTATACATGTTAAGATAAAGAGCAACCAGATAGCGTACTATCATGTCGAGCAAGAAATTCCTACCTATATATGTCCCAGCATCCACTACAATATACATCCTATGTACAGTAATGGCCTCTAGGGCATACATATAACTAACACTAGGAGCTTGGACAAAGTGAACTTCGGGTGGATCATCGTGGATAAAGGAGCTTACTTGCAACCTTTCTTCAACTCTCAACGATCCTAGGAGTCACTACAAAGAGGACTACAAAGGTTGTATTCCTTTCACTTAGTGATAATATGGTTTTTTTACGTGATACTTGTGTTGTTACCCTAGTATTCTAGTTAAAGATCCTTGCTTTGTTTGCTTAGCACCTCCATAATTTATTAAAGTGGCATGTGTGATGCTTCCATATCTACAGTAGGTGCTAGGGAAACCTAACAATCCCTTGCACGCAAGCTCTCTCCAGATCAGTCTCGAGCGACATCTTTTTGGGGAGAGTGATCCATGAGTAAGTGGGCAAACAACCATGCTTAGAATCGTCCATACTAAACCCTTTTAGTATGGTGCTTATGTACCTGGATTTAAGACACTCCCAACATCGACTTAGATCTATCACCATAGATCATAATCCATAAGATGTTGTAAGTATCATCCAAATCTTCCTTTGAGAATCCTCGTGATTAGAGGAGCTTGACCGAGTGTAGCATAGAAAACTATTTCCTATCAAGAGTATGTCATCTACGTACAATATGTGTAAGACAACCTCACTCTCTACAACCTTCTTGTATATACAAAGTTCATCTACCATTTTGATGAAGTCAAACTCTTTGACTAACACATCAAAACAGATGTTCCAACTCTGCGATGCGCTCACTGATCCTGATGGACTTAAGCATAGCTTTGAATGTCTCAACTTTTCCATCTATACCAAGAATCTTCTCAAGATCCATTTTCCTTCAAATGGGTTTTACCCCTTCAGGTGCAACATGCAAAGTCATACTTTGTTGATGTATATGGATTCCATCTTTGATCGCATAGCATCCAGCCACTTCACTGAGTCCCCACTCGTGATGGCCTGCTTGAACCTAGTTGGGCCATCATCTCATGATGCAATCCTTGCTCCTACTGTCACCGAGAAGACCGTAGTATCTCTCAAGTGGATGAGGAATCCTACCAGATTCGCGGAGAGGATGAGATTCGTTGGAGACTATTGAATCCTTTGGTTTCACCAAATTATCAGCTGTTAGTTTGTCTAGCTGCAACAGTTTCTAGTTCTACTTCATGACCACTAATTTCTTCACTAGAAATTCCTTTTCTAAAAAGGTTGCATGCCGAGAAATAAAACACCTTTTGTTCCTCGATGTGGTAGAAGATATTCCCTCGCAAATGTTTTGGATATCCTAACAGACTTATACAGAACTGACCTTGCCTCGAGCTTGTCCGGATTTTTTCCTTTCAACATAGGCCGGACAACCCCATATCTTAACTCGTTTAAGACATGGTCTCTACCCATTCCATATCTCATATGTAGTGGTAGGTTCTGCAATAGATATGCAGCTTCTCAAGTGCATAACACCAAAAAGGAAACAGGTAACTCAGCAATACTCGTCGTAGAGCGCACCATATCTCATAGGGTGCGATACCTCCGCCCCGATACACCGTTGTGCTTTGGTGTACTCGAAGTAGTAAGCTGATAGAGAATCAAATTCTCGTTTTAGAAACTCCATGAACTCCATGCACAAGTATTCACCTCCTTGATCACATCGAAGGACTTAATACTTTTATCTGTCTGATTCTTTAACTTCAAGCTTATATTCCTTGAATTTCTCAAAAGTTTCAGACTTGTGTTTCAAAAGGAACATTTGTCTGAATCCTGAGAGATAGTCGATGAATATAATGATGTTCGAAGAACCAACCTCGGCATTCGTAGACATAGGACCGTATACATCATCATGCATTCGTCCAAGAGTTCACTAACTCTTTCTCTGTTTCCAGTAAATGGAGTAATGGTCATATTACCATTGAGACAAGACTGGCAAGTATCATAAGATGAAAATTCGAACAGATTCTCATTTTCATCCTTATGTAACTTAGCTGGTCGTGTCGCATAGATATGACCTAGTCTACAATGCCTCAAGAAGGATTTGTTCATATATGAATTAGTCCTCTTGCATGTGTTCTTGATACTTTGAACTGTGGTTTGATTTAGAACATATATGCTATTATATAACGTGCATGATCGAATCAACTCTTGATTCAGGAAAATGTTCACAACATTATCCTCTAATACAGAATTATATCCTTCTTTAACTCATTAAAGAAACTGATGTAATGTTGTATATCAGGTTCGGTATTCAATAACATTTCAACTGAATCAATGTATCTAATACAAGGTGATATCTGCCAACAGGCTTGGCTGCAACAATTGCACCATTCTCTAACACTTAGAGACATATCACCCATTTTCAGTTCTCTACCTTTCTGTAGCCCATGTAACATATTACATATGCTGGATCCTGATCCGGTATCACATACCCAGTACGTAGAGAATACTGAGAAACAGTTCTCGGTAATGAACACACCCGAAGAAGATGCATCAACATGCACTTTGTTCGATTGGGTGGCATGGGAATCTAGATATTCCCCTATTTTCTGCTCGGACGTATAACAATTATAAAATAGAGCGGAACCAACGTTCCCTAGCACAGTATAATAAACAGGTTCAGTCAATGCATCCTGATTATTATCTTGATTAAGGCGTGACATGGTCGCTACCTGTTCATATCAGATTTTTGCATTTTCATACCGCCCAATTTTTATCACATTGCATATCGGTAGATACTCTTGAGCCGTGTTTGCTAGTCAATTGCAGGATACAGGTTCCCGGTTCTCAAACGGAGAAATTCATGGAAAACACGACAAAATCCGGTTCCTGCCAACCACAGATAAAACACGGTCTCCGCTCTTCATCCGTATGTTGCCAGATACCAGTTTAGGAAGACAAAATGTCATTCTCATGCACAAGGCTCAATGGTAGCACAAAATCCAAGAGATCTACACGGAGCTCGAGGCAATCATCCACAAAAAAGTCCACCTTTCCTCAATAGAAATTCTGGAAGAAATGGGAAAGAGTTTTCAGAAAATATATACACCAGACAAAAGGGGACAGGAGAACAGGAAAGTACACAGAAGCCCACACCCTAAGTCCAATATAGGGGCGCGGACCGCGGCAATAGGGGGGCATAGGCGGCGGATCCGCGGCCGTACAGGGGATTCAGGGTGTGGGCTTCCAGGGGCAGTTTGGTCATTTCATCAGGGTTCTGGTGGTTGCCCTAGGGTTTCATTTCTTGGCCTATAAATAGCCCAGAATTTTGTGAAGGAAGGGTCAATTCTTGTATTTTCATTTTGCTAAGTTTTAGTGTGTTTCTTCTTCCTCTTCTCACCTCTTCTCCATTAAACTTGTAGTGAGCTTTTGAGTGAAGAGTGATGAATAAAGAAGATCATTTTATTATCATACTTGTCTTGCCTTTTTTATAATTGTTGTAATTTTAATTTGTTAAGTAGTTGTTGTTATTTCCTTGTTGTTTCTTTCTTCTCTCTTTTTCTTTATCCTTACATACGACAATGATGCTTACGCTCGATCCTCGCCAAGGTGAGGTCGCAAATAGCTAGTCGTATTCTTCTAATCTCTTTCTTTCTATCTTCCTCTTTTGTTTTGTTTTATTTTTCCGTATTATGATGTGTGAGTAGTTCATTCTTGTTAGGGTAGGATAAGGGAAGTTTGAGAGAAGGAAATCTCTCTCACTCTTTCCTTGCCCAACAGCTTAAATCGACTCCCGTTAATTGAACCACAATCCGCTCCTTACGGCACCCTATCCTACATGATAGCGGTGATTCCGTAGTGAGACCGGTTGTGGTTGAATTAACCGGAGGTTATGGCTAAGAGCCAAGAACGGACGGACAAGCACCAAAAGGAAGGACTTGCGTTGGAAAGCCTACCTTATACTCGCAAGTTCCTTCCTAGTCGTGCTAATCCCCGTTGTTGCCGATTACCGTAACACCGATATTAAGAGGGGCAACGAAAGATGCGGAGACTCCTAACTCAAACTAACCTAATCCTAACCCTAACAAGCTCGCTTTAAATATCAACTCAACACTTAGATAATCACAAACAAAATCTGAACAACCGGACTTAACTCGTTAAAACACATTGAAAAAGACTCCCATCTCCCTGCGGACGACCCGTACTCAACCGGCTAGCTACAAGCGAAACCGTCTTGTTTGCGGTATTTAAAACTAAACTTGAACACGCGAGTATCCTAACAATCAAATGGCGCCGTTGCCGAGGAGACGGTAGTTTATTTCCTTGTGTAATTTCGGGTTAATTTGTAAGTATAAAAAAAAACGAAAAAAAAATATATACATTGTTAAAAAAAACCATCTTGTTGTTTTTGATTAGTTTTTGTGCAAGTGTGCAGGAAATACGAAGCTCAAGATCGACGCCAAAGACGTCGGAAATACGGAGTTCAAGTACAGTGCCAAAGACGTGGGAAGATAGACCCACATTTTCGCGGCTACACCGCGACGGACAAAACGAAGCATCCGGTCTACTGTACAAATCTGGAGCAAATACAGTGAGCAAATCAAGATTCAGTACATCCAGACAAGCAGAGGACACCCAACAGAGAACACCCAAATTTTTCAGAGCCCCAATTCCCCTGTACAGCCGCGGATCCGCGGCCATTGCATGCGTTTGGCCGCGGAAACGCGGCCACTTGGTGGCTTCAGAGCCCCAAAATCTCTCTGTAAGTCTCTCTTCCTCTCTCCACTCCTCTGAACTCCACTGAACTGTGTTTTTTGCAGCCTTCTTTGCTCAAATTCTTCTCCCCCTTCCAATAAACTGTTCTTATGCAGGATTCTTTGGGCCGCAAAATAAAAATTGTTTGCAGTTGATTTGTTACTGCTTTGCATTTCTTTAATACGGACTTAAGGGGCTTGAAACCAATCCAGATTGGGTAGGGATTTCATCACCCTTCCCAGGACCCCAAAAATCACTAAAGCATATGCATTGTCCATTGTAAATTAAAAAATACTAGACTTCAGCCCTAAGGACTTCGCGCTCATTAGGAGAAGATAAACCGTGTTTAGAACCTCGCTTAACCGTATATGGTTTACGGGGTATCTAGGAAAGTGTTAAAGGCGCAACCGCCGTAAGAGAAAGGGTTATTTAATTAAGGAACTTCGCGAAAGCGTTGGACAACCTCCCCTTATCTCTGAACTTACCTGGCCTCGTGATCAGTGTATTTTTAAGCCCGTTTCTCGACACTGTTTAACTTCGACAATCAAGTTCAGGAGCAGGTCTAGTAGACCTAGGTTACCCTAGATCTAGGTGTGATTGTGCATATCTTGTTTGTGATTGCTTAAGCCGTATTTCCGTACATATTTCTGTAAATCTCTTTCTAAAAACAAAAAAAAAATCAAAAACTTTTATAAAAACGTGCCCTTTGTCGCCTTTCTCCATTGACGTTTTCTTACCCTCACCTTCTCCGTTTTGACTATACTAAACTCGTTTAGTGTATGTCCGCTTGGACTCAGGACACTAGCACCCGTCTAGTCCGCGTTACGTTAGTCGCTACCGATTACGCGATCGACTCCGAAGTCGATACTCCGTCCACTCCTCTTTCACCCCTTCCTTTGCCGGCCAACTCCGACGTTGACCGGAATTCTGTTCATACATCTTCACCTTCACCTTCACCTTCACCAACCTCTTCTTCCATGATGTCGGGATTTAATCCGAACATCTCTTTGACCACCGCTGGATTGGCTCCACCGCCTACGGAGACCAATCTCCCACCACCTCCGCCTGTTGTAGCGCCACAGCGAATTGCGCTCCAGGATCGTTTCTACCCCACCCGTTCTGCACTTCCTACCTGCCTTTCTCTTCCTCCGGCCAATGGGGACAACTTTGAAATTAAGCCCTATTTCATCAACATGCTTCCACGTTTTCATGGGCTTGAATCTGAAGATGCCTATATCTTCATCAATAAATTTCAAAATGTCTGTGCCATGATGAAAACAACCCAGCTGTCGGACGATGCTATACGTCTACGGGTCATTCCGTTCACTTTATGCGATCTCGCTGAAAAATGGCTGTATAGCACCGCTTCCCACTCAATCACCAGCTGGGACGAGTTTGTTAAAGCGTTTCTGAAAAAATTATATCCAAATCATAAGACCGCAAGAATTCGAAATGAAATCAACCAATTCTCCCAGCTTCCTTCTGAACCCTTCTGGAAGTGCTTTGACCGGTACAAAGACCTTCTTGTTCAGTGTCCTCACCACGGTATAGAGAAATGGCAACTCTGCCAAACCTTATACGAGGGACTGAACCCAGCAACGAAGCAGTTGCTGGAAACCATCTGTCAGGGCCACTTCCTATCGAAATCTGACGAGGAAGCGTGGCAGTTCTTTGACGATCTTGCGGAGCAAACGCTACAGTGGGAGAGCACAAGACCGACTTCTTCTTCTTCTACCTCCACTTCTACCGGTCAGTCTAGGGTAGGAATCCACCAACTCAATGTCTCTATCGCGATGAAAGCTGAAATGGCTGCAATAACACGAAAGCTTGAAGCGATAGAGAGCAAATTTTCTGCTCCTGCTCCTGCCCCTGTTCTCCCCCTTCGTACCATCTGCGCTTGTTGTTCCGATCCTTCCCACTTGACCGAAGAGTGTCCTTACAATCCACCCTCGCAAGGACATGATCAGGTTAATGCTGCCTTCCAGCAAAGACCGAGGAATGATCCATACTCTTCCACCTACAATCCCGGTTGGAGGAACCACCCCAATTTTGCCTGGAATCAGAATCAGAATCAATTCCAGGGCAACAATTTCCAAAGAGCCCCTCCGCCGCAACAACAAGCGCAACAACAAACTCAGTATTAGCAGCCCTTCCAACCCCAACCTTTCCAAACCCAGACGAACAACTTTGCACCCAACAACTCTTTTCAACCAAACAACTTTGTTCCGTCGAACAACGATAAGGTTTCCTCGCTCGAGCGAAGTCTGGAGGCGTTTGTTAAACAATCGACACAATCCACCACCAACATCCAGTCTTCGATTCAATCTTTAGTGCAACAAACCGCCGCACACGGGCAATGCATCAAGACCATCGAGGCCCAGATTGCACAGCTGAACGCGGCCTTAAGCGAGCGAGAGAAGGGGAAGCTCCCGTCCCAGCCACTTCCAAATCCCGGTCACCCACATAATGCACATGTTGCTCTTGAACAACAAAACCATAATGTGAGTGCCGTGACCACACTGAGATCGGGAAGGATGCTGCAAAACAACACCGGCAAACGAATCAACGATGACACCCCGGCCGCCGCTTCTTCTTCTTCTTCTTCTTCTTCTTCGTCTTCCGAGCCTATTCTCCGTTCTTCAACAGGCTCTCCTTCCTCTTCTTCTGCTCTGAACGGACCCACTTCTCACTCCATGAAAACACCTATTCTGGGATCCGTTCCAACTCCAAAATCTCCTCCTCCAGCGTTAGACTCAACCAATTTTCAAAATGTTCCATTTCCAAACCGGTTGAGGTCTAACAAACAAAATCCTCAAATGGAGAAGATTCTGGAGTTATTCAAGCAGGTTAACATTAACATTCCTCTTTTAGATGATGTCCAACAAGTCCCGTCCTACGCGAAAATCTTAAAGGACTTGTGTACGAAAAAGAGGAAGTGTCAGGTACCCAAGAAAGTTTTCTTGGCTAGTGCTGTGAGTGATGCCCTTACCCAATCTTTACCACAAAAACGGAAGGTCCCTGGCTGTCCTACGATTTCAATTACCATGGGGGATAAGAACATCAACCGCGCACTATTAGATCTTGGGGCCAGTGTTAACTTGCTTCCGTATTCAGTATACGAGCAATTAGGCGTCGGAGAGTTGAAACCCACACACTGCACTCTCCAAATGGCCGACCGATCGATCACCCACCCTAGGGGTGAGCTAGAGGATGTGTTGATAAGAGTCGGGGACTTCATATTCCCCGTTGACTTCATTGTATTAGATACACAGCCTGTAGCTAACTCCCGGAATCAAATTCCGGTGATACTCGGTCGCCCATTTCTCGCAACCTCAAATGCTGTGATCAATTGTCGCAACGGTTCAATGAACCTCTCTTTTGGAAATATGACGATTGAACTCAACATTTTTAGGTTGGGGAATCAGCCCGCCGAACCTAATGCTCATATACTGGACGTCTGCTCGATCCAGGAGATCACCCCCGAAGAGTGTGAATTCGAGGAGTTTCTGTTTGAACACGATAATCTTGACGCCACTAGTGCGTTTCTCTTCGAACCTGCTGCTGTTTCTGCGCCCGAAAACGACTACGAGTGTTTCACGTTCACGAACGATCTTAGCCGCCCACAACCCGAGTGTGAATCCTTCGACTTTCCGGATGAGTTACCTGAACCATCCGACTCGGTTGCTTACACTCGCTTTGAACCTTTGCTGGAATCCTTTGAGTTCGAGACCTTTGCACCAGTCTTGCATTCCATCGTTTCACCTCCAACGCTCGAACTCAAGCCTTTGCCGTCTCACCTTAAGTACGCTTACTTAGGTGAGAACGAGACCCTCCCTGTCATCGTCTCGGCTTCTCTAGCTCCCGAGCAAGAGAAAGCCCTTCTCGCGGTCTTGCACAGCAATAGGCAAGCTTTTGGCTGGTCCATGGCGGACATCAAGGGGATTAGTCCCCTCATCGTTGAGCATCACATTCATCTGATGGATGATGCCAAACCAGCCCGGGATCAATAAAGACGTCTTAATCCAGCCATGAAGGAGGCTGTGAAGAAGGAGATCGTCAAATGTCTAGATAGTGGTATCATTTACCCTATCTCTGATAGCCAGTGGGTTAGCCCCATTCACGTTGTCCCCAAGAAGTCGGGCATCACGGTCATCACCAACGAGGCGAATGAGTTAATCCCTACTCGCACCCAAACTGGGTGGCGAGTTTGCATTGATTACAGAAAACTCAATGCCGCAACGCGGAAAGACCACTTTCCGCTACCTTTCATTGACCAGATGCTTGAACGATTGGCCGGACATGAGTACTATTGTTTTCTTGATGGCTACTCTCGCTATAATCAAATTCCCATCGCCGAAAAAGACCAGGACAAGACCACTTTCACTTGTCCTTTCGGCACGTTTGCATATCGACGCATGCCCTTTGGGTTATGCAATGCGCCCGCTACCTTCCAGCGGTGTATGATGGGAATTTTCTCTGACATGGTGGAAAAATTTCTGGAGATTTTCATGGATGACTTCTCCATCTTCGGCGACTCCTTTGACGAGTGTTTGCTGCATCTTGACGCTGTCCTTACCCGATGTAAGGACAAGAATCTCACTTTGAACTGGGAGAAATGCCACTTCATGGTGCGCGAAGGTATTGTCTTAGGACATATCATCTCGCAAAATGGCATAGAGGTTGACAAAGCAAAGATTGAGGTCATTTCCAATCTGCCTCCTCCCCGATGCGTCAGAGATATCCGAGCCTTCCTTGGCCATGCCGGTTTCTATAGACGGTTTGTTAAGGACTTTAGCAAGATTGCTAGGCCCTTGACGCTTTTGCTGGCCAGGGACACGCCTTTCGACTTCAACTCGAGCTGTGTGACTGCATTCGAGTCACTGAAACGCTCACTCACTTCTGCTCCCGTTCTTTCTTCCCCTGACTGGACGCACCCATTCGAGATTATGTGCGATGCATCCGACTTTGCCATCGGTGCTGTTCTTGGACAGCACATCAACAAGATGCCGCACGTAATCTATTACGCGAGCCGGACCCTGAACGACGCCCAACTCAATTATACAACAACTGAGAAGGAATTCTTGGCTATTGTATTTGCCTTAGAAAAGTTCAGGCCCTACCTCATCGGCTCTCCAGTCATTGTCTACACGGACCATTCAGCTCTGTGCCATCTTTTTGCGAAGAAAGATGCCAAGTCTCGGTTAATACGTTGGATCCTCTTGCTTCAAGAGTTTGACCTTGTCATTAAGGACAAACGAGGATATGAAAACGTAGTTGCCGACCATCTCTCACGACTTCCTTCTTCGCCTTCGCTTCCAATTCCGATTAATGACGTTTTCCCGGATGAACAACTCTTGACAGTATCGTACGAACCCTGGTTCGCAGATATTGTGAACTATTTGGCCACGGGATTACTATCGACCGAATGGTCGAGTCAGGACAGACTTCGCTTCTTATCCCAAGTAAAACACTTTTACTGGGACGAACCCTACTTGTTCAAGTACTGTCCCGACCAGATTATTCGTCGGTGTGTCCCTGACGAAGAATTCAAGAGTGTGCTGTCATTTTGCCACGATCAAGCGTGTGGCGGGCATTTTGGGCCCAGAAAGACAGCTGAGAAGATCTTGCAATGTGGTTTCTACTGGCCACAACTTTTCAAAGACGCTCACGACTATTGCAAGACTTGCTCCCGGTGCCAACACATGGGCCGGATATCCCGGAGGAACGAGATGCCGCTCCAACCGATCTTGGTTGTAGAGATTTTCGATGTTTGGGGGATAGACTTCATGGGGCCGTTTCCCAGCTCTTTTGGGAACTTGTACATCCTTCTAGCTGTTGATTACGTCTCTAAATGGGTCGAGGCTGTGTCCAGCCGAACTAACGACAACAAGGTTGTCGTTAGGTTCCTTAAAGAAAACATTTTCTCACGGTTTGGGCACCCCCGAGCGATCATTAGCGACAATGGAAGTCATTTCTGCAATAAAACTTTCGAAGCCTTGATGCGGAAATACTCCATTAATCATAAGCTTTCTACGCCCTACCACCCCCAAACCTGCGGGCAGGCCGAAGTTTCAAATCGGCAAATCAAGCAGATACTGGAGAAGACGGTTTCCAAGAACCGTAAGGATTGGTCTCTGAAACTCACTGATGCCCTTTGGGCATTTAGAATCGCTTATAAGACCGACCTTGGCATGTCTCCCTATCGGCTTGTGTACGGAAAAGCCTGCCACCTTCCTGTCGAAATAGAGCATCGCGCATTTTGGGCGATTAAGGAGCTGAATCTGTCTCTTGAGGATGCGGGCAGCCATCGGAACCTGCAGTTGAACGAACTGAACGAGCTTAGGGATGAGGCTTACGATAACGCGGTTGTCGTTAAGAATCGAACGAAGGTGTTTCATGATAAACACCTTTTGCGCAAAATCTTCGTACCTGGTCAGCAGGTACTGCTTTACGACACCCGACTTCATTTCCATCCAGGAAAGCTCAGATCTCGCTGGAAAGGGCCGTATTTCGTGCGAAATGTGTATCCGCAGGGCGCTGTGCATTTGGAAAATCCAAAGGACGGTTCACTCTTCAAGGTAAATGGACACCGATGCAAACCGTACCTTAGCGCCGAACCAACAGAGGAGCTCCTGTTCTTACAGGAGCCGGTTTACCCTGAATGATCTTCCTCTGCCTACCTCCAAACTTCGGTTATCCAGCCAAGAATAGTGGACACTGTTCCAAATAAGTTTGGGGGTATGTACAAACCATTTTGTATATATTTGTGTATATTCTTTTTCTTTTCTTTAAAAACAAAAACAAATAAAAATTTGTATATTGCTAACCGACAATTTTGAACCTTCTAACTACTCTCTTCGTGCAACGACAGTGAGGACACTATCCAGTTTAAGTTTGGGGTTACGCTCGGTACGCATTTCTTACCTTCGCATTCATATGTATATTTTGCATCTGCATATTTAAATCCATAAAATCCATAAAAATTTGAAAATTTTCTAAAAAATATAAAAACTTTTCTGTCAAGTTAGCTTGTGGAAGAACTCTGATTCAACATTCGACGGTTTTTGTTTGAAAAAATAGGAATAACTAGATCTTATGTTTGGATTTTGGTAAACCTGAAAGATAACTCTCCTTTGAAGTTAACTATAGCTGATATACGTCTTTACATCACACTACACGTGTTGTAAGATTTTGGGAATTAGATGACAAGTCTTTCATGTTTAAACTTTTAAACAGATAAATGATTTTCTGAGGATCAAATAGGTTTGTTTTGAAATAAGTAATGTCAAGAATAATTTATGAAGTAAAGCGAATATGAAGGAATGTTATTGATGCCGTAATTGGAGTTAAGTCTGAAAAATAACCCATCGGAAACTTGATTGGAATGATTACACACCAAACCCACTAAACACCTCTTTTATCCAAAAAAAAAAATATATTTGAACTGCCGGTTATATCTCCGTTCGTATTAAATCATCTGATTTTCACGACAAACTGTCTTTTGTTTTTGGACCTAGGTAACTTGAGTAATTAAGTCCGCTAGGGTGTTTCTACACCTAATGCCCTAAAACCAACTGGTTTGGGTGCATTGGCCCAAAGCTCGCTAAGAAGACTAGAAAGTCCAGTTTTAAAACAAAGTCAAGCAAGTGTTCTCTCCGAGTTAAAATTCCTAACGGTTCTTTGTGTGAGAATAATCTTGATAAAAGACAGGCTTTTAAAAAAAATTTTAACGGAGATATGAAGGTTTTACTCTTTGATAAAGACTATTGCACGTTCACAGAGGTGTGTATGAAATGAAAACAAGAAAAAGGTGGAGTGAAAAATACGACTTAGTTTCCTGGTAAGGAAGATAGAAATTCTGAAGTTGAAACCTTACTGGAAAACGAAACTTGAAAAATGCTTAACTCTTTATAAAACTTATGTGATCCTTTTAAAATTGTTATCTGGGCTTTATTGTGCGACATGATGACTTTATTCGACCTCTCGGGAACTTAACGACACTATTTGCACTGCACGTAAAGACATATAAAATCTGTAGTTAAATAAGATGCGAGGTGTGAAAAATAAAGGTTCGATGGTCTAGACTTAGGATTATAGAATTGTTATTTTCTAAAACAAAACTTTAGGGTTTGAAGCTTAGTTATTTTACAAAACCAACTTGACTGGATTTTGTGGGTAGTATCCGCTGAAAACCCTCAGGAGACAACACTCCTCCTACTAGGAACACCTAGAGGTTTAACGGCTTGTTGCACATGCTCAGTGCAATCGCGTTCCTTGCGAAAGTGAGGTTAGGAAATTTTTTGTGAATAAATGGGCTTTGCTCGGGATGAGCAAATGATAAGTTTGGGGGTATTTGTTCATATCAGATTTTTGCATTTTCATACCGCCCAATTTTTATCACATTGCATATCGGTAGATACTCTTGAGCCGTGTTTGCTAGTCAATTGCAGGATACAGGTTCCCGGTTCTCAAACGGAGAAATTCATGGAAAACACGACAAAATCCGGTTCCTGCCAACCACAGATAAAACACGGTCTCCGCTCTTCATCCGTATGTTGCCAAATACCAGTTTAGGAAGACAAAATGTCATTCTCATTCACAAGGCTCAATGGTAGCACAAAATCCAAGAGATCTACGCGGAGCTCGAGGCAATCATCCACAAAAAAGTCCACCTTTCCTCAATAGAAATTCTGGAAGAAATGGGAACTAGTTTTCAGAAAATATATACACCAGACAAAAGGGGACAGGAGAACAGGAAAGTACACAGAAGCCCACACCCTAAGTCCACTATAAGGGCACGGATCCGCGGCAATAGGGGGCATAGGCGGCGGATCTGCGGCCGTACAGGGGATTCAGGGTGTGGGCTTCCAGGGGAAGTTTGGTCATTTCATCAGGGTTCTGGTGGTTGCCCTAGGGTTTCATTTCTTGGCCTATAAATAGCCCAGAATTTTGTGAAGGAAGGGTCAATTCTTGTATTTTCATTTTGCTAAGTTTTAGTGTGTTTCTTCTTCCTCTTCTCACCTCTTCTCCATTAAACTTGTAGTGAGCTTTTGAGTGAAGAGTGATGAATAAAGAAGATCATTTTATTATCATACTTGTCTTGCCTTTTTTATAATTGTTGTAATTTTAATTTGTTAAGTAGTTGTTGTTATTTCCTTGTTGTTTCTTTCTTCTCTCTTTTTCTTTATCCTTACATACGACAATGATGCTTACGCTCGATCCTCGCCAAGGTGAGGTCGCAAATAGCTAGGCGTATTCTTCTAATCTCTTTCTTTCTATCTTCCTCTTTTGTTTTGTTTTATTTTTCCGTATCGTGATGTGTGAGTAGTTCATTCTTGTTAGGGTAGGATAAGGGAAGTTTGAGAGAAGGAAATCTCTCTCACTCTTTCCTTGCCCAACAGCTTAAATCGACTCCCGTTAATTGAACCACAATCCGCTCCTTACGGCACCCTATCCTACATGATAGCGGTGATTCCGTAGTGAGGCCGGTTGTGGTTGAATTAACCGGAGGTTATGGCTAAGAGCCAAGAACGGACGGACAAGCACCAAAAGGAAGGACTTGCGTTGGAAAGCCTAGCTTATACTCGCAAGTTCCTTCCTAGTCGTGCTAATCCCCGTTGTTGCCGATTACCGTAACACCGATATTAAGAGGGGCAACGAAAGATGTGGAGACTCCTAACTCAAACTAACCAAATCCTAACCCTAACAAGCTCGCTTTAAATATCAACTCAACACTTAGATAATCACAAACAAAATCTGAACAACCGGACTTAACTCGTTAAAACACATTGAAAAAGACTCCCATCTCCCTGCGGACGACCCGTACTCAATCGGCTAGCTACAAGCGAAACCGTCTTGATTGCGGTATTTAAAACTAAACTTGAACACGCGGGTATCCTAACAATCACTACCAGGAGAGAGAGAGAGAAGAAAAACACTCTAAGTGCGCTCTTGCAGGATTAGATTGGTTATTAGTTTATCTAATCAGGATGGCTCCCACTGTTTTAGTCAAATCTACCTTCAAACCCTAAAAGTTAAGACTAGCCGGGATTAATTACACCCTACAAGTTCGCCAATCTTTCAGCTAGGCCAGTGTCGGTATTTTGAGGAAGGTTCCCAGTGCTTTCGCACGGACCTAATTAAAATAAACCTCATTTTCCCAGGGGCATAACCCCGTTAACACCTTTCTATACACCTACTTGATCGGCTAATTGTAATATGTAAAACTCTTCCAGGTGTAACTCTTACTCGCAGTGGGTATCGAGATCCAACTATCTCATAAAAGGTATGCAATCTCTTTACAAATTTCAACACTTGAAATTCCCGATAATATTTTACCCTTAGCGTCCTATGACCTTGACGGATGTCAACAAACCATAGGCTGCTAGTCAAGTTCTACTCATACATTTCATGATTGAATTAAATCCACCCGTACGACCCTTGACGGAGCTCAAAAAGACCGCACGACTAGCCTAATCCAATCGCATCTCATGCTGCAGATAAGCACTAGTTAGCTACCGCACACTACGCCTTGACGGAGGTCAACAAACGTAGCACGAATACTAAGTACTACTTATCTGAAATGACGGAGGGCTACGACAGGTTTTTAAGAAAACCTTTTGTTAGATAAATGTATGCCCTAGAGGACATTACTGTACATACGATGTATATTGTAGTGGATGCTTGTACATATAGAGGCATGACTTTCTTGCTCGACATGATAGTATGTTATCTGGTTGCTCTTTATCTTAACATGTACACTGATTGTCTCTATAATACATGTTGATAAAGCCCTTAGGATGAGTACTTGACTACCAGGACTATGATGCATATCATACTAGTGGGAACATAGTAGTCATTAAGTACATCCTTTAAATGTTCCTAGTCAAAGGTGTATCGAGATAGGGCATCGATATACCAGAGTAGACTAGAGTATAGCTTCTCGACCCATGTAGATAGGCGATGGATGATCCCATATCCATTGGTGTTTGACATCAGAGAAATTATACGGGTGCTCGGTGGAGACTGGGTACACTGAACGGACATGCAGAGAACTCCCAGATGCTATTGTACCTCACGTCAGATGGCAATTCTATGGTGACACTGGTATAGGTTAGTCTGTAGACCTGAGATCGTCATAGAGTATTGTATGATTCCCACCGTGCTTTGATTTCCACCTTACCACGTTCAAGAGAACGTGCAAAACGGTGGCTTTTGGGTACAGTCCCGATTCATATGGAGGCAATGAGCGATAGGAGGGGTTTCGTTTCTCCCGGTATAGGGAGTTGATGTTGCCCTATGCTCGATTGTCCATAACAGGAAATCCCTGGCCATGGTTGCTGAGATCTACTGGTAAGTGTTATCAGTAGTTTCTCGAACCGTTATAGACCTTACATTAGCATGACTTATCAGGCTATTGCGGTCTGACGTTATACCACCCCCAGGCACTGATATGCGACATATCAGACGAAGAGACCGGACAGTATGGTAGTGTTACTGATTGGATTCGCAGGAGTATGAGCAGGCTTGGTTGTTGATCTTCTAATCGCTCAATACCCGGGTGGCCGTTACGTTTAGAAGACCGCTTGCGGCTTGTGGGTGTTTGATATGATCATGACCTACTGCCGGCGTATTGACGAGTCTTTAGAGTCCTACATAGAGGTTTCCTGGCTCAAGAGAAACGGAGTAGGATCGCATATGTGATATGTGCGGGACCGAGATTAATACTGTAAGTCCACGTTGCTCACCCCGGTTCTTACGGGGAGGCGGAAACGGCGAAAAACAATTTTTTGGCGCAAAGGCAACATGGACTAAAAGCCGGATCTTTGCTAAACTAGAAACTAACAAACTACAAGAGGCGTTAACTACCATGCCGTAGAAATTATAACTCACGAAACCGGTCCTTCGGATCTTCTCTCCGCTGTCCGGCTCACCCATCCACGCTCCGAGGGTCGATCCGGATCTTGGTCACCTCCGCGGCCTTCTTGAGTCGAAGACGATCGACCCGAGAGATGTACACCGAGCTCCACCTCGAGCCGAGGCAACTAAGGCAACAAGATCGCTAGTCTTGAAGTCCTAGGTTATGTAGAGGAGGTTGATGGAAGTATTTGTCTATGTGGATTCTTTTTCTCTCAACACATGAGATCAAAAGAATATTTCAAGAGGAGGAAGATGATGGAGATCTAGCAACCATGGAGCTCTCTTTCTTTCTTCTCACTTTCAAGAGAGAGAATGAGAAATGAATAATGAACTTATCAACTAAAGAAAAAAGGCACCATGGTTGCAATAATACTAAACAACATCATTACAAATCCTATCATGATAAAGTTGATGGCTACATTGACATGACCATTATCATAATCCAAAATGAAAAAGAAAACCAAAGAAGAGTGTAGACCTTTCATGAAGGTCAAGGTCAACTTTGGTCAACGGGTCAACAAAGTCAAGAGTGGTCAAGGTGGTCAAATGGTCAAAGCAATTAGCCATCATAAAATTATCACTGAAAAGATTAGTAAGTAATGTCCGCGGCACATAATGGTTTTGACCGAACGAATTGCCAAAACCCTAATGAGCCAGCCACATAGCGGTTTTGGCCGAACCATCTGCCAAAACCCTAATGAGGCACCTTCTCCTTCATCGCTCCTCAAAACTGTGCATACACACCTGCATCCGCATTCCGTAGAATGCGAATGCACAGAAGACAAAACGAATCCATCGGTGCAATGCTAGGATCCGGCTTAAACCAAAGCCCACTAGTATTTCCTGCCCGAATAGCATATGCACACAAGTGTACGTAAGTGATCGCAGCCCTGCCGTAGAACCATACGGCCTCTACACGGTTTGCTCAGTGCAGGGAAACTCTCTGTGTGGGACTCTAAAAACTCGACATTACGCTGGCAGTGGTTTAACCACAGACCGCAAGCGGCACTAGCTGTACGTAACGGTCCCCAGGTAGATGTCGATAAGAAGGCCGATGAGATAAACCCATCCGAACTCCTACTGAGCCTGTATGTGACAATCTCCGTACAGTCCGGTCTATTCGTCTGATACATCGCATGGCGAGCCTAGGGGGGCGATAAAACGTCAGTCCCCTACTAGCGGTACAAGTCATGTCAGAGTGTAGCCCAGAACACCCTGAGATAACACTGGAAACCTACCAGTATATCTCGCTTGCCCTGGCCAGGGACTACTCGTGTAATGGCTCTCCTAGACACGGCGCGATGTCAACCCCCAATACCGGGAGAGACGAATCCTGTCTAACCGTCACTGCCTCCTGTTAGTTATAGGTATGCCCTAGAGGCCATTACTGTACATAGGGTGTATATAGTAGTGGATGCTGGGACATATATAGGTAGGACTTTCTTGCTCGACATGATATTACGCTATCTGGTTGCTCTTTATCTTAACATGTATACTTTCAGTCTCTTTGTTACATGTTGATAAAGCCCTTAGGATGTGTACTCGACTTCCAGGACTATGATGTAGATCATACTAGTGGGGCATGGGTAGTCAATGAGTACATCCTTCAATGTTCCTAGTTGTGGGAATATCGAGACGGGGCATCGATATTCCAGAGTAGACTAGCGTATATCTTCTCGAACCATGTGATGGGCGATGGATGATCCCATATCCATTGGTGTTTGACATCAGAGATGGTATGCGAGTGCTCAGTGGAGACTGGGTACACTGAACGTACTCGCCGAGAACTCCCAGATGGTATTATACCTCACGTCAGATGGCAGTTCTCTGGTGACACTGGTACAGCTTAGTCTGTTGACCCGAGATCTTCATAGAGTCTTGTGTGTCTCCCACTGTGCTTTGATTTCCACCCTACCACGGCTCTATTGAGCCGTGCAAACAGGTGGTTTTTGGGTACAGTCCCGATTCAGATGGAGGCAATGAGCGATAGGAGGGGATTCGTCTCTCCCGGTATTGGGGGTTGATGTTGCGCTATGCTCGATTGGCCATAACTGGAAATCCCTGGCCAGGGTTGCACTGATTTACTGGTAAGTGTTATCAGTTGTTTCATGCTAGTTATGGACCTTACATCGGCATGACTTATCAAGCTACTGGGGTCTGACGTTTACCACCCCTAGGCGAGATATGCGACATGTAAGTCCACGTTGCCCACCCCGGTACTTGCGGGGAGGCGGAAAACATAATAAAAAACGGATTTTTAATGACTTAGGCAACATGGACCAAGCTTATGAGGATCTTTGCTAAACTAAAACTAGCTAACCCTAACTACAAAGTAGCTAAGTGATGGAAAGGTTATACCTTTGGTCTTTAGTCCTTCTCTCCTAGCCCGTCGGAACGGTAGAAAGGCCTCACCTTGCTAGTCTCCTTCCGTCAAAGAAAGATCCACTTGAAAGCCACCACCTTTAGCTTCAACTCCAAGCTAGGAGTAACTAGAGTTCAAGAAATGCTAAGACTTGAACCCTAGAAGTGAGTAGAGAAGATCAAGTGAAGGTTTTTCTCAAGCTTTTTGTTTCTCAACACATGAGAGGGAGAGAGCTTGAGGGAGAGGATGAGCAAGAGAGAGAAAAGATATGATAGAATAATAAATTAGTGAGCCATTCTCACTAATGTTGGATAATTTTAATTAGATAATTAGCTTGAAAATTGTCATGATAAATCTTGACATGACCATTATCATTTCAATTTTGCAAAGATCAAAGAGCATCTTCCAAAACAAATGATGATGGTCAAGTAGTCAACAAGGTCAACAAGTCAACGAAGTCAAAATGTCAACAACAACCATGCACAATTTATTAAGCTAATTATCAATTAACAATAATCCACACAAAATCAATAGGGTTAATAAAATGACAATAGTCATTAACCCTAAACAAGGTCCTCTCCCTCAATCTCAAGCAACCGTGCATACGCACCCGCATTCGTGATCCGAGGAACACGAACACAATGAGAAAAACCAATCTCAAATCATATACTAGGATCTGGCTTAAACCAAAGCCCGCTAGTATAAACTGTCCGGACAGCAACCGTGCACAAGTGCGCGGATGCGAACGAACCCTGTCGCAAAACCATGCGACCTCTACTCGTTTTGCCTAAAGGCGAATAGCTCTCTGTGTGGGACTCTAAAGACTCGACACTATGCTGGCAGTGGGTTTAACCACAGACCGCAAGCGGCACTAGCTGTACGTAACGGTCCCCAGGTAGATGTCGATAAGAAGACTGACGAGGTGAACCCCATCTGCACTCCTACTGAGCCTGTATGTGACAATCTCCGTACAGTCCGGTCTGTTCGTCTGATACATCGCATGGCGGGCCTAGGGGGGCGGTGAACGTCAGTCCCCTAATAGCGGTACAAGTCGTGTCGGAGTGTAGCCCAGAACACCCTGAGATAACACTGGAAACCTACCAGTATATCTCGCTTGCCCTGGCCAGGGACTACTCGTGTAATGGCTCTCCTGGACACAGCGCGATGTCAACCCCCAATACCGGGAGAGACGAATCCTGTCTAACCGTCACTGCCTCCAAGTGCTTCGGGACTGCACCCAAAAACTACCTGTTTGCACGACTCCTCTGAGCCGTGGTAGGGTAGTAATCAAAGTGCAGTGGGAACACACTCGAGGCGAAGTGACAGTGTCAAGTCAGCGGACTAAGCTGTACTCATGTCACCTGGGAACTGATAACTGACGATAGGTATATTACCAACCAACAGTTCCCGACGAGTCCTGTCCAGTGTACTCGTAACCTAACGAGCACCCGCATACTATCCCAAGTACGACGTACTAACGGCTGTGGGACAGACCGTCTCCCACACTGGGATGAGAAGCGCATACGCTGGTCTACTCCGGAGTATCGATGCCCTGTCTCGATAGTCCAACGACCAGGGACCTGTATAAGGATGTGCTTATAGATTACCCAGCTCCCACGAGTGCGAGCGCCATCGCAACGCTGGTAATCAAGCACAGATCCTAAGGGCTCTACTAATATGTATACCTGCAATATGCTAAAAGAAACACATGCACATATTAAAGCAGAGACAAACCAAGTAGCATACTACCATTTCGAGCAAGATTGTATATACAACTGTGAATATCCCAAGCTTCCATTAAGTAATATACAAACTAGTATGATACAGTAATGGCCTCTAGGGCATATACACTAACAATCTCCCACTTGCACTAAGGCCATGTACTGGCGTATCGAAGACCTATCATCTCGATCAGCCGCTCGAACTGAGTTTGGGGCAAGGCCTTGGTGAATGGATCTGCTGTGTTATCCTCTGATGCAACTCTCCGGACCTCGATCTCCTGGCGATCCACGATCTCCCTGATCAGGTGATACCGCCTTAAGATGTGTCTGGATTTCTGATGGGACCTGGGTTCCTTCGCTAAAGCTATAGCCCCGTTGTTGTCGCAATACAGAGGTATTGGGTCAACAATGGACGGAACCACCTGAAGTTCTTTCAAGAACTTCCTCATCCAGACAGCTTCTTTTGCGGCATCAGATGCAGCGATGTATTCCGCTTCCATAGTCGAGTCAGCAACGGTTTCCTGTTTGGAGCTCTTCCAACACACCGCCCCTCTATTGAGGGTAAAGACAAAACCCGACATGGACTTGGAATCATCCTTGTCACTCTGGAAGCTGGAGTCAGCAAAGGCCTCAATCTGCAGGTCTTTTCCGCCATACACCAAGAACATCTCCTTAGTCCTTCTCAGGTACTTGAGAATGTTCTTTACTGCTATCCAATGTTTCTCCCCAGGGTTTGACTGATACCTGCTTACCACACTCAGTGCATAAGCCACATCCGGTCTGGTACACAACATCGCATACATTATAGAGCCTACCGCAGAAGCGTAGGGTATAATGGACATGCGATCCCTCTCCAAATCAGTCTTGGGAGACATCTCTTTGGAGAGGGTGATCCCGTGACAAGCCGGTAGATTACCGCGCTTGGAATCTTCCATACTGAATCTCTTCAGTATGGTGTCGATGTACCTGGACTGAGAAAGTCCTAATATCCTCTTGGATCTGTCACGGTAGATCCGGATACCCAGAATGTATGAGGCATCACCCAGGTCTTTCATGGAGAACCTGTGTGACAAGAACCCCTTGACAGATTGTAGCATAGGAATGTCATTTCCTATTAAGAGAATGTCATCCACGTATAAAACGAGGAATACTACAGTTCTCGCTACAAATCTACAATAGATGCATGGTTCATCTGGATTTTTGATAAAGCCAAATTCTTTGACCGTCTCATCAAAGCAGATGTTCCAACTCCGCGATGCCTGCTTGAGTCCATAAATGGACTTGAGCAACTTGCACACCTTTCCGCTGCTCCCACCCTGAATGAAACCCTCTGGCTGGTCCATATAGACACACTCCTCTAAATGACCATTTAGAAAAGCTGTCTTTACGTCCATCTGCCAAATCTCATAATCGTGGAAAGCAGCGATGGCAAGAAGGATCCGAATGGATTTCAGCATAGCTACTGGAGAAAAGGTTTCGTCATAGTCCAAACCAGGTCGCTGACGAAAACCCTTTGCTACCAGTCTAGCTTTATAGGTCTCAACCTGTCCATCTACACCAATCTTCCTTTTGAAGATCCACTTGCATCCTACGGGTTTCACCCCGTCTGGAGCAATGTCCAACGTCCATACTTTGTTGGTGTACATGGACTCCATCTCGGTCCGCATTGCATCCAGCCATTTTACCGAGTCGACGCTCTGAATGGCTTGCTGGAAGCTAGTAGGCTCATCACAATCTAGGATGCAGTCCTCTCTATCCCCGTCAATGAGAAAACCGTAGTACCTCTCGGGCGGATGAGACTGCCTACTACTCCTGCGGAGTGGCACGGGAATGTCTTGATTTTTCGAACCTTCTAGCTCTACTAAGCTTTCAGTAGTAGCTTGCGGTTCTGGAACTTCTTCCAGTTCTATCGCGCTCCCACTTAATTCTTTTTCTATGAACTGATGTTCTAGAAAGTGGGCATGGCGAGAAACAAGGACTTTTTGTTCCTCTTCGCAATAGAAGTAATATCCCTTGGAGTTCTTCGGATATCCCACAAACTTGCACTGTACTGAGCGTGCCTCGAGCTTGTCCGCATGCTGCTTTTTTACAAAAGCTGGACATCCCCATGTCTTAATGTGATTAAGATGAGGTCTCTTCCCACACCACATTTCATATGGTGTAGTAGGCACAGTCTTAGTTGGAACTCGGTTCAAAAGGTATGCTGCTGATTCTAGCGCATATCCCCAGAACGATCGCGGTAACTCAGCGTTACTCATCATGGACCGTACCATATCCAATAGGGTCCGGTTCCGTCTCTCCGATACACCATTATGTTGCGGAGTGTATGGAGGAGTAAGCTGAGAGAGAATTCCATTCTCTTTTAAGTAGTTCAGGAATTCGGCACTTAAGTATTCTCCTCCTCGATCCGATCTTAGGATCTTGATACTTTTGCCGGTTTGCTTTTCTACTTCATTCTTATATTCCTGGAATTTTTCAAAAGCCTCGGATTTATGTTTCATTAAGAAAACATAACCGTACCTTGAAAAATCATCCGTAAAGGTAATGAAGTAAGAAAAACCGCTTCGCGCATGTGTAGACATTGGACCGCACACGTCGCTGTGTACGAGTCCCAAGAGCTCGCTCGCTCTTTCTCCGTGTCCAGAAAACGGAGCCTTTGTCATCTTTCCTTTGAGACAGGATTGACAAGTTGCATACGATTGATATTCGAACGGATCCAAATATCCTTCAGTATGTAACTTAGTCAATCTTCTCTCATTGATGTGACCCAGTCTACAATGCCATAAGAAAGTTTTATTAATTTCTGGAGACTTTCTTTTGTGTGTATTCTGGATATTGAAAACTTGCGGTTGGTTTAAAACGTAAATACCGTTGTTCAATGTACCTGACCCAATCAAAACTTGATTAAGGTGAATGTTCACTACATTACTTACAAATGCAAATTCATAACCTTCTTTAGATAATAAAGATACAGATATGATATTACAGGTTGCATTTGGTACATAATAACAACTACGCAAAACCAAAAAGTGTCCATCAGATAATCCCAGGTGATAGTCCCCCACGGCCTCTGCATCCATGCTAGCACCGTTCGCAACTCTGAGGGTCATGTCACCTGTCTTCAAAACTCTACGCTTTCTCAACGCCTGCAAAGAATTACAGATATGAGATCCTGATCCGGTATCCAATACCCAGGATGTAGAGTTTATTGATAGACAGTTTTCAATAACATACACACCTGAAGCTGAAGCTGCAACTCGCTTCAAATCCTGTGTTCTGGCTTTCCAAGCCTTGCAATCTTGTTTCCAGTGACCACTTTTGTGACAATAGAAGCATTCTTCCTTCCCCACCATCTTCCCCGCTACTTTTGTTGCTTTACCCTTTCCCTTCGTATCCACTTTACCGATACCGCCTCTTGGTTTGGCGGGGGCTTTCTTCTTCTTGCCCTTGGCTTTCGCCCTGGACCTAGAAGAGGAAGATCCTCCTACAAACAAAGTGGATGTCTCCCTACCCTTCTGTAGGGTGCCCTCAGCAGTCCTCAACATGTTCAGAAGCTCGGCAAGTTCAACCTCCTTTCCTTGCATGTTGAAGTTAAGAACGAACTGGGCGTAAGTGGAAGGAAGGGACTGGAGAATCAAATCGGTATAGAGTTCATTCTCCAACGTGGTCCCGAGGTCCGCGAGCTCCTCTATGTAGCCGATCATCTTAAGCACGTGGTCCGCTACCGATGATCCGACGGCCAACCTTGCCGAAAAGAGCTTCTTCGACACTTCGTATCTTGCGATACGAGACTGCTCTCCATACAGTTCTTTTGTATGGAGAAATATGGACTCTAGGTCCATATTCTCGTGCCTCCTCTGATGTTCGTTGTCCATCGAGGCTAGTACGAGGCATCTGGCCCTCGCGCAATCTATCTCCCATGTCTTACGGATTTCTACATCCGCGACGCTGGAGGTGGGACCTGGGACGGGGGGAGCTTTGGTGGTAAGTATATACCCCAGCTTGTCATAAGTGATCGCCATCTTGACATTCCTGAGCCAATCTTTGTAGTTTGGCCCTGTCAATATATTTTTATCTAACAGTAACTTAAGTCCGGTCATGTTGAATGGTCGCTGCAATTAGGAGAGAGAAAAGAAACACTTTAGCATGATGCTCTTGCAAGTTTAGAGTGGTTTTTAATTTGTCTAAACTGGATGGCTCCCACTGTTTCTCGAATCCCTTCTCAAACCATAAAGAAAAGGATTAGCCGGGATCATTCTCACCGTACAATACTTGCTTAACCGTTCAGCCAGGCCAGTGTCGGTACTTCGAGGGAGGTTTTCCAACGCTTTCGCGAAGTTCCTTAATTAAGTAACCTCTTTTCCCTGTGGGCGTAGCCCCGCTAACACCTTTCTAGGCACCTACTAGGTTTATAGCATTGATCGTTAAGTGAGAGTTTTCCCGAGGAGTAGCATATACTCACAGTAGGATCGGGATCCAAATATCATTGCGTGACGAAACTGAAGGAATCCTACCAGAATCACCACACTCCAAATGGTATGCAAATCTAGCAAGTTTCAGTACTTATGAAACTCCCGATGTGGATTTTTGCCCCATGCTCTTATGACCTTGACTTTGGCCAAAATATCATAAGTCACATGTCAAGTTCTACCCGTCATTCTCCTGGTTAATTTGGACCCACCCGTACCTACCCTTGACTTTGGCCAAAATGGCAGCACGACTGTCCCAAATCAACGCATCTATCTATGCTGCACATGAATGCCCAAACGCTACCAATCACTATGCCTTGACTTTGGCCAAAATACACAGCTTGAATACTTTTGACCATTCATGTGGAATGACGGAGGGCTACGAATGGTTTTGGCGAAACCGTGAACGTAGTGAACTTGATATGGTCGATGGAACGAGATAGCTTTTAAAAGGAGTGGTTCAAGCTCCGCGTTTAAAAGTTTAGTTTTGAAAAGAACCGAGTGGTTTTCAAAGTGTTCCAATCGACTTTTACTTGGTTTATTTCTTGCATTAGTTCTTTTAATGCGTCCCATCATTTAATCCTACCATTGCAGAAAACAACCAAAATATGACGTACGCTTATGCCATTCGCATTCGCCACGGGGCCCCGTCATCACCCGTTAGGTTACTTAACTAACGACAGAGCGGGGGCTGGGCTAGCGCGGCTGTAAAACATAAGCAACGCCTAAATAGTTATTATATATAAATATACAGCAATGATAGACATTACAGATCACAGATGAATACATTGGATATACTAGGAATCCGCAATGCGTTCGAGCCTGCAACGCAAAGCGGATTACACGGTCGCGGTGAATAGCCAATACCCCACCCAAGACCCCTACGGGTGCGGCAAACTACCCGCCAAGCACCCGAAGCGAAGCAACCTCCCTCACCACCGTGAGTAGGCCACTCGGCGCTTCGAGTACCCGGTAGTTTGTGCACCCCTCCATGGGTCTATCCTAGGAGCAAAAACAGTAAAAAGAATTATACAATGACGGCAACAACCCCGACCCGGTTGTGCGGCCATACAAAGAATATTATTACATCAATTTACATGTTACAAATGAATGAAAGAAAAACAACGCTCATCTCACATCCAACCCGGCTATTCACCCGCGACAATCCAATCCATTCATATCCACAAACCAATAGCAACAATCACAGATCATGTATAACCCCGACTAATCGTCTTATAGCGATTAGCCGACGTTTAATACATGCAAGCATTACAGATATAACCGATGTAGTTAAAGCGTAGTGAAGTTCCGAAAAAAATACGGATTTATAGGCCCACAAAAGCAAATTTTAGTTCTGGAAAATCTGGGCATATAATATATATCTTAAAAATCCCAAAAACAATACAGAAAGACACTGCACGAAAAACGATGCAGTGACGTCATCAAACCGCGGCGCTTCCGCGGCACGAGCCTACCTCGTGCGGCGGAAGCGCGGCGGTTTGGATGATTCTCTGTCTCGTTTTTCATGGGTGTTTTTAAAAAACCCTGAGATGAATTTACAAATATAAAGTTTTCTATTTTGAGCAGAAAAAATTTCAACAGAAACTAGGGTTTTTCAAAGTTCGGTTTTTGGATTTTTCGGTTTCGAAACTTCGTTACACTTCACTACCTAGCTAGTTTGAGTTTAGTTAGGCTCTGATACCACTGTAAGTCCACGTTGCCCACCCCGGTACTTGCGGGGAGGCGGAAAACATAATAAAAAACGGATTTTTAATGACTTAGGCAACATGGACCAAGCTTATGAGGATCTTTGCTAAACTAAAACTAGCTAACCCTAACTACAAAGTAGCTAAGTGATGGAAAGGTTATACCTTTGGTCTTTAGTCCTTCTCTCCTAGCCCGTCGGAACGGTAGAAAGGCCTCACCTTGCTAGTCTCCTTCCGTCAAAGAAAGATCCACTTGAAAGCCACCACCTTTAGCTTCAACTCCAAGCTAGGAGTAACTAGAGTTCAAGAAATGCTAAGACTTGAACCCTAGAAGTGAGTAGAGAAGATCAAGTGAAGGTTTTTCTCAAGCTTTTTGTTTCTCAACACATGAGAGGGAGAGAGCTTGAGGGAGAGGATGAGCAAGAGAGAGAAAAGATATGATAGAATAATAAATTAGTGAGCCATTCTCACTAATATGTGTGGATAATTTTAATTAGATAATTAGCTTGAAAATTGTCATGATAAATCTTGACATGACCATTATCATTTCAATTTTGCAAAGATCAAAGAGCATCTTCCAAAACAAATGATGATGGTCAAGTAGTCAACAAGGTCAACAAGTCAACGAAGTCAAAATGTCAACAACAACCATGCACAATTTATTAAGCTAATTATCAATTAACAATAATCCACACAAAATCAATAGGGTTAATAAAATGACAATAGTCATTAACCCTAAACAAGGTCCTCTCCCTCAATCTCAAGCAACCGTGCATACGCACCCGCATTCGTGATCCGAGGAACACGAACACAATGAGAAAAACCAATCTCAAATCATATACTAGGATCTGGCTTAAACCAAAGCCCGCTAGTATAAACTGTCCGGACAGCAACCGTGCACAAGTGCGCGGATGCGAACGAACCCTGTCGCAAAACCATGCGACCTCTACTCGTTTTGCCTAAAGGCGAATAGCTCTCTGTGTGGGACTCTAAAGACTCGACACTACGCTGGCAGTGGGTTTAACCACAGACCGCAAGCGGCACTAGCTGTACGTAACGGTCCCCAGGTAGATGTCGATAAGAAGACTGACGAGGTGAACCCCATCTGCACTCCTACTGAGCCTGTATGTGACAATCTCCGTACAGTCCGGTCTGTTCGTCTGATACATCGCATGGCGGGCCTAGGGGGGCGGTGAACGTCAGTCCCCTAATAGCGGTACAAGTCGTGTCGGAGTGTAGCCCAGAACACCCTGAGATAACACTGGAAACCTACCAGTATATCTCGCTTGCCCTGGCCAGGGACTACTCGTGTAATGGCTCTCCTGGACACAGCGCGATGTCAACCCCCAATACCGGGAGAGACGAATCCTGTCTAACCGTCACTGCCTCCAAGTGCTTCGGGACTGCACCCAAAAACTACCTGTTTGCACGACTCCTCTGAGCCGTGGTAGGGTAGTAATCAAAGTGCAGTGGGAACACACTCGAGGCGAAGTGACAGTGTCAAGTCAGCGGACTAAGCTGTACTCATGTCACCTGGGAACTGATAACTGACGATAGGTATATTACCAACCAACAGTTCCCGACGAGTCCTGTCCAGTGTACTCGTAACCTAACGAGCACCCGCATACTATCCCAAGTACGACGTACTAACGGCTGTGGGACAGACCGTCTCCCACACTGGGATGAGAAGCGCATACGCTGGTCTACTCCGGAGTATCGATGCCCTGTCTCGATAGTCCAACGACCAGGGACCTGTATAAGGATGTGCTTATAGATTACCCAGCTCCCACGAGTGCGAGCGCCATCGCAACGCTGGTAATCAAGCACAGATCCTAAGGGCTCTACTAATATGTATACCTGCAATATGCTAAAAGAAACACATGCACATATTAAAGCAGAGACAAACCAAGTAGCATACTACCATTTCGAGCAAGATTGTATATACAACTGTGAATATCCCAAGCTTCCATTAAGTAATATACAAACTAGTATGATACAGTAATGGCCTCTAGGGCATATACACTAACACGACATATCAGACGAACAGACCGGACTGTACGGTAAGTGTTACTGGTTGGATTCACAGGAGTGTGAGCGGGCTTGCTCGTTGATCTTCTGATCGTTCAATACCCGGGTGGCCGTTACATTTAGCAGACCGCTTACGGCTTGTGGGTGTTTGATATGATCATCACCTGCTGCCGGCGTATTGATGAGTCTTTAGAGTCCTACACAGAGGTTTCCTGGCTCAAGCGAAACGAAATAGGAGCGCATATGAGATATGTGCGGGACCGAGAATAATACCAGTATGTGATACTGTATTCTATTATCGCGATTTGTATCATTGGACGGTTATATAAGATATAGCCGGGTTACCGAATCAAGTGTTGATTCGATACATTGATACACTTGATATTAGTCGGTTATATGCGATATGACCGGATCATTAAATCAAGTGTTGATTTAATGATTTAATGTATAATTATATATTTGATATATTATTTTACATTAACTAGTATTTGTTCACTTAAGATGGATTTTCTCACTTGATGTGCACAAGTAGTATATGTGATATATTTTTGTGCACTAGATTGTATCATGTTTGATGATACATGCAAACTTGGGTGTGTGTTTACTTTAAACCATGTTTAGGTTAATGGTTAGGGTTTTAACTTAATTATTTATTTTATTCAATTATTTTTGGGCAAGAAATAAAATGGTGGCTTCTTTTGGTTTTTACTTGAAGCTTCATGAAGCTTTGAAAAGTCTTGACCATTTTGTTTCTTTCCTTAACCTAACCATTCACCTAAACCCTAGTTTATTCTCTACATGTGTTAAACTCACCCATGGTTGCATTATGATAAGGTTTCACTTGATTTTCTATTTTGATAATTCTTTTCCATTCTTTTCTTCTTCTTCTTCTTCATGAAGAAAAGAAGAAAGCTTTCTTGAAAATTTCTAACTGATGAAATCAAGTGAGAAATCCAATTCCAAAGTGAACCCACTTCCTATTTCTTCATCCTCTACCACTTGCCATGTAGTAGAGTGTGTTATCTTCACAAGTTTCATGACCTAGTGAAGATGGAGCTTGGGTTTGAGTTGCCTCGACGTAGATCATCTTCGGCATCGAAGTCATCGACCTAGCCCGCCCATTTCTCTGATGAAACCGATAATAGAGTCCGGGATTCCGATGATCGCAGCGGAGGGACGTCAACACGGAGCTAGAGAAGTGGAGGACCGGATCTACAAAGGTTGTAGTTACTTTCACTTGTAGTTAAGTTGTTAACTTGCATGTTCTTTCGCCTTACCTCTAGTTACGATCTAGTTTAGGATTTCTCGGCACATAGAAAATTTTGAATTGGACATGTTAGATCAGTTGTTGAACCTCATGAGTGTGCCTAGGAACCCTACAGTGGTATCAGAGCCTATCTAGAGCCTTAGGCGATGTGTAGACGACGTTAGAAGTACGATCGAACCCGAAACCCTAATTGAAAACCCTTCTCTGTACAATTTTTCAAAACTGGCATTTTTGTGAATTAAAAATATGCAGAAAAATAAGCAGGGTTTTCTAAGAAATACTGTGCAGCACGTGCGCCTGAGTCCACTAAAGCGCCGCGGAACCGCGGCAGGAGCATGGCTCGTACGGCGGTTCCGCGGACGTACAGTCACCTCTTTCTATCCAGTTTGCACAGTAATGTTCTTATGCCATTCCTGATTCTTCTGGATAGTTTTAATTTATACCCCAGAGTTGAGTTTTCTGGGTTGTTGGGGACTCGGTGTTTCGATCGGGAAGTCTAATTTTGTCTATATGTTTTTCCGGATAATTTAGAATATGTTAAAAAGTTCGATCGGATATAAATACCCAATTTTTCCCCCGTCGAAAAATTTTGAAGTGTTGGATTTTTCCGTGGTTTAAGAACGTTCTAAGTAGTGCAAGTAACGCGATGGACCCTCTATAAGACAACAAACCTTAACTCGATTATGTGACCGTCTTGAACTGCCCTTTGAACCTTAGGGTTTGGGGCAGTACGGCGTGCCATATGTGAGGCGTTGGCTTGACCCTTCTACGGCTGGACCGTTGGTACTGTGGCATGAAGTGAATGTTCTTGAACCTATTTCATGTGTTGAGCTGTTTCGGGAAAACTTGGGTGTTTGATTGTTCGATCGAAAAGTTTAACATTTTCCATTTATCTGGAATGTGATACAATATTTGGAATTCACAAGTAGTTATGAGATAACTGATATGAATGTTATAAACATAGCACTTTAGTCTCACTAGATCGGTTTCCACAGAATTTTGATGCGATCAAAAGTCCGTCGCAATCACGTAGCGTACGCGGATATTCGCCGGATAAAAGTAATAGACAGCTACACCCTTTAGCCTCGACCAAGTGACTGTAGGAGAACCCCATCGCCAAAAAGCATCCGTTCGGGTGCTCGCGGCAGTGGTGTTCCGCCTTGGTGCACTTCGTCGACGGTATCGGGGGTGCGGCCGTATACTAAAGTTTGCGACGAGCGTTCGTTTTGGATGTCGGGAATCTTGTTGAATTGCCCGACTTGATATTGAAAAGAGTTTTCGATAATGAGACTAAAATGCGGGGTTTATAATTGTTAGGCATGCGATGTCTAAGGAATTCATTTGATTAGGCATGCGATGTCTAAAGAGTTTGCGGATTCCAACTGTTGTAGTTTTACACTTTCTTTTCTGTGACCGTAAGTATAATATGTGATATCGCCGGTTTCGTTACTATATGCCAACGACAACTGTGATGGGCATATTTACTTACGTTGATGACATGTGATGTTATGTGTTGCTGGATATGTTATATTGGATCGTCGTGTTTGTATAGCCGGGTTTTTTTTTATGTGAGACGAGTGTTTTTCATTTTCATTCATGTAAAAACTTGTATGTAATATTCTTTTATTTGGGGCACTTCCAGGTTGCGGAAGATGTCACCGTTGATGTATATTATTTACTTTTCCGCATTAGGATTGACCCAAGGAGGAGAGCACAAGTAACCGGGTTCTGGAGTCTAGTGGGATACTAACTCGAGGAGTCGAGTGCGGGTCTCCTAGCTCTAGAATTGGTAGGGTTACTTGCAGCTCTCGTAGGGGTCTAGGGGTGTGGGATTGGCTATTCATCACGACCGTGGAATCCGTGTTTTATTCAGGCTCAAAATAAAACACGGACGTCCTAGTATATCCAATATTTCATATGATATTTTCTGATGCGTTATCTGTGATGTGATCATGTGATATGTTCAGATAGATATTGCATATAGTATATATGATATATTATATAAACGTTGCTTATGTTTTACACCCGCGCTAGCCCTGCCCCGCTCTGCCGTTAGTTACCTAACCTAACGGTGCAGACGGGATATCGAGGCGAATGCGGATGGCATAAGCGTACGTTATATTTATCTGTGATGTTTAGGTGGACTTAATTGATGGGACATTCATTAATGAGATTAATGAAAGAAAATAAACCTAAAAGATGTTGTGGAATCGAATTTCAAAAATAAAACAGGTAGCTACAGTTCTTGCTTTGCAGCGGTGTTCCTTGTAGAACATCCTGCACCTTATTTGATAAGGAAAGGACCGAGATCGTTTCACCGGGAGTGACTCCTTTGGCAATAACTGGAAGATGCTACAACCCTCGGTTTGTCTTTTGATTGCTTCTATAGTTTTCTCTTTGCACAACGGTATATATGATATATCATGCGCCTTATTCAATGAGGAAAGGGCCGACGATCCTTTCACCGGGAGTGACCCATTTAGCAAAACTAGAAAAGCCTCAAAAACACTCCATTTAAAAACCATTTGATTCCGCAACGAGATCAAGTTCAAAGCGTTAAAGGTTTTCATAAAAACCATTCGCAACCCTCCGTCATTTTAGGAAGTAGAGTACTTAGTATTCGTGCTGTGTTTGTTGACCATAGTCAAGGCACAGTGTACGGTAGCTAAGTGATGTCTTCCTACACCGCATATGATGCGATTAGTTAGGACAGTCATGTGGCTTTGTTGACCTTAGCCAAGGGTCATGTGGGTGGGTCTAATTAATCACGAAATGACGGGTAGAACTTGACTAGTGCTTATGATTTGTTGACCTTAGCCAAGGTCATAGGTGCTAGGGGTAAAAACCTTTATCGGGAGTTTCAAGTGTTGAAATTTGCAATGAGATTGCATACCTTCTATATGATAGTTGGATCCTGATACCCACTGCGAGTAATTGTTACTCCTGGGAGAGTTTTGCACTTTACAATTAGCCGATCAAGTAGGTGTCTAGAAAGGTGTCAACGGGGTTACGCCCCTGGGAAAACGAGGTTTACTTTAATTAGGTCCGTGTGAAAGCACGGGGAACCTCCCTCAAAGTACCAACACTGGCCTGGCTGAAAGATTGGCGAACTTGTAGAGTGTAATTAATCCCGGCTAGTCTTTCCTTTTAGGGTTTGAAGGAAGATTTGATAAAAACAGTGGGAGCCATCCTGATTAAATAAAATAAATAACCAATCTAATCTTGCAAAAGCGCACGCAGAGTGTTTTCTTCTCTCTCTCTCCAGGTAGCGACCATATCACGCCTTAATCAAGATAATAATATAGATGTATTGACCGAACCCGTTTGTTATAATGAGCTGGGGAACGTTGGTCCCGCTCCAACTTATAATTGTTATAAGACAGAGCAAGAAATAGGGGAATACCAAGATTCCCATGCCGCCCAAACGAAGAAAGTGCATGTGATGCATCTCCTTCGGGTGTGTGTTCATTATAAAGAACTGTTTCTCAGTATCCTCTGCATCCTGGGTATTTGATACCGGATCAGGATCCCAGATATGTAATATGTTACATAGGGCCACAGAAAGGTAGAGAACTGAGAACGGGTGATGAGTTTCATGAGACAGAAAACGGTGCAAGTGTTGCAGCCAAGTCTGTTGGTCACTGTCACCCTGTATTTCCAAATACATTGATTATGAACAAATGCTATTAAATACCGAACCTAATATACAAAATCATATCAGTCTCTTTATTAGTGAAGAAAGGATACAATTTTGTATTGTTGGATAATGTTTTGAACATTTCCTACATTTCAAAAGTTGATCGATTCAGGCACGTTATCTAAAAGTATTTGACGTTCTAAATCAAACTACAGTTCCCAGTATACAGAACACACACAAGAGGAAAAGTTCAGAAATAAACGAATCCTTCATGAGGCATTGTAGACTAGGTCATATCAATGCGACTCGACTAGCTGAAGTTACATTTAGATGTATATTTAAATCAGTTTGAATTTATATCTTGTGGAACTTGCCAGTCATGTCACAAAGATTAGATGACCATAGCTCTGTTTATTGGAAACAGAGAAAGAGTTAGTAAACTCTTGGGATTGATACATATTGATGTATGGTTCCCTGTCTACACATGCCAGGACCGGTTCTTTGTACTTCATTACATTCTTTGATGATCTCTCAAGATTCAAACATATGTTCCTGTTGAAACACAAGTCCGAAGCTTTTGAGATATTCACAGAATATAAGTAAGAAGTAGAGAACCAAAAACCGGGTATGAGTATTATGTCCTATAATAACATCAGGGAGTAGAATACTTGTGCATAGAATTCCTGGACTATTCTAAAGGAGAATGAGATTCTCTCTCAGTGTTACTCCTCTGAATACACCACAGCACAACGGTGTATCGGGGCGGAGCAATCGCACTATATTAGATATGGTGTGCTCTATGATGAGTACTACTGAGTTACCTGTTTCCTTTTAGGGGTTATGCACTTAAGAAGCTGCATACCTATTGAATTAGGTTCGAATCAGATCACTGCCTACCACTCCATATGAGATATGGTATGGGAAGAGCCTATCTTTTAAGTAAGTTAAGATTTGGGGTTGTCCGCACTATGTCTAAAAGCAAAAATCCGGACAAGCTCGAGGCAAGGTCAGTTCTTTAGAACTGGAAAGGTTCCAGCTATACAAAACTGCAGCTGATTTGACAGAACCAAAAGATTCAATAGTCCCCGACGAACCTCAGCCTCTCCGCCGATGTGGTAGGGTTCCTCATCCGCCTGAGTGATACTTCGGTTTCTCGATGACAGTGGGAGCGAGGATTGCATCATGAGATGATGACCCAACTAGTTTCGAGCAGACCATCAAGAGTAGGGACTCTGTAAGAATGGCTGGATGCTTAGCGATCTGAGATAGAATCCATGTACACCAACAAAGTATGGACTTTGGATGCTGTATCTGAATGGTTAAATCCCCATCAGGAGCAAGTATATCTTGAGCAGATTACTTGGTGTAGATGGAAAATTTGAGACTTTCAAAGCTAGACTTGTTGAAGGTTTTCGTCATCGACCAGGCTTGGATGATGATGAAACATTTTCCAAGTGGCTATGCTTAAGTCCATCCAGATCCTACTTGCCACGGCTACATACCATGACTACGATATCTGGCGGTTGGTTGCCATGACTACTTTTCTAAATAATGATTTAGAAGAGAAAGTCTATAAGTACACAGCCAGAGGGCTTCGTAAACAGTAGGAGCAGCGGAAACGTTTGCAAGTTGCTTTACGTAATAAAGCAGGCATCGCGGAGTTGGAACATCTGTTTTGATGTGGTAGTCAAAGAGTTTGACTTCATCTAAATGGTATATGAACCTTGTATATACAAAAAGGTAGTAGAGAGTAAGGTGGTGATCCTCGTAGAGTACGTGGATAACATACTCTTGAAAGAGAAGGAGTTTCCTATACTACGCTCGGTCGATCTCCTCTTATCACAAGGATTCTCCAATAGGATAAAGGTGATACCTCCTAAATCTTGGCTTTTGGATCTATGAGATAGATCTAAATGGATGTTAGAATTCTCACTAGTTGTAGTGAAATGGTATCAATGGATCCTGGGGAGAATCACTGGAAAGGTTCCAGGGTGATAAGGACGACTGAATGTCAGTCGCAGGCATTGTCTTTACCCTTAGTGGAGGGACGGTATGTTGGAAGAGTTCCAAGCTATATGCCGTGGAAGAATAGACGATAAAGGCTGGTGACATCGCTATTAAAGATACTACAAAAGAGGAAGTTTGGGTGTATATTGGTTCATAAGATGAACTAGGTTCCTACCATTGTGTGACAATGGAAGTGTGGCTTTGGCCCAGGAACCCCGGTCCCATCAGTGACCCAGACATATTCTGAGGCAGCGTCACCTGATCATGGAGATAGTTGATCTCCAGGGTGATCGAGGTTTAGAGAGTAGACTCAGAGGACAACACGGCGGATCCACTCACAAAGGCCTTTTCCCAGAGAGAGACTAACATGGGATGGTTGAGTATGTGATACTGCAACCACTGCTACAGATGGCCCTAGTGCAAGTGGGAGATTGTTAGTTATATGTATGCCCTAGAGGCCATTACTGTACATAGGATGTATATTGTAGTGGATGCTGGGACATATATAGGTAGGACTTTCTTGCTCGACATGATAGTACGCTATCTGGTTGCTCTTTATCTTAACATGTATACTTTCAGTCTCTCTGTTACATGTTGATAAAGCCCTTAGGATGTGTACTCGACTTCCAGGACTATGATGTAGATCATACTAGTGGGGCCTGGGTAGTTAATGAGTACATCCTTCAATGTTCCTAGTCGTGGGAATATCGTGACGGGGCATCGATATTCCAGAGTAGACTAGCGTATATCTTCGTGACCCATGTTATGGGCGATGGATGATCCCATATCCATTGGTGTTTGACATCAGAGATGGTGGGGCATTGAACGAAGAATCGTCCATAGATAATCGAACTGTCGCTTGCCCTAGAACTGAGATGAAGTGTTCGGAAATGGTTAAAGTAGTTGAATAGGAGGATCACTATGACTATAACCCTTGGGAAATTTGTCAAAGAAGAAAATGATTTATTTGATATTATGGATGATTGGTTACGGAGGGACCGTTTCATTTTTGTAGGCTGGTCCGGCCTATTGCTTTTTCCTTGTGCTTATTTCGCTTTAGGGTGCTGGTTCACAGGTACAACTTTTGTAACTTCATGGTATACCCATGGATTGGCCAGTTCCTATTTAGAAGGTTGTAATTTCTTAACCGCTACAGTTTCTACTGGAACGGAGCCATTACGAAGAAGTTCTGGGAGTTACGAAGGAAGCTTCGGACTCATGTGTTGAGAACGGGAGTTGAACTCTATGAGGTCGAATCTCCCGTTGTTCCTCAGTAGCTCAGTGGTAGAGCGGTCGGCTGTTAACTGACTGGTCGTAGGTTCGAATCCTACTTGGGGAGATTTGATTGATTCTTAATTTCATTAAAGAATGAAGAATTGAATTAAAGAGCTCGCTTTGACCGTTAGGTGTAGGTATGAATTTCAAGTATTCAGTTTCACCAACAAGATAAGGAGGCTTACTTCACATTTGGAATTACATAAAAGAGACTTTTTATCGCAAAGGGGTCTACGAAAAATTCTGGGAAAACTTCAACGGCTGCTGGATTATTTGTCAAAGAAAAATAAAGTACGTTATAAGAAATTAATAGGTCAGTTGGGTATTCAAGAGTCCTAGCCGAGCCATTATCCTTTATGAAAGATAATGGGTCAAGCCAAACGAATAAAGAAAGAAATTTATTCAACAAGAAAAAGGAGAGAGAGGGATTCGAACCCTCGAGAGTTATCGGAACTATACCGGTTTTCAAGACCGGAGCTATCAACCACTCAGCTGTTGGAGATAGTGCCCTCATAGTCAATTATTGGATCGCAGGTACGTGATTGCAATGATTGCGGAGGACCTATACCGGTAGAACAGTCTTACTCGAGATGATAGTATGCTATCTGGTTTGCCTTTATCAGTCGTGTACATGTTCAGGTGACTGATTGCATGTTACACTTTGATAGAGCCCTTAGGATCTTGCTTTACTACCAACAGTATGATGGCGATCATATACGTGAGAGTTGGGTAGTTTATATGCATATTCTTAATTGTGGTCCCTAGTCGTGGGAGTTTCGAGACAGGGCATCGATACTCCGGAGTAGACTAGTGTGTACAGTCGAGACCCCGACGAGGGGCGGTGGCCGGTCTCACAAGCCACTGGTGTCAGTTGGATCACCTAAGATGTATACAGGTGCTCATTGGGTTATGAGTACACCGGACAGGACTCGCCGGGAATCTGCTAGTTAGTATTATATCTATCGTCAGATAGCAGTTCCCTGGTGACATGTGTACAGGTTAGTTCATCGACCTGAGGTCGTCATTTGTCTCGTGTGAGTTCCCACTGTGCTTTGATTTCTACCCTACCACGGCTCAAAGGAGTCGTGCAAACAGGTAGCTTTTGGGTACAGTCCCGAGCCATATGGAGGCACGTGAGCGGATCGACAGGGGATTCGTCTCTCCCGGTATTGGGGGCGAGATCGTGCTGTGTCTAGGAGAGCCATTACACAAAGCCCACGGCCGTGGCAAGAGATTTACTGGTAGGTACTCCAGTAGTATCTCAGGGTGTTATTGGGATTCACTCCGACACGACTTATACTGCTATTGGGGGTCTGACGTTACTAGCCCCCTAGGCGGATATGCGATACTCATTGACGAACGGACCGGACTGTATATACATTGTCACTGTTAGGCTCAGTAGGGTTTCTGGATGAGTTCACTCATCGGCCTCCCTTGAGTTCGCTCATCGGCTTCCCTTCAGGTCAGTCCATGGGCAGCCGTTACGCATAGCTAGTGCCGCTGACGGTTTGTGGTTAAACCCACTGCCAGGGTACTGACGAGTCATTAGAGTCCCCCACAGACAGTTTTCCAAGTTCGGGCGAAACGTTGTAGAGGCCGTATGGTTTTATGGCAGGGTTCGGAAAATGCACGTGCGTTTACGCACGTGTTATTTTTCGGGCAGATGATACTGGTCGGCTTTGGTTTAAGCCGGATCCGAGTATTATATTGAGTAGGTATAATACCTTTGTCTCAGTTGCATTTGTATTCGGTCGTAATACGAATGCGGGTATATTTATACAGTTTCGGGGTTGTCTTGAAATTCGTTTCAGGATCACTTTTGGAAGTTGCCAGTTTCCAGTTTTCTATCAGCCGTCTTTTAACATTCGGTTAAAGACGGATTTATCTTTTCTTGGATGAGGTGAGTCGTGCTTCTAGAAACTTCTAGATTGGTGACTAGATTCATGCATCTTTCTTAGCATTTATTAAATGGTGACTAGGTGTTTATGACTCATGCTTTACATTAAAGCATTTTTTTTTGGTTTAGATTTTTCCTTCATGATATGCTTTAGGATATGGTCACCTCCCTCCTCCTACACTCACCTCCCTCCTTGATAAAAGTGGCCGGCCATCATTTTAGAGAGATAGAGATTGATTTTCATTTTGGGAGAGAAAAGACTATGGTTTTGTGTGCATGGAAATTTCATTGCTTCTTTCATTTCCATCACCCGATAAAATTGGCAACTTCATTAACCGATCGTCCACGGACTTGGACGAAGTGAGACAAAGTCATCTACTCATTCTCTACATCATTCTTGGTCGTCTCTTTTAGCAAACTTGACGATCGAGTTTCCTCGAGTCAGAGGCGGGAGCCCGTTTAAAGAATCGGTGATGTGGTGCCACCTCGACGAAGGAAACGGAGATCGACGAGATCGGAGCAGCCGCAACGGAGCGTGGGATGATGGTTGAAGAACGAAGGACTCGGATCGTTCGGTATAACCTTCCTACACTCTTTACAGTTTGTTAGTTTAGCAATAATGGCAGATCCGGGTTAAAGTATACGATAGCGCCAGTTAAAAGTTTTTTGTTCCGCATTTGGCGTCTGTAGACTGCCGGGGCGCTAGCGTAGACTGACAGTGGTATCAGAGCCTCACCATTTTGCTATACTAACTTGTGCTAACACGTTTAAAATATCGATCGAACCGAAAAACAAAAATCGCATTTTTTCACTTGACAGTTTCTGTTAATTTCAAAACTGGTCCGAATGTCATTTTGACCATACCAGAAAATCAATCAGGCTTTTTTAGGAATACTGCAGAAATTCGACGAAGTAATCTTACTGTTCCGCCGCGCATCCGCGGCCCAAGCATCGGTTTGGCCGCGGATGCGCCTCAGGAAAGTCAAATCACTCTGCGAAATTTCTACAGTGCATTCTCTATTGCAAATTGGGATTTTTGGTAAATATCGTTTTGGCCCAGATTTTGTTACTGTTCACCAGTAAGTCGTGGGGCCCACTTTTTGATATTTGGTCTTTGGTCGATCGAAATTTAAACACGTTAGTTTACAGTTCTTACATTATATCTCCGATCAGGAATGTCATTTGATCGGTAAACCGCGTCTGATTGCTATAGTTCTTTTAGACGGGTTTGCAAACGTGACATTCGCGTTGATGTTCTGTGTTGTGCTGTGATGTTGCGGATTTGTCGTGGTGGATAGCAGTGTGCCATGGTAGTACAGTTTGAGTTTATTTGTACATTTGATATTGCGGGGCGAGCGTCCAACTTGTGGACAGCCGTCACTGCCTGTTGTATAATATTCTTTTGGGGCACGACCAGGTTGCGGTCGATGTACCTGTTGTACTATTTTTCATTACTGTACTAGGTTTTGCCCCGCGATGGAGTGCACGGATAGCCGGGTTCTGGGGGGCAACGGGTCCGCATCTCATGGCTTTGAGAGGCAGAGGGGTCCCACTCTAGAATTGGCAGACTATTCGCCGCACTCGTAGGGGGTACAGGTTGACCCAAGGAGGGGTTCCCAAGCTTACCGGATTCCGTGAAGTGCTGGGTGGTCCATTCACTATGCTGTAGGGGGCTGCCTCGCTTCAGGTTTTGGCGGGTAACTTTCCGCACCCGTAGGGGTCTAGGTTTCATTGCACAGGCTATCCACACGACAGGGGAACGTCGGGTTTCAGCAGCGGCTCTGTGAAACTCGGGGATCCCAGATTATCTGTATTATTCTGTGATGCTTATTACTTTTCTGTAATGTTGCATACTATCACGCCTGGAGCGATTATTGTATATTGGTTTATATACTATTAGATGTTGTATATGTTTCACACCCGCGCTAGTCCAGTCCCCGCTCTGTCGTTAGTTAAGTAACCTAACGGGTGATGACGGGACCCAGTGACGAATGCGGATGGCATATACGTACATTTTATTTTCGTTCTTTTCTGGTGTGATCGAATGATGGGACTGCGTTGATTCTGATCAATGCAAAGTATAACAAACCTGTTTGATGTTGTTGGAACAAATTTAAAAAGTGTTGTTACAAAGACGTTTCCTTTTGTTATGCATAGCGGTATTCAGTGGAATATCCTGCACCTCATTCGACGGGGCAAGGGCTGATATCCCTTCACCGGGACTGACCCCTTGGGCAGAAGTTTGCGTCAGAGTAATAACTTCACTATAGTCGATTACATGTTGCTTTGCATAGCGGTATTCAGTGGAATATCCTACACCTCATTCCACGAGGAAAGAGCCGAGATCCCTTTACCGGGAGTGACCTCTTTAGCAAAAGGTTTTCGCCACTATATTTTAAAAAGCTATCAGGTTCCTTCAACGAGATCAAGTTTATTACGTTAAAGGTTTTTCGCCAAAAACCAGCCGTAGCCCTCCGTCGTTTCTTATGGATGGTCAGTAATATTCAAGCTATGTTTGTTGGCTTTCGTCAAGGCATAGTGTTTGGTAGTTGCTGGGTATTCATTTGTTGCATAGATAGATGTGTTGGTTTGGGACAGTCGTATTACCTTGTTGGATTTCGTCAAGGGTATGTACGGGTGGATTCAAAGTAACAAGATAATGACGGGCAGAACTTGACATGTGACTTATGATTTGTTGACTTTCGCCAAGGTCATAAGAGCATGGGGCAAAAATCATATCGGGAGTTTCTAAAGAAACTGAAACTTGCCAGGCATGCGCATACCTTCTGGAGTGTGATAACGCGAGTGGATTCCGTCACGTTATCATACGATGTGAGTTGGATCCCGATTCCCACTGATGAGTTGGTTTACTCTTCGGGTAATTCCGATTGATTCTTCTTTAGGTTTGGAGGAGAATTTGATAAGACAGTGGGAGGTTTCCGGATTAGATAAAGTGATGACCATTCTGATCTAGGTTAGAGTGCACGCAGAGTGTTTCTTTTCTCTCTCTCTTTGGCAGCGACCTTTGACCGACCCTAGACTATGACTTAGTGACCAGGATGACCGAACCTTCTTAAAATACTGGCTTTTGGATTGTCTGAGTTGCATAAGTCATTGCCACTCCTTCTTTTACCCTTTGCATTTCTCAGAACACCCGTATTACTACGGATATCCACTTCCATTGGATAGATCCATCGTATGGTTATATACGAACTCGAAGGGACTTCTTCGAGGATGGATCCAGGTTCATGAGAAATAGAATTGGTTTATTCAGTTGTCTTTTATTATCACCTTCTCTCAGGTTGCGAGAGCTCCTTGGTTTAGGAGAGTACACCTATTACGCATATTGGATAGTCTTATTCCAAACCATAGGATGGTGCCGAAAGGTAGGGAATGAAGAAAACCAATTAGCCTAAGTAGGGTGTGTAGAAGGTAATATGTAAAGACAAAATAAAGGGATTAGAAAGAGGGCAAAGTAAATTGCGACTGATATCATTCACGACCAAAACCGCGTACTTCATCCCCACTCCTATTTCACCTTTAAAAGAATAAGGTATTATTCAGTTGTCTTTTATCATCACCTTCGCTCAGTTGTGAGTACTCCTTGGTTTAGGAGGGTACACCTATTATGCTTACTGGATAGTCTTCTTCCAAACCATAGGCTGGTGCCGAACGGTAGGGAAGGAAGAAAACCATTTAGCCTAACCATGGTGTACAGAAGGTAACGACTAAAGACAAATAAAGGGATTTGGAGAGATGGCAATAAAATATACGGTTGAAGTCATGAATTGGATTATGGAAGAGGCATTGCTATGAATACCAGGATACCCCTACGAAACATTTTCATGTTTCAATGCATTGTTAAAGGAAAAACTGTTTTCCCGATTAGACACTTACTCCAAGGGTATGTATTTACCAGGTTTCATTCTCATATCTGTATGGTTTTACAGATGATGAGTGGGAGTAAGATATTGGAAATTAGGTGATCATCCTCATTATATCGGAATTCGTTGTAATTGGTGATATTTGAGGAAATCGCCAGGGTACAGTTTTCCACCTACAACGCACAGGTTTTGAGTTGTTTAACTCAGCGGACTTATACAGAGTATTGTATGTTGTCCAAGTGTCCATCAGGACAAAGGGGTAGGTCCTCGTACTATGTTCTGTTTACTTATAACTTCTCTAGTATTTAGACAAGTGTTTCGTAGAAGTACAAGGTCTAAGTTTTGAGAAGTTGTGGGTATAAGAATAAAGTAGAGAACCAGGTATCACATGTATCGGGATTCTTCAAAGAGATCGAATATGTAGATTCTTGTGATTGGTATTCAGATGATAGTGATGGTTTTGAGAAACGTGTTTCTCTTTCAGGTTACTCATAATTGGATGGATTCCTAAGTTGAGTAATGCTGATTAGCCTCTTTCCATTAAGTTGATATGCACTGGAGACAGCTGCATGATTTGAATATGGTTCCAATTAAATAAGTGCCAAAGTTTCTGTATTGGATATAGAATGGATCGTACCTTAAAAGAAATTAAGGTACGGGGAGTTGTCCAGTTTATGCTTAAAACCAGACTCTGGATAACTCAGGGCACGTTTCTGTAATGGCTGTTTGTGGGTTGACCCTGGCTATGACGAGGGTTGATATTCTAACATTTGGAAGATCAATAGTGATATTGTTCTTGACTCGCCACAGTTTTAGTAAAAATGGATCTTTTTCAGAAAACAGTAGTGGGAGTATGGTAGAACTGGAAGTGATTCCAGAACCGCGAACGATTACGGAAAATTTAATAGGACCTACACATTCAATCAGGTTTGACATTCCAATAGCCACTCCGCAGATTTGGTGGGTAACCTCAGACACCCGAGAGGTACTTCGGTAGGTTCAAGGACGGTGACAGGGAGGTTCTTATCTACCCAGACTTGACACTACTGATGTTCCAGTATATGAGACCCGGTAGGAGGGTTGTCGTAGTCAGTGGGAGCAGCAGAAGCATAGTGGGCAAGTAGCTTATGTCTATTTATAGACTTGAGCAGTTATAGCGGAGATAGATCATCTAATTTTGATGTGACAGTCATGGGTTTGACTTCAATCAGAATAAGGGATGGATCAGTTAAGAAGGTAGTAAGGTGTGATGTCATGGTATCTGGATGACATACACAGAGTAGGAAGTAAAATTCCTATACTACGATCGGTTGTACTGTGGTCGTCACACAGTTGTTTCTCCAGACAGGATATGGATATAATATTTAACATTATGGTTTCTAGATATATGGTTTTAGATCTGGATTTGGGTAGTTTCCCAATGTGGATACTTTGACAGATATTCTAATGGTTTTTGGAATAGTTGACTCCTAGCATGGTGGTGTACCTGTAGGTGATGGAGTCACCCTCTCTAAAGGTGTCGTACAGACTAAAGGGGAGAGGGATGTGCATGATTGGCAGATCACTTGCTTAGGCAATTGAGTCAATCATGAGATGTCAAGTACCACACCAAATGTTGGTTTTGCACTAGATGCAATAAGTTTGTATTAATCCAATCCTGGAGAAATATAAGGAAGCAGTTTTAGAACATAAGTACATGTTCTACGGATTTGATGACGGCAGCCTCTTTCGGGAGACGGTTATCATTCCAGGCTTCAAAGGTGATATGGATGACAGAGTGATTGTCAGAGTTTTAGTTTTCCCTCTGACGAGGGACAGTATTATGGACAGGTGGTTCAAGAGGATACTGTGGGTGGCATGGTGCCGGATACGGATTAGGTTCAGTGATCCATACAGTCTAAGAAGTTTGGATATGGAGTTCATTTATGAACTAAGGTCCCATCAGATATCCAGACATATTCTAAGACAGGTATTACTCAATTCGGGAGATGGCTTTCTCCGCAAACTTGAGATTAAGAGAGATTCAGAAAGAAAATTCTAGGCGGATCCACTCACCGAGGCTATTTCTCGAACACAATAGTTTTACAAACGGGCTTTGTGAACTGATTAGTAGAGGAGTTGGAAGTTCGGTTTCACACGGGCTGTGAGTAGTCGACATCGCAATATTAGCCTTGAGTGCAAGTGGGAGATTGTTGGAGATAGTGCCCTCATAGTCAATTATTGGATCGCAGGTACGTGATTGCAATGATTGCGGAGGACCTATACCGGTAGAACAGTCTTACTCGAGATGATAGTATGCTATCTGGTTTGCCTTTATCAGTCGTGTACATGTTCAGGTGACTGATTGCATGTTACACTTTGATAGAGCCCTTAGGATCTTGCTTTACTACCAACAGTATGATGGCGATCATATACGTGAGAGTTGGGTAGTTTATATGCATATCCTTAATTGTGGTCCCTAGTCGTGGGAGTTTCGAGACAGGGCATCGATACTCCGGAGTAGACTAGTGTGTACAGTCGAGACCCCGACGAGGGGCGGTGGCCGGTCTCACAAGCCACTGGTGTCAGTTGGATCACCTAAGATGTATACAGGTGCTCATTAGGTTATGAGTACACCGGACAGGACTCCCCGGGAATCTGCTAGTTAGTATTATATCTATCGTCAGATAGCAGTTCCTTGGTGACATGTGTACAGGTTAGTTCATCAACCTGAGGTCGTCATTTGTCTCGTGTGAGTTCCCACTGTGCTTTGATTTCTACCCTACCACGGCTCAAAGGAGTCGTGCAAACAGGTAGCTTTTGGGTACAGTCCCGAGCTATATGGAGGCACGTGAGCGGATCGGCAGGGGATTCGTCTCTCTCGGTATTGGGGGCGAGATCGTGCTGTGTCTAGGAGAGCCATTACACAAAGCCCACGGCCGTGGCAAGAGATTTACTGGTAGGTACTCCAGTAGTATCTCAGGGTGTTATTGGGCTTCACTCCGACACGACTTATACTGCTATTGGGGGTCTGACATTACTAGCCCCCTAGGCGGATATGCGATACTCATTGACGAACGGACCGGACTGTATATACATTGTCACAGTTAGGCTCAGTAGGGTTTCTGGATGAGTTCACTCATCGGCATCCCTTGAGTTCGCTCATCGGCTTCCCTTCAGGTCAGTCCATGGGCAGCCGTTACGCATAGCTAGTGCCGCTGACGGTTTGTGGTTAAACCCACTGCCAGGGTACTGACGAGTCATTAGAGTCACCCACAGACAGTTTTCCAAGTTCGGGCGAAACGTTGTAGAGGCCGTATGGTTTTATGGCAGGGTTCGGAAAATGCGCGTGCGTTTACGCACGTGTTATTTTTCGGGCAGATGATACTGGTCGGCTTTGGTTTAAGCCGGATCCGAGTATTATATTGAGTAGGTAAAATATCTTTGTCTCAGTTGCATTTGTATTCGGTCGTAATACGAATGCGGGTATATTTATACAGTTTCGGGGTTGTCCTGAAATTCGTTTCAGGATCACTTTTGGAAGTTGCCAGTTTCCAGTTTTCTATCAGCCGTCTTTTAACATTCGGTTAAAGACGGATTTATCTTTTCTTGGATGAGGTGAGTCGTGCTTCTAGAAACTTCTAGATTGGTGACTAGATTCATGCATCTTTCTTAGCATTTATTAAATGGTGACTAGGTGTTTATGACTCATGCTTTACATTAAAGCATTTTGTTTTGGTTTAGATTTTTCCTTCATGATATGCTTTAGGATATGGTCACCTCCCTCCTCCTACACTCACCTCCCTCCTTGATAAAAGTGGCCGGCCATCATTTTAGAGAGATAGAGATTGATTTTCATTTTGGGAGAGAAAAGACTATGGTTTTGTGTGCATGGAAATTTCATTGCTGCTTTCATTTCCATCACCCGATAAAATTGGCAACTTCATTAACCGATCGTCCACGGACTTGGACGAAGTGAGACAAAGTCATCTACTCATTCTCTACATCATTCTTGGTCGTCTCTTTTAGCTAACTTGACGATCGAGTTGCCTCGAGTCAGAGGCGGGAGCCCGTTTAAAGAATCGGTGATGTGGTGCCACCTCGACGAAGGAAACGGAGATCGACGAGATCGGAGCAGCCGCAACGGAGCGTGGGATGATGGTTGAAGAACGAAGGACTCGGATCGTTCGGTATAACCTTCCTACACTCTTTACAGTTTGTTAGTTTAGCAATAATGGCAGATCCGGGTTAAAGTATACGATAGCGCCAGTTAAAAGTTTTTTGTTCCGCATTTGGCGTCTGTAGACTGCCGGGGCGCTAGCGTAGACTGACATCAGCCACCTCTCCCAGGGGTAATCCCTATTTTATTCCTACGAATAGAACATGACCATATGAGATGATATGTTAACTATCTGTAGAAACATCCCCATAAATAGATTTCTTCTGACTAATGAGAAGACTATTCCAATTATGATATTCGTGAAGAAAGAATCGCAATAAATGAAAAAAGGGAACATCTTGAATGGCAGTTCTCTGGTGACACTGGTACAGCTTAGTCTGTTGACCCGAGATCGTCATAGAGTCTTGTGTGTCTCCCACTGTGCTTTGATTTCCACCCTACCACGGCTCTATTGAGTCGTGCAAACAGGTGGTTTTTGGGTACAGTCTCTATTCACATGGAGGCAATGAGCTATAGGAGGGGATTCGTCTCTCCCGGTATTGGGGGTTGATGTTGCGCTATGCTCGACTGGCCATAACCGGAAATCCCTGGCCAGGGTTGCACTGATTTACTGGTAAGTGTTATCAATTGTTTCATGCTAGTTATGGACCTTACATCGGCATGACTTATCAAGCTACTGGGGTCTGACGTTTACAACCCCTAGGCGAGATATGCGACATATCAGACGAACAGACCGGACTGTACGGTAAGTGTTACTGGTTGGATTCACAGGAGTGTGAGCGGGCTTGCTCGTTGATCTTCTGATCGTTCAATACCCGGGTGGCCATTACGTTTAGTAGACCGCTTGCGGCTTATGGGTGTTTGATATGATCATCATCATCTGCTGTCGGCGTATTGACGAGTCTTTAGAGTCCTACACAGAGGTTTCCTGGCTCAAGCGAAACGAAATAGGAGCGCATATGAGATATGTGCGGGACCGAGAATAATACCAGTATGTGATACTGTATTCTATTCTCGCGATTTGTATCATTGGACGGTTATATAAGATATAGCCGGGTTACCGAATCAAATGTTGATTCGATACATTGATACACTTGATATTAGTCGGTTATATGTGATATGACCGGATCATTAAATCAAGTGTTGATTTAATGATTTAATGTATAATTATATATTTGATATATTACTTTACATTAACTAGTATTTGTTCACTTAAGATGGATTTTCTCACTTGATGTGCACAAGTAGTATATGTGATATATTTTTGTGCACTAGATTGTATCATGTTTGATGATACATGCAAACTTGGGTGTGTGTTTACTTTAAACCATGTTTAGGTTAATGGTTAGGGTTTTAACTTAATTATTTATTTTATTCATTTATTTTTGGGCAAGAAATAAAATGGTGGCTTCTTTTGGTTTTTACTTGAAGCTTCATGAAGCTTTGAAAAGTCTTGACCATTTTGTTTCTTTCCTTAACCTAACCATTCACCTAAACCCTAGTTTATTCTCTACATGTGTTAAACTCATCCATGGTTGCATTATGATAAGGTTTCACTTGATTTTCTATTTTGATAATTCTTTTCCATTCTTTTCTTCTTCTTCTTCTTCATGAAGAAAAGAAGAAAGCTTTCTTGAAAATTTCTAACTGATGAAATCAAGTGAGAAATCCAATTCCAAAGTGAACCCACTTCCTATTTCTTCATCCTCTACCACTTGCCATGTAGTAGAGTGTGTTATCTTCACAAGTTTCATGACCTAGTGAAGATGGAGCTTGGGTTTGAGTTGCCTCGACGTAGATCATCTTCGGCATCGAAGTCATCGACCTAGCCCGCCCATTTCTCCGATGAAACCGATAATAGAGTCCGGGATTTCGATGATCGCAGCGGAGGGACGTCAACACGGAGCTAGAGAAGTGGAGCACCGGATCTACAAAGGTTGTAGTTACTTTCACTTGTAGTTAAGTTGTTAACTTGAATGTTCTTTCGCCTTACCTCTAGTTATGATATAATTTAGGGTTTCTCGGCACATAAAATTTTTTGAATTGGACATGTTAGATCAGTTGTTGAACCTCATGAGTGTGCCTAGGAACCCTACACCTCCAAGTGCTTCAGGACTGCACCCAACTACTACCTGTTTGCACAACTCCTTTGAGCCGTGGTAGGGTAGTAATCTAAGTACAGTGGGAACACACTCAAGGCGAAGTGACAGTGTCAAGTCAACGGACTAAGCTGTACTCATGTCACCTGGGAACTGATAACTGACGATAGGTATAACACCAACCAACATTTCTCGATGAGTCCTGTCCAGTGTACTCGTAACCTAACGAGCACCCGCATACTATCTCCAGTACGACGTACCGATGGCTATGGGACAAACCATCTCCCTTGCTGGGATGAGAAGCGCATACGCTAGTCTACTCCGGAGTATCGATGCCCTGTCAGGATAGTCCTACGACTAGGGACCTTTATAAGGATGTGCTTATAAATTACCCAGCCCCTACGAGTGTGACTGCCATCACAACGCTGGTAATCAAGCAAAGATCCTAAGGGCTCTACTAATATGTATAAGCGATATGCTAAAAGAAACACATGCACATATTGAAGTAGAAACAAACCAAGTAGCATACTACCATTTTGAGCAAGATTGTCTATACAACTGTGAATATCCCAAGCTTCCATTAAGTAATATACAAGCTAGTATGATACAGTAATGGCCTCTAGGGCATATACACTAACAAATACGATACCGTATTCTATTCTCGCGATATGTGATATCGGTCGGTTATATAAGATATAGCCAGGTTATCGGATCAAGTGTTGATTCGATAAGATGATTCATATAGTATTAGTCGGTTGTATATGATATAGCCGGATTATTAAATCAAGTGTTGATTAAATAATTTAATGTATAATTATATATTTGATATATTACATTACATTAACTAGTATTAGCTCACTTATGATTTCTTTTCTTACTAGATGTGCACATTGTATATATGTGATATGTATATTTGTGTACATCTATTGTGTCATGTTTGATGATACATACAAGATGGGTGTATGAGATTAATACCATGCTAGGGTTAAGTTAGAGTTTCTATTTATGTTAAGCTAATTCTAAAGAGATTGAGTTTGTCAGGGTAAAGCTTAGACAAAAGCTTTTGGATAAGCTTTGAAAAAGTCAACTCTTTTGTCTAATTAAAGATATTTATCAAACCCAACCCTTAACCATAGTGTGCGGTTTATTCTCTACAAGAGTTAAGCATGATGGCTTTAACTCACCCATGGATGAAATAATTCTTTTTGGGGTTGGATTATTCATATGAGTTTCTTCTTCATCTTCTTCTTCTTCATAAAAAGCTTACTAGCTTCAATGGAGGTATGAGAAAAAGTGTGAGAAAATGAAATCTAAAGTGAGCCCGCTTCCTATTTCATCATCCTCTACTACTTGTCATTTAGTAGAGTGTGTTTAAGTCTCTAATTACATCATTAGTGAAGAGATAGCTTGGATTAGTGTCTCCTCGACGTAGATCATCTTCGGCCTCGAAGTCTTCAATGAAAGCATGTTCGTTTCTTCAAGGGAGCCTCTCTAGAATCCGAAGATCACGATTGCAGCGAAGGGGACTACTACATGGAGCTATTTGATGTGAAGGACCGTTCTACAAAGGTTGTATTCCTTGCTCACTATTAGTTGCAAAGTGTTTGCATATGTTTTCCGTACTATTTCTAGTTAACGATTCATGGTTTGAGTTAGCTAGAACGGAAATTTTTTTAATTTGGCATGGACGATGCCTCCCGAAACCTTGCTGCCGTGCTAGGAAACCCAACAGTGGTATCGGATTCTAGCTAGAAAATTATACGGATAATGTTAGATTACGAAACTGAAACAAACTCCGAAACTTGAAATCCTAAAACCTGCATTCTGTCGATTTTAAAATGAGCTCCAAAAATTTTTCAAACAAGTGCAGAATCATATTTGGGAAAATATAAGAACATGGGAGAAAATTGGGACCATGTGCTCGGATTTTAGCCGAGCACATGGCCACAATTTCTGAGGAAGCCGTCCCCCAATGGCTATTTTGGTTCCAATTTTTATTCATGCTTTGGTCTCTGGGATTTGGGGTATCAGGTGTTGTTTATTTTTGCTACTTTTTCATGTGATGATTGACTCAATGTAAAGGCAACTCGGAGTGTTTCGTAGTCGTAATTCTAACTGTTTTCGGATTGTTTAGACAGTGTTAAAAAGTTCGAACGTATATCAATAACTCACTTTTTCCCCTGACGGAAAATTTCCAAGTGTTGGATTTTTCCTTAGTTAAAGAACATTCAAATATCGTGAAAGTAATTCGGTGAACCCTCTAGAAGAACAAAACCTTAACTCGATTCTGTGACCGTCAAAACCGCCACTAAACCCTAGGGTTTGTGGTAGTTTAGTGGTGCCACAAGTGAGGCGTTGGTTGACCCTTCTACGGCTGGTTCATTGCTACTGTGGCATGTGATGGATACTTCTAAACTACGCTCAAGTGTTGAGCATTTTGGGAAATTTTGAGTGTTTGTTGATTCGATCGGAATGTTTAACATCGTCTCGCTTTTTCAGTAATGTGATACAATATGTGGAATTCATACAGTTAGGCATGAAATGCGAAGTATGTGATATTTCGGATTTATGATGTCTAACAAGATTGTGGATTCCAAATGTTGTAGTTTTTCACTTTCTTTTCTGTGACCATAAATGTAATATGTGGTGTATCGCCGGTTTCGGTGCTATATGTCAACGACAATTGGGATACGCATATTTACTTACTTTGATGACATGTGATGTTATGTGTTGCTGTGATATGTTATATTAGATCGTCGCATTTGAATAGCCGGGGGTTTTTGTATGATGAGAGTTTTTCATTTTCATTCATTTAAAATTCTTTGTATGTAATATTCTTTTATTGGGGTACTTCCGTGTTGAGGATGATGTCACCGTTGTATATTATTTACTTTTCCGCATTAGGATAGATCCAAGGCGAGGAGCACAAGTAACCGGGTTCTAGGGTCCAGTGGGAGACCATCTCGAGGAGTCGAGAACGGGTGTCCTAACTCTAGAATAAGTAGGATTGATTGTCTCTCTCATAGGGGTCTAGGGGTGTGGGATTGGATATTCATCACGACCGTGGAATCCGTGTTTTATAAAGGCTCGCAATAAAACACGGACCTCCTAGTATATCCAATATTTCATATGTTTCTTCTGCTGCGATATCTGTGATGTGATCGTTTGATATATTGATGAGATGAATACAGGATATAGTATATGTGATATATTATTTACACGTTGCTTATGTTTTACACCCGCGCTAGCACTGCCCCGCTCTGCCGTTAGTTACCTAACCTAACGATGCATGAGGGGACATCGAGGCGAAAGCGAATGGCATAAACGTACGTTGTATTTATCTGTGATGTTTAGGTAAACTTAAATGATGGGACTTCATTAATGAGATTAGTGAAAGAAAATAAACCTAAAGATGTTGTGGAATCGAATTTTCAAAAACAGGTAGCTCTAGTTCTTGCTTTGCATAACGGTATTCCTTGTAGAATATCCAGCACCTTATTCGATAAGGAAAGAGCCGAGATCCCTTCATCGGTAGTGACCTCTTTAGAAATAACTGGCAGATGCTACAACCCTCGATTTTGTCATTTGATTACTTTTCTAGTTCTTTCTTTGCATAGTGGTATAATGAATATCCTGCACTTCATTCGACGAGGAAAGAGCCGAGATCCCTTCACCGGGAGTGACCTCTTTAGCGAAACTAGCAAAAAGCCTCAAAAACACTCCATTTAAATCATTTGATTCTAAAACGATATCAAGTTAATTACGCAAAAGGTTTTCTTAAAAACCTGTCGTAGCCCTCCGTCATTTTAGAAAAGTAGAGTACTTAGTATTCGTGCTGCGTATGTCGACCATAGTTGAGGCGTAGTGTACGGTAGCTAAGTGATGTCTTCCTACACAGCATATGATGAGATTAATTAGGACAGTGATATGATTATGTCGACCATTGTTGAGGGTCATGTGGGTGGGTCTAATTAATCATGAAATGACGGGTATAAGTTGACTAGTGCTTATGATATGTTGACCATAGTTAAGGTCATATGTACTAGGGGTAAAAACAATTATCGGGAGTTTCAAGTGTTGAAACTTGCAATGAGATTGCATACCTTCTATGAGATAGTTGGATCCCGATACCCACTGTGAGTAAGAGTTACACCTGGAAGAGTTTTGCACATTACAATTAGCCGATCAAGTAGGTGTCTAGAAAGGTGTCAATGGGGTTACGCCCATGGGAAAACGAAGTTTATTTTAATTAGGTCCGTGCGAAAGTACGGGGAACCTCCCTTAAAGTACCGGCACTGGCCTGGCTGAAAGATTGGCGAACTTGTAGGATGTAATTAATTCCGACTAGTCTTTCCTTTTAGGGTTTGAAGGAAAATTTGATAAAAACAGTGGGAGCCATCCTGATTAGATATATTAATAACCAATCTAATCTTGCAAGAGCATACGCTGAGTATTTTCTTTTCTGTCTCTCCAGGCAGCGACCATGTCACGCCTTAATCAAGCTAATAATATGGATGTATTGACCGAACCCGCTTGTTATACTTTGATGGGGAACGTTTGTCCCGCTCCAACATATAATTGTTATAAGACCGAGCAGGAAATTGGGTATTACTAGGATTCCTGTGCCGCCCAAACGAAGAAAGTGTATGTTGATGCATCTTCTTCGGGTGTGTTCATTACAGAGAACTGTTTCTCAGTATCCTTTACGTCCTGCGTATGAGATACTGTTCATACCATAATATTGCATTATTATATTCCCCATTCTTATTCTTTTTATAAATAAACAGGTGCTTTTGATACATGTCTGCTACATCTTACAGGTTACAGGTTCTTGGACAGAAAACAGTGAAAACGATGAAAAGACGATGCAAAAGTGGACTATGACCAACAAACAGAAGACTCTTGATCAAGCATACATCAAAGATAAAATTCACAAAGTACAAGGCAATGCAAGGTCCAAGATTACAAAGCGAACGGTTAAAAGTCCACCGCAATTATTCACTGGAGATCTGGAAGAAACATAGATGCTATTTTAATAAAAGAACCAAATAATAAGGAAGCCCAAAGATTCAAGGCCCAATACTTCCCTTTGAAGAGACAGAGTCATAAAATTTTACCAAAGCTTGAAGTCTACTTTGACTAGGTCTTCCTAAGAATATTTTGGTAAATGTAGACATGCGAATCAATTGTAACCTATGGTTTCTATCTCCTATAAATAGAAGCCCAAATCATTGTATTCTTTTCATGCCTCCCTTCATTAATAAATTCAGCATTCTTTTGGAGAGCATCATTTTTGTAAGTTCTTTATTTTCTGCCCTAGGTTAATTTTCTATTTTTGCCCTACATAAATTTTATTCCTTGCCCTAGTTAATCTTTTATTCTCTGCCCTAGATAAATGTTCTTAAATTCCCTAATGAGTGAGTAGTCTCCTCGCTTGCTAGGGTTAGATCTGGGGAAGGTTTGAGAGACGAAGATCTCTTATCCCCTTTCTTGCCCGTCATATATTTTCATAGGACTCTATGCATACATGCACATACCGCTCCCTACGGCACCCTATCCCACGAGGTAGCGGTGATACCGTAGTATAAAGGCCCGGTTGTGATTGTTTTCCATGGAGGTTAGGGTAAGGATTGATAAAGGAAGGACAAGAACCTAGAGGAAGAAATATCTTTCCAAATGATTCTAATCCTTTTTATTAATAATTACCATAACACCTAATTAGATCTTCATATGGGTATAGAAAGCGGTGAGATTTATTGACTTTCCAAACTTAACCTAGACCTAACCCTAGCAAGAGTTAGATCTAGATTAATTCAGTTTTTAGATTTAATCAATAAGCAATCCGAACACCCTTCGGAATTAACTCGTTAGAGCGATTAGGAAATTCACATCCTCCCTGTGGACCGACCCGTACTCACCGGCTAGCTACCAAGTGACGCCGTTCTTGATTGCGGTAATAGATAATAGTTTTTGAGATCAATCAAATGGCGCCGTTGCCGGGGATGGCGTGTTATTTCCTTTTTGCAATTTCGGGTTAATCAAAATTCAAAAAATCTGAAAAATCACAAAAAATATAAAAATATATCATCTGTTATTTTTGGAAGGGATACTTTGTTGTTTGAATTTTGCAGGATCTACAATCAAGTTCGGATCTGGAAATCTCCAGAGATTAAAACAGAAAATATCAAATCTGAACAAACTGAAGATCATAACAACTGAGGAACAAAAGCAATATGGAGGACCGAGTCTATAAGGCAACCGCGGAGATCTGGTGCAAAAAAAAAAATCCGGCGACCCCACTCCGGCCGCTCCCTGGTGGAAAAAAAAAAGCCGCGCGGCCCCCCATTCCGACCGCGGAACCGCCGTGTGACCCCGACCCCAGCCGCGGAACCGCCGCTCCCTGGTTGAAAAAAACAGTTCCGCCACTGCAAATCTCTGTGAGTTTTCTCTCTCCTCCTCTACAAATCTCCGATATATCTTCTGAAAAATCTCCTGCAGGATTCTTTGCGTTTAAAAAAAAATCTTTTCCTTTCCAAATAACAAATCTTATGCAGGATTCGTTGCGCTATTCTTAAAATAATAATTGATTGCAAGTGATCTTTTCTGATTTGCATATCCTTAATCTTTTTGCTAAAAATATCTTTCCAAATAAAGAGCAAGAGAAAAAAGGAAAATTTTAATTAGAAAACTTGCAAACCTTGAAATTCACAAAAAAGATTTGATTGCAAGTGATTTACTGTTTTGCATATCTTTAATCGGACTTTAAGGGGCTTTTGACCAATTCAGATTGGGTGGGGATTTTATCACCCTTCCCAGGACCCCAGAAATCACATAAAGCATTTGCATTGACCAATCTTTAATTAAAAAATACTAGACTCAACCCTAAGGACTTCGAGCTCAATAGGACAGAGGACTAGTTATAGGCATCGACCGTTTATCCTAACCTGACTTTGCGGTGTCTAGGCAAGTGTGTCTAAGGCAAGTGGTTACTTAATTAGGACCGCTACTTGTAGCGGGGAGCATCCCACTTACCTGGCACTTATCTGGCCGCAATTGGCAGTGAAGTGGCGGTTTGAGGTCCTATTTCTAGCCCTTTGGAAAAGTTAGGAGCTGTCTAGCTAACCTAGGTGACTCTAGATCTAGGCCTGATTGTGCATTTTTGGTTGATCGAAAGTGTGTCTTAGCTCTTTTCTCGAAAATCTTTTTGCAAACAGTTCTAAATAAAGAGAAAAAGGAAAAAGGAATTTTTTTTATAAAAACTTGCAAAATTTTGTCGCTAAGAAATCCTTGCACCCCACTTACACCCACCTTCTTTCTCTTCTCCTTCTGACATCATGGGTACCCCACATCACAAATCACTTGCCGAACTTTGGTATCCCGAACCTAATTTTGCATCGTTCGGCAATTTGTTCGATCAATTTAAAGACGATCCTTCCATGCCTAAAATATTTTTGAAAGATCAAATAGAGACGTCTAGGAGAAACAATTCGACTTTTCAACCCACTTTGTGTCAACCAAGTCAATCTTTACCACCTCCATATGTTGATACCACTTTTTCAAGTCCTTCTGTCACTCCTAAGCCGATGTCCATTGCTGAGCATATTGCTCAATCTCGCAGCCGATCTTTCATCCCTCTCCACACATCTAGTTCTAGGGATCCGCACGACTATTCACCTTTTTATCCATATGTTGACCCTACCCCTGTCCAATCACCCACTTCCTACCAGTCCTACCCGACTTTTCCACCGTCACTAGACAATGTTTCTACACAGCCTGTTAGGAGTTTTGCATATCCACACGATTTCGAATCTTTTACCGAAACTCTCTTACCACCCAAGTCTAGCTTGGAAGAGGCGTTGGAGGCGTATATCGCAGCAACAAACAAAATGGTTAGGAATGTGGAAGCGCCCGTGGCCGCCCTTATTCAACCTGCTGAACCGGTAGCTAGTTTCCCGCTAGCCCCAAATTTTTCAATGTATGAGGAGGCAGTTGGACAGAATGAGAATGTGAGAGGATTTCCAAATCAAACCTACCCTTACCCAATTGAAGCCCACAACTCCACTTTTCCATCGAATGTCCTAAATGATTCACAAGTTCAAAATAAAAACGAGTTGTGCGACTTTGTAGTGTTTGATTTGCCAAATTGTGAAGAACCCCTTTCGAGTGAAACCACACTTAATCCTTTCGATCTTTACACCTCCACTCTAGAACCTAAATCGATAAATATCCATGCTTTTGATGAGGTGTCAGAAAAAGTTAATTTTCACTTGATTGAGGATATAGACGCCGGGAATATTTCGGATGATGAACCCGTCGATTTAATTGAAATTTTATGTCCAATTCATCATCCCGAGTCATTAAATGTTTCCCCCGAACTTCATATGCGTCTTGATTTTGATGATATTGGCATGGATAAGCAAATTTTTGAGGAAAATATTGAGGAGAATTATGAGGATAGTACTGAGGATAATATTGAGGTTGAACCATTTTCGTTTGATGTGTCGAATTTTCCAATACACCCTCCTTAATCCTTAACTGATACCCTTCCTCACCCACTTCCTTCCATCCTTCCTATTGTTCCGACCGTGCAAGTGACCGTTACGCTTTTATCTCCTATACCAAGTTCGGCGTACCCATGTTTTCTTACGAATCTTGAGGGATTTGACCCCATTGCACAACGAGTTGATAGATTAACACAATCAGTTTTCACACTTCGGTCATCCCAATTTGCGCTAATTTATTCACTTGATTTACACCTTCAAGAACGTGCTACCCTTCTTTCTCCTTTCCGCCATTCTTCTCCTACACCGAGACCATATTCTACCCTTCTTCCTACACGGTCTCGCGTGTTTCTCATTTCTTTCTTCTACACCCCATTCTTTCACCAACTTGACCATTACCACGATAACATTTTTGAATGGTTGATGTTAACCTTTGGCTTGTGTAAGGCCAAGCTTAAGTTTGGAGGGGGGGACCTTTGTATATATGTATATATATTTTTTGTTTTCTTTTTCTACAAAAAAAAATTAAAAAACAAAATTCAAAACAAAAAATAAAAAAATAAAAAAAATTATAAATAAATAAACAGGGGAGTGCCGGTATTTTGACCATCTTGCTTCAGCATGACAGCGAGGACACTGTCAAGTTTAAGTTTGGGGGTATGCTCGGTACGTCTTCTTCCTTCGCATTCATTTGTACATATTTTTGCATTTGCATACTTAATTGAAAACCCATAAAAATATAAAAATTTCAAAAATATAAAAATTAATGTATTCAATTTTGGCTAATTGACTTGAGTTTGACAAAAAGGTTAACTAGTTAGGAACAACTAGATCTTAGACTTAGTAAATTAAAAGCCCTAAAAATAACCTCCCTTAAAGTTTAACGGTAGAAAGTATATGTCTTTGTAGTTTATTTAGAAATAGGCAAATTTTGGGTTCACTTCTTAGGCTAAGTCAAAGCAAAGGAAAAGTATTGATATTTTTATTAGAGTATAAGTTTGAAAAATAGTTCCTAGCTTAAGTCAGATTCTGGAAATGTATACCCTACAAATTGCACAATCACGCATCTTGAAACTTGGAATAGTAGAGGAGACCTTGAAATGCTCTTGTCTAAAGTCATTAGTACGAAGAAAATAAAAGAAAGAAAAGTGAATAAAGAAAAAAAATGAACACTGGTTTTTGTGATTACTTAAGGCTGTAAAAATAGAAAAATATTTAGCGAGGGTGCTTCATCACCTAGTGCCTTAGACCAACTGGTTTGGGAGTCACTGCTAAAAGCCTTGGGTGTTGCAAAACTAGGAATTATGCTTTAAAGTGCAAACGCATTTTGTAATCGGTCGTTGGTACCTCAAGAAGTATTAACGGTCGCATGAAGGATATGTAAGCAAAATTCATTTAAAAATTCACCTATTAATAAGTACTTTGGACAACGGAAAAGGGTATGGTTGCTTGATTTGAATTTCCAAGTGTAGGGGTGATTTATACACACACGTGGGGATATATGATTGGAGTTTAGATAAGAGAAAGGAGTGAAGAATAGAACTTGTATCTTTAGTAGGGTTGATAAAAATTCCTGAGTGGAGATGTAACCCTAGAAGGAAAACTTAAGAGATGTCGAAAGCTAAGTAAGTCTATAAAACATACATATTCTTAAGTTAAATGATGAGGAAGTGTGAAGAATATGGGTGGATAATTTACGAGTTGAAGATAATAGAATTCCTTGTTAGAAAACCTAATTGGAGAACAAAAGTCGAAAAGCCAAATTGATAGGATTTTGTGGGTAGTATCCGCTGAAAACCCTCAGGAGACAACACTCCTCCTACTAGGGACACCTAGAGGTTTAACGGCTTGTTGCACGTGCTCAGTGCAATCGCGTTTCCCTGCGAAAGTGCGGTTAGGTTTTTTGTAGAGAATAAAAAATAAGTTTGCTCGAGGACGAGCAAAACATAAGTTTGGGGGTATTTGTTCATACCATAATATTGCATTATTATATTCCCCATTCTTATTCTTTTTATAAATAAACAGGTGCTTTTGACGCATGTCTGCTACATCTTACAGGTTACAGGTTCTTGGACAGAAAACAGTGAAAACGATGAAAAGACGATGCAAAAGTGGACTTTGACCAACAAACAGAAGACTCTTGATCAAGCCTACATCAAAGATAAAATTCACAAAGTACAAGGCAATGCAAGGTCCAAGATTACAAAGCGAACGGTTAAAAGTCCACCGCAATTATTCACTGGAGATGTGGAAGAAACATAGAAGCTATTTTAATAAAAGAACCAAATAATAAGGAAGCCCAAAGATTTAAGGCCCAATACTTCCCTTTAAAGAGACAGAGACATAAAATTTTACCAAAGCTTGAAGTCTACTTTGACTAGGTCTTCCTAAGGATATTTTGGTAAATGTAGACATGCGAATCAATTGTAACCTAGGGTTTCTATTTCCTATAAATAGAAGCCCAAATCATTGTATTCTTTTCATGCCTCCCTTCATTAATAAATTCAGCATTCTTTTGGAGAGCATCATTTTTGTAAGTTCTTTATTTTCTGCCCTAGGTTAATTTTCTATTCTTGCCCTAGATAAATTTTATTCCTTGCCCTAGTTAATTTTCTATTCTTGCCCTAGATAAATTTTATTCCTTGCCCTAGTTAATCTTTTATTCTCTGCCCTAGATAAATGTTCTTAAATTTCCTAATGAGTGAGTAGTCTCCTCGCTTGTTAGGGTTAGATCTGGGGAAGGTTTGAGAGACGAAGATCTCTCATCCCCTTTCTTGCCCGTCATATATTTTCATAGGACTCTATGCATACATGCACATACCGCTCCCTACGGCACCCTATCCCACGAGGTAGCGGTGATACCGTAGTATAAAGGCCCGGTTGTGATTGTTTTCCATGGAGGTTAGGGTAAGGATTGATAAAGGAAGAACAAGAACCTAGAGGAAGAAATATCTTTCCAAATGATTCTAATCCTTTTTAATAATAATTACCATAACACCTAATTAGATCTTCATATGGGTATAGAAAGCGGTGAGATTTATTGACTTTCCAAACTTAACCTAGACCTAACACTAGCAAGAGTTAGATCTAGATTAATTCAGTTTTTAGATTTAATCAATAAGCAATCCGAACACCCTTCGGAATTAACTCGTTAGAGCGATTAGGAAATTCACATCCTCCCTGTGGACCGACCCGTACTCACCGGCTAGCTACCAAGCGACGCCGTTCTTGATTGCGGTAATAGATAATAGTTTTTGAGATCAATCAGATACCGGATCAGGATCCCAGATATGTAATCTGTTTACATAGGCTACATATCGGTAGAGAACTGAGAACGGGTGATAATTTTCAAGAGTTGGAAACGGTGAAATTTTTGCAAGCCAAGCAGTTGGCAATTATCACCCTGTATTACCAAATACATTGATTCTGAACGAATGTTATTAGATACCAAACCTGATATACAACATTATATCAGTCTCTTTATTTGGTAAAGAAGGATATAATTTTGTATTGTTGGATATGTTGGATGTAGTGCCCTCAAAGTCTATTATTGGATCGCAGCCACGTGATTGCAATGATTGAGGAGGACCTATACCGGTAGGACAGTCTTACTCGAGATGATAGTATGCTCTCTGGTTTAACTTTATCATCGTGTACAGCTTTAGGTGACATTACTGTTCACTATTACACGTTGATAGAGTCCTTAGGATCCTGCTTGACTACCAATGGTATGATGGCGATCATATACGTGAGAGTTTGGTAGTCCATAAGCACATCCTTAAAAGTGGTCCCTAGTCGTGGGAGTTTCGAGACAGGTCATCGATACTCTGGAGTAGACTAGTGTATACAGTCGAGACCCCGACGAGGGGAGGTGGCCGGTCTCACAAGCCATTGGTGTCAGTTGGTTCACCTAAGATGTATACAGGTGCTCATTGGGTTTTGAGTGCACCGGACAGGACTCGCCGGGAACCTGCTAGTTGGTATTATACTTAGCGTCAGATAGCAGTTCCCTGGTGACATGTGTACAGGTTAGTTCATCGACCTGAGGTCGTCATTTGTCTCGTGTGAGTTCCCACTGTGCTTTGATTATTACCCTACCATGGCTCAAAGGAGTCGTGCAAACAAGTTTTAGTTGGGTACAGTCCCGAGCCACATGGAGGCAAGTGAGCGGATCGGCAGGGGATTCGTCTCTCCCGGTATTGGGGGTGAGATCGCGCTGTGTCTAGGAGAGCCATTACACCAAGTCCTTGGCCAAGGCAGGTGAGAATTACTGGTAGGTATTCCAGTAGTTTCTCAGGGTGTTCAGGGCTACTCCCCGACACGATTTATACCGCTATTGCGGGTCTGACGTTACCACCCCCCTATGCCCAACATGTGATATGTTAGTGTTTATGCCCTAGAAGGCCATTACTGTATCATACTAGCTTGTATATTACTTAATGGAAGCTTGGGATATTCATATGTATATAACAGTCTTGCTAAACATGGTAGTATGCTACTTGGTTTTTCTATCTTAATATGTGAGTGTACGTATTGATAGAGCTCTTAGGATCTTGCTTGTCTACCAGCGTTGTGATGGCAGTCAAACTAGTGGGGGCTGGGTAGTCTACAAGCACATCCTCATTCAGGTCCCTGGTCGTTGGATTATCGAGACAGAGCATCGATACCCCGGAGTAGACTAGTGTGTACGCTTCTCATCCCAGTTGGGGAGATGGTCTGTCCCACAGCCGTCAGTACGTCGTACTGGAGATAGTATGCAGGTGCTCGTTAGGTTACGGGTACACCGGACAGGACTCACAAGGAACTGTTGGTTGGTTTGATACCAGTCGTCAGTGAACAGTTCCCAGGTGACATGAGTACAGCGTAGTCCGCAGACTTGACACTGCTACTTCGCCTCGAGTGTGTCCCACTGTTCTTAGATTACTACCCTACCACGGCTCAAAGGAGTCGTGCAAACAGGTAGCAGTTGGGTGCAGTCCCGAGCACTTGGAGGCAGTGGCGGTTAGACAGGATTCGTCCCTCCCGGTATTGGGAGTAGATATCGTGCTGTGTCAGAGAGCCATTACGCAAAGTCCCTGGCCAGGGCAAGCGAGATTTGCTGGTAGGTTCCAGTAGTTTCTCAGGGTGTAATGGGCTTCCCTCCGACATGACTTATACCGCTATTAGGGGACTGACGCTTGCCGCCCCCCTAGGCCCGATATGCGATAGTCTTGGACGAACGGACCGGACTGTATGGAGATTGTCACATCAGACTCAGTAGGAGTTCGGATGGGTTTTCTCATCGGCCTTCTTATCGACAACTACCTGGGGACCGTTACGTACAGCTAGTGCCGCTTGCGGTCTGTGGTTAAACCCACTGCCAGCGTAGTAGTCGAGTCTCTAGAGTCCCACACAGAGAGTTTCCTACTCCAGGCGAAACGATATAGAGGTTGCATGGTTTTGCGACAAAGGGTTCGGACGCATACGTGCGTTTACGCACGTACGACTTTCGGACAGTTTTTACCAGTCGGCTTTGGTTTAAGCCAGTTACTGGTATCCGGTTATTGGATTTTTACAGTCTAAAGTTTTTCCGTATTTTTGCGGATTGGAGGGGCGTTCTCGTAATTATACGAGAAGCTTCTAGAAGATGTGACTAAGGAGGTTACTTTGGATGAGGTTGTGAGTCATGGTGGTGATTCATTCATTTCATTAATGCACATTTATTGCTTAATGACTCATGCTAATGAATCACCACTAGATATTTTATGAAGCATGCTTATTCATTTCTTTTATTCATTATTCTTAAATAAGAATGCTTCATAATATATTATGATACACTCTCTCTCTTCTCATTATCTTATCTCATATTCTCTCTCCTCAAGCTCTCATCTTCAAGATACTAATCCTTAATCCTCATGTGTTGAGATCAAAGGTTTAGTTAGACTTAAGCATCCATTACCTTCACGCTATATCATCCTTTCACCTTTGATTAGCAATCAAAGTTGATTAGTTACCTCAAGTTAGAGGTGTAGCTTGGTGTCTTGCTCTCGGGTGGATCGTCTACTGCCTAGAGAAGGTCGAGGAGAACAAAGGAGGACACAAAGACGAAGGACCGTTTTCATTAGGTATAATCCCTTAACACTATAGTTTAGTATAGCTATGTGTTAGGTTATTATTTGTTTAGCTTCGATTCAAGCGGTTAGTCGATGTTCGTTCTTTAAACTTGATCGTTTTTGAAAATTCCGCCTCCCCATAAGTACTGGGGTGTACTACATCGACTTACAGTGGTATCAGAGCCTCGCTAAACACTAAATAACTTAATCGCAAATTTGTACGAATTTCGAACGGAAAAACGAAACCGGAAAACCCTAAATATTATAAGTTTCTGTCGAATTTAAAACGATGTCAGAAAATTTTTCAGGTGTGTTCAGAAAGCATGAAATGAGTCCAGGAGAACACCCACGAAATTTGAGCCAATGATTCGACTAAAGCGCCACGGAAAGGCGGCGGATCGCACCGATCCGCCGCGCTTCCGCGGCCGAGTTGCCGAGTCATGGGCTCATCTTTCATGGGTGGGTCCTCTCTGGTGTTTGGGGTTTTCTGGAATATTTAATATTTGCTCAGGTTACTGTTTAACAGAGCAGATTTTGGAGCAATATTGATGTTGTTTAATCGATCGAAATTGTACAGTATTTGCATATTGGATTATATCTGTGATTGTTTAATGTGTTCGTAAACCTCCCCCAACTGCTAGTATGTCGGTTGGCAGGGGGTTGCACATTTCTGAAATGGTTATATCTGTTTGTGCATATAAACTGTATTGGACTGTTGTGGTGTATAGCCGGGGTTAGCAATGGGTTATTGTTTAATTCATTTGTTGTAAATGTAATTTGTTGTAATATTATTTTCGCGGGGCACTTCCAGGTTGCGGTTGTAGCCACCGTTGTATTATTTCATTTTACTGTTTTTGCTCCTAGGACTGACCCAAGGTGGGGTACACAAACTGCCGGGCGGGTAGTTTGCCGTACCCGTAGGGGTCGAGGGTGGGGTAACGGCTATTCATCACAACTGTGTAATCTGTCTTTTCTTGCAGGCTCAAAAGAAATACAGATTGCTTGCAAATCCAATATTGTTTATCTGTGTTCTGGAATGAATATCATTGCGTCAGACGAATGTAAAATATCTATATTTATGATAGCTATTTAGACGCCACTTATGTTTTACACCCGCGCTAGCCCAGCCCCCGCTCTGTCGTTAGTTAAGTAACCTAACGGGTGATGATGGGACCCCGTGGCGAATGCGGATGGCATAAGAGGACGTTGTATTTTCGTTGTTTTCTGCAATGATAAGTTAATGATGGGACGCATTATCTATAATGAAAAGTAAAACAAACCAAAGTTTAAATCGTTGGAACAATTTAAAAGAAACCACTCGGTTATTTTTGAAACAGATATTTTTAAATGCGGAGATTTAACCACTCCTTTTAAAAGCTATCAGGTTCCTTCGGTTATATCAAGTTCACTACGTTCACGGTTTCGCCAAAACCAGTCGTAGCCCTCCGTCATTTCATTTGGGTATTCAGTAGTATTCAAGCTATGCACTTTTGGCCAACGTCATGGCATAGTGTTTGGTAGCTGCTGGGTATTCATTTGTTGCATAGATAGATGAGTTGGTTTGGGACAGTCGTATTATCATTTGGCCAACGTCAGGGATATATACGGATGGGTTCAAATTAACAAGATAATGATGGGTAGAACTTGACATGTGACTTATGACATTTTGACCAACGCCAAGGTCATAAGAGCATGGGGTAAAAACTTATATCGGGAATTTCTAAAGAAACTGAAATTTGCAAAGAACCAAGTGCATACCATTTTGAGTTTGATGAATGTTGGTAGCATTCCTACAACATTATCAGACGATGATATTTGGATCCCGATCCTACTGTGAGTATATGATACTTATCAGGATATTCGTCACTTAACGATCAATGCTATAAACCTAGTAGGTGTCCAGAAAAGTGTCAGCGGGGTTACGCCCCCAGAGAAAAGAGGTTATTTAATTAAGGAACTTCGCGAAAGCGTTGGAAAACCTCCCTCGAAGTATCGACACCGGCCTGGCTGAACGGTTAAGCAAGTATTGTACGGTGAGAATAGTCTTGGCTAATTCTTCTTTTATGGTTTGAGGAAGGATTCGAAAAACAGTGGGAGCCATCCAGTTTAGATAAACTAAAAACCACTCTAAACTTGCAAGAGCATCATGCTAAAGAGTTTTCTTCTCTCTCTCCTAATTGCAGCGACCCTGAAAATGACTGGACTTAAGTTACTTTTAGAGAAAAATATACTGACGGGGCCAAACTATAAAGATTGGCTGCGGAATGTCAAAATGGCTTTGACCTATGACAAACTGGGGTACGTCCTCACCGCTACGGCACCTGCTGTCCCTGGTCCCAAATCCAGCAATGCGGATAAGGAAATCCGCAAAACCTGGGATTTAGATTGCGCGAGAGCCAAGTGCATCGTGCTTGCCTCGATGAACAATGAACATCAGAGGAGGCACGAGGATATGGACCTTGATGGCATATTTCTCCATACAAAGGAACTTTATGGAGAGCAATCTCGTATAGCAAGATACGAGACCTCAAAGAACTTGTTTCGAGCGAGGTTGGCTGCCGGGTCATCGGTAGGTGAACATGTCCTACAGATGATCAGCTATATTGAAGAGCTCGCAGACCTTGGGACGACTTTGGATAATGAGCTCTATACAGACCTTATTCTCCAGTCCCTTCCTCACACCTACGCCCAGTTTATCCTGAACTTCAACCTTCAAAGAAAAGAAGTTGAACTTCCGGAACTCCTGAACATGTTAAGGAGTGCAGAGGGCACCTTGAAGACATCAAGGGAAACACCCGCTATGTTTGTTGGCGGTGCATCTTCTTCCGGGTCCAAGGCTAGAGCCAAAGGAAGGAAGAAGAAGGCCGCACCCAGACCTAGAGGAGGTGTTAGTAAGGTGGGAGGGAAGGGAAAGAAAAAGAAAGCAGTACCGATAGTTGGCCAGGATGAGTGCTTCCATTGTCACAGGAAAGGGCACTGGAAGAAGGATTGCAAGGCGTGGAACGCCAAGAACCAGGAACCGAAGCAAGCTGTGGCTTCGACTTCAGGTGTGTTTGTAATTGAGAATTGTCTGTCGATCAACTCTACTTCCTGGGTATTAGATACCGGATCAGGATCTCATATTTGCAATTCATTGCAGGCACTGAGAAACCGTAGAGTGCTGAAGGAAGGTGATATGATCCTCAGGGTTGCTAACGGAGCTAGCGTGGGAGCTGCGTCCGTCGGGGATTATCACCTAGGATTGACGAGTGGACACATTTTGGTTTTACATAACTGTTATTTTGTACCCAGCTTAACGTGTAATATCATATCAGTTTCCTTCTTATCAAATAAAGGTTATGATTTCACGTTTGTAAGAGATGTTGTCAACATCCACCTTAATCATGGTTTGATTAGGTCCGGTACTCTAAATAACGGCATATATGTTTTAAACCAACTCCAAATTTTCAACGTCCAGAACACACTAAAAAGAAAGTCTCCAGATTTGAATAAAGCTTTCTTATGGCATTGTAGACTGGGTCACATCAATGAGAGAAGGTTGACTAAGTTGCATAGAGAAGGATATTTGGACACGTTCGAATATCAAACTTATGACACTTGTCAATCTTGTCTCAAAGGAAAGATGACAAAGACTCCATTTACTGGACAAGGAGTAAGAGCGAGCGAGCTCTTAGGACTCATACACAGTGATGTATGTGGTCCAATGTCTACACATGCGAGAGGTGGTTATTCCTACTTCATTACTTTTACAGATGATTTCTCTAGGTATGGATATGTTTTCTTAATGAAGCATAAATCAGAGGCCTTTGAGAAATTCCTGGAATTCAAGAGTGAAGCGGAAAACCAAACAGGCAAAAGTATTAAGACACTGAGATCTGATCGAGGTGGAGAATACTTAAGTGCCGAGTTCCTAGGTTACCTAAAAGAGAAAGGAATTCTCTCTCAGCTTACTCCTCCATACACTCCACAGCACAACGGTGTATCGGAGAGACGGAATCGAACCCTATTAGATATGGTACGATCCATGATGAGTAATGCTGAGTTACCGCGATCTTTCTGGGGATATGCGCTAGAATCAGCGGCATATATTTTGAACAGAGTTCCTACCAAAACTGTGCCTACCACACCATATCAGATGTGGAGTGGGAAGAAACCCTATCTTCAGTATATAAGGATTTGGGGATGTCCAGCTTTTGTCAAAAAGCAGTTTGTGGACAAGCTCGAGGCACGATCAGTAAAATGTATGCTTGTAGGATATCCAAAGAACTCCAAGGGATATTGCTTCTATTACGCAGAGGAACAAAAGGTTTTTGTTTCTCGTAATGCCCATTTTCTAGAACAACAAGTTTTAGAAAAGGATACAAATGGGAGCGAAATAGAACTGGAAGAAATTCCAGAACCACAAGCTGCTACTGAAAGTTTGGTAGAACCAGAGGTTCAAGAAGAAAAGAATATTCCCGCACCCCTCCGCAGGAGTAGTAGGCCGTCTCATCCGCCTGAGAGATACTACGGTTTCTCATAGACGGGGATAGAGAGGATTGCATCATAGATGATGATGAACCTACTGACTTCCAGCAGGCCATCCAGAGCGGCGACTCGGTACGATGGCTAGATGCAATGCGGACCGAAATGGAGTCCATGTACACCAACAAAGTATGGACTTTGGACTTTGCTCCAGATGGGGTAAAACCCATAGGATGCAAATGGATCTTCAAGAAAAAGATTGGTGTAGATGGACAGGTGGAAACCTATAAGGCTAGACTTGTTGCAAAGGGTTTTCGTCAAAGACCTGGTTTGGACTATGACGAAACTTTTTCTCCAGTGGCTATGCTCAAATCCATTCGGGTCCTTCTTGCTATTGCTGCCTTCCATGATTATGAAATCTGGCAGATGGACGTAAAGACGGCTTTCCTGAATGGAAATTTAGAAGAGAGCGTCTATATGGATCAGCCAGAGGGTTTCAATCAGAGTGGGAGCAGCGGGAAAGTATGCAAGCTGCTTAAGTCTATTTATGGACTAAAGCAGGCATCGCGGAGTTGGAACATCTGTTTTGATGAGACAGTCAAAGAATATGACTTTATCAAAAATCCAGATGAACCGTGCATATATAGTAAAGTTATGGCCAGAAGTGTCGTATTCCTCGTCTTGTACGTGGATGACATTCTATTGATAGGAAATGACATTCCTATGCTACAATCTGTCAAAGGATTCTTGTCACACAGGTTCTCCATGAAAGACCTGGGTGATGCCTCTTACATTCTGGGGATCCGGATCTATCGTGATAGATCCAAGAGGATGTTGGGACTTTCGCAGTCCAGGTATATCGACACTGTACTGAAAAGATTCAGTATGGAAGATTCTAAGCGCGGTAATCTACCGGCTTGTCACGGAATCACCCTCTCCAAAGAGATGTCTCCCAAGACTGATTTGGAAAGGGAACGCATGTCTATTATACCCTACGCTTCTGCGGTAGGCTCTATAATGTATGCGATGTTGTGTACCAGACCAGATGTAGCTTACGCACTGAGCGTGGTAAGCCGGTATCAGTCAGACCCAGGGGAGAACCACTGGAGAGCAGTAAAGAACATTCTCAAGTACCTGAGGAGGACTAAGGAGATGTTCTTGGTTTACGGCGGAAAAGACCTCAGGTTGGAGGCCTTTGCTGATTCCGGCTTCCAGAGTGATAAGGACGATTCCAAGTCCATGTTGGGTTATGTCTTTACCCTCAATGGAGGGGCGGTGTGCTGGAAGAGCTCCAAGCAGGACACCGTTGCTGACTCGACGATGGAAGCGGGGTATATAGCTGCTTGCGATGCCGCAAAAGAAGCAGTCTGGATGAAGAAGTTCCTAACAGAACTTCAGGTGGTTCCTACCATAGATGATCCAATACCTCTGTATTGCGACAACAACGGAGCTATAGCTTTAGCGAAGGAACCAAGGTCCCATCAGAAGTCCAGACACATCTTGAGGCGGTATCACCTGATCAGGGAGATCATTGATCGTCAGGAGATCGAGGTGCGGAGAGTTGCTTCAGAAGAGAACATTGCTGATCCATTCACAAAGGCCCTTCCTCAGATTCAGTTCGAGCGGCTACTCGAGATCATCGGTCTTCGATACGCCAGTACATGGCCCTAGTGCAAGTGGGAGATTGTTAGTGTTTATGCCCTAGAAGGCCATTATTGTATCATACTAGCTTGTATATTACTTAATGGAAGCTTGGGATATTCACATGTATATAACAGTCTTGCTAAACATGGTAGTATGCTACTTGGTTTTTCTATCTTAATATGTGAGTGTACGTATTGATAGAGCTCTTAGGATCTTGCTTGTCTACCAGCGTTGTGATGGCAGTCAAACTAGTGGGGGCTGGGTAGTCTACAAGCACATCCTCATTCAGGTCCCTGGTCGTTGGATTATCGAGACAGAGCATCGATACTCCGGAGTAGACTAGTATGTACGCTTCTCATCCCAGTTGGGGAGATGGTCTGTCCCACAGCCGTCAGTACGTCGTACTGGAGATAGTATGCAGGTGCTCGTTAGGTTACGGGTACACCGGACAGGACTCACAGGGAACTGTTGGTTGGTTTGATACCAGTCGTCAGTGAACAGTTCCCAGGTGACATGAGTACAGCGTAGTCCGCAGACTTGACACTGCTACTTCGCCTCGAGTGTGTCCCACTGTTCTTAGATTGCTACCCTACCACGGCTCAAAGGAGTCGTGCAAACAGGTAGCAGTTGGGTGCAGTCCCGAGCACTTGGAGGCAGTGGCGGTTAGACAGGATTCGTCCCTCCCGGTATTGGGAGTAGATATCGTGCTGTGTCAGAGAGCCATTACGCAAAGTCCCTGGCCAGGGCAAGCGAGATTTGCTGGTAGGTTCCAGTAGTTTCTCAGGGTGTAATGGGCTTCCCTCCGACACGACTTATACCGCTATTAGGGGACTGACGCTTGCCGCCCCCCTAGGCCCGATATGCGATAGTCTTGGACGAACGGACCGGACTGTATGGAGATTGTCACATCAGACTCAGTAGGAGTTCGGATGGGTTTTCTCATCGGCCTTCTTATCGACAACTACCTGGGGACCGTTACGTACAGCTAGTGCCGCTTGCGGTCTGTGGTTAAACCCACTGCCAGCGTAGTAGTCGAGTCTATAGAGTCCCACACAGAGAGTTTCCTACTCCAGGCGAAACGATATAGAGGTTGCATGGTTTTGCGACAAAGGGTTCGGACGCATACGTGCGTTTATGCACGTACGACTTTCGGACAGTTTTTACCAGTCGGCTTTGGTTTAAGCCAGTTACCGGTATCCGGTTATTGGATTTTTACAGTCTAAAGTTTTTCCGTATTTTTGCGGATTGGAGGGGCGTTCTCGTAATTATACGAGAAGCTTCTAGAAGATGTGACTAAGGAGGTTACTTTGGATGAGGTTGTGAGTCATGGTGGTGATTCATTCATTTCATTAATGCACATTTATTGCTTAATGACTCATGCTAATGAATCACCACTAGATATTTTATGAAGCATGCTTATTCATTTCTTTTATTCATTATTCTTAAATAAGAATGCTTCATAATATATTATGATACACTCTCTCTCTTCTCATTATCTTATCTCATATTCTCTCTCCTCAAGCTCTCATCTTCAAGATACTAATCCTTAATCCTCATGTGTTGAGATCAAAGGTTTAGTTAGACTTAAGCATCCATTACCTTCACTCTATATCATCCTTTCACCTTTGATTAGCAATCAAAGTTGATTAGTTACCTCAAGTTAGAGGTGTAGCTTGGTGTCTTGCTCTCGGGTGGATCGTCTACTACCTAGAGAAGGTCGAGGAGAACAAAGGAGGACACAAAGACGAAGGACCGTTTTCATTAGGTATAATCCCTTAACACTATAGTTTAGTATAGCTATGTGTTAGGTTATTATTTGTTTAGCTTCGATTCAAGCGGTTAGTCGATGTTCGTTCTTTAAACTTGATCGTTTTTGAAAATTCCGCCTCCCCATAAGTACTGGGGTATACTACATTGACTTACATGATACTCATAGACGAACGGACCGGACTGTACAAATATTGTCACTGATAGGCTCAGTAGGGTTCCAGGATGTGTTCGCTCATCAGCTTCCCTTTCGGTCAGTACATGGGCAGCCATTACGCATAGCTAGTGCCGCTGACGTGCTTGTGGTTAAACCCACCGCCAGGGTACTGACGAGTCTTTAGAGTCCCCCACAGATAGTTTCCCAAGTTCGGGCGAAACGTTGTAGAGGCCGTATGGTTTTATGGCAGGGTTCAAACATGTGCACTTGTGCACGTGTCATGGTTCAGACAGATAATACTAGTGGGCTTTGGTTTAAGCCAGATTCTAGTATTATATTGTGTAGGAGTATTTTTGTCTCTTTGCATTTTGTATTCGGTCGGAATACAAATGCGGGTATGTTTATACAGTAGTGGGGTTATCCTGTAATTAGTTGCGGGATCTCTTTTTGAAGTTGCCAGTTTGTATCTTCATTTTGGCCATTTTTCCTTCTTTCCTTATTGTCTGAATTTCTTAGTTGAGAAGGGTTTTCTTGCAAATTGGAAGTTATAAAAGTGAGGGGGGTTTTGTAGTGCCTTGGGCTCCAGCAGCAACTAGAGAATTCTAGGTGGGATGAGGTGTATTAGTGACTCATTGCTAGCATTAAAAGCTTTTGTAAAGCTTAAGATATTAGTGTAGATATTTGTGATGATATTTTTTCATATTGTCACCATTCTTTTTCTTGTGCTCACCCCCCCCACATCATCATTGGCCGGCCCCATTCCAAATCAGCCCCTTAAGAATGGCCGAACCCTATTTGTGAATGATATGATTCATTTTGATAAATTTCCAAGCTCATTCCTTCACCCAAATTGGCAACTTCAATTTACCTTCACCCAATGGCTGGGGTGCCTTGAGACAAAGTATTCTACACTATCTCTACATCAATCTTGGAAATATCGGCTAGCAAACTTCATGTCTGAGTTGCCTCGGTTTAGAGGCGGGAGCCCATATAATGATCCGTTGACGTGGTGACACCGAGACGAGGAGACAGGAGATCGGAGATGCCGCGATGAGCGTGGGATGATGGCTAAAGACCGAAGGACACGGATCGATCGGTATAGCCATTCTATCAACTTTGTAGTTAGCTAGTTTAGTGTTAATGGCTAGATCCGGATTACAGTCTACGATAGTGCCAGTTGTAAAAGTTTTTATTCCGCGTTTGGCCTCAGATTGACGTCCGGGGCGCTGCCGTAGACTTACATGGTATCAGAGCCACGCCATTAATCTTTACTAGCTTGTTCTAACGTGTTTAAAATATCGATCGAATGAAATTTCCAAAATCGCACTTTTCATGATAAAGTTTCTGTCGAATTTTTAAACTGGTCTAAAAATTATTTTGGGTATGTCAGAAAATAGTGCAGGCGTTTTTAAGACTACTGTAGAAATTTGGTCGACTGAATCCACAAGACTGCCACGGAACCGCCGCACAACCCATGGGTTGGCCGCGGTTCCGCCGCCGATTTGTGGCAACAGTGCACCATATTTCTTCTGGGTGTCTTTCATGTGGAATTGTGGTTTCTGGAATATTTTGTTTGGGCCCAGATTTTGCTAGAGTGCTGGATTTGTACTTGGGGCTTACTTCGGGATGTTTTATCAATCGGGATTTTAAATGTGTTAGTTTACAGTACTTACTTTATATCTCCGACCGTGAATGTCATTCGAGCGGTAAATCGTGTCTAATTGCTATAGTCATTTTAGACGGGTTTGCGAACGTGACATTCGCGTTGATGTTCTGTGTTGTGCTGTAATGTTGCGGATTTGTCGTGGTGGATGGTTGTGTGCAATGGTAGTGCAGTTTGGATTTATTTGTACATTTGATATTGCGGGGCGAGTGTCCAACATGTGGACTGCGGTCACTGCCTGTTTGTATATTATTCTTTTGGGGCACGACCGGGTTAAGGTCGATGTACCCGTTGTATATATTTTCATTTCTGTACTAGGTTTACCCAGTGACGGAGTGCACGGATAGCCAGGTTCTGGAGGGCAACGGGTCTACATCTCATGGCTTTGAGAGGCAGAGGGCCTCACTCTAGAATTGGCAGGCTATTCACCTCACTCGTAGGGGGTAGAGGTTGACCCAAGGAGGGGTGCTCATGTTATCGGATTCCATGAAGTGCCGGGTGGTCCATTCACTTTGCTGTAGCGGGCTGTCTCGCTTCAAGTTTTTTGCGGGTAACTTGCCGCACCCGTAGGGGTCTAGGTTTGCATTGCACAGGCTATCCACACGACCAGGGGAACGTCGGGTTTCAGTAGCGGCTCTGTGAAACCCAGGGATCCCAGATTTTCTGTATTGTTCTGTGATGCTTATTACTTTTCTGTAATGTTGGATTTATCACGCCTGGAGCGATTATTGTATATTGGTATATATACTAGTAGATGTTGTATATGTTTTACAACCGCGCTAGTCCAGTCGCCGCTCTGTCGTTAGTTAAGTAATCTGACGGGTGATGACGGGACCCAATGGCGAATGCGGATGGCATATACATACATTTTATTTTCGTTCTTTTCTGGTGTGATTAATTGATGGGACTGCGTTGATTCTGATCAATGCAAAGGAAAACAAACCTGTTTGACGTTGTTGGAAAAGTTTTCAAAAGTGTTACTACAAAGGCGTTTTCTTTTGTTTTGCACAGTGGTATTCGGTTGGAATATCCCGCACCTCATTCGACGAGGCAAGGGCCGAGATCCCTTTACCGGGAGTGACTCCTTGGGCAGATGTTTGCGTCATGGTAATAACTTCACTATAGTCGATTACTTGTTGCTTTTCATCGTGGTATTCAGTTGGAATATCCTGCACCTCATTCCACGAGGAAAGAGCCGAGATCCCTTCACCGGGAATGACCTCTTTGGCTAAGGTTTTCACCACTATATTTTTGTAAAAAGCTATCAGGTTCCTTCAACAAGATCAAGTTCATTACGTTAAAGGTTTTCCACCAAAAACCAACTGTAGCCCTCCGTCGTTTCAGACGGGTAGCACGTAGTATTCATTCTATGTTTGTTGGCCTTCGTCAAGGCATACTGGATGGTAGCTGCTTGTGTAGGGTTACTAGGCACTCTAATAAGGTTCTATAAGGCATCAACCATGCCCCATTTAAATTTTAGCCGTGCCGAACAACCCTAACCAAGATCTTTAAACTAGAGATTAGGCGAAACAAAGCATGTTAAACACTTTAACACTAAGAGTTTGGGATTACAACCTTTGTAGTCCGGTCCTTCACTTCTAAAGCTCCGTGTTGAGGTACCTTCACTGCGATCATCATGTTCCTGGACTCTAGAGAGGCTCCACGAAGAGAAAGATGCAAGCTTGCTTCCGATCTTCGATAACTAATAAGATCTACCTTGAAGTTTCTTTAACACAAGCTCTCACTTACTAAATGAAGTGAACACCCTAATCTAAATGGCTAGGATAGATTAGGATGATGAAGTAGGATTTATGCTCTCATTTATTTTCTATTTCTCACACTAAATCATCACATAAAGAAAACCTAGAAAGCTTTCTCAAAGCTCAAGGAAGAAGAAGAAGAATGAAAATCCTTTTGTGATGAATAATGAAAATTATCATAATGATTAATAATGCAACCATGGTTGAATATGAAGAGGCTAACCATTGTAGAGACTTAACCTAGGGTGAAGGGTTTGGGTTGGGTTAGAAATATCTAGCAAAAATATCAAACATAATATCTTTGCTAGAAACAAAGTAAAACCTTCTAGAAGCATCAAGAAAGAACTAACCCAAATCAAACCCTAACCTTGTTTAATCTCAACAAAACATGTTGCATTAGTAATCATATCCTGTTACAATATTATATATAATATATATTTGTAATAAAATAAAATAATACAATTAACATATATCGCATATATATATCAATGTATTACCCGAGTGAGAAAAAGAATATTTTTTTGAGCTTATACTAGTTAATGTAATTTAATATATCAAATATATAATTATACATTAAATTATCGAGTCAACACTTGATCCGATAATCCGGCTATTTCACAAATAACCGACTAATATAATCTGTATCAGTTCATCGAATCAACACTTGATCCGATGAACCGGCTATATCACATATACCCGGCCAATATCTCATATCGCGAGAATCTAATACGGTATTACATACACGTATTGTTCTCGGTCCCGCATATATCACATTTGTGCTCCTACTCCGTGTTGCCTGAGTCAAGAAACCTCAGTGTAGGACTCTAAAGAATCGTCAATACGCCGGCAGTAGGTGATGATCATATCAAACACCCACAAGCTGCAAGTGGTCAGCTAAATGTAACAGCCACCCAGGTATTGATCGATCAGAAGATCAACAAGGAAGCCTGTACTTTCTCCCATGAATCCAATCATTAACACTCCCGTACAGTCTGGTCTCTTCATCTGATATGTCGCATATCTAGCCTTAGGGTGGTAATCGTCAGACCCCAGTAGCTTGATAAGTCATGTCGATATGAGGTCTATAATAGTTCGAGAAACTATTGATTACACTTACCAGTAAATCTCAGCAACCCTGGCCAGGGATTTCTAGTTATAGCCAATCGAACACAGCGCAACATCAAATCCCTATACCGGGAGAGACGAAACCCCTCCTATCGCTCATTGCCTCAATGTGATTCGGGACTGTACCCAAAAGACACATTTTTCACGCCCTCTGGGACGTGGTATGATGTAAATCAAAGCACAGTGGGAATCACACAAGACTATATGACGATCTCGGGTCTACAGACTAACATGTACCAGTGTGACCAGAGAACTGGCTGTTGAATATGTATGCCCTAGAGGCCATTATTGTATAGTACTAGTTTGTATGATACATTTTGGAGGCTTGGGATATATATATATATATACGGGTTTACGACAATCTTGCTCGATATAGTAGTATGCTACTTGGTTTGTTTCTATCTTAATATGTGTATATGTTTCTTTTAACATATCGCTAAAAACATATTGATGGAGCCCTTAGGATATTTGCTTGACTACCGGCGTTGTGATGGCTATCACACTAGTGGGGGCTGGGTAGTCTATAAGCACATCTTTATTTTGGTCCTTGGTCGTAGGATTATCGAGGCAGGGCATCGATACTCCAGAGTAGACTGGTGCATACGCTTCTCGTCCCAGCAGGGGAGATGTTCTGTTCCACAGCCATCAGTACGTCGTACAGGAGATAGTATGCAGGTGCTCGTTAGGTTACGAGTACACTAGACAAGACTCTCCGGTAATTATTGGTTGGTATTATACCTATCGTCAGTTAACAGTTCCCAGGTGACATGAGTACAGCTTAGTCCGCTGACTTGACACTATCACTTCGCCTCAAGTGTGTTCCCACTGTTCTTAGATTACTACCCTACCACGGCTTTACTGAGTCGTGCAAATAGGTAGTAGTTGGGTGCAGTCCCGAAGCACTTGGAGGCAGTGACGGTTAGACAGGATTCGTCTCTCCCGGTATAGGGAGTTGATATCGCGCTATGTCTAGGAGAGCCATTACACATTGTCGTCCCTGGCCAGGGCAAGCGAGAATTGCTGGTAGGTTTTCCAGTAGATTCTCAGGGTGTTTTAGGCTACACTCTGACACGACTTGTACCGCTATTAGGGGACTGACGTTTACCGCCCTTCTAGGCCCGCCATGCGATATTCTCAGACGAACAGACCGGACTGTACGGAGATTGTCACATTTAGGCTTAGTAGGAGTTAGGATGGGTTCACCTCATCAGTCTTCTTGTCGGCATCTACCTGGGGACCATTACGTACAGCTAGTGTAAGTCCACGTTACCCGTCCCGGTTCTTTCGGGGATGCGGAAATGGTGAAAAACGATTTTTTCGGTAAAGGTAACATGGACTAGAAACCGGATCTTTGCTAAACAAACTATCTAACAACCTAACTAAGAGTTTAGCTACTATGTTAGGGTTTATACCTAATCTTGAACTCCTTCTCTTCGACTCCTTGTAGTGGTCGGATCGGCCTCACCTCGTCGTCTCCTTGTGCCGGAGATAGATCCACCCGAAAGCTTCTACCTTTGGCTCCAACCTCAATCAAGAGGAAACTAAAATACTTGGCTTGCTAGACCTTGTACTCTAGGATGAGTAGAGAAGTGTTTTAGGTTTTTATCTCAATGGTTCTTGTTTCTCAACTCATGAGACAAGAGAACCATGATCAAGAGGAAGAGCAAGAGGAAGAGGGAGAGCTTTAATGAGAGAGTGGAAATGATAGAATGATCATGATAATAACAATAATTAAGTATTTTGTGATGGTTCATGTCAATGGCATTATCATTTCATGCATTTAATACATTTTGTAAACAAATAAGCAAGCAAAATTCATAGCCATGAAATGATAGCCATTGAAATGATGATGGTCAACAAGTCCAAACTAGTCAACCGGTCAACAAAATCAACAAAGTCAAAATTTCAACCCAACCATGGTACAATAATACTTAATTAATATTATTATTAATCATATTTCTTATTCTCATTAGGGTTTAGAAAAAGTCAACAGTCAACAACCCTAATGAGAATCCTCTGCCTCTGTCTCGGTCAACCGTGCATACACACCCGCATCCGCGTTCCGAGTAACACGAATACAAACGAGATAAAACCAATCCGAAAACGTATACTAGGATCTGGCTTAAACCAAAGCCCGCTAGTAATAACTGCCCGGACACCAAACGTGCACAAGTGCACAGATGTGAACGAACCTAGTCGCAAAACCATGCGATCTCTACTCTGTTTTGCCCAAAGGCGAATAGCTCTCCGTGTGGGACTCTAAAGACTCGACACTACGCTGGCAGTGGGTTTAACCACAGACCGCAAGCGGCACTAGCTGTGCGTAACGGCCCCCAGGTAGATGCCGATAAGAAGACTGATGAGGTGAAACCCATCCGAACTCCTACTGAGCCTAAATGTGACAGTCTCCGAACAGTTCGGTCTGTTCGTCTGAGAATATCGCATGGAGGGCCTAGGGGGCGGTAAACGTTAGTCCCCTAATAGCGGTACAAGTCGTGTCGGAGTGTAGCCCAGAACACCTTGAGATAACACTGGAAACCTACCAGTATATCTCGCTTGCCCTTACCAGGGACGACTATGTGTAATGGCTTTCCTTGACACAGCGCGATATCAACTCCCAATACCGGGAGAGACGAATCCTGTCTAACCGTCACTGCCTCCAAGTGATTCGGGACTGCACCCAACTACTACCTGTTTGCACGACTCCTTTGAGCCGTGGTAGGGTAGTAATCAAAGTACAGTGGGAACACACTCGAGGCGAAGTGACGATGTCAAGTCGGCAGACTAAGCTGTACTCATGTCACCTGGGAACTGATAACTGACGATAGGTATAGTACCAACCAACAGTTCCCGACGAGTCCTGTCCAGTGTACTCGTAACCTAACGAGCACCTGCATACTATCTCAAGTACGACGTACTGACGGCTGTGGGACAGACCGTCTCCCCTGCTGGGATGAGAAGCGCATACGCTAGTCTATTCCGGAGTATCGATGCCCTATCTCGATAGTCCAACGACTAGGGACCTGTATAAGGATGTGCTTGTGGATTACCCAGCCCCCACGAGTGTGACTGCCATCACAACGCTGGTAATCAAGCAAAGATCCTAAGGGCTCAACTAATGTGTATAGGTGATATGCTAAAAGAAACACATGTACACATTGAAGTAGAAACAAACCAAGTAGCATACTACCATTTCGAGCAAGATTGTCTATACAAATGTGAATATCCCAACCTTCCATCAAGTAATATACAAACTAGTATGATACAGTAATGGACTCTAGGGCATATACACTAACAGCTAGTACCGCTTGCGGCCTGTGGTTAAACCCACTGCCAGCGTAGTGTCGAGCCTTTAGAGTCCCACACAGAGGGTTACTCGCCTTTGGGCAAAATAGAGTGGAGGTTGCAGGGTTTTGCGACGGGGTTCGTTCACATCCGCGCACTTTTGCACGTTAGGTGTCCGGACAGTTGTCACTAGCGGGCTTTGGTTTAAGCCAGATCCTAGTACTTGTTTTGGGATTGGTTTTGTCTCAGTGTATTCGTGTTCCTTGGAACATGGATGTGGGTATGTATGTATAGTTGACAGAGGCAGAGGAAGAGGATTCTCATTAGGGTTGTTAACCATTTGATTTTGGTTGACTTGTTGATCGTTGACTTTTTCTAAACAATAATAAGAATGAGAAATATGATTAATAATATTAATTAAGGATTATTGTGTCATGGTTGAGTTGATCATTTGACTTTTGTTGACTTGTTGACTTTGTTGATCGGTTGACCATTGTGCACTTGTTGACCATCATCATTTCATTGCTATGACTTTTGTTTATTTGTTGTTCTTTACAAAATGCAATAATTGCATGAAATGATAATGGTCATTGAAACTAACCATCACAATTTTCTTAATTATTATTATTATCATTATTATTTTTGATTTTTTGAGCATGGTTGAATGATGAGAGCTCATTCTATCATTTTGTTTCTCTCTCTTAGAAAGAAAGCTCTACCTCTTCCTCTCTCAAGGTTCAAGTGTTCCATGAGTTGGAAATCATGAACCATTGAGACAAAACCACCATAACTCGTCTCTACGCATTCTAAGGTTCTAGGTTTAGCAAACCAAGCACCTTAGTTATCTCTAGGTTGAGATAGGAGCTCAAGTTCGAGGCCCTCGGGTGGATCCATCTACGGCAAAGAGGAGACGACGAGGAGGAGCCGTTCAAGCCACTACAAGGAGCAAGCAAGGAGGAGAACCACCAAAAGAAGAGAAGGAGTTCAAGACCTAGGTATAACCATTCTACATAGTAGCTAGAACTTATAGTTTTTTAGTTAGTTTTTGTTTAGCAAAGATCCTTCATGGATGGTCCATGTTACCTTTTGAGGAAAAAATTGATTTTTACCTATTCCGCCTCCCCGAAAGAACCGGGGTGGGTAACGTGGACCTAACAGTGGTATCAGAGCCTAGCTAAGCAACAACTAACTCTTAGCAAAGTGTTTAGAATTTTGATTCGGAAAAAAACCCGAAAACAAACCGAAAAAATTGTATTTTCTGTCAATTTTCAAAACAGGCCTAAAAATATTTTGTATGACATGAAAAATACAAGCAGGGTTTTCTAGGAAAAGACAAGAAATTGGAGCCCACGACTCGGCCAACTCACCGCGGAACCGCGGCGGAACCATGCGTTCCGCCGCGGATCCGCGGCCGAGTTGACTCAGCCGCGACTCCGATTTGTTGCAGATTTCTTATTTTGGTGTTTTGATATTTTTGAGATATTTTGTTTCTGCCCAGATTATCTAGAGAAAAATGTTATTTTTGGGGGTGGTTAAAAATTTGTATTTTGATCGGACTTCTATAAACTTTGGCTAAATGGTTATATCTGTAATGTGATATATGCACTGAACGTCGGCTAATCGCTATACGTCGATTAGTGGGGGTTGTGCATATCTGTGTTCTGTAATATTGTTGGATTATGTATATGAACTTGTTGGATTGTCGCGGATGAATAGCCGGGGTTTTGTGAGATGAGAGTTTTCTTTATCTTTCATTTGATGTAAAATGTAAATTGATGTAATATTATTTTTATGGCCGCACATCCGGGATGAGGTTGTAGCCGCCATTGTATATTATTTCTTTTACTATTTTTGCTCCTAGGATAGACCCAAGGTGGGGTGCACAAACTACCGGGTATGTTGAAGTGCTGAGTGGCCTACTCACGTTGTTGAGGGAGGCTGCTTCACTTCGGGTATTTGGCGGGTAGTTTGCCGCACCCGTAGGGGTCTAGGGTGGGGTTTGGCTATTCATTGCGACCGTGTAATCCGTCTTTCGTTGTAGGCTCGAACGAAATGCGGATTCCTAGCATATCCAATATGTTCATCAATGATCTGGAATGGCTATCATTGCATCTGACGAATGTATATATCTATATATGATATCTAGTAGGCGTTGCTTATGTTTTTCATCCGCGCTAGTCCAGCCCACGCTCTGTCCTTAGTTAAGTAACCTAACGGGTAATGACGGGGCCCCGTGGCGAATGTGGATGGCATAAGCGTACGTCATATTTTCGTTGTTTTCTGCAATGGTAGGATTAATTGATGGGACGCATTATATTAATGCAAAGAAAAACAAACCTAAAAAGACGTTGTTGGAACAATTTTCAAAAAGATGTTATTGCAAGGACGTTCTCTTTTGTTTTGCACAGAGGTATTCGGTTATGAATGCGCAGCACCTCACTCGATGAGGCAAAGGCCGAGATCCCTTCATCGGGAGTGACCCCTTGGACAAAAGTTTGCGTCAAGGTAATAACTTCAATATAGTCGATTATTCTTTCTTTTCATCGAGGTATTCAGTTTGGAATATCCTGCACCTCATTCGACGAGGAAAGAGCCGAGATCCCTTCATAGGGAATGACCTATTTAGCAAAAGTTATCGTCTCTATAATTTTAAAAAGGTTATCAGGTTCCTTCAACGATATCAAGTCCATTACGTTAACGGGTTTTTTGCCAAAAACCCAGCCGTAGCACTCCGTCATTTCTTATAAGTTATACTTAGTATTCGTGCTGCATTTGTTGACTGTGTCAAGGCGCAGTGAACGGTAGCTGAGTATTGCTTATCTGCTGGATACAATGTGATTGGTTAAGACAGTCGTAGAACCTTGTTGACTGTGTCAAGGGTTATGCGGGTGGGTTTAATGCAATCAAGATAATGACGGGTTGAACTTGAGTATGACTCTTTGATTTGTTGACTTTGTCAAGGTCACTTGGGTCCTAGGGGAAAAAATCCACATCGGGAGTTTCTAAAGAAACTGAAACTTGCAGATTTAGCATACCTTCTGGAGTGTGGTGACTAGAGTGGATTCCATCTAGGTCATCGCACAATGATAGTTGGATCCCGATCCCACTGATGAGTTGGATTACTCTTGGGAGATTATTTCACTTAACAATCAATGCTAAAAACCTAGTAGGTGTCTAGAACGGTGTTAGCGGGGCTACGCCTCCAGGGAAAAGAGGTTATATAATTAAGGAACTTCGCGAAAGCGTTGGAAGACCTCCCTCGAAGTACCAACACTAGACTGGTTGAAAGGTTAAGCAAGTATTGTGACGTGCGATTAATCCTGACTATTTCCTCTTTTAGGGTTTGAAGAAGAATTTGAGGAAACAGTGGGAGCCAACCTGGTTAGATAAATCAATAAACCAATCTAATCTTGCAAGAGCGCACGCCGAGTGTTTCTTTTCTCTCTCTCCAGGTAGCAACCATTTCACGCCCTAATCAAGATAATAAAATGTATCGCTTGACCGATCCGAATTCTTATTCGGGGTGGGGAACGTTGGTTCGGCTCTAACTTACGACAACAGTCATAAGTATGAGCAACGGAAAGAGGATTGTATGGATTCCAAGGATACCCAGTAGAAGAAGAAGCATAGTTTTGCATCTACTTTAGGTGTTCTTGTAATTGAGAACTGCTTTACGGTCAGCCCTACCTCCTGGGCACTTGATACCGGATCATGATCTCATATCTGTAATTTATTGCAGGGACTGAGAAAAAGTAGGAGAGTTGTACCTGGTGATATGTCGCTCAGGGTAGCGAACGGAGCACAAGTTAATGCTGCAGCCGTCGGTGAATATCACCTTGTGTTTCCAAATGGCAATACTATGATTTTGAACGATTGCTACTATGTACCTTCCATGGTTTGCAACATCATATCGGTTTCTTTACTCAATAAAGATGGATATAACTTTGTTCTTGATAGAAATATCATGAACATCTACCTTCATAAGGTACTGGTTGCAGAAGGTACACTGTGTAATGGTATCTACGTTCTAAATCACAATACATTTCTCAATATACAAAACACACGCAAGAGGAAGAGTTCAGATACGAATGAATCTTACTTGTGGCATTGTAGACTTGGTCATATCGGAGAGAAAAGACTAAGTAAGTTGCATAAAGATAGACTCTTGGATACGTTCGAGTTTTCATCTTATGAAACTTGTCAGTCTTGTCTCAAAGGAAAGATGGCCAAATCTCCGTTCACCGAACATGGAGAAAGGGCAACAGAGCTCTTGGGACTCATACACAGTGATGTATGTTGTCACGACCCGAAATTGGCACGTGACGGCCCTAATACTACGCAACGTTTACAGGCGTAACGCAGTAAAAGAAAGCCAAAACCCAGAAATCTAAACCATTAAAATACCAGAAAAGATAAGAAACATTGTTTAAAAGTCTTTGAAATCACAACCCAAATTCTTTAAAAGTCCAACTTTATTTCCTTTAAAATTTTGGCAGCACCTCCTTTGTAAAAGCTAGCCCCAAAAATGGGTACAACATAAATATAAAGTAAAGCATCCCAAACGAGAGCAAATCCATGCCCAAAGGCAGAAAACAACCACCACAACAAATATACGACGCCGTAGCGAAGAAATAGAAGACGATAGAAAGGAAACTGTATAAAAGACAACAAATCCAACATAATATACAACATCGTCCTCACCATGTCTCCAAGTCAATATGAAAATAGTAGATGGAGAGTACAGGGATACAACGAATATACAATACAACGAATACCCACAAAACCCACCTAAGCAAACTGCACACTGTGAGCTGATGCGGTATCCGTAGCAAAAGATGATAGATGAATAGCCAGCCTCGACTACTCTGGGGAACACTCTGTAACACCTGTGGCACAACGGGGGTGAGTTGCCAACTCGTGAATAGCAAATAACATATGCAGGTAATCGCAAGAATGTACGTACAGCATGAATCTAATATATGACAATTGCAGTAATAACAGGTCATGAGTACGAAATAATGGAAAGTACACTAACAAGTACCACCAATATATAAAGCAATAATGATATGACAACAGTATGCAATAATCATGCACCGGGGATATGAGAAAGTAAATGTGCAACACTCATGAAAGGTACACTCATAGATACTCCTAATACATGGAACAGTGCACAAGTATATATAAAGATGAGGTATGGAGTGAAATATGTCATTTCCACGGAATCCTGACATCGTGGTAGGATCACAATCCAGCAAGACAAATCAAAATCCCAATTCCTCAAATCAGCCCCCAAATTGGCTCTCATATCATCTAAGTGTCACATCGCCTCAACTGCACAATATCAAGTATATCTCGCATATGTATCGAATGTACAACATCAAGTAGATCTCACCTATCTAGTATGTACAATATCAGGTATATCTCACATATATCAAATTTACAACATAAAGTGGATCTCACATATCTCGTATGTACAATATCAGCATATCTCACATATATCAAATGTACAAGAGCAAGTGGATCTCACATATCTCGTATGTACAATATCAGTATATCTCACATATATCAAATGTACAACAGCAAGTGGATCTCACATATCTCGTATGTACAATATCAGTATATCTCACATATATCAAATGTACAACACAGCAAGTGGATCTCACATATCTCGTATGTACAATATTAGTATCCAATCCCAATGAATCTCTTAAGTCCCAAATCAAATCTCCAGCACAGTTCTAACATCCTAATATAATGTCATAAATAAATATGATGAGGGCAATACACATATATTAGCGTCCCATTACACTTATATTGGTGTAAGGGTATATATAACAGCGACTCAATCCCCTGTTATATATACAAAAGAGTAATTGGAAATATCATGAAACCAATGTGCCAAGCATCGACACAGAAATGCTGATCCATCAGGTGCTGTCTCCATGACTGGCCCCCTGATAGGTACGTATCATACGCTATCCCGAAAGCTCGAGTACCTAGCTCTGACCCTCGCCTCTCGACGTATCCATACGTACATGACTCCCGTCGGTATCCACTCGATAGCCGATGAGTCAATGGTCCTGTCACCGGAAAGTATGGTTCCCCTAAGCCTCATCGCCTAGCACCGCGATGTCGACTCACACAACGACAGCGTTCTTGCTTCAGGGTACCTCCGGGCCCCACCATGTACCCATACACGGATCCCTCCTTTCCTCGCGTAGGGTATATATATCAGCACCGATAAATCTCATGGTGGCTGCTAAAATATCATATCAAGGAAACCGGGTTTTTCAATGTATGCATAATTTCATGAACTACCACGGTCCCAAATCCAGAAAACATCATGAAAAATCCATATAACAATGCGATAATCCATGAATAAAGTATACGCAACATAAAAACTGTAATGAAAGCGTATAAAAGAAAAGCATAGCATTCACCAGATATAAATGAACACATGAATGGTATAGCAGAAATATAGGTATCTACCTATATGATGATGTGATATACCTATCAGGTATAAGTAAAGTATAAAATGCAAGTACACCTATAGCTATGTCCTTAGGTGTGTATGTACCTATCACTAATGGTACAATACCCTATAGGTAAACAGATAACTGTATGCCAATGTGATAAGAAATATGAATCAATGTCACAATGTCCCTAACCAAAAAATATAACATCTATAAGTGGTTATGTGTGTGACATGGTAATTATTGACGGTGTGTGTAGCATACAACAGTGCTAGTGCAACATAAATCGTCAATAATATGTGCAGTGTCCTCCTACTACTAGTCCAGGCACACTACAATCTAACTAATAGGGTAAATGCGCAATTCTAAACATGACATAGAATATGCGATAATGTAAATATTTCTAGCCCAAACGCATAACGCCATGCGGGCGATTCCCCTGTAGATGTTAAATCTACTCACCAACGCTCCAACCTAGGTGAAGCCTACCACCTGTTTTCCCCTTGTCGTAGCGTCCGAAGTCCCCGCTTGCGAACCTAAAATTTCATAAACACATCACATAAGCATATATTCTACATCGACGAAAAGACATCGAAACGCAAGAATAACGCCCTGAAAAATACACTGCGCGCTTAGCGCATCTATCGCGCACGATACCGGCCAAAACCCTAATTGGGGTCTCTAAACTACAAAACACCAATTCTGGACCCCGATCGTCCCGATCGCGCAACACAACACAAAAATTACGAGGAATACACTGGATATAGCCTCGCAACTACCAAACGAACCCTACGTCGGAAAAACCCCGAAATCTAGTAAGCAACCTATCGCAATATATCGCACTAGATTCAAGATAACACAAATCTAACAATTACAAATACCTTAAAATAGCTTAACTAAGCTATCTAAACCAATCCTATATTTTTAAACCTGCTTAATTAAGTTTTAGCAAAAATCTAGTAAGCAAAAACCCTTAATTAGACAAAGTAGTAATTAGCAAAAATTAGCATTTTCTAATAGGTTAAGCTTTTGCAATCCACAAATTAACACTTATATTAAATATTAAACACTTAAATTAAGTTTTAACCTTAACTTGAATTTCTAAAACCATTTCTAGAATTTTGAAACATGAAATTTAAAGCTTAAACTAATATCTAATTAAGCTAGCATAAAGTATTAAGCAACTAAAAAAAAGATTAGAGTTAAGGTTTTATACCTTAAAGAACACCACTTTAATCAAGGATAAAACCAAACATTATCCTCCAAAATCCTCACTAGAATAAAGATCCAAGCAACTTTTGTGAAGAAGAATGAAGCTTTTGGAATTTATTTGAATTTCTATGAATTTATTTGGATTATTCATGATTATTTTGAAGAAAAATGAGAAGAAATGAGATGAGAAAGATCATGGACAGCAAGAGGAAGGATGTGGCCGGCCAAATGATGAAGGATATGATTTTTGGTGAATTATACAATTTTCTAGAAGAAAAAGGGAATAATTGGATAATAAAACAAAGCTTATGTTCGCACTACTTTTCTTTTTCTTTATCTTTAAAAATTTAAATCCTTTGACCAAAAAATCAAGATATTTAAAAAGAAGGTTCTAAAATAATTGTGGTGATAATTTCCAAGAATTTTTATTTAGAAGAAAATTTCTCGATTTACGTGCATATTTTCCCGGCTAAAATAATATTTTATTCGGGAAAAAATCTATCTGAACCAAAACCTCCCAAATAATCCCAAAGTTCGCGCACAAGCTTTATTTTGGCCAAATTAGGTGTCGGTAAGCTTAAACGGTCGTTTGATCGAAATCGGGTTAAAACGGGAAAAACCGACAATTTTGCCCTAAAACGGGAAAATTCGCAAAACGATTTCTGAAACGTTACAATCTCCCCCCTTATAAAAATTCATCCCCGAATTTAAAATTTTCACTAAGCGTACCTTCAAAGAGAGGATTACTAAACTCTCATATCTCGTTCGCAGCCTCCCAAGTGATTACTTCACTATACGGCTACGTCCAAGAAAACCCTTCACAGATGGCAAGACCCTTGGCCGAAGTTTCTCCACCCGCCTAGCCATTAACACAATTGGCTGCTGGTGAACGACAGATCGCGTCCAAGCTAAATGGTCTGGTGCTGAATCATGTGAGAAAGGTCATGAAGGTAATTGCTAAGTATCGACACAAGGAATACGGGGTGAATACTCAATAATCTGTCCGGAAGTGCCAAATTAAAGGCAACAGAACTAACTCACTTTAAGGATCTCGAAAGGACCTGCAATTCTGGGTAAGCTTCCCAAAACTCAACACGTCCTTCATCAGAAAAAACCGTAGGAATACATGATCTCCTACAGCGAACTCGAGCCTGCGATCACCATGGTCGGCATAAGACCTTTGTCCGCACAGGAATTTCATCATCCTCACCTGAAACAGCTGGATCATTTCCGAAGTCTCTAGACTAGCTGGGGTCCAAAAATCCTACTATGCAGAGTCAGAAAAACAGACTGGAGATCGACACCACCTAACAAACAAAACTTAAAGGTTGCCAATTGGAATGTCTCCTGATAACAGCTATCAAGAAGTATCCTAACAATGGCGAGTGACGATCCCAACTGCCACAAACAATTAACACAAACGCACAACAAGACAAACACCTTGAAACGAAACCTGAAATTTCTCTTTACATTCCTGTCCACCCGTAACTATCTCACCAGTCACGTCAATATCGGCGGAACTTGAATGAACATAGAGAGTTGACTGATGTGCTTGCTCTAGGATTTCACGTCTCTACCCGATAACATCAGGTACACAAACGCATTCCTAACTTAGCACAACCTTGTCACAATCACAGACTCCGAATCAAAAGTAAGAACTGATGCAGTTGCTAACTGAATCTTCAACTGCCGAAAACTTTGTACACATGCCTCAGTCCAAAGAAAAGAACCTACTTTCAGGTCTGTACAGTCAACGGTGCAACAATACGCTAGTAATCCTGCACGAAACGGCGGTAAAAACCTTCTAAGCCCAAAATCAAAGGACCTCCGTCCTGCACACAAGTCCGGGCCTAAGCTGTACGGTCTCGATCTCCCTCGGAACCATACGAAACCGTCTCCCGTAACTACAAGACCTAGGAGTCAACACAAACAAGCCTGAAGGAACACTCCGAGAATCTAGCAAACAGCTAGGGCTCTCCCAATGTCTGCAAAAAAAATTCTCAAGTGCTGCTCCTGTTCCTCAAGACACAAAGTATAGACCAGAATGTCGTCAAAACACAACAGCAACTGGTCGAGGAACGGCGTGAAGAAATCTGGTGCATCATAACTACAAATGCTGCTAGAGCATTGGCGAGTTCAACGACACCACCAAAACACAAACTGCCCATAGCACGCACAAAAACAGTATTCGGAATGCCACCACTCCGAACCCGCAACAATGATGACCTGATCCCAAACAAACTTAGAAAAAGTCTCGCACTCTGGAGCTGATCGAAGAAATCGTCAAAGCGAGGTAAATGATACCTAACCGCACCGTAAGCCGGTTCAATTGACGATCTATCAATCCACAACCACAATCTGTCGTCTTTCTCCTTGACGAACAGAAATAGGAGCTCCCAAAAGCGAAACACTCGGACACACAAACCTCCCAACAAACAACTCTGCAGCAGATCCTTAAGCTCCCTGAATTTCGCTAGCTCTCCTGGAATATCGTCGGAAAACTCTCGCACGATAAGTACCCGGTCCAAAAATCCCACTGTGGCTCCGGTATCTCGAATGAACGCCAAGAATCCACGACATCTCCTCCAAAGCTGACTAGCGAAAAAGGCTGAATTCAGGCTGTGAGAGGCGGCACAACTATCCACCTGCACAACAAGAACTGACTCGCCGGGAAAACAATTCCTGACTGTTTCCACACGGCAGTCCACAGACGCCTAACACGTAGCTAACCAATCCATGCCCAGGAGAACGTCAAATCCAACATCTCTAGAAAGATCCAATGACGGCAAAATCTCCCCACCGATTGGCATACCACTGAAATACGTGTCGCGCAACAAAAGAATCGCTGACAGAAGTGAAAACAATAAAACGGCTGATCTAACTAACACGATCCTCGTCCCAACCACGGCACAAAGTGCGAAAAACCAACAAGTACATCAAGGAACATGAACAAGGATACCTGAAAACTCTGCATTGGACGCCTGTGCGTCCGGATGAGTAGAAACAAACTCTCGTGTCTGCCTTCTACTCGGAACTGTCAAAACTCTTCCTCTGCCAGACTGACCCCTCTGAGCGAACCTTCCACGCCCATGACCTCTTAGAACACGACTCTGACACGGCACTAAGGAACAACCCCTGATGAAGTGGTGAAGGCTCCCACATCGATAGCATCCAATATAACGCTGCTGACCCTCCTGGGGATAAGAGCTGAACGTCTGTCCATGTCCTATGCCTCTGCTGCTCCCGCGATGGTCACGAAATCTATCTCGACGACTAGGCCTCTGTCCCTGGACTGGCACACCTGTACGGGTCCTCCACTGTCCTGGAACTCGCAAAGTCTCTGGAATATGTGTCTCGTCGACTGGGGCTACATCTACTGGTGCTACGTAGGTGACAGACTGCTGCATGCTGATCCCAAGGAACAACTGAGTAACAGGGGTGTCAACCTCCTGTCACCGCGCTCGAATGGCATCAACCAATGATCTCATCATCTGGCGCAAGTCCTGCATCTCTGTCACAAGCCTAGCGAGCTGATCTGTCGAAGGCTGAACCGTCTGCACCTGTGCAACAAAAGTGCCATCCTGGTCAGTGCTCGTCTCACCCGAGCCAACTCTGACCTCGGCCCTCGCTGCACCACTCTGAGTCCCCATAGTCATCGGCAGCAAGGCTATAAATAGAGATAGGATTCGATAAGAACAAGGAAATCGAATCACAAGGATATGAATCATCAAGGAAAGAATTTCAAGCAATTTGTACTTAGGCACTTTAAGCGAAATACTGCATCGTGAGTATCCTGCAGACATACACACACTACGTTACTCCGCTTAGGTTACCTACTCCATCATACCAAGGTCATCCTACACTCCGAAAGGTAAAACCGCGCTCTGATACCAACTTTGTCATGACCCGAAATTGGCACGTGACGGCCCTAATACTACGCAACGTCTACAGGCGTAACGCAGTAAAAGAAAGCCAAAACCCAGAAATCTAAACCATTAAAATACCAGAAAAGATAAGAAACATTGTTTAAAAGTCTTTGAAATCACAACCCAAATTCTTTAAAAGTCCAACTTTATTTCCTTTAAAATTTTGACAGCACCTCCTTTGTAAAAGCTAGCCCCAAAAATGGGTACAACATAAATATAAAGTAAAGCATCCCAAACGGGAGCAAATCCATGCCCAAAGGCGGAAAACAACCACCACAACAAATATACAACGCCGTAGCGAAGAAATAGAAGACGATAGAAAGGAAACTGTATAAAAGACAACAAATCCAACATAATATACAACATCGTCCTCACCAAGTCTCTAAGTCAATATGAAAATAGTAGATGGAGAGTACAGGGATACAACGAATATACAATACAACGAATAACCACAAAACCCACCTAAGCAAACTGCACACTGTGAGCTGATGCGGTATCCGTAGCAAAAGATGATAGATGAATAGCCAACCTCGACTACTCTGGGGAACACTCTGTAACACCTGTGGCACAACGGGGGTGAGTTGCCAACTCGTGAATAGCAAATAACCTATGCAGGAAATCGCAAGAATGTACATACAGCATGAATCTAATATATGACAATTGCAGTAATAACAGGTCATGAGTACGAAATAATGGAAAGTACACTAACAAGTACCACCAATATATAAAGCAATAATGATATGACAACAGTATGCAATAATCATGCACCGGGGATATGAGAAAGTAAATGTGCAACACTCATGAAAGGTACACTCATAGGTACTCCTAATACATGGAACAGTGCACAAGTATACATAAAGATGAGGTATGGAGTGAAATATGTCATTTCCACGGAATCCTGACATCGTGGTAGGATCACAATCCAGCAAGACAAATCAAAATCCCAATTCCTCAAATCAGCCCCCAAATTGGCTCTCATATCATCTAAGTGTCACATCGCCTCAACTGCACAATATCAAGTATATCTCGCATATGTATCGAATGTACAACACCAAGTAGATCTCACCTATCTAGTATGTACAATATCAGGTATATCTCACATATATCAAATGTACAACATCAAGTGGATCTCACATATCTCGTATGTACAATATCAGCATATCTCACATATATCAAATGTACAACAGCAAGTGGATCTCACATATCTCGTATGTACAATATCAGTATATCTCACATATATCAAATGTACAACAGCAAGTGGATCTCACATATCTCGTATGTACAATATCAGTATATCTCACATATATCAAATGTACAACAGCAAGTTGATCTCACATATCTCGTATGTACAATATCAGTATATCTCACATATATCAAATGTACAACAGCAAGTGGATCTCACATATCTCGTATGTACAATATCAGTATCCAATCCCAATGAATCTCTTAAGTCCCAAATCAAATCTCCAGCACAGTTCTAACATCCTAATATAATGTCATAAATAAATATGATGAGGGCAATACACATATATTAGCGTCCCATTCCACTAATATTGGTGTAAGGGTATATATAACAGCGACTCAATCCCCTGTTATATATACAAAAGAGTAATTGGAAATATCATTAAACCAATATGCCAAGCATCGACACAGAAATGCTGATCCATCAGATGCTGTCTCCATGACTGGCCCCCTGATAGGTACGTATCATACGCTATCCCGAAAGCTCGAGTGCCTAGCTCTGACCCTCGCCTCTCGACGTATCCATTCGTACATGACTCCCGTCGGTATCCACTCGATAGCCGATGAGTCAATGGTCCTGTCACCGGAAAGTATGGTTCCCCTAAGCCTCATCGCCTAGCACCGCGATGTCGACTCACACAACGACAACGTTCTTGCTTCAGGGTACCTCCGGGCCCCACCATGTACCCATACACGGATCCCTCCTTTCCTCGCGTTGGGTATATATATCAGCACCGATAAATCTCATGGTGGCTGCTAAAATATCATATCAAGAAAACCGGGTTTTTCAATGTATGCATAATTTCATGAACTACCACGGTCCTAAATCCAGAAAACATCATGAAAAATCCATATAATAATGCGATAATCCATGAATAAAGTATACGCAACATAAAAACTGTAATGAAAGCGTATAAAAGAAAAGCATAGCATTCACCAGATATAAATGAACACATGAATGGTATAGCAGAAATATAGGTATCTACCTATATGATGATGTGATATACCTATCAGGTATAAGTAAAGTATAAAATGCAAGTACACCTGGAGCTATGTCCTTAGGTGTGTATGTACCTATCACTAATGGTACAATACCCTATAGGTAAACAGATAACTGTATGCCAATGTGATAAGAAATATGAATCAATGTCACAATGTCCCTAACCAAGAAATATAACATCTATAAGTGGTTATGTGTGTGACATGGTAATTATTGACGGTGTGTGTAGCATACAACAGTGCTAGTGCAACATAAATCGTCAATAATATGTGCAGTGTCCTACTACTACTAGTCCATGCACACTACAATCTAACTAATAGGGTAAATGCGCAATTCTAAACATGACATAGAATATGCGATAATGTAAATATTTCTAGCCCAGACGCATAACGCCATGCGGGCGATTCCCCTGTAGATGTTAAATCTACTCACCAACGCTCCAAGCTAGGTGAAGCCTACCACCTGTTTTCCCCTTGTCGTAGCGTCCGAAGTCCCCGCTTGCGAACCTAAAATTTCATAAACACATCACATAAGCATATATTCTACATCGACGAAAAGACATCGAAACGCAAGAATAACGCCCTGAAAAATACACTGCGCGCTTAGCGCATCTATCGCGCACGATACCGGCCAAAACCCTAATTGGGGTCGCTAAACTACATAACACCAATTCTGGACCCCGATCGTCCCGATCGCGCAACAAAACACAAAAATTACGAGGAATACACTGGATATAACCTCGCAACTACCAAAAGAACCCTACGTCGGAAAAACCCCGAAATCTAGTAAGCAACCTATCGCAATATATCGCACTAGATTCAAGATAACACAAATCTAACAATTACAAATACCTTAAAATAGCTTAACTAAGCTATCTAAACCAATCCTATACTTTTAAACTTGCTTAATTAAGTTTTAGCAAAAATCTAGTAAGCAAAAACCCTTAATTAGACAAAGTAGTAATTAGCAAAAATTAGCATTTTCTACTAGGTTAAGCTTTTCCAATCCACAAATTAACACTTAAATTAAATATTAAACACTTAACTGATGCTTTAACCTTAACTTGAATTTCTAAAACCATTTCTAGAATTTTGAAACATGAAATTTAAAGCTTAAACTAATATCTAATTAAGCTAGCATAAATTATTAAGCAACTAAAAAAAAGATTAGAGTTAAGGTTTTATACCTTCAAGAACACCACTTGAATCAAGGATAAAACCAAACATTATCCTCCAAAATCCTCACTAGAATGAAGATCCAAGCAACTTTTGTGAAGAAGAATGAAGTTTTTGGAATTTATTTGAATTTCTATGAATTTATTTGGATTATTCATGATTATTTTGAAGAAAAATGAGAAGAAATGAGATGAGGAAGATCATGGACAGCAAGAGGAAGGATGTGGCCGGCCAAATGATGAAGGATATGATTTTTGGTGAATTATACAATTTTCTAGAAGAAAAAGGGAATAATTGGATAATAAAACAAAGCTTATGTTCGCACTACTTTTCTTTTTCTTTATCTTTAAAAATTTAAATCCTTTGACCAAAAAATCAAGATATTTAAAAATAAGGTTATAAAATAATTGTGGTGATAATTTCCAAGAATTTTTATTTAGAAGAAAATTTCTCGATTTACGTGCATATTTTACCGGCTAAAATAATATTTTATTCGGGAAAAAATCTATCTGAACCAAAACCTCCCAAATACTCCCAAAGTTCGCGCACAAGCTTTATTTTGGCCAAATTAGGTGTCGGTAAGCTTATACGGTCGTTCGATCGAAATCGGGTTAAAACGGGAAAAACCGACAATTTTGCCCTAAAACGGGAAAATTCGCAAAACGATTTCTGAAACGTTACATATGTGGTCCAATGTCTATACATGCAAGGGGTGGGTTCTCGTACTTCATCACATTCACTGACGATCACTCTAGGTTCGGATATGTGTATCTGATGAAACACAAATCTGAAGCTTTTGAGAAATTCAAGGAATTCAGAAACGAATTAGAGAACCAGACTGGCAAAGTATCAAGATCCTTCGATCGGATAGGGGAGGGGAGTACTTAAGCAAGGAATTCCTAGATTACTTAAAAGAGAATGGTATCCTCTCTCAGCTTACTCCTCCTTATACACCTCAGCACAACGGTGTATCGGAACGGAGGAATCGTACCCTATTGGATATGGTTCGCTCCATAATGAGTAGTGTTGAGTTGCCTCTTTCATTCTGGGGATATGCACTTAAAACAGCGGCACATCTATTGAATCAAGTTCCATCCAAATCCGTGCCTAATACTCCATATGAAATATGGAGTGGTAAGAGTTTGTATCTTAAACGTTTTAAGATTTGGGGTTGCCCAGCTTATGTTAAAAGCCAGAACCCAGACAAACATGAAGCACGGGCAGTTTTGTGTAAGTTTGTGGGATACCCAAAAGATTCTAGTGGGTATCTATTCTCCCATGAAGAGGAACAGAAGATAATTGTTTCCAGGAACGCCACATTTTTGGAAAAAGAATTTCTTGTTAAAAATATTAGTGGCAGCACGGTAGAACTGGATGAAATTCCAGAAACACAAACTTCAACTAAAGATTTGGTAGAACCGCTAGATTCAGTTACACCCAACGAACCTCAGCCACTCCGCAGATCTGGTAGGATTTCTCATCCACCCGAGAGATACTACGGTTTTCTCCTAGACGGGGATCGAGAGGATTGCATCTTGGAAGAAGATGACCCTACCAGTTTCAGGCAGGCCATTATCAGTAGGGACTCTCATAAGTGGCTGGAAGCAATGCAATCCGAAATGGAGTCCATGTACACCAATAATGTGTGGACCTTGGATATTGCTCCACCTGGGGTAAAACCCGTTGGATGCAAATGGATCTACAAAAGGAAACATGGTGTAGATGGGCAGGTGGAAACCTATAAGGCTAGACTCGTTGCAAAAGGTTTTCGTCAAAGACCTGGTGTGGACTATGACGAAACTTTTTCTCCAGTGGCTATGCTCAAATCCATTCGGATCCTACTTGCCATTGCTGCCTTCCATGACTATGAAATCTGGCAGATGGACGTAAAAACGGCTTTTCTAAACGGTTGTTTAGAAGAGTACGTTTACATGGATCGGCCGAAGGGTTTTGTAGACAGTGGGAGCAGCGGGAAGGTATGCAAGTTGCTTAAATCCATTTATGGATTAAAGCAGGCATCGCGGAGCTGGAACATCTGTTTTGATGAGGCAATCAAGGAATTTGATTTCATCAAGAACGAAGATGAACCTTGTGTTTATAAGAAGATTGTAGGATGAACTATCGTGTTCCTAGTCTTGTACATGGACAACATTCTTTTGATAGGAAATGACATTCCTATGCTACAATCGGTCAAGCTATTCTTGTCACAACGGTTCTCCATGAAGGACCTGGGTGATGCCTCGTACATTCTGGGGATCAAGATCTACAGAGATAGATCCAAGAGACTACTGGGACTTTCGCAGTCCAGGTACATAGAGACCGTACTAAAGAGATTTAGTATGGAAGATTCCAAGCGCGGTAATATACCCGCATTGCACGGAATCACCCTCTCCAAGAAGATGTCTCCTAAGACTGACGAGGAGAGGGTTCGCATGAGCACTATAACTTACGCTTCGGCGGTAGGATCTATAATGTATGCGATGCTATGTACAAGACCAGATGTAGCTTACGCGCTGAGCTTGGTGAGCCGGTATCAGTCAGACCCAGGTGAGGACCAGTGGATGGCAGTGAAGAACATTCTCAAGTACCTGATAAGGACTAAGGAGATGTTCCTGGTTTACGGTAATGGAGACCTCAGGGTCGAGTTGTCACGTCCCGAAAGTACGGAATATGACCGCCACTTAAACTACGAACGTCTCAAGGCGTACGTATTCTAAGTAAGCCGAAAACCCAGAAATCCAAACCAAGAAAAGTAGTAGAGTGTAGGAAAACCAATTTAAATCAAGCAGTTTTGCAAATACGCCGAAATATGCATTTTAAAATCACAAGTCCTTTCTAAAAATTTCGGCAGAATTTTCTTTGTAAAAACTGACCCCAAACAGGTACAAAACCTGATAAAGCATATATAATGGAAAATGCATCCCCAAGCGGGAGCTAGCTCTTCGTCAATCGACGGTCACAACCACGCAAGCAATATAATATACAAAGCCGAAAGGCGAGGATCACAACAGAAAAGGAAACTCAAAACAGCATGAAATCCGTATAAATACAAGCGCGACTCTAAGGTCGATAGAATAAACAACACTGGTCTCTATCTCTGAAATAATTACATGTTTGGTTGATGGAACCTCTAGATACAACTGAATAATAATATACAAGGTAATATGATGGGTACGATACCAAAAACCCACCTACTAGCAAGTCACCCGAACGAAACTGTGCCCGCAAAGCCGTACTGAAAACCTGTACGGCAAACCTGCAAGAAACTGGGGCACAACGGGGGTGAGTTGCCAACTCGTGAATAGAATACATCTACGAACAGAAATCGCATGTATGACGCAATCCTAGGTCATACGATCAAAATATATCCTCAAAAATATATCACCAGCAGCCTATAACAAGGCTAGGGTAAATATCTAACCCGAGTGTAATCTCATGTGCCCGTGTCAGTGCCTCAGGTAGCAATATATCATATGAATGAGGTATGAATGCATGAAAACAGAATACATGTAAATGAAGAACTGTTTTCATAATTTAGTAAGATTTCCTTTGTATTTTTAAAATGAGGTATCGTAATGAAATCAGCATAAAACAGTGCCCAGCATCGACACAAACAAGTGTCCAAATATCTCGATATCTCTGTATCACAATCTCTGTACCTCAATATCTCAAAATCAATATCTAGGGTACCGTCAATCCAGATCGGCCCCTACCATCCATCTCAAGACCACGACGGTATCCTCCGGATATCCGACGCGTCGGGTAAAATCACCGGTAGGTAGTGCTCCCCTGCCAGGCTCACATCGTCATCATCACGCGCTTCTTGCCCCGGGGTACCATACCGTGTCCACCATGTACCCGAAACGGTTCATCCGTCTCCTCGAATCGGGTTTCCAAATCCATCAGCAAACTCATGGTGGACGACTCATACATCATGGGAAAACCACACTTTTTATTTTAAAAGAGAGAAAATGTTTATTTGTGTTTTTGTGGTTTTCCTCCAAATCCAGAAAATCTCACGGAAATCCAAATCCAAAACTTCAATAACACGTAAAATAGTGAATATATGCATGAGAATCCATGAATGCGGCATAACAATGAATAACAATATGCATGAAGTAGCAGGAAATAACTACAATGTCTAATCTAGCACATAAGGCGAGTACACTAATATCCTGTCTAAATTATTAGCTGACAACCTATATCAATGCAATAGTATTTCTGAAGTGTACGTGGCATGGCAATTACCGATGAAGATGTGTGTGAGCCGGCAAGTAAGTGTACGTGGTACATACGCATCATCGGTAATGGTGCTGGTGTCCTAACAACATGATTTCAATAATGTAGTACGAAACATAAAATAAGCATGCGATGCGAAGAGAACCACAATAATGAGCGGTAGCTGAAAACTAGACGCAACTATAACTAATCTGAATTAATCTAATAAAAGTCCTACAAATGGTGCCTTTTGAAATAACACGAATCATAGGGTTTTGAAAATAGGGGCTACGGTGTTTTTATGAAAAGATACGTCTTTTGAAATATCCGCAGGATCCCTTGGGCTGTCTTTTAAAATACCCACGATTCGTTATTTTTGAAATAGGTAGGAGTCTAATCTAATCTAACAACTACACTAAACTATACGGCTGAACTAACAAGCTAAGCTACAGGTAAGGAAACCGCCTAACATCTGAGTCGATACATATACATACCTGTATATATATTAGTCGGTGATCCCGCCTTAATAATATCATATCCGATATCATATCTATAATCAGACATCCCAAGTCAATAGTGCGGATCAATCATCAAATATAGCTCGTACGTAAATCCGTCGTACGGCATCCCAAATCTGGGTATGGGTCAATATCACATTCATCATACTATTTATCTGGTATCCTCTTTATCAAATGTCATGATCGGGGTACTGATCTACGTTTAGTACAATATTGATACCATCTATGTATGCATGCAGGTATAAGAATCACTACGCCAAAAGACCCGCTAAAACATCATGTCGTATCTCAATACAAATCAAATCACATCACCGATCTCCTGGCCTCAAGCCCATTCTCATCGACTCATCTCAAATCCCAATTACTATCCTCAATTACAGTATATGAACACATAGTCCCATACCCATGTGAACACATAAATATAATCCCAAATACGCACATAAAAAGAAAGAATCTATGCAAGTATGTGTGTGCGTGCGTATGTGAGGGCGACCACTACTCTAGGGTTTCGCAACTACACTAAACCAATCCAAAATTTCCAAAAGTCCATCTTTATCATCAATAATTTCAAACAATATACCATCAATATATGTGCATACGTATCCGTATACACATCACCACGAAGTGCGGGGGTGCTATATGCCATCCACCCGACTTCTCCCCGTAGATATAAATCTACTCACCTGCATCCTGCGTGTCGGTGTCGATGTCTCCATCATCTTCTGCATCGTCTCGGAATCCACGTGAAGGTACCTATAATCAATACGAATTCGCAACGCTATTAACATCCAATTCCGAAATTCAAAATGGCATGTGGTGCGTTCATAGGTTAGAACCTATAGCTTACACATCCAAAACAATCAACTACACTTGTCGTTGACGTACAAACATCCAACGGCCAAGTACAACATCCCAAAACTCAAAACCAAAAATCCAAATACCATAAACATAGCCGAAACCCTTAAATAGGGTCTCTATACATGAAAACTGCCACATTAAAAACCCAATAATACAAATACGCATTTACAAACATAATAAATATCGTAGGTATTAATATTTACGTCATCTCCAATTTCATTTAAAACCCACGCCAAATTTTGCCGAAAAGCTAGTAAGCAAATTATATCATTTCAGCTCATTTTAACACAAGACTAGAAATTTAACAATTCTAGTAATTTCCAACAACACAAAATAACTTAATTTAGTGATCCAAACCATTTTTATAATTTTTAATCTTGCCCAAAAATGATTTAGAAAAACCTAGTATGCTAATTAACTCAATTAGACAAAATAGTAATTAACAATAATTATCATATTCCATCACTAGATTAAGTTTTCTTAAACACAATTTAACATTAAACACCTCATCAAGTTTTTCCCTAACTTGAATTTCCTAAAAATTGAGAATAATGAATTAATCAAGAGTTTAAAAGCTATAATAACCAATTAAATAGCTAAATAAAGATTTAAACATATTACATAAAGATTAAGGTTTGAAAATTATACCTCTTCAAGAACACAAACAAGCAACTAGATCCATCATTTTTTTTCCTCCAAAAATGATGTTTTTCTTGTAGATCCAAGCTAGATTTATGAAGGGAAATGATGGGTTTACTTTTATTTAGGAGTTTTGTGGATTTATTGAAGGAATTTTGGAGATAAAATGAGCATTGAGATGAAGAAAATGAGCAAGGAAAGAGATGGGACAGACTTGGGGGGGAGGCTCGGCCAAAAATGAGGCTGATCTTTGCTATGGAATGAGGAATATATCAAGAGAAGAATTGTTTATATTAATTGAAGCCATACAAAAGAATTGCTCTCTTTGACATTTCCAGTCACAAAATATCAACATCAAATACAAAACCAATTAATCCTTCACTCAAGAAGCAGCCACACAGTTCTCACACAATCAATTCTCACCAACTCCCCAAAAATCTAAACTAATATCTCACTAAAATATCATATGGTAGACAAAAAAACCAAGCCATTAAAGCAATGCATGACTCCCCAAACACACACACAGACACAAAATGCCACACGAAATTTGCCCAGGCCCATTAAAAAAAATTCACTGCCACTAAAGCTCACGAAATGTATACAATCCATTCCCATAACCCACTCTCACAAATTCATGCACATTTAATTAATGCATACACAAACATGCCTAGCCCAAAAATGCCACGAAATTGGCAGCCACTACAAAAGCCCATGCAAACTAAAATTAAGCTTAAAACATTACTCACATTTTCAATAATTATATTCAAAATTCATATAACCCTTCCCTATTCATTGCGGGTTGGTTATTCGTCGATTTCAGAAATGTTACACGAGTCCTTTACCGATTCAAGCTTCCAGAGTGACAAAGATGACAGCAAGTCTGTCTCGGGTTTTGTGTTTACCCTCAACGGAGGGGCGGTGTGTTAGAAGAGTTCCAAACAGGATACCGTCGCAGACTCGAAGATGGAGGCTGAATACATTGCTGCAAGCGATGCCGCAAAAGAGGCGGTCTGGATGAAGAAGTTCATTTGTGAACTTCGGGTGGTTCCGTCCATTGTTGGCCCAATACCTTTGTATTGCTATAACAATGGGGCTATAGTTTTAGCAAAGGAACCAAGGTCCCATCAGAAATCCAGACACATCTTAAAGCGGTATCACCTGATCAGGGAGATCATTGATCGCCAGGAGATTGAGGTACGGAGAGTGGACACAAAAGACAACACGGCGGATCCATTCATAAAGGCCCTCCCTCAAACATAGTTTGAGCGACTTTTTGAGCTGTTGGGTATGCGGTACGCTAGCTGCTGGCCTTAGTGCAGACGTTGGGTATATGGTACACCAATTACTGGCCGTTAGTGCAAGTGGGAGATTGGTGAATATGTATGCCCTAGAGGCCATTATTGTATAGTACTAGTTTGTATAATACATTTTGGAGGCTTGGGATATATATATATATATATATATATAGATATATATATATATACGGGTTTACAACAGTCTTGCTCGATATAGTAGTATGCTACTTGGTTTTTTTCTATCTTAATATGTGTATATGTTTCTTTTAACATATCGCTAAAAACATATTGATGGAGCCCTTAGGATCTTTGCTTGACTACCGGCATTGTGATGGCGATCACACTAGTGGGGGCTGGGTAGTCTATAAGCACATCCTTATTTTGGTCCTTGGTCGTAGGATTATTGAGACAGGGCATCGATACTCCAGAGTAGACTGGTGCATACGCTTCTCGTCCCAGCAGGGGAGATGGTCTGTCCTACAGCCATCAGTACGTCGTACTGGAGATAGAATGCAGGTGCTCGTTAGGTTACGAGTACACTGGACAGGACTCGCTGGGAACTGTTGGTTGGTATTATACCTATCGTCAGTTAACAGTTCCCAGGTGACATGAGTACAGCTTAGTCTGCTGACTTGACACTGTCACTTCGCCTCGAGTGTGTTCCCACTGTTTTTAGATTACTACCCTACCACGGCTCTACTGAGTCGTGCAAACAGGTAGTAGTTGGGTGCAATCCCGAAGCACTTGAAGGCAGTGACGGTTAGACAGGATTCGTCTCTCCCGGTATTAGGAGTTGATATCGCGCTGTGTCTAGGAGAGACATTACACATTGTCGTCCCTGGCCAGGGCAAGCGAGAATTGCTGGTAAGTTTTTCCAGTAGATTCTCAGGGTGTTTTGGGCTACACTCCGACACGACTTGTACCATGGACTGACGTTTACCGCCCCCCTAGGCCCGCCATGCGATATTCTCAGACGAACAGACCGGACTGTATGGAGATTGTCATATTCAGGCTCAGTAGGAGTTAGGATGGGTTCACCTTATCAGTCTTCTTGTCGGCATCTACCTCGGGACCGTTACGTACAGCTAGTACCGCTTGCGGCCTGTGGTTAAACCCACTGCCAGCGTAGTGTCGAGCTTTTAGAGTCCCACACAGAGGGTTACTCTCCTTTGGGCAAAACAGATTGGAGGTTGCATGGTTTTGCGACGGGGTTCGTTCACATCCGCGCACTTGTGCACGTTTGGTGTCCGGACAGTTGTCACTAGCGGGCTTTGGTTTAAGCCAGATCCTAGTACTTGTTTTGGGATTGGTTTTGTCTCAGTGCATTCGTGTTCCATGGAACACGGATGCGGGTATGTATGCACAGTTGACAGAGACAGAGGAAGAGGATTCTCATTAGGGTTGTTGACCATTTGATTTTTGTTGACTTGTTGACCGTTGACTTTTTCTATAAACCCTAATGAGAATGAGAAATATGATTAATAATATTAATTAAGGATTATTGTGTTATGGTTGAGTTGAACATTTGACTTTTGTTGACTTTGTTGACCGGTTGACCATTGTGGACTTGTTGACCATCATCATTTCATTGCTATGACTTTTGTTTATTTGTTGTTCTTTACAAAATGCAATAATTGCATGAAATGATAATGGTCATTGAAACTAACCATCACATTTCTTAATTATTATTATTATCATTATTATTTTTGCGAGCATGGTTGAATGATGAGAGCTCATTCTATCATTTTGTTTCTCTCTCTTAGAAAGGAAGCTCTCCCTCTTCCTCTCTCAAGGTTCAAGTGTTCCATGAGTTGGAAATCATGAACCATTGAGATAAAACCACCATAACTCTTCTCTACTCATTCTAAGGTTCTAGGTTTAGCAAACCAAGCACCTTAGTTATCTGTAGGTTGAGATAGGAGCTCAAGTTCGAGGCCCTTGGGTGGATCCATCTACGGCAAAGAGGAGACGACGAGGAGGAGCTGTTCAAGCCACTACAAGGAGCAAGCAAGAAGGAGAACCATCAAAAGAAGAGAAGGAGTTGAAGACCTAGGTATAACCATTCTACATAGTAGCTAGAACTTGTATTTTTTTAGTTAGTTTTTGTTTAGCAAAGATCCTTCATGGATGGTCCATGTTAACTTTTGAGGAAAATTTTGATTTTTTCCTATTCCGCCTCCCCGAAAGAACCGTGGTGGGTAACGTGGACCTAACACTGGCATCTGACGTGAGGTATAATACCATCTGGGAGTTCTCGGCGAGGCCGTCCAGTGTACCCAGTCTCCACTGAGCACCCGTACACCATCCTTGATGTCAAACACCGGTGGATATGGGATCATCCATCGCCCATCATATGGGTCAAGATGCGTATACGCTAGTCTACTCTGGTCTATCGATGCCCTGTCTCGATACACCGTCGACTAGGAACATTTATAGGATGTACTCGTCGACTACCATGGCCCCACTAGTATGATCTCATCATAGTCCCAGTAGTCGAGTACATATCCTAAGGGCTTTATCAACATGTAACATAGAGACAATCAAAGTACATGTTAAGATAAAGTACAACAAGATAGCATACTATCATGTCGAGCAAGAAATTCCTCCCTATATATGTCCATGCATCCATTACAATATACATCATAAGTACAATAATGGCCTCTAGGGCATACATATAACTAACAGTTTGTTACCTTTCTGTTGCATAGATAGATGCGTTGGTTTGGGACAGTCGTATTACCTTGTTGGCCTTCGTCAAGGGTATGTACGGGTGGGTTCAAATTAACCTGGACAATGACGGGTAGAACTTGACATGTGACTTGTGATTTGTTGGCATTCGTCAAGGTGATAAGAGCATGGGGTAAAAATCATATCGGGAGTTTCAAACATACAGGAAACTTGCCAGGAATGCGCATACCATCTGGAGTGTAATAACGTGAGTGGATTCCTTCACGTTATCATGCGAAGATAGTTGGATCCCAATTCCCATTGATGAGTTGGTTTACTCTTCTGGTGATCCGGACTAATTCTTCTTTCAGGTTTGGAGGAGAATTTGATGATACAGTGGGATGTTTCCTGATTAGATAAAGTGATAACCATTCTGATCTATGTTAGAGTGCACGCAGAGTGTTTCTTTTCTCTCTCTCTTTGGCAGCGACCATTGACCGACCCTAGACTATGACTCAGTAACCAACTTGACCGAACTTTCTTAAAATACTGGCTTTTGGATTGTCTGAGTTGCATAAGTCATTGTTGCTCCTTCTTTTACCCTTTGCATTTCTCCAGAACACCTCGTATCACTACGAACATCCACTTCCATTGGATATATCCATCGTATGGTTATATATGAACTCGAAGGGACTTCTTCGAGGATGGATTCAGGTTCAGGAGAAATTGAATCGGTTTATTCAGTTTTCTTTTATTATCACCTTCTCTCAGGATGCGAGGGCTCCTTGGATTAGGAGAGTACACCTATCACGCTTGTTGGATAGTCTTCTTCCAAACCATAGGCAGGTGCCGAAAGGTAAGGAATGAAGAAAACCAATTAGCCTAAGTAGGGTGTATATATGGTAATAAGTAAAGACAAATAAAGCGACTAGAAAGAGGGCAAAGTAAATTGCGACTGCTATCATTCACGACCAAACCATGTAATCATCGCCACTGCTATTTCACCTTTGCTTTTCTCTAGTTGAAGAGGAATAGAATAAGGTTTTATTCAAGTTGTCTTTTATCATCACCTTCTCTCAAGTTACGAGTACTCCTAGGATTAGGAGAGTACACCTATTATGCTTACTGGATAGTCTTCTTCCAAACCATAGGCTGGTGCCGAACGGTAGGGAAGGAAGAAAACCACTTAGCCTAAAGGGGTGTACAGAAGGTAACGACTAAAGACAAATAAAGGGATTTGGAGAGACGGCAACGAAATATACGGTTAAAGTCATGAATTGGGATACCCCTACGAAACATTTTCATGTTTCAGTTTCAATGTGCATTGTTAAAGGAAAAATGATTTCCAGATTAGATAATTACTCCAGGGTATGTATTTACCTGGTATGATTCTCACATCTGTATGATTTTACAGATGTTGAGTGGGAGTAATTTATTGGGAATTAGGTGATCATCCTCATTATATCGGAATTCGTTGTAATTGGTGATATTTGAGGAAATCGCCTAGGTTTTTGCCGGACGGCATGTATTTGGTTTTGAGTATCCGTTGTTGTGCACCAATTTCAAAATGATATATCTGTACGTTTATTTTTATAAAGTGAGATATAACTTTTTGAAATTATGTCCATGACATTTACCTATATCAGTTGACGATTGGGTAAGTAGCATTGAACAACGGAGTAGTTCTTAGCCATAAGTACAGTTTTCAACCTACGTTGCACAGGTTTTGAGTTATTCAACTCAAAGGACTTATACAGAGTATTGTATGTTGTACAGTGTCCATTAGGACAAAGAGGTTGGTCCTCGTACTATCTTCTATTTACTAGTGACTTCTCTAGCTTTTAGACAAGTGTTTCGTAGAAATACAAGGTCTAAGTTTTGAGAAGTTATAGGTAAAAGAATAAAGTAGAGAACCAGGTATCACAAGTATCGGGATTCTTCAAAGAGATCGAAGATGTAGATACTTGTGATTGGTATTCAGTTGATAGTAATGGTTTTGAGAAACTTGTTTCTCTTTCAGGTTACTCATAATTAGATGCATTCCTAAGTTGAGTAATGCTGATTAGCCTCTCTCCATTAAGTTGACATGCACTGGAGACAGCTGCATGATTTGAATCTGGTTCTAATTAAATAAGTGCCAAAGTTTCTATATTGGATATAGAATGGTTCAAATCATAACGATGTTAAGGTATGGGGAGTTGTCCGGCTTATGCTTAAAACCAGACTCTGGATAACTCAAGGCACGTTTCTATAATGGAAGTTTGCGGGTTGGCCCAGGCTATGACGAGGGTTGATTTTCTACCATCTGGAAGATCAATGGTGATATTGTTGTTGACTCGCCACAGTTTTAGTAAAATGGAGTTTTTCAGAAAACAGTAGTGGGAGTATGGTAGAACTGGAAGAGATTACAGAACCGCAAACGATTACGGAAAATTTAATAGGACTTATAGATTAATCAGGTTTGACATTCTATTAGCCACTCCACAGATATGGTTGGTAACCTCAGGCACCCGAGAGGTACTCCGGTAGCCTCAAGGACGGTGACAGGGAGGTTCTTGTTAACCCAGACTTGATACTACTGTTGTTCCAGGCTATGAGATCCGGCAGGAGGATGAGTAAAGCATCGTTATAAACTAGCTTTAGAAGTGCACGTGTGTATGATTCTGCAAGAGGGTTGTTGTAGTCAGTGGGAGCAGCGGAAGCATAGTAGGCAAGTAGCTTATGTCTATTTATAGACTAGAGCAGATATAGCGGAGATAGATCATCTAATTTTGATGTGACAGTCATGGGTTTGACTTCATCGGAATAGGGGATGGATCTATTAAGAAGGTAGTAGGGTGTGATGTCCTGGTATTTGGATGACATACACAGAGTACGAAGTAAAATTCCTATACTATGATCGGTTGTACTGTGGTTGTCACACGGTTGTTTCTCCTTACAGGATATGGATATAATGTCAGACATTCTGGTTACAAGATATATGGTTTTAGATCTAGATTTTGGTAGTTTCCCAATCTGGGTTCTTTAATAGTATTATAATAGTATTTTAGAATGGACGACTCCTGGCATGGTCGTGTACCTGCAGGTGATGGAGTCTCCCACTCTAAAGGTGTCTTACAGACTAAAGAGGAGAGGAATGTGCATGATTGGCATATCACTTTCTTAGGAAATTGAGTCAATCGTGAGATGTCAAGTACCACACCAGATGTTGTTTTTGCATTAGATGCAATAAGTTTATATTAATCTAATCCTGGAGAAACATTCGGAAGCAGTTTTAGAACATAAGTGGATGTTCTACGGATTTGATGACGGCAGCCTCCTTCGGAGACGGTTATCATTCCAGGCTTCCAAAGGTGACATGGATGACAGAGTGATTGTCAGAGTTATAGTTTTCCCTCTGACGAGGGGCAGTAGTTTGGACAGGTGGTCCAACAGGAGACTGTGGGAGGCATGGTGCAGGATACTGATTAGGTTCAGTTGACGATACAGTCTAAGAAGTTTGGATTTGGAGTTCATTTATGAACTAGGTCCCATTAGATATCCAGACATATTCTAAGACAGGTTTTACTCAATTCTGGAGATGGCTTTCTCCGCGAGCATAAGATTAAGAGAGACATAGAAAGAAACATCAGGGCGGATCCACTCACTAAGGCTATTTCTCGAACACAAGAGTTTTACAAACGAGCTTTGTGAAAATGATTAGTAGAGGAGTTGGATGTTCGGTATCACATGGGTTATGAGTATGCGGCATCGCAATAATTACCCTTAAGTGCAAATGGGAGATTGTTAGATGTAGTGCCCTCAAAGTCAATTATTGGATCGTAGGCACGTGATTGCAATGATTGAGGAGGACCTATACCGGTAGGACAGTCTTACTCGAGATGATAGTATGCTATCTGGTTTAACTTTATCATCGTGTACAACTTTAGGTGACATTACTGTTCACTATTACATGTTGATAGAGCCCTTAGGATCCTGCTTGACTACCAACAGTATGATGGCGATCATATACGTAAGAGTTTGGTAGTCCATAAGCACATCCTTAAAAGTGGTCCCTAGTCGTGGGAGTTTCGAGATAGGGCATCGATACTCCGGAGTATACTAGTGTATACAGTCGAGACCCCGGCGATGGGTGTGGCCGGTCTCGCAAGCCATTGGTGTCAGTTGGTTCACCTAAGATGTATACAGGTGCTCATTGGGTTATGAGTGCACCGGACAGGACTCGCCGGGAACCTGCTAGTTGGTATTATACTTAGCGTCAGAAAGCAGTTCCATGGTGACATGTGTACAGGTTAATTCATCGACCTGAGCTCGTCATTTATCTCGTGTGAGTTCCCATTGTGCTTTGATTATTACCCTACCACGGCTCAAAGGAGTCGTGCAAACATGTTTTAGTTGGGTACAGTCCCGAGCCACATGGAGGCAAGTGAGCAGATCGGCAGGGGATTCGTCTCTCCCGGTATTGGGGATGAGATCGCGTTGTGTATAGCAGAGCCATTACACTAAGTCCTTGGCCAAGGCAGGTGAGAATTACTGGTAGGTATTCCAGTAGTTTCTCAGGGTGTTCAGGGCTACTCTCCGACACGACTTATACCGCTATTGGGGGTCTAACGTTACCAGCCCCCTAGGCCCGATATGCGATGCTCATAGATGAACGGACCGGACTGTACGGATATTATCACTGATAGGCCCAGTAGGGTTCCAGGATGAGTTCGCTCATCAGCTTCCCTTTCGGTCAGTACATGGGCAGCCGTTACGCATTGCTAGTGCCACTGACGTGCTTGTGGTTAAACCCACTGCCAGGGTACTGACGAGTCTTTAGAGTCCCCCACTGATAGTTTCCCAAGTTCGGGGGAAACGTTGTAGAGGCCGTATGATTTTATGGCAGGGTTCGAACATGCACGTGCACTTGTGCACGTGTCATGGTTCGGACAGATAATACTAGTGGGCTTTGGTTTAAGCCAGATTCTAGTATTATATTGTGTAGGAGTATTTTTGTCTCTTTGTATTTTGTATTCGGTCGGAATACAAATGCGGGTATGTTTATACTGTAGTGGGGTTATCCTGTAATTAGTTACGGGATCGCTTTTTGAAGTTGCCAGTTCGTATCTTCGTTTTGGCCATTTTTCCTTCTTTCCTTATTTGCTGAATTTCTTAGTCGAGAAGGGTTTTCTTGCAAATTGGAAGTTATAAAAGTGAGGGTTTTTTTTGTGGCGCCTGGGGCTCCAGCAGCAACTAGGGAATTCTAGGTGGGATGAGGTGTATTAGTGATTCATTGCTAGCATTAAAAGCTTTTGTAAAGCTTAAGATATTAGTGTAGATATTTGTGATGATATTTTTTCATATTGTCACCATTCTTTTTCTTGTGCTCACCCCCCCCCCCCACATCATCATTGGCCGGCCCTACTCCAAATCAGCCCCTTAAGAATGGCCGAACCCCATTTGTGAATGATATGATTCATTTTGGTAAATTTCCAAGCTCATTCCTTCACCCAAATTGGCAACTTCAATTTACCTTCACCTAATGGCTTGGGTGCCTTGAGACAAAGTATTCTACACTATCTCTACATCAATCTTGGACATGTCGGCTAGCAAACTTCATGCCCGAGTTGCCTCGGTTTAGAGGCGGGAGCCCGTATAAAGATCCGTTGACATGGTGCCACCTAGACGAGGAGATAGGAGATCGGAGATGCCGCGATGAGCGTGGGATGATGGCTAAATACCGAAGGACACGGATCGATCGGTATAGCCATTCTATCATCTTTGTAGTTAGCTAGTTTAGTGTTAATGGCTAGATCCGGGTTACAGTCTACGATAGTGCCAGTTGTAAAAGTTTTTATTCCGCGTTTGGCCTCAGATTGACAGCCGGGGCGCTACCGTAGAATTACAGGATAATGTTTTGAACATTTCCTATATCAAAAGTTCATCGTTTTAGCTACGTTATCTAAAAGCATATACGTTCTAAATCAAAACCACGGTTCTTAAAGTACAGAACACACACAAGAGGAAGAGTTCAGAAATGAACGAATCCTTCTTGAGGCATTGTAGACTAGGTCATATCAATTTGACCCGACTAGCTGAAGTTACATTTAGATGCATATTCAAATCAGTTTGAATTTATATCTTGTGAAACTTGCCGGTCATGTCACAAAGATAAGATAACCATTAGCTCCGTTTATTGGAAACAGAGAAAGATTTAGTGAACTCTTAGGATTGATACATGATGATGTATGTGGGTCCCCTGTCTTCACATGCCAGGACTGGTTCATTGTACTTTATTACATTCACTGATGATCTCTCAAGATTCAAACATGTGTTCCTGTTGAAACACAAGTATGAAGCTTTTGAGAAATTCAAAGAATATAAGTTATAAGTAGAGAACCAAAACGGGTATAAGTATTATGTCCTTTGATGTGATCAAGGAGGAGAATACTTGAGCATGGAATTCCTGGACTATTCTAAAGGAGAATGAGATTCTCTCTCAGTATTACTCCTCCGAATACACCACAGCACGTCGGTGTATCGGTGAAGAGCGATCACACCCTATTAGATATGGTGCGCTCTATGATGAGTACTACTGAGTTTCCTATTTTCTTTTTGGAGTTATGCACTTGAGAAGCTGCATACCTATTGTAAGTCCACGTTGCTCACTCTGGTGCTTACGGGGATGCGGAAACGGCGAAAAACAATGATTTTGGCGCAAGGCAACATGGACTATAAAGCAAGGATCTTTGCTAAACTAGAAACTAGTAAACAACTAGAGGTTTTATCTACTATGCTGTAGAAAGTATACCTCACGGAACCGGTCCTTCGGGTCTTCGTTCCGCTGTCCCACTCGTCCATCCAAGCTCCAAGCGTCGATCCGGACCTTGGGCACCTCCGCGGCCTTCTTGAGTCGAAGACGATCCACCCGAGAGTTGTACACTAAGCTCCGCCTCAAGCCAAGGCAACTAGGGCAAAGAGATTGCTAATCTAAATGCCTTAGGTTGTGTAGAGGAGAAAGATGGAAGTGTTTGTCTATGTGGATTCTTTTTCTCTCAACACATGAGATCAAAAGAAGAGATCAAGAGGAGGAAGAAGAAGGAGAAAGCTTAGCAACCATGGAGCTTTTCTTTTCTTCTCATTTCAAGAGAGAGAATGAGAAAAGAATAATGAAAAGATTAAGCCAAATGAAATGAACCATGGTTGCAATAATACACAAATATCATCATTACTAATCCTATCATGATAAAAGTTGATGGCACATTGAATTGACCATAATCATAACTCAAGAATTAAAATGAAAATGAAAGAAGAGTGTAGATCCCTCTTGAAGGTCAATAGTCAGCATGGTCAACGGGTCAACAAAGTCAAGAGAGGTCTAAGAGGTCAAATGGTCAATGCAATTAGCCATCACTAATCTATCACTAAAAGGATTAGTAAACAATGTCTCCGGCTCATAACGGTTTTGACCAAACGAATTGTCAAAACCCTAATGAGTGAGCCACATTACGGTTTTGGCCGAACCAACTGCTAAAACCCTAATGGGGCACCTCCTCCTTCATCGCTCCTCAAAACTGTGCATACACACCCGCATCCGCATTCCGTAGAATGCGAATGCACAGAAGACAAATCAAATCCATCTGTGCAATACCAGGATCTGGCTTAAACCAAAGCCCACTAGTATTGCCTGCCCGAACAGCATACGCACACAAGTGCACGTAAGTGATCGTAGCCCTTCCGTAAAACCATACGGCCTCTATACGTTTCGTTCGGTGCAGGGAAACTCTCTGTGTGGGACTCTAAAGACTCGACACTACGCTGGCAGTGGGTTTAACCACAGACCGCAAGCGGCACTAGCTGTACGTAACGGTCCCCAGGTAGATGTCGATAAGAAGGCCGATGAGGTAAACCCATCCGAACTCCTACTGAGCCTGTATATGACAATCTCCGTACAGTCCGGTCTGTTCGTCTGATACATCGCATGGCGGGCCTAGGGGGCGGTGAACGTCAGTCCCCTAATAGCGGTACAAGTCATGTCGGAGTGTAGCCCAGAACACCCTGAGATAACACTGGAAACCTACCAGTATATCTCGCTTGCCCTGGCCAGGGACTACTTGTGTAATGGCTCTCCTAGACACAGCGCGATGTCAACCCCCAATACCGGGAGAGACGAATCCTGTCTAAGCGTCACTGCCTCCAAGTGCTTCGGGACTGCACCCAACTACTACCTGTTTGCACGACTCCTTTGAGCCATGGTAGGGTAGTAATCTAAGTACAGTGGGAACACACTCGAGGCGAAATGACAGTGTCAAGTCAGCGGACTAAGCTGTACTCATGTCACCTGGGAACTGATAACTGACGATAGGTATAATACCAACCAACAGTTCCCGACGAGTCCTGTCCAGTGTACTCGTAACCTAACGAGCACCCACATACTATCTCAAGTACGACGTACTGACGGCTGTGGGACAGACCGTCTCCCCCGTTGGGATGAGAAGCGCATACGCTAGTCTACACTGGAGTATCGATGCCCTGTCTCGATAGTCCAACGACTAGGGACCTGTATAAGGATGTGCTTATGGATTACCCAGCCCCCACGAGTGTGAGCGCCATCACAACGCTGGTAATCAAGCAAAGATCCTAAGGGCTCTACTAATATGTATATAAGCGATATGCTAAAAGAAACACATGCACATATTGAAGTAGAGACAAACCAAGTAACATACTACCATTTTGAGGTCAGCTATACGTAACAGCCAAAAAGCTGCAAGCGGTAAGCTATACGTAACAGCCACCCAGGTATTGATCGATCAGAAGATCAACAAGCAAGCCTGTACATTCTCCTGCGAATCCAATCAGTAACACTCCCGTACAGTCCGGTCTCTTCGTCTGATATGTCGCGTATCTCGCCTAGGGGTGGTAAACGTCAGACCCCAGTAGCTTGATAAGTCGTGTCGATATGATGTCCATAACAGTTCGAGAAACTACTGATAACACTTACCAGTACATCTCAGCAACCCTGGACAGGTATTTCCAGTTATAGCTAATCGAATACTGCGCAACATCAACTCCCTATACCGGGAGAGACGAATCCCCTCCTATCGCTCATTGCCTCCATGTGATTCGGGTATGTACCCAAAAGCCACCTTTTTGCATGCCCTCTTGGACGTGGTATGATGGAAATCAAAGCACAGTGGGAATCTCACAAGACACTATGACGATCTCGGGTCTACAGACTAACCTGCACCAGTGTCACCAGAGAACTGTCATATGACGTGAGGTATAATACTATCTGGGAGTTCTCGGAGAGTCCGTCCAGTGTATCCAGTCTCCACTGAGCACCCGTATACCTTCTCTGATGTCAAACACCAATGGACATGGGATCATCCATCGCCCATCATATGGGTCAAGAAGCGCATACGCTAGTCTACTCTGGAGTATCGATGTCCTGTCTTGGTACTCCCACGACTAGGAGCATTTGAAGGATGTACTTGGCGACTACTCTGTCTCCACTAGTATGATCTGCATCATAGTCCTGGTAGTCAAGTACTCATCCTAAGGGCTTTATCAACATGTGACATAGAGACAATCAGAGTACATGTAAAGATAAAGTACAACCAGATAGCATACTATCATGCCGAGCAAGAAAGTCCTCCCTATATATGTCTAAGCATCCATTAAAATATACATCATATGTACAGTAATGGCCTCTAGGGCATACATATAACTAACAGGTTGAGTATGAGATACTTCAACCGCTGCTGATTATTGGGTATGAGATACTACAACAGATGGCCCTAGTGCAAATGGGAGATTGTTAGTTAAATGTATGCCCTAGAGGCCATTACTGTACATACGATGTATATTGTAGTGGATGCTTGGATATATAGAGGGATGACTTTCTTGCTCGACAAGATAGTATGCTATCTGGTTGCTCTTTATCTTAACATGTACACTGATTGTATCTATAATACATGTTGATAAAGCCCTTAGGATGAGTACTTGACTACTAGGACTATGATGCAGATCATACTAGTGGGGACATAGTAGTCGTTAAGTACATCCTTCAAATGTTCCTAGTCGTAGGTGTATCGAGAAAGGGCATAGATATACCAGAGCAGACTTACGTATAGCTTCTCGACCCATGTAGATGGGCGATGGATGATCCCATATCCATTGGTGTTTGACATCAAAGAAAGTATGCGGGTGCTCAGTGGAGACTGGGTACACTAAATGGAGCGAACTCCCAGATGGTATTGTACCTCACGTCAGATGGCAGTTCTCTGGTGACACTGGTACAGGTTAGTCTGTAGACCCGAGATCGTCATAAAGTCTTCTGTGATTCCAACTGTGCTTTGATTTCCACCTTACCACGTTCAAGAGAACGTGCAAAACGGTGGCTTTTGGGTACGGTCCCGAGCCACATGGAGGCAATGAGCGATAAGAGGGGTTTCGTCTCTCCCGATATAGGGAGTTGATGTTGCGCTATGCTCGATTGGCCATAACTGGAAATCTCTGGCTAGGGTTACCGAGATCTACTGGTAAGTGTTAGCAGTAGTTTCTAGAACCGTTATGTACCTTGCATCGGCATGACTTATCTGGCTATTGGGGTATGACGTTATACCACCCCCAGGCGCTTATATGCGACATATCAGACGAAGAGACCGGACTGTACGCTAGTGTTACTGATTGGATTCGCAGGAGTACGAGCAGGCTTGCTTGTTGGTCATCTGATCACTCAATACCCGGGTGGGCATTACGTTTAGCAGACCGCTTGCGGCTTGTGGGTGTTTGATATGATCATCACCTACTGCTGGCGTATTGACGAGTCTTTAGAGTCCTACATCGAGCTTTCCTGGCTCAAGCGAAACGGAGTAGGAGTGCATATGTGATATGTGCGGGACCGAGATTAATATGATATGTGATACCGTATTCTATTCTCACGATATGTGTCATCGGTCGGTTATATATGATATATCCAGGTTATCGGATCAAGTGTTGATTCAATAAGTTGATTCATATAGTATTAATGGGTTGTATATGATATAGCCGGATTATTAAATCAAGTGTTGATTTAAAAATTTAAAGTATAATTATATATTTGATATATTACATTACATTAACTAGTATTAGCTCACTTATGATTTCTTTTCTCACAAGATGTGCACATTGTATATATGTGATATGTATATTTGTGTAGATGTATTGTGTCATTTTGATGATACATACAAGATGGGTGTATGAGATTAATGCCATGCTAGGGTTAAGTTAGGGTTTCTATTTATGTTAAGCTAATTCAAAAGAGATTGAGTTTGTCATGGTAAAGCTTGGACAAAAGCTTTTGGATAAGTTTTGACAAAGTCAACTCTTTTGTCTAGTTAAATATATTTATCAAACCCAGCCCTTAACCATAGTGTGTGGTTTATTCTCTACATGAGTTAAGCATGATGGCTTTAACTCACCCATGGTTACAATAATTCTTTTTGGGGATGGATTATTCATATGATTTTCTTCTTCATCTTCTTTTTCTTCATAAAAAGCATACTAGCTTCAATAGAAGTATGAGAAAAAGTGTGAGAAAACTTCTAAAGTAAGCCCACTTCCTATTTCATCATCCTCTACTACTTGCCATTTAGTAGAGTGTATTTACTTCACTAATTACATGATTAGTGAAGAGATATCTTTGGTTAGTGTCTCCTCGACGTAGATCATCTTCGGCCTCGAAGTCTTCAAAGCAAGCATGTTCGTTTCTTCAAGGGAGCCTCTCTAGAGTCCAGAGATCACTATAGCAGCGAAGGGGACTACTACATGGGGCTATTTTAAGTGAAGGACCGTGTAACGTTTTAGAAATCGTTTTGCGAATTTTCCGTTTTTAGGGTAAAATAGTCTGTGTTTTCCGTTTTAACCTGATTGTGATCAAACTTCTGTATAGACTTGTCGGCACCTAGTTTAGCTAGAATGAAGCTAGTGCGCGGACTTTGGGGGTCAATGGGATGTTTTGGTTCACATAGAATTTTTCCCTAATTAAATGTTATTTTAATGCTTTATTTGTGCACTTTATTAGTGATAATTACTTTTTGGCTTGGGTTAATTACTACTAATGTGGTTTTATGCTAATCTAATCACTACATATTTTGGTAAGCCATTCATTCTAATATCTAGATATTTGTGGGACAAAAGGTTTTAATTTTAAAAATAAAAGAAATATGTGAAATGGTGGCATTTGCATTTAATGATGCATTAATTGATTTTTGTTGATAGAACTTTCTTCATACTACACAAAACACCCCCCACATCTTGAATGGCCGGCCTTCTTTCCTCTAACCTCATTTCATCAATTTCTTGCATAAATAAATCATCAAAAATCCAAATAAATTCATACAAACTCAAATATAATATTTCCCTTCATTCTTGAACTCTTATCTATCTTGGATCTTCACAAAACATGGTTTTTGGAGGCTAAACTTGTTAAATCTTGTTGTTTTGGGGTGTTCTTGTTGAGGTATAATTTCAAACCCTAATCCTTTTTGTTATGCTAAAATCATTATGTTAGCTAATTAATTGGTTATTATAGCTTTTAACTCTTGTTTAATTCATTTATTGTAATTTTAAAGAAATTCAAGTTAGTGTTTAATCTTGATGAATGGGTTAAAGGTTAATTGTTAATTTTAGGCAAATGAAAACTTAACCTACTTGCTAGATTTGTTAAATGATATTATCCTAATTACCTAATTAGCCTAATTACAAACTAGACTTTTGCTAATCCTAATTAAGTGAGTTTTAAAATTATAGTAAATTTTTAAATGGTTTAATCTTGCTAATTAGTGATGTTTGCAAATTCTAGTTTTGGTAAAAAACTTGTAGTTTGGTACTAAAATGATATATGCTGCTTACTAGATTTCGGTAAGTTTTGGCGTGGGTTTCTTTTGACGTTGCGATATTATTTATATTAGATTCCACGTTTGGTATTGTTTTTTGAATGCGCGATCAGTACGATCAGGGTCTAGGCATGGTAGTTGTGTCGCATTGCGTTCCTAGTTAGGGTCGTGCCGATTTCGTTCGTGTATTTGTGTAGCTTTTGCTCTTGAGTTGGTTTCGTAGTGTCGCTACGCACGTTAGCCACTTGACGAACACATAAGAGTATGTTTGGAGTTGTTGCGTCGGTCAAACGTAGTTGGTACGTGCTATTGGTCGATTGCTAATATATACTTGTTATATTGTTATATGCTTTCTGGATCGCAGGCGGGGACTTCGGGCGCTGTGAACAGGGGAAAGCGAGTAGTTGGCTTTACTTAGCCAGGATGGTTGGTGAGTAGATTTAACATCTATAGGGGAATCGCCCGCACGACGTTATGCGTCTGGGCTAGAGATGACTTGATTTGTCGCATATTCTATTTCATACATAGAGTTGCGCATACACCTTATTGCTTAGTTACTTGGTATGCTTGGACTTGTACCCTTAGGACACTGCACTATTATTGACGGCTCATGTTGCACGAGCACTGATTCTATGCTACAAACACCGTCAATAATTACCATGACACGCACAACACACATACCTATATGATATTGTTTGGTTAGGGACATTGAGACATTGATTCATATTTCTTTATTCATATGACATATAGCATACCTGTATACCTACATGCTTACACATATGCCTTGACATGCTTACATGCTAGTTACATGTATATCTATAGGGTATTGTACCATTAGCGATAGGTACATACACACATAATGACATAGCTACATGTATACCTTGCATATATACTTCACTTATACCCGGAAGGTATATTACATCATTACTGATAGGTAGATACATATACTTTGGTATACCTTTATGTTTACACATATATCTGGCTATAGCTACATGTTTACATTTATTTGATGTTATATAGAATTGGAGAAGGTAGGAACTGCATGATATATTATATTAACTTGTTGCAGTTAAATAGCGGCTTTTCCTTTATATGCTTACATTGCAGTTTTATGTTACATATATTATATTCATGGATTTTCGCATTGAGATATGGATTTTTCATGATGTTTTCTGGATTTGAGGACCGTGGTAGTTTCATGAAATTATGCATTATTTGAAAAACCCGGTTTCTCTTGATATGATATTTCAGCAGCCACCATGAGTTTTATCGGTTCTGGTATATATACGCCATGCGAGGAGCGTCGTAGGCCGTATGAGTGTACATGGTGGGGCCCGGAGATACCCCGGGGCAAGAAAGGGATTTCGACGGACCATTCCGATGAGGCCTAATAAGGGAACCATACCTTCCGGTGACAGTACCTTGACTCGACAAGTATCGTGGGGATACAGTCCGGGGTCATGTATGTATGGATACATCGAAAGGCGAGGGTCCAAGCTAGGCACTCGATCTTTTGGATAGCGCATGCTACGTACCAATCATGGTGCCAGTCGTGGTGACAGCACCTGATAGATCAGTATTTCTGTGTCGATGCTAGACACTTGTTTCATGATGTTTTGGGTGTCGATGTTAGGCACTCACCTTATATGAAACTTACTCGATACTGATATTGTACATTCAGGATATGTGAGATCTACTTGATATTGTACATACTTGATATTTGAGATTTACTTGATATTGGATACAGGATACATGAGATTTACTTGATATTGGATACATGATACATGAGATTTCCTTGATATTGGTTACAGGATATATGAGATTTACTTGATACTGTAAATTCAGAATTTATGAGATTTACATGATATGAGAGCCAATTTGGGTGCTGATTTGAGGAAATTGGAATTCGGATTGTCTTGATGGATTTTGGTCCTACCACGAGATCAGGATTCTGTGGGAATGACATGTTTTATCCCATACTCCGCATTTATTGTTTATGCACTGTTTCATGTATTAGTAGTACCTGTTAGAGTACCTTCCATGACTTTTGCATTTACATACTTATTTTATATGCATTGCTTCATGTATTAGTTGTACCTGCTAGCGTACCTTTCATGACTGTTGAATATATACATTGTCATATCATCGCTTCATATATTAGTTGTACCTGATAGTGTAACTTACATGATTGTTGCATACAGATTGTCATATTATTGCTTCATGTATTAGTTGTACTTACTACTGTACCTTTCATGCCTATTGCCTAGATATGACCATTTATTGCTATTAGTTAGCATATGATAGATTCGCATTGTACGAGCATACTCGCGATTACCTTCATATGTTATTTACTATTCACGAGTTGGCAACTCACCCCCGTTGTGCCACAGTGTTTTGCAGGTGTTCTTCAGAGTAGTCAGAGACAGGGCTATATTCATCTATCTTATCATCTTTTGCTGCATATACCGCTTCGGCTCACAGCGTGCACTGTTGCTTTAGGTGGGTTTTGTGGTTATTCGTTCTTGTTTATTGTATATTCGTTGTATCCTGTACTCTCCATCTACCATTATCTTGTATGACTTAGATACTTGTTGTGATGACGATTTTGTATATTATTTTGTGATTTGGAGGTCTTTTATGCAGTTTTACTTCTATCGTCTTTTATTTCTTCGCAACGGCATCGTATATCTGTTGTGGTGGTTGTTTTCCGCCGTTGGGTGTTGATTTTCTCCCGTTGGAGATGCTTTACTTATATTTATGTTGTACCCATTTTTGGGGTTAGTTTTTACAAAAGAGATGTTCCCAAAATTTTTAAGAAACTAAAATTTGACTTTAAAGAATTTGTTCTCGAGATTTTCAAAAGTTTTAACAATGTTCTTATTTCTTACTACTCTTGATGGTTTAGATTGCTGGGTTTTCAGCTTACTTAAACTTCGTTACGCCCGTAGACGTTGCGTAGTTTAAGGGCCGTCACGTGCCAATTTCGGGTCGTGACAAAGTTGGTGTCAGAGCGCTAGGTTTTACCTTTCGGAGTGTAGGATGACCTTGGTATGATGGAGTAGGTAGCTTAAGCAGAGTAACGTAGTGTGTGTATGTCCGCGGCATACTCACGATCACGGTACTCCGCCAAAAGTGACCTAAGTAAAAATTGCTTGAAATTCCTTCCTTGATGATACATATCCTTGTGATTCGATTTCCGTGTTCATATCGAATGCTTTTTCCATTTATAGCCTTTGCCGCCGATGACTATAAGGACTCAGAGAGGTGCCGTGAGGGCCGGGGTCCGAGTTGACTCGTGTGGGACGAGGACTGACCAGGATGGAACGCTCGTTGCACAGGAATAGATGGATCCGCCTTCGATAGATCGTATCGCTAGGCTTCAGGCAGAGATGCAGGACTTGCGCCATACGATGAGGTCATTGTTTGAGGCAAGTAGAGCACAGCGACAGGAGGTTGCCACCCCTGTTACCCAGTTATTCCTTGCGATCAGCACACAGCTTTGTGTTACTTACACAGCACTTGTGGACGCAGCCCGTTTAGATGAGGAGCGTCTTTCCGATACTTTGGGAGTTCGAGGATGGAGGAGGGCTCGTGCAGGTGTACCAGCCCAGATATAGAGGTTCAGTCGCCGTGACGGGTTTCGTGCTCGTCACGGGAGTAGCAGAGGCTTGGGACGAGAGATGTGTTAGCTAGATCAACCGTTGTTGTGTTAATTTCTGTCAGCGATTCTTTTGTTGCGCGACACGTATTTCAGTCGTGTGCCAATCGGATAGGAGATAGAGATTCATCCGTCATTTTGATCCTTCTTGAGATGTTGGATTTGACGTTCTCCTGGGCACGGACTGGTTAGCTACGTGCTAGGTGTATGTGGACTGCAGTGAGAAAACAATCAGGTTTTGTTTTCCTGGCGAGCCAGTTCTTGTTGTACGGGTGGACAGTGATGCCGCCCCTCACAGCTTGAATTCAGCCTTTTTCGCTAGTCGGCTTTTGAGGAGAGGATGCCGAGGATTCTTGGCGTTCATTCATGATACCGGAGCTACAGTGGGGTTGTTGGACCGGGTTCCTATCGTGCGGGAGTTTCCGAATTTGTTCCAGATGTGCCGGTGGAGCTTAGGAAGCTTAAGGATCAGCTACAGAGTTGTTTGTTGGGGGACTTATGCGTCTGAGTGTTTCGCTTTGGGGAGCTCCTATTCTGTTTTTCAAGGAGAAGGACGGCAGTTTGAGATTGTGCATTGATGGATCGTCAATTGAATCGGGTTACGGTGCGGATAGGTATCCTTTACCTCGCATTGACGATTTCTTCGATCAGCTCCAGAGTGCGAGACTTTTTCTAAGTTTGTTTGGGATCAGGTCATCATTGGTTGCGGGTTCGGAGTGATGACATTCCGAAGACTGCTTTTGTGCGCACTACGGGATTTATGTGTTTTGGTGGTGTCGTTGGACTCACCAATGCCCTAGCAGCATTCATGGATGTGATGAACCAGATTTCTTCAGGCCGTTCCTCGACCAGTTTATTGTTGTGTCTTTGATGACATTCTGGTCTATTCTAAGAGTCGTGAGAAACGTGAGAAGCACTTGAGGATTTGTATTTCAGTTACTGGGAGAGCACCAGCTGTTTGCTAAATTCGCGGAGTGTTCCTTCAGGCTTGATTGTGTTGACTCCTAGGTCTTGTAGATATGAGAGACGGTTTTTGTATGGTCCCGAGGAAGATCGAGGATGTAAAGCTTTGGCCAGAATTATGTACGGGACGGAGGTCCGCAGATTTTGGGCTTGGCAGGGTTTTACAGCCTTTTCGTGCATGATTGCTTGTGTATCGCTGCACCATTCACTGGACTGACCGGAAAGGAGGTTCTTTTTCTTGGACCGAGGCATGCGTGAGGAGTTTTTAGCAGTTGAAGATTCGGTTAACAACTGCACCAGTTCTTTCTTTGCTTTCTGGATCGGGCGACTTGTTGTTTAACTGTAATGTTTCGTGAGTAGGGCTCGATTTTGCATTGATGTGGCATTATGGAGTTATCTCTTTTGCTTCCCGACAGTTGGAGAAAGTACGAGTATGATATCCCACTCATGATCTGGAGATGGCCGCAGTGGTCGTGCGTTGGAGATTTGGAGACACTACTTGTCCGGAGAGTCGTATCAGATTTTCACGGACTACGAGAGCATAATGTACATCTTCCTACAGCGGGTTCTGATTGTTGAGATAGGGCCGTTGGATGGAGCTTGTGTAGGATTGTGTTTATGATATCCTTGTTACTGTGGCATGGCGATTGTGGTAGCTGATGCTGGAGTCATAGGCCCGGGGTTTAGCTTGTTCATGTTGTGCGCAGTTCAGAGACAGTCTTCTGCAGATTTGCAGTTCTTGTGCGATCGTTGAGTAAATCTTATGTTCGCCCTTACTGAGGGGACAGCTTGCTCATGTCCACACCCGACCACTTTTCCTTAATCGCTTTCGCGAGGCACAGCCCGCCGATGCTCGGTTGTTTGAGATTCTCGAGCATACTCAGCCGGGTAATGATTCGGAGTCCTTGATTTGTGACAAGGGTGTGCTACATTTAGGGACGCGTTGTGTGTACCTAATACTGATGGGTAGAGACGCGAAATCCTAGAGCAAGCACATCAGTCAGCTTTCTGTGTTCATTCAAGTTCCACCAATATGTGACGTGACTTGTGAGATAGTTACGGATGGGCAGGGATGAAGAGTGAAGTTTCGGATTTCGTTTCGAGGTGTCTGTCTGTAAGTCCACGGTAGCGCCCCGGCAATCTAAAAGACGCCAAATGCGGAACAAAAACTTTTACAACTGGCGCTATCGCGTACTATAACCCGGATCTGCCATTAAAGATAAACTAAAAAACTACAAAGTGGGTAGAAGAGTTATACCGAACGATCCGAGTCCTTCGGTCTTCAACCATCATCCCACGCTTATTGCGGCTGCTCCGATCTCCTCGATCTCCAGTCTTGTCGTCCAGGTGGCACCACGTCGACGGATCTTTAAACGGGCTCCCGCCTCTGAACCGAGGCAACTCGATCGTCAAGTTTGCTAAAAGAGACGACCAAGATGAAGTAGAGAATGAGTAGAACACTTTGTCTCGTTACGTCCAAGGCTATGGACGAACGGTTAATGAAGTTGCCTTTTGGATCGATACGAAATGAGAAATGGAGTATATCAATTTCCATGAACCAAAATCCTTAATCTTTTCAAAACAACAACCATATGCTTTCATCAAGGGGTGGCCGGCCATTTAAGGAGAGGGGGGAGGTGAGTGTAGGAGAGGGAGGGTGACTCTAACAATGAAGCTTATCATGACTCACTAATGACACCTAGTGTGAACACAATAATGAAAGTGATGATTCATAACCATAGTCATCAACTCATTTAATGCACCATTAATGAACAAAGCCACCTCACCATCCTAGTCACCATCCTAGTCACCTCTTCTAGAAGCTTCCACACTGATCCCAAGAAAAGATAAATCCGTATTTAACCGAATGTTAAAATACGGCTGATAGAAAACTGGAAACTGGCAAATTCCAAAAGTGATCCTGAAATGAGTTTCAGGATAACCCCGTAACAGTATAAACTGTTAGTTATATGTATGCCCTAGAGGCCATTACTGTACATAGGATGTATATTGTAGTGGATGCTGGGACATATATAGGGAGGACTTTCTTGCTCGACATGATAGTATGCTATCTAGTTACTCTTTGCCATAACGTGTATACTGATTGTCTCTCTGTTACATGTTGGTAAAGCCCTTAGGATGTGTACTTGACTACCTGGACTATGATGTGGATCAAACTAGTGGACATGGTAGTCCATAAGTACATCCTTCAAAATCCCTAGTCGTGGGTGTATCGAGACGGGGCATCGATATACCAGAGTAGACTAGCGTATACCTACTCGACCCATACAGATGGGCGATGGATGATCCCATATCTATTGGTGTTTGACATCAGAGATGATATACGGGTGCTCAGTGGAGACTGGGTACTCTGGACGGACTCGCCGAGAACTCCCAGATGGTATTATACCTTACGTCAGATGGCAGTTCTCTGGTGACACTGGTACAGGTTAGTCTGTAGACCCGAGATCGTCATAGAGTCTTGTGTGATTCCCACTGTGCTTTGATTTCCACCTTACCACGTCTAAGAGGGCTTGCAAAATGGTGGTTTTTTGGTACAGTCCCGAATCTCATGGAGGCAATGAGCGATAGGAGGGGATTCGTCTCTCCCGGTATAGGGAGTTGATGTTGCGCAGTGTTCGATTGCCTATAACCGGAAATCCCTGGCCAGGGTTGCTGAGATTTACTGGTAAGTGTTACCAGTAGTATCTCGAACAGTTATAGACCTAATATCGACACGACTTATCGAGCTACTGGGGTCTGACGTTTACCACCCCTAGGCGAGATATGCGACATATCAGACGAATAGACCGGACTGTACGGTAAGTGTTGCTGGTTGGATTCACAGGAGTGTGAGCGGGCTTGCTCGTCGATCTTCTGATCGCTCAATACCCGGGTGGCCGTTACGTTTAGAAGACCGCTTGCGGCTTGTGGGTGCTTGATATGATCATCATCTGCTGCCGGCATATTGACGAGTCTTTAGAGTCCTACACAGAGGTTTCCTGGCTCAAGCGAAACGAAATAGGAGCGCATATGAGATATGTGCGGGACCGAAAATAATGCGTGTATGTGATACCGTATTCTATTCTCGCGATGAATGTATCGATTGGTTGTATATGATATAACCTAGTTATCGAATCGAGGATTGATTCGATAAGTCGATACATTGGATATTAGTCGGTCATATGCGATATAACCGGATCGTTAAATCAAGTGTTGATTTAATGATTTAATGTATAATTATATATTTGATATATTACTTTACATTAACTAATATTGGTTCACTTAAGATTACTTCCTCACTTGAATGTGCACATTGTATATATGATATAGTTTTGTGCACTAGTTTGTATCATGTTTGATGATACATGCAAACTTGGGTGTGTATGATTAAACCATGATTAAGTTAATGGTTAGGGTTTGATTTACTTATTTATTTATTTCTTTTCATTTATATTTGGACAAGAAATAAAGTGGTTGCTACTTTTGTTTTTTGTTGAAGTTTCATGAAGCTTTGAAAGCTTGACCATTTTGTTTCTTTCCTTAACCCTAACCATTCACCTAACCCTAGTTTATTCTCTACACTTAACCATGGTTGCATTATGATAACCATTACTTGTTTTTCTATTATTGTGAATTCTATTTCTTTCTTCTTCTTCATGAAGAGAAGAAACCATGGCTAGAAAATTCTAAGTGAGAAATCAAATTCCAAAGTGAACCCACTTCCTATTTTTCATCCTATACCACTTGCCATGTAGTATAGGGTGTTTTCTTCATAAGTTTCATGACTTGGTGAAGTTGGAGCTTGATCTTGAGTTGCCTCGACGTAGATCATCTTCGGCATCGAAGTCGACGACCTAGCCCGATCATTTCTCCGATGGAATCAACACTAGAGTCTGAGATCCGATGATCGCAGCGAAGGGACATCGTCACGGAGCTATGGAGGTGGAGGACCGGATCTACAAAGGTTGTATTTTCCGTTCACTCTTAGTTAAGTTGTTAACTAGTTGCATGTTTCGCCTAAAACTCTAGTCAACGATCGCATTAGGGTTTCTCGGCACCGGAAATTTTTGAATTTGGCATGGTTGATGCCTTGTGGAACCTTCTTAGAGTGCCTAGGAACCCTACAGTGGTATCAGATCCTAGCTAGAGCTTTAGGCGATGTGTTGACGAAGCTAGAAACCCGATCGAACCCGAAACCCTAACCCGAGACCACTCTCTGTACATTTTCTAAAAATATGGATTTTTCCAAATTAAAAATAGCCAAAAAAATTCTGCAGGGATTTCTAGGAATTACTGTGAAATTCGTGGACCCAATTCGACTAAACCACCGCGGAACCGCGGCCTTACCCTAGGTTGGGCGGCGGTTCCGCGGCAATACAGTGAGCTCGTTCACTTTTGTTTGCACAGTAATCTCTATCTTCAGTTGCTGTATTTTATGGGAATTTTTAATTGATACTCAACAGTTGGGTTTTCTGCGGTGTACTGGGGACTCGGTGTTTCGATCGGAAAGTTTAACTCCGTCTATGTGTTTTCCGGATAATTTTTGAATATGTTAAAAAGTTCGATCGGATATAAATACCCACTTTTTCCCCTGCCGGGAAATTTCCAAGTGTTGGATTTTTCTGTAGTTTAAAGACGTTCTAAGTAGTGCAAGTAAAGCGATGGACCCTCTAAAAGACAACAAACCTTAACTCGATTATGTGACCGTCTTGAACTGCCCTTTGAACCTTAGGGTTTGGGGCAGTACGGCGTGCCACATGTGAGGCGTTGGCTTGACCCTTCTAGGCTGGACCGTCGCTACTGTGGCATGAAGTGGATGTTTTTAGACTTATTTCATGTGTTGAGCTGTTTCGGGAAAACTTGGGTGTTTGACTGTTCGATCGGAAAGTTTAACATTTTCTATTTATCTGGAATAGAGTACAATACTTGGAATCTACAAGTAGTTATGAGATAACTGATATGAATGTTATAAACACAGCACTTTAGTCTCACTTGATCGGTTGCCACGGAATTTTGATGTGATCAAAAGTCCGTCGCAATCACGTAGCGTACGCGGATACTCACCGGATAAACTTAATAGACTGCTACACCCCATAGCCCCGACCAAGTGACTGTAGGAGAACCCCGTCACCGAAAGCATACGTTCGGGTGCTCGCGGCAGCGGTATTCCGCCTTGGTGCACTTCGTCGACGGCATCGGGGGTGCGGCTGCCTACTAAAGTTTGCGACGAGCATTCGATCAGTATGTCGGGAATCCTGTTGAATTTCCCGACTTGATATTGAAAAGAGTTTTCGATAATGAGACTAAAATGCGGGGTTTATAATTGTTAGGCATGCGATGTCTAAGTATTTCATTTGATTAGGCATGCGATGTCTAAAGAGGTTGTGGATTCCAACTGTTGTAGTTTTACACTTTCATTTCTGTGATCGTAAGTGTAATATGTGATATCTCCGGTTTCGTTGCTATATGTCAACGACAATTGGGATACGCATGTTTACTTACGTTGATGACATGTGATGTTATGTGTTGCTGGATATGTTATATTGGATCGTCGTGTTTGAATAGCCGGGGTTTTTTATGTGAGATGAGTGTTTTTCATTTTCATTCATGTAAAAACTTGTATGTAATATTCTTTTATTGGGGCACTTCCAGGTTGCGGAAGATGTCACCCTTTGTATATTATTTACTTTTCCGCACTAGGATAGACCCAAGGAGGAGGGCACAAGTAACCGGGTTCTGGAGTCCAGTGGGAGACCAACTAGAGGAGTCGAGTCCGGGTCTCCTAACTCTAGAATTGGTAGGGTTGCTTGCCGCTCTCGTAGGGGTCTAGGGGTGTGGGTTTGGCTATTCATCGCGACCATGGAATCCGTGTTTTGTACTGGCTCGTATTGAAAACACGGACGTCCTAGTATATCCAATATTTCATATGTTTCTTCTGCTGCGTTATCTGTGATGTGATCATGTGATATGTTCAGATGGATACTGTATATAGTATATATGATATATTATATAGACGTTACTTATGTTTTACACCCGCGCTAGCCCTGCCCCGCTCTTCCGTTAGTTACCTAACTTAACGGTGAACGAGGGGACATCGAGGCGAATGCGGATGGCATAAGTGTACGTCGTATTTATCTGTGATGTTTAGGTAATTTAAATGATGGGACTTCATTAATATGATTAATGAAAGAAAATAAACCTAAGATGTTGTGGAATCGAATTTCTTAAAAACTGGTAGCTACAGTTCTTGCTTTGCATCGCGGTGTTCCTTGTAGAACATCCTGCACCTTATTCGATAGGGAAAGGACCGAAATCCCTTCACCGGGAGTGACTCCTTTAGCAATAACTGGCAGATGCTACAACTTTCGGTTTGTCTTTTGATTGCTTCTATAGTTTCTGCTTTGCACAGTGATATATATGATATATCCCGCACCTCATTCGACGAGGAAAGGGCCGACGATCCCCTCACCGGGAGTGACCCCTTTAGCAAAACTAGAAAAGCCTAAAAAACACTCCATTTTAAAATCATTTGATTCTGCAACGATATCAAGTTCATTACGCAATAGGTTTTCAGAAAAACCTGTCGTAGCCCTCCGTCATTTCAGATAAGTAGTAGTTAGTATTCGTGCTGCGTTTGTTGGCCTTTGTCAAGGCGTAGTGTGCGGTAACTGACTGGTGCTTATCTGCTTATGCATATGATGCAGATTGGGTTAGGGTAGTCGTGTGACCTTGTTGGCCTTTGTCAAGGGTCATGCGGGTGGGTTTAATTCAATCAGGAAATGACGGGTTGAACTTGACTAGCATCCTATGGTTTGTTGGCCTTTGTCAAGGTCATAGGAGGTTAGGGGCAAAATAGTATCGGGAATTTCAAGTGTTGAAATTTGCAATGAGATTGCATACCTTCTATGAGATAGTTGGATCCCGATACCCGCTGCGAGTAATTGTTACTCCTGGGAGAGTTTTACACATTACAATTAGCCGATCAAGTAGGTGTCTAGAAAGGTGTCAACGGGGTTACGCCTCTGGGAAAACGAGGTTTACATTAATTAGGTTCGTGCGAAAGCACGGGGGACCTCCCTCAAAGTACCGACACTGGCATGGCTAAAAGATTGGCGAACTTGTAGCGTGTAATTAATCCCGGCTAGTCTTTCCTTTTAGGGTTTGAAGGAAGATTTGATAAAAATAGTGGGAGCCATCTTAATTAGATAAAATAATAACCAATCTCATCTTGCAAGAGCATACGCAGAGTGTTTTCTTCTCTCTCTCTCTCCAGGTAGCGACCATTGTTGGATATGTATGCCCTAGAGGCCTGTATTGTATAGGATACTAGACATGTATATGTACAGAAACAATCTTTGCTCGAAATGATAGTATGCTATCTGGTTTATCTTTATCATAATATGTGATGTGTTGATAAAGCCCTTAGGACTATGCTTGACTACCAGGATTATGATGAGATCATACTGGTGGGACCTGGGCAGTCTATAAGCATATCCTTCAATAGCTCCTAGTCGAGGGTATATCGAGACAGGGCATCGGTATTACCAGATTAGACTAGTGTGTACGTTTCTTGACCCTGGGGGCAATGATTGATTCCACAACCATTGATGTTTGACATCAAAGATTGTACACAGGTGCTCATTGGAGAATGGGTACACCGAACAGGACTCGCTGAGAACTCCTAGATGGTATATATACCTATTGTCAGATAGCAGCTCTCTAGTGATACTTGTACAGGTTAGTCTGTAGACCCGAGATCGTCATAGAGTCTTGTATGATTCCCACTGTACTTTAATTTCCTCCCTACCACGGCTCTACTGAGTCGTGCAAACAGGTGGATTTTGGGTACAGTCCCGAATCATATGGAGACAGTGAGCGATAGGAGGGGTTTCGTCTCTCCCGGTATAGGGAGTTGATGTCGCGCTATGTTTGATCGACTATAACACCTAAATCCCTGGCCAGGGTTCTCGAGGTTTACTGATAAGAGTTATCAGTAGTTTCTCGAACTGTTATGAGCCATAAATCAGCATGACTTATAAAGTTACTGGGGTCTGACATTTACCACCCCTAGACTTCATATGCGACGTATCAGACGAAGAGACCGGACTGTACGGTAAGTGTTGCTTGCAGGCTCGTAAGGGTTGTGATGGATTCGCTCGTCGGCCACTTTTTCGTCAAGTACCTGGGTGGCCGTTACGCACAGCTAGTGCCGCTGACGCGCTTGTGGTTAAACCCACTGCCAGCGTACTGTCGAGTCTTTAGAGTCCCACACAGAGAGTTCCCTTGTTCAGGCAAAAGATGTAGAAAACCGTAAGTTGTTACGGCAGCCGTAAAGTGTTGCGGCAGGTTTTCGATTATGTTCGGTAATTGTTACAGGAATAATAATCGGAAGAATAATACTGGACGGATACCAGTATTATATTATTGGATTAATTGTATTCGTATTTTTTGGAATTCGGATGCGGGTATACGGTATACGGTATACGGAGGAGGGGTATTTTTGTAATTGTTACAAAATACCTTCTAGAAGATGCCACCTCATAATGACATAATAATGACATCATTTATTTTGTGAAAATAAATAAGTGAGGTGTAAATTGAAAAGTATAAGCATGATAGAAGTGGATGAACTAATTAAGCATGATACTTCTTTCATAATGCATGCTTTAATTAGTGCTAAATTCTTTTCTTTCTTTTTTCTATCATGCTTAAACTTTTTAATTATAAATGAAATTATTCTCTCCTCCATTTCTTCTTATAAATACCTTCACATGAGATGTGAAATTAAGGCATTCAATTCCTTAACAAAATTATGATAAGTGAATCAAAAAATTGATAAGAAGAAGAAATGCTATAGTTTTCAAGCTATTCCAATAAATTCATCTCTACATAATCCTAGTGATCTATTCTAGCAAAATTGGTCTCTAGGTAAACTCTTGTGAAGAGTTTCAAGCTTGCACAAAAACTCTCGGGTGGATCATCTAGGTCTTCGGTGGCCGGAGATCGAAAACGTCGGCAACATCAAAAGGAGCTAAGGATTTCATCAAAGAGAAGACCCGAAGGACCGGATCATTGAGGTATAATCCCTAACATAGTAGATAAGATCTCTAGTTAGGTTTTTCTAGTTGTGGTTTAGACAAGATCTTCGGTTAAGTGCGTGTTGTATGCCAAGAAAATTTTCGTTCACCACTTCCGCCGCACCACAAAAGTTGTGGGAGCATGCAACATAAACTTACAGTGGTATCAGAGCCTAACTAAACCACAATTAGATGACAGAAACTGGTTCGGAGTACGGTTCTGGACTGCTGTCCAGAACAGTCCTGGCTGTCAATTCTCATTTTGCAATGCTTTCTATCTTCTGTATGAAAATGATATTATGCGGAACTATATATCATAGTGAAGATAAATCTGTTAGCTAACCAATGGAAGTGATTTCATTCGTTTCTAATGTCGTTTACTATTTAAACTGTATTTTAAATCAACAGAACGTATTGCAGTCCCAAACAGGGACAGAACGTATACCCCTGTATTTTTCAGTGCATAACTTCCAGTACCCAATGGATATTACTGATCCGTTTGATGCGTTGGAAACCTAACTGATAAACCTAAATTTTGTTCAACTGTAGCGTCGCCTAATTTTGAACACAACAGGGTGAAAAATGTGTTGCGAACTGGACAATCAGTTCAGAACCTGAAATTCGAAATTCTAAAGTGCTTGGCAAATCGGGTTTTCTTTTTGTTATATGTGTTTGAAACGTCCGCTAATTGCTATATGACGATTAGTGGGGGTTGCACATATGGATATCATGGGATGGTATGTGTATATGAATGTGTTGGATCGTCGTGATGAATGGCTGGGGGGTGTAAGAAGAGTGTTTTTCTTTTTTCTTTCATTCCATGTAATTTGTAAAAGGCCATGTAATATTATTTTACGGGTACATCCGAGATGAGGTTGTAGCCACAGTTTGTATAATTTCTTTTTACTGTTTTTGCTCCTAGGATAGACCCAAGGTGGGGTGCACAAACTATCGGGTTTTCAAAGTGCCGAGTGGCCTACTCAATTGTTGAGGGAGGTTACTACACTTCGGGAATTTGGCGGGTAGTTTGCCGCACCCGTAGGGGTCTAAGGGGGGGTTTTGGCTATTCATCACGACCGTGGAATCCGTCTTCCATTAAGGGCTTGAATGAAATACGGAATTCCTAGTATATCCAATGCATTCATCTGTGATCTGAAATGGTTATATTTATATATGAGATATATAATAAACGTTGCTTATGTTTTGCACCCGCACTAGTCCAGTCCCCGCTCTGCCGTTAGTTAAGTAACCTAACGGTGAATGACGGGACCCAGTGACGAATGCGGATGGCATAAGCGTACGTTCTATTTTTCGTTTCTTTTCTGTGATGTTTAAGGAAACGTAATTGATGGGACTACATTAATATGATTAATGATAATAGAAAGAAACCTAAAGATGTTGTAGAATCAAATTTTTTTAAGAAAAAGGGTAACTCTAGCTTTTGTTTTGCATAGCGGTATTCTTGAATATCCTGCACCTCATTCGATGAGGAAAGGGCCGAGATCCCTTCACCGGGAGTGACCCCTTTAGCGAAACTGGAAATGTTACAAAGAACTCGATTTGATTTTATAGTTAATCTAACTTTGCTTTGCATCGTGGTATTTTCATATCCAGCACCTTATTCGATAAGGAAAGAGCCGAGATCCCTTCACCGGGAGTGACCTCATTAGCAAAATTAGAAAGATACTACAAAACCATTCGATTTTTAAAACTGGAGCTTAAACCACTCTTTCCCCACTCGATTCTACAACGATATCAAGTTCAAAACGTTAAAGGTTTTCATAAAAACTATCCGTTGCCCTCCTCCATTTTAAGAAGCAGAGTTCTTAGTATTCGTGCCACGTTTGTTGACCATAGTTAAGGCGTGGTGTACGGTAGCTAAGTGATGAATTCTTACAAAGCATTTGATGCGATCGATTAGGGCATTCTCATGACTTTGTTGACCATAGTTAAGGGTCATGTGGGTGGGTCTAAATCAATCACGAAATGGCGGGTTGAACTTGACTAGTACTTATGATTTGTTGACCATAGTTAAGGTCATAAGTCACTAGGGGTAAAAATCATATCGGGAATTTCAAGAGTTGAGATTTGCAATGAGATTGCATACCTTCTATATGATAGTTGGATCCCGATCTCACTGTGAGTAAAAGTTACTCCCGGGAGAATTTTGCACTTTTCGGTTAGCAAACTTGTAGATTGCAATTTATCCTGGCTAGTTTTCCTTTTAGGTTTGAAGGAAAATTTGATAAAAAGCAGTGGGAGACAACAATTAGATAAGATTAATAACCAATCTAATTATGCAAGAGCAATCGCTGAATGACTTCTTTTCTATCTCCTAACAGCAGATACCAATGTCGGGACTTAAACTTTTATTAGACAAAAACAAACTCACTGGACCGAATTACAAAGATTGGCTAAGGAACGTGAATATTGCCCTAACATATGATAAGGTCGCATACGTCCTGACTACTCCAGCCCCTCCTAGCCCAGGCCCTGATTCTTCAGTTGCGGATAAAGAAATCCGCAAGAAATGGGAAACAGACTGCGCAACAGCCAAGTGCCTCGCGCTAGCTTCTATGAACAATGAACATCAGAAGCAGCACGAGAAGATGGATGTCCAATCCATCTTTCTCCATACAGAGGAGTTGTATGGAGAGCAATCTCGTACTCTCCGATACGAGGCATCTCGAAAGTTGTTTCAGATGCGCATGGCTGCTGGCACGTCTGTAGGTGACCATGTATTGAAGATGATTGGACTTATCGAAGAACTTGAGGACCTGGGTTAGACCATGGAGAACGAGCAATATGTTGATATTGTTCTGCAGTCCCTTTCCCCTGCCTTTGCTCAATTCATTGTAAACTTCAACATGCACAAAATGGAGAAGTCTTTACCAGAACTCCTCAATATGTTGAGGAGTGCAGAGAGCACGCTAAAGGTAGCGAAAACTCCCGCTCTTATTGCTGGGCCATCTTCTTCCTCCATCCCAAAAGCCAAGGCCAAGGGAAAGAAGAAGAAGAAGAATCCCATCAAGCAGAGAGGCGGAGTGAAAAAGGCATCGGGAAGGGACAAGAAAGGGGCTGCTGCAACAGGTCGTGGGGAATGTTTCCACTGCCACCAGACTGGGCACTGGAAGAGAAACTGTGCTAAATACTTGGCCGAACTCCAGAAAAAGAAGCATGGTGATGCTTCCACTTCAGGTGTGTTGGTAACCGAAAACTGTTTTTCAATTAACTCCGCTTCCTGGGTATTAGATACTGGATCAGGATCTCATATCTGCAATTGTATGCAGGGGTTGAGAAATAGCAGGTTGTTGAAGAAAGGTGATCACACTCTCCGAGTTGGGAATGGTTCCTCAGTACATGCTACTGCAGTGGGAGAGTATCATCTTGGATTACTGTCGGGTTCTATATTGGTTTTGAACCCATGTTATTTTGTACCGTCAATGTTATGTAATATTATATCTGTATCGTTGTTGGACAATGCTGGATATAATTTCGTATTACAATCAAATGTTATGAACATTAATCTTAATCAAGAGTTGATTGGGTATGGAACATTAAATAACGGGATATACATCCTAAATCAGCATACAGTTTTTCATATACAACACGGAAACAAAAGAAAGGTTTCAGACATAAATGAAGCTTTCATTTGGCATTGTAGACTAGGTCATATTAATGAAACAAGACTGACCAAGCTACATAAAGATGGATATTTAAACTCGTTTGAATATAAATCTTATGCGACTTGCCAGTCTTGCATCAAAGGTAAAATGACCAAAACTCCGTTTACTGGACACGGAGAGAGAGCTACTGAACTCTTAGGCCTCATACATAGTGATGTATGTGGACCAATGTCTACACATGCTGCAGGTGGTTTTTCATACTTCATAACCTTCACTGATGATTTATCGAGATTCGGACACGTGTTCTTATTGAAACATAAGTCCGAAGCCTTTGAAAAGTTCAAGGAGTATAAATCTGAAGTAGAAAAACAAACAGGCTTAAGTATCAAGAAACTTCGATCGGATCGAGGAGGTGAGTATCTAAGCTCAGAGTTTCTAAATTTCCTAAAAGAGAATGGGATTCTCTCTCAGCTCACTCCTCCGTATACACCACAGCACAACGGTGTATCGGAAAGGAGGAATCGCACATTATTAGATATGGTACGATCCATGATGAGTGATGCTGAGTTACCTATATCATTTTGGGGGCACGCATTGGAGACTGCGATTTATCTATTGAATAGGGTTCCAACCAAAACCGTGTCTACCACTCCATATGAGATATGGTACGGGAAGAGACCATCTCTTAACAGAGTTAAGGTATGGGGTTGTCCGGCTTATGTGAAAAAGCAGAATCCGGACAAACTTGAGACACGATCGGTTTTGTGTAAATTTGTGGGATATCCAAAACACTCGTATGGATATCTATTCTACCACAAGGAGGAACAAAGGGTGTTTGTTTCTCAGTATGCCATATTTTTAGAAAATGAATTTTTTACAAATAATACTGTTGGCAATGCGGTAGAACTGGAAGAAGTTCCAGATGCACAAACCATTACCGATGATTTGATTGAACCTGAGATTTCAATAGAACCTGACATACCTCAGCCACTCCGTAGATCTAGTAGGACTTCTCGCCCACCTGATAGATACTACGGTTTTCTAATTGACGGTGATAGAGAAGATTGCATCATGGATGATGATGACCCTACTAGTTTTCAGCAAGCTATCACGAGTGGTGACTCAGTGAAATGGTTGGATGCCATGAGATCCGAAATGGAATCCATGCACACGAACAAAGTATGGACTTTGGAGGATGCACCTTCTGGAGTAAAACCCATAGGGTGCAAATGGATCTTTAAAAGAAAGATTGGTGTGGATGGTCAGGTGGAGACCTATAAAGCTAGGCTGGTAGCAAAAGGATTTCGTCAAAGACCAGGCTTGGACTATGATGAAACTTTTTCACCAGTCGCGATGCTCAAATCCATTCGGATCTTGCTTGCTATAGCTGCTTACTATGATTATGAGATCTGGCAGATGGATGTTAAAACGGCATTTCTAAATGGTAATTTAGAAGAATGCGTTTTTATGGATCAGCCAGAAGGCTTCATTGATAGTGGGAGCAGCGGAAAAGCATGCAGGCTGCTTAAATCCATCTATGGATTAAAGCAGGCATCACGGAGTTGGAACATCTGCTTTGATGATACAATCAAAGAGTTTGGTTTTATCAAAAATGTGGATGAACCATGTATTTATAAAAGGATTGTAGAGAGTACTGTTACATTCCTCGTATTGTACGTGGACGACATTCTCTTGATAGGAAATGATATTCCTATGCTACAATCGGTCAAACTATTCTTATCGCAGAGGTTCTCCATGAAAGACCTGGGCGATGCCTCGTACATTCTGGGGATAAAGATCTATAGAGATAGATATAAGAAATTATTGGGATTGTCCCAATCGAGATACATTGACACCATTCTAAAGAGGTTTAGTATGGAAGATTCCAAGAGGGGTAATTTACCCGCTTGTCATGGGATCACCCTCTCCAAAGAGATGTCTCCAAAGACTGATGAGGAGAGGGCTCGCATGAGCATTATACCTTATGCTTCGGCAGTAGGATCTATAATGTATGCGATGTTATGTACTCGCCCAGATGTAGCTTATGCACTAAGTGCAGTAAGCAGGTATCAATCCAACCCAGGGGAGAAACACTGGACTGCCGTGAAGAACATTCTAAAGTACTTGAGAAGAACTAAAGAAATGTTCTTGGTGTATGGTAACGGAAATCTCCAAATGGAGGGATTTACCGACTCCAGCTTCCAGAGCGACAAGGATGATAGTAAGTCCATCTCAGGGTTTGTATTTACTCTAAATGGAGGGGCGGTATGTTGGAAAAGTTCCAAACAAGATACCGTCGCTGACTCCACGATGGAAGCTGAGTATATTGCTGCTAATGATGCCGCAAAAGAAGCGGTCTGGATGAGGAAGTTCATTTCAGAACTTCAAGTGGTTCCATCCATTGCTAATCCAATACCTCTGTATTGCGATAACAATGGAGCCATGGCTTTGGCAAAGGAACCGAGGTCCCATCAGAAATCCAGACATATCTTGAGGTGGTATCACCTCATCAGGGAGATAGTGGATCGCCAGGAAATCGAGGTACGAAGAGTAGACACGAAAGACAACACAGCAGATCCATTCACTAAGGCTATCCCTCAAGTACAGTTTGAGAAACTGTTTGAGCTGTTGGGCATGCGGTACGCCGGAAACTGGTTCTAGCTGGTACTTATTGCATTAATTACAGGCCTTAGTGCAAGTGGGAGATTGTTGGATATGTATGCCCTAGAGGCCTGTATTGTATAGGATACTAGACATGTATATGTACAGAAACAATCTTTGCTCGAAATGATAGTATGCTATCTGGTTTATCTTTATCATAATATGTGATGTGTTGATAAAGCCCTTAGGACTATGCTTGACTACCAGGATTATGATGAGATCATACTGGTGGGACCTGGGCAGTCTATAAGCATATCCTTCAATAGTTCCTAGTCGAGGGTATATCGAGACAGGGCATCGGTATTACCAGATTAGACTAGTGTGTACGTTTCTTGACCCTGGGGGCAATGATTGATTCCACAACCATTGATGTTTGACATCAAAGATTGTACACAGGTGCTCATTGGAGAATGGGTACACCGAACAGGACTCGCTGAGAACTCCTAGATGGTATATATACCTATTGTCAGATAGCAGTTCTCTAGTGATACTTGTACAGGTTAGTCTGTAGACCCGAGATCGTCATAGAGTCTTGTATGATTCCCACTGTACTTTAATTTCCTCCCTACCACGGCTCTACTGAGTCGTGCAAACAGGTGGATTTTGGGTACAGTCCCGAATCATATGGAGACAGTGAGCGATAGGAGGGGTTTCGTCTCTCCCGGTATAGGGAGTTGATGTCGCGCTATGTTTGATCGACTATAACACCTAAATCCCTGGCCAGGGTTCTCGAGGTTTACTGATAAGAGTTATCAGTAGTTTCTCGAACTGTTATGAGCCATAAATCAGCATGACTTATAAAGTTACTGGGGTCTGACATTTACCACCCCTAGACTTCATATGCGACGTATCAGACGAAGAGACCGGACTGTACGGTAAGTGTTGCTTGCAGGCTCGTAAGGGTTGTGATGGGTTCGCTCGTCGGCCACTTTTTCGTCAAGTACCTGGGTGGCCGTTACGCACAGCTAGTGCCGCTGACGCGCTTGTGGTTAAACCCACTGCCAGCGTACTGTCGAGTCTTTAGAGTCCCACACAGAGAGTTCCCTTGTTCAGGCAAAAGATGTAGAAAACCGTAAGTTGTTACGGCAGCCGTAAAGTGTTGCGGCAGGTTTTCGATTATGTTCGGTAATTGTTACAGGAATAATAATCGGAAGAATAATACTGGACGGATACCAGTATTATATTATTGGATTAATTGTATTCGTATTTTTTGGAATTCGGATGCGGGTATACGGTATACGGTATACGGAGGAGGGGTATTTTTGTAATTGTTACAAAATACCTTCTAGAAGATGCCACCTCATAATGACATAATAATGACATCATTTATTTTGTGAAAATAAATAAGTGAGGTGTAAATTGAAAAGTATAAGCATGATAGAAGTGGATGAACTAATTAAGCATGATACTTCTTTCATAATGCATGCTTTAATTAGTGCTAAATTCTTTTCTTTCTTTTTTCTATCATGCTTAAACTTTTTAATTATAAATGAAATTATTCTCTCCTCCATTTCTTCTTATAAATACCTTCACATGAGATGTGAAATTAAGGCATTCAATTCCTTAACAAAATTATGATAAGTGAATCAAAAAATTGATAAGAAGAAGAAATGCTATAGTTTTCAAGCTATTCCAATAAATTCATCTCTACATAATCCTAGTGATCTATTCTAGCAAAATTGGTCTCTAGGTAAACTCTTGTGAAGAGTTTCAAGCTTGCACAAAAACTCTCGGGTGGATCATCTCGGTCTTCGGTGGCCGGAGATCGAAAACGTCGGCAACATCAAAAGGAGCTAAGGATTTCATCAAAGAGAAGACCCGAAGGACCGGATCATTGAGGTATAATCCCTAACATAGTAGATAAGATCTCTAGTTAGGTTTTTCTAGTTGTGGTTTAGACAAGATCTTCGGTTAAGTGCGTGTTGTATGCCAAGAAAATTTTCGTTCACCACTTCCGCCGCACCACAAAAGTTGTGGGAGCATGCAACATAAACTTACAACCATGTCACGCCTTAATCAAGATAATAATACGGATATATTGACCGAACCCGATTGTTATACTAAGCTGGGGAACGTTGGTCCCGCTCCAACTTATAATTGTTATAAGACAAAGCAGGAATTAGGGAATACCAGTTTTCCCGTGCCGCCCAAACGAAGAAAGTGCATGTTGATGCATCATCTTCGGGTGTGTTCGTTACAAAGAACTGTTTCTCTGTATCCTCTACGTCCTGGGTATTTGATACCGGATCAGGATCCCAGATATGTAATCTGTTACATAGGGCTATAGAGAGGTAGAGAACTGAGAACGGGTGATAAGTTTCATGAGGCAGAAAACGGGGCAAGTGTTGCAGCAAAGTCCGTTGGTCACTGTCACCCTGTATTACCTATATATTGATTCTGAACAAATGCTATTAGATACCGAACCTGATATACAAAATCATATCAGTATCTTTATTTATTAAAGAAGGATATAATTTTGTATTGTTGGATAATGTTTTGAACATTTTCTATATCAAAAGTTGATCGGTTCAGGCACGTTATCTAAAAGTATTGACGTTCTAAATAAAACTACAGTTCTTAGTATATAAAACACACACAAGAGGAAGAGTTCAGAAATGAACGGATCCTTCTTAAGGTATTGTAGACTAGGTCATATCAATGTGACCCGACTAGCTGGAGTTACATAAAGATGAATATTTAAATCAGTTTGAATTTACATCTTGTGAAACTCGCCAGTCATGTCATAAAGATAAGATGACCATAACTCTGTTTATTGGAAACAGAGAAAGAGTTAATGAACTCTTGGGACTGATACATGTTGATGTATGTAAGGTCCCCTGTCTACACATGCCAAGACCGGTTCTTTGTACTTCATTACATTCTCTGATGATCTCTTTACATTCATACATATGTTCGTGTTGAAACACAAGTTCGAACCTTTTGAGATATTCACAGAATATAAATTAGAAGTAGAGAACCAAAACGGGTAAAAGTATTATGTCCTTTGATGTGATCAGGGAGGAGAATACTTGAGCACGGAAATCCTGGACTATTCTAAGGGAGAATGAGATTCTCTCTCAGCATTACTCCTCCGTATACACCATAGCACGCTGGTATATCGGGGTGGAGCAATAGCACCCTATGTGATATGGTGTGCTTTATGATGAGTACTACTGAGTTTCCTATTTCCTTTTGGGAGTTATGCACTTATGAAGTTGCATACCTAGTGAATAGGGTTCCAATCAAATCAGTTGCCTACTGCTTCATATGTGATATGGAAAGGTATGAGCCCATATCTTAAGTTAGTTAAGATTTGGGGTTTTCCGGGCTATGTCTAAAAGCATAATCCGGACAAGCTCGAGGCAAGGTCTGTTATGTACAACTGGAAAGGTTCCAGCTATACAAACTACAGCAGATGATTTGGTAGAACCAAAGGATTCAATAGTTACCAACGAACCTCAGCCTCTCCGCCGATCTAGTAGGGTTCCTCACCCACCTGAGAGATACTTCGGTTTCTCTATGACAGTGGGAGCGAGGATTGCATCATGAGATGATGACCCAACTAGTTTCGAGCTGGCCATCAGGAGTGGGACTCTAAAAAGAATGGCTGGATGCTTAGCAATCTGAGATGGAATCCTTATACTCCAGCAAAGTATGGACTTTGGTTGCTTTATCTGAAGGGTTAAATCCCCATCAGAAGCAAGTATATCTTAAGAAGATTACTTGGTGTACATGGAAAAGTTGAGACTTTCAAAGCTAGACTCATTAAAGGTTTGCATCATAGATCAGTTGTGGCTAATGATGAAACCTTTTCTGGGGCCTATGCTTAAGTCCATCCAGATCTTACTTGCCATGGCTACATTCTATGACTACGATATCTGGTGGTTGGGTGTCTTGACTGCTTTTCTAAATGATGATTTGGAAGAAAGCGTCTATAAGTACACAGCCAGAGGGCTTCATAGACAGTGGGAGCAGCGGAAACGTGTGCAAGATGCTTTACAGATTAAAGCAGGCATCGCGGAGTTGGAACGTCTGTTTTGATGAATTAGTCAAAGAGTTTGACATCATCAAAATGGTATATGAACCTTGTATATACAAAAAGGTAGTAGGGAGTATGGTGGTGATCCTCGTAGAGTACGTGGATGACATACTCTTGATAGGGAAGGAGTTTCCTATGCTACGCTCGGTCAATCTCCGCTTATCACAAGGATTCTCTATATAGGATCAAAGATGATACCTCCTAAATCCTTATCTTGGATCTATGAGATAGATCTAATTGGATGTTAGGATACTCACTAGTCGTAGTGAGATGGTATCAATTGATCCTGGGAAGAATCACTGGAAAGGTTCCAGGGTGATAAGGACGACTGAATGTCAGTCACAGGCATTGTCTTTACCCTCAGTAAAGGGACGATATGTTGGAAGAGTTCCAAGTTAGATACCGTGGCATACTAGACGATAAAGGCTGGATACATCGCTACTTAAGATGCTACCAAAGAGGAAGTCTGGGTGTATATTAGTTCATGAGATGAACTTCGTTCCTACCATTGTGTGACAATGGAAGTGTGGCTTTGGCCTAGGAACCCCGGTCCCATCAGTGACCCAGACGTATTCTGAGGCAGCATCACCTGATCATGGAGATAGTTGATCTCCATGGAGATCGAGGTTAGGAGAGTAGACTCAGAGGACAACGCGGCGGATCCACTCACAAAGGCCTTTTCCCAGAGAGAGACTTTTATGGGATGGTTGAGTATGAGATACTTCAACTACTGCTATCAGATGGCCCTAGTGCAAGTGGGAGATTGTTAGTTATATGTATGCCCTAGAGGCCATTACTGTACATAGGATGTATATTGTAGTGGATGGTGGGACATATATAGGGAGGACTTTCTTGCTCGACATGATAGTATGCTATCTGGTTACTCTTTGCCTTAACGTGTATACTGATTGTCTCTCTGTTACATGTTGGTAAAGCCCTTAGGATGTGTACTTGACTACCTGGACTATGATGCGGATCATACTAGTGGGGACATGGTAGTCCATAAGTACATCCTTCAAGGTCCCTAGTCGTGGGTGTATCGAGACGGGGCATCGATATACCAGAGTAGACTAGCGTATACCTTCTCGACCCATACAGATGGGCGATGGATGATCCCATATCCATTGGTGTTTAACATCAGAGATGATATACGGGTGCTCAGTGGAGACTGGGTACACTGGACGGACAAGCCGAGAACTCCCGGATGGTATTATACCTTACGTCAGATGGCAGTTCTCTGGTGACACTGGTACAGGTTAGTCTGTAGACCCGAGATCGTCATAGAGTCTTGTGTGATTCCTACTGTGCTTTGATTTCCACCTTACCACGTCTAAGAGGGCGTGCAAAACGGTGGTTTTTGGGTACAGTCCCGAATCACATGGAGGCAATAAGCGATAGGAGGGGATTCGTCTCTCCCGGTATAGGGAGTTGATGTTGCGCAGTGTTCGATTGGCTATAACCGGAAATCCCTGGTCAGGGTTGCTGAGATTTACTAGTAAGTGTTACCAGTAGTATCTCGAACAGTTATAGATCTCATATCGACACGACTTATCGAGCTACTGGGGTCTGACGTTTACCACCCCTAGGCGAGATATGCGACATATCAGACGAACAGACCGGACTGTACGGTAAGTGTTGCTGGTTGGATTCACAGGAGTGTGAGCGGGCTTGCTCGTCGATCTTCTGATCACTCAATACCCGGGTGGCCGTTACGTTTAGCAGACCGCTTGCGGCTTGTGGGTGCTTGATATGATCATCATCTGCTGCCGACGTATTGACGAGTCTTTAGAGTCCTACACAGAGGTTTCCTGGCTCAAGCGAAACAAAATAGGAGCGCATATGAGATATGTGCGGGACCGAGAATAATGCGTGTATGTGATACCGTATTCTATTCTCGCGATGAATGTATCGATTGGTTGTATGTGATATAACATAGTTATCGAATCGAGGATTGATTCGATAAGTCGATACATTGGATATTAGTCGGTCATATGAGATATAACCGGATCGTTAAATCAAGTGTTGATTTAATGATTTAATGTATAATTATATATTTGATATATTACTTTACATTAATTAATATTGGTTCACTTAAGATTACTTCCTCACTTGAATGTGCACATTGTATATATGATATAGTTTTGTGCACTAGTTTGTATCATGTTTGATGATACATGCAAACTTGGGTGTTGTTCATTTCAGATTTTTGCATTTTCATACCTCCCAACTTTTATCACATTGCATATCGGTAGGTACTCTTGAGCCGTGTTTGCTAGTCAATTGCAGGATACAGGTTCTCGGCTCTAAACGGTGAAATCCATGGAAAAACATGACAAAATCCGGGTTCCTGCCATTCACAGATAAAACATGGATCTCCGCTCTTGCCACACACCAGTTTAGGAGACAAAATGACAAATCAATTGTCACCTTCATGCACAAAGCACAATGGCAACACCAAGTCCAAGAAATCTACGCGGAGCTCAAGAAAATCATGACAAAATATCCATGTCCAAATCACCTTTTGATCCACTAGAATTCTGGAAGAAATGTGGAAATATTATCAGAAAATACATGTACCAGACAAAAGGGGACAGCAGACCAGGGCCGTACAGAAAAGCCCACGCCCTGACTCCACTATAGTGCGGCGGATCCGCGGCCAATAGGGGGTCTAGGCCGCGGATCCGCGCCCGTACTGGCGTATCAAATGATGAAATTTCAGGGGCAATTGTGTAATTTTGTAAGGAGGCAGATTGTTGCCCTAGATTTTCTGTTGCCTGCCTATAAATAGTCCAGAACCTTGTGAAGCCGAAGGGGGCATAATCTTGTATTTATTTTCTAGGTTTTAGTTGTTGTTCTTCTTCCTCCTCTCATCTCTTCTCCATTAAAATCTTGTAGTGAGCTTTTGTGTGTGAAGAATGATGAATAAAGAAGATCCTTTTACCTATCATGCTTGTCTTGTTCTTTTATAATTGCTTGTAATTTTAATTTGTTAACTTAGTTGTTGTTATTTCTTGTTGTTTCTTTCTTTTCTCTTTTCCTTTATCATTAAAACAACCATGATGCTTACGCTTGATCCTTGCCAAGGTGAGGTCGCAAATAGCTGGTTGTTATCTTCTAATCTTCTTCTTTCTATCTTTCTCTTTTGTTTTGTTTTCTTTTCATTATGATGTGTGAGTAGTTTCATACTTGTTAGGGTAGGATAAGGGAAGTTTGAGAGAAGGAAATCTCTCTCACTCTTTCCTTGCCCAACATCTTAAAATCAACTCCCGTTAATTGAACCACAATCCGCTCCTTGCGGCACCCTATCCTATATGATAGTGGTGATTCCGTAGTGAGACCGGTTGTGGTTGAATTAACCGTTATGGCTAAGAGCCAAGAACGGACGGACAAGAACCAAAAGGAAGAACTTAAGCGTTGGAAAACCTAGCTTATACTCGCAAGTTCCTTCCTAGTCGTGCTAATCCCCGTTGTTGCCGATTACCGTAACACCGATATTAAGAGTGGCAACGAAAGAAGTGAGCGACTCCTAACTCAAACTAACCTAATCTAACCCTAACAAGCTCTCTTTACATATCATTTTAACACCTAATTAATCACAACAAAATCTGGAAAACTGGACTTAACTCGTTAAAGCACATAGAAAAAGATTCCCATCTTCCTGCGGACGACCCGTACTCAACCGGCTAGCTACAAGCGAAACCGTCTTGATTGCGGTAATTAACTAAACTTGAACACGCAGAATCTCTAGCAATCAAATGGCGCCGTTGCCGGGGAGACGGTAGTTTATTTCTTTGTGTAATTTCGGGTTAATTTGTGAATATAAAGCTAACCGAAAAACAAAAAAAAATATACTTTGTAAAAAAATCATCTTGTTATTTTTGATTAGTTTTTGTGCAAGTGTGCAGGATAATACGGAGTTCAAGTTCAGTACCAAAGACGTGGGAAGATAGACCCATATTTTGCGGCTACACCGCAACGGATCCAAACGAAGTAAACGGTCTACTGTAAAAATCTGGAGCATAAACAGTAAGCAAGAAAAAATTCAGCACATCCAGAAAAGAAGAGGACACCCAACAGAGCATACCCAAGAAAAATGAAGGCCCAAGCCCATCATATTGCCACGGAACAGCGGCATAAGCAAGCTTAGGCCGCGGATCCGCGGCCGTTTGGTGGCTTCAGGGTCCCAAATCTTCTGTAAGTATCCCTCTTCTTCTCCCTACTCCTCTGGACTCCACTGAATTGTGTTTTCTGCAGCATTCTTTGCGCAAACTCTTCTCCCCCTTCCAATAAACTGTTCTTATGCAGGATTCTTTGCGCCGCGCTAAAAATAAAAATTGTTTGCAGTTGATTTGTTATCGCTTTGCATTAATTAATACGGACTTAAGGGGCTTGAAACCAATTCAGATTGGGTGGGGATTTCATCACCCTTCCCAGGACCCCAAAAATCACAAAAAGAATATGCATTGACCATTGTTAAAAATTAAAAAATACTAGACTAAGCCTTAAGGACTTCGCGCTCAATAGGACAGAGGACTAGTTACAGGCATCGGCCGTTTATCCTATCTGACTTTTGCGGTGCCTAGGCAAGTGTGACGAAGGCAAGTGGTTATTTAATTAAGGAACTTCGCGAAAGCGTTGGATAACCTCCCACTTACCTGGCATTTATCTGGCCGCATTAGACGGAGAAGAGGCGGTTTGAGATCCTTTTTCTAGCCCTCTGGAACAGTTAGGAGCAAGTCTAGTAGACCTAGGTGACCCTAGATCTAGGAGAGATTGTGCATATCTTATTTGTGATTGCTTAAAGCCATAAGTACGTACATATTTCTGTAAAGATCTTTCTAAAAAAAAAAGAAAAAAAAAGAAAAAAATCAAAAACTTTTATAAAAACTTGCCCTTTGTCGCCAAATCCATTTTTCACCCACCACCCATCGTTTTTCTCCATTGACGTTTTCTTACCCTCACCTTCTCCGCTTTGACTATACTAAACTCGTTTAGTGTATGTCCGTTTGGACTCGGGACACTAGCACCCGTCTAGTCCGCGTTACGTTAGTCGCTACCGACTACGCGATCGACTCAGACGTCGAAACTCCGTCCACTCCTCTTTCACCCCTTCCTTTGCCGGCCAACTCCGACGTTGACCGGAATTCTGTTCATACATCTTCACCTTCACCTTCACCAACCTCTTCTTCCGTGATGTCGGAATTTAATCCGAACATCTCTTTGACTACCCCTGGATTGGCTCCACCTCCTACGGAGACCAATAACCCACCACCACCTCCTGTTGTAGCGCCGCAGCGAATCGCGCTCCAGGATCGTTTCTACCCCACCCGTTCTGCACTTCCCACCTGCCTTTCTCTTCCTCTGGCCAATGGGGATAATTTTGAAATTAAGCCCCACTTCATCAACATGCTCCCACGATTTCATGGGCTTGAATCTGAAGATGCCTATATCTTCATCAATAAATTTCAAAACGTCTGTGCCATGATGAAAACTACCCAACTGTCGGACGATGCTATACGTCTACCGGTCATTCCGTTCACTTTATGCGATCTTGCTGAAAAATGGCTGTATAGCACCGCTTCCCACTCCATAACCAGTTGGGACGAGTTTGTAAAAGCGTTTCTAAAGAAATTTTATCCGAATCATAAAACCACAAGGATTCGAAATGAAATCAACCAATTCTCTCAGCTTCCTTCTGAACCCTTCTGGAAGTGCTTTGACCGGTACAAAGACCTTCTTGTTCAGTGTCCTCACCACGGTATAGAGAAATGGCAACTTTGCCAAACCTTATACGAGGGCCTGAACCCAGCAACGAAGCAGTTGTTGGAAACCATCTGTCAGGGCAACTTCCTATCAAAATCTGACGAGGAAGCGTGGCAATTCTTTGACGACCTTGCGGAGCAAACGCTACAATGGGAGAGCACCAGACCGACTTCTTCTTCTTCTACCTCCACTTCTACCGGTCAGTCTAGGGTAGGAATTCACCAACTGTATGTCTCTATTGCGATGAAAGCTGAAATGGCTGCAATAACAAGAAAGCTTGAAGCGATAGAGAGCAAATTTTCTTCTCCTGCTCCTGTTCTCCCCCTTCGTACCATTTGCGCTTGTTGTTCCGATCCTTCCCACTTGACCGAAGAGTGTCCTTACAATCCGCCATCGCAAGGACAGGATCAGGTTAATGCTGCATTTCAGTAAAGACCGAGGAATGATCCATACTCTTCCACCTACAATCCCGGTTGGAGGAACCACCCCAATTTCGCCTGGAATCAGAATCAGAATCAATTCCAAGGCAACAATTTCCAAAGGGCCCCTCCACCGCAACAACAAGCGCAACAACAAACTCAACAGCAGTTTCAGCAGCCCTTCCAACCCCAACCTTTCCAAAATCAGACGAACAACTTTGCACCCAACAATTCTTTCCCACCAAACAACTTTGTTCCGTCAAACAACGATAAGGTTTCCTCGCTCGAACGAAGTCTGGAAGCGTTCGTTAAACAATCGACTCAGTCCACCGCCAACATCCAGTCTTCCATTCAGTCCTTAGTGCAACACACTGCCGCTCACGGGCAAAGCATCAAGACCATCGAGGCCCAGATTGCACAGCTGAATGCGGCCTTAAGCGAACGAGAAAAGGGGAAGCTCCCGTCCCAACCACTCCCAAATCCCGGTCACCCACATAATGTACATGTTGCTCTTGAACAACAGAATCATAATGTGAGTGCCGTGACCACATTGAGATCGGGAAGGATGCTGCAAAACACCATTGGCACACGGATCAACGATGACACCCAGGCCGCTTCTTCTTCTACTTCTTCTTCTTCTCCTGCTTCTTCGTCTTCTGAGCCTATTCTCCGCTCCTCAACAGGCTCTCCTTCCTCTTCTTCTGCTCCGAATGGACCCACTTCTCACTCCACGAAAACACCTATTCTGGGATCCGTTCTAACTCCACAATCTCCTCCTCCAGCATTAGACTCAACCAATTTTAAAAAAGTTCCATTTCCAAACCGGTTGAGGTCTAATAAACAAAATCCTCAAATGGAGAAGATTCTGGAGTTATTTAAGCAGGTTAACATTAACATTCCTCTTTTAGATGCTGTCCAACAAGTCCCGTCCTACGCGAAAATCTTAAAGGACTTGTGCACGAAAAAGAGGAAGTCTCAGGTACCAAAGAAAGTTTTCTTGGCTAGTGTTGTGAGTGATGCTCTTACCCAATCTTTACTACAAAAACGGAAGGACCCTGGCTGTCCTACGATTTCTATTACTATTGGGGATAAGAACAACAACCGCGCACTATTAGATCTTGGTGCCAGTGTTAACCTGCTTCCGTACTCAGTATACGAGCAATTAGGCGTCAGAGAGCTGAAACCCACACACTGCACTCTCCAAATGGCCGACCGATCGATCACCCATCCTAGGGGTGAGCTAGAGGATGTGTTTATAAAAGTCGGGGACTTCATATTCCCCGTTGACTTCATTGTATTAGACACACAGCCTGTAGCTAACCCCCGGAATCAAATTCCGGTGATACTTGGTCGCCCATTTCTTGCAACCTCAAATGCTGTGATCAATTGTCGCAATGATTCGATGAACCTCTCTTTTGGAAACATGACGATTGAACTCAACATATTTAGGTTGGGGAATCAGCCCGCCGAACCTAATGCTCATATACTGGACGTCTGCTCGATCCAGGAGATCACCCCTGAAGAGTGTGAATTCGAGGAGTTTCTGTTCGAACACGATAATCTTGACGCCACTAGTGCGTTCCTCCTCGAACCTGCTGCAGTTTCTGCACCCGACAACGACTACGAGTGTTTCACGTTTTCGAACGATCTTGGCTGCGCACAACCCGAGTTTGAATCTTTCGAATTTCCGGATGAGTTACCTGAACCATCCAACTCGGTCGCCTACACTCGTTTTGAACCTTTGCTGGAGCCTTTGAGTTCGAGACCTCTGCACCAATCTTGCCTTCAATCGTTTCACCTCCAGCGCTCGAACTCAAGCCTTTGCCGTCTTACCTTAAGTACGCTTACTTAGGTGAGAACGAGACCCTCCCTGTCATCATTTCGGCTTCTCTAGCTCCAGAGCAAGAGAAAGCCCTTCTTGCGGTCTTGCACAGCAACAGGCAAGCTTTTGGCTGGTCCATGGCGGACATCAAGGGGATTAGTCCCCTGATCGTTGAGCATCACATTCATCTGATGGATGATGCCAAACCAGCCCGGGATCCACAGAGACGTCTCAATCCAGTCATGAAAGACGCTGTGAAGAAGGAGATCGTAAAATGTCTAGATAGTGGTATCATTTACCCTATCTCTGATAGCCAGTGGGTTAGCCCCATCCACGTTGTCCCCAAGAAATCAGGTATAACGGTCATAACCAACGAGGCGAACGAGTTAATCCTTACTCGCACCCAAACTGGGTGGCGAGTATGGATTGATTACAGAAAACTCAACGCCGCAACGCGGAAGGACCACTTTCCGCTACCTTTCATTGACCAAATGCTTGAACGATTGGCCGGACACGAGTACTACTACTTTCTTGATAGCTACTCCGGCTATAATCAGATTCCCATCGCCGAAAAAAACCAGGACAAGACCACATTCACTTGTCCTTTCGGCACGTTTGCATATCGTCGCATGCCCTTTGGGTTATGCAATGCACCCGCTACCTTCCAGCGGTGTATGATGGGAATCTTCTCAGACATGGTGGAAAAATTTCTGGAGATTTTCATGGATGATTTCTCCATCTTCGGCGATTCCTTCAACGAGTGTTTGCTGCATCTTGACGCTGTCCTTACCCGATGTAAGGACAAGAATCTCACTTTGAATTGGAAGAAATGCAACTTCATGGTGCACGAAGGTATTGTCTTAGGACATATCATCTCGCAAAATGGCATAGAGGTTGACAAAGCGAAGATTGAGGTCATTTCCAATCTCCCTCCTCCCCGATGCGTCAGAGATATCCGAGCCTTCCTTGGCCATGCCGGTTTTTATAGACGGTTCATCAAGGACTTTAGCAAGATTGCTAGGCCCTTAACTCTTTTGCTGGCCAAGGACACGCCATTTGACTTCAACTCGAGATGTGTGACTGCATTCGAGTCATTGAAACGCTCACTCACTTCTGCTCCCGTTCTTTCCTCACCTGACTGGACGCACCCATTTGAGATTATGTGCGATGCATCCGACTTTGCCATTGGTGCTGTCCTTGGACAACACATCAACAAGATGCCGCACGTAATCTATTATGCGAGCCGAACCCTGAACGACGCGCAACTCAATTATACAACAACTGAGAAGGAATTCTTAGCTGTTGTATTTGCTTAAGAAAAGTTCAGGCCCTACCTCATTGGCTCTCCAGTCATTGTCTACACTGACCATTCTGCTCTGCGCCATCTGTTTGTGAAGAAAGATGCAAAATCTCGGTTAATACGTTGGATCCTCTTGCTTCAAGAGTTTGACCTTGTCATTAAGGACAAACGAGGATGTGAAAACGTAGTTGCCGACCATCTCTCACGACTTCCTTCTTCTCCTTCGCTTCCAATTCCGATCAACGACGTTTTCCCGGATGAACAGCTCTTGACAGTATCTTGCGAACCCTGGTTCGCAGATATTGTGAACTATTTGGCCACGGGATTAGTACCGACTGAACGGTCAAGTCAGGACAGACTTCGCTTCTTATCCCAAGTAAAACACTTTTACTGGGACGAACCCTATTTGTTCAAGTACTGTCCCGACCAGATTATTCGTCGGTGTGTCCCTGACGAGGAATTCAAGAGTGTGCTGTCATTTTGCCACGATCAAGCATGTGGCGGGCATTTTGGCCCAGAAAGACAGCTGAGAAGATCTTGCAATGTAGTTTCTACTGGCCACAACTTTTCAAAGACGCTCATGACTATTGCAAGACTTGCTCCCGTTGCCAACACTTGGGCCGGATATCCCGGAGGAACAAGATGCCACTCCAACCGATCTTGGTTGTGGAGATTTTCGATGTTTGGGGGATAGATTTCATGGGGCCGTTTCCCAGCTCTTTTGGGAACTTGTGCATCCTTCTCGCTGTTGATTACATTTCTAAATGGGTCGAGGCTGTGCCCAGCCGGACTAACGACAACAAGGTTGTCGTTAGGTTCCTTAAAGAAAACATTTTCTCCCGGTTTGGGCACCCCCGAGCGATCATTAGCGACAATGGAAGTCATTTCTGCAACAAGACTTTCGAGGCCTTGATGCGGAAATATTCCATTAATCATAAGCTATCCACGCCCTACCACCCCCAAACCTGCGGGCAGGCCGAAGTTTCAAATCGGTAAATCAAGCAGATACTGGAGAAGACGGTTTCCAAGAACCGTAAGGATTGGTCGCTGAAACTCACTGATGCCCTTTGGGCATTTCGAACCGCTTATAAGACCTACCTTGGCATGTCTCCCTATCGGCTTGTATACGGAAAAGCCTGCCACCTACCTGTCGAAATAGAGCATCGCGCATTTTGGGCGATAAAGGAGCTGAATCTGTCTCTCGAAGATGCGGGCAGCTATCGGAAGCTGCAGTTGAACGAACTGAGCGAGCTTAGGGATGAGGCTTACGATAACGCGGTTGTCGTTAAGAATCGAATGAAGGTGTTTCATGATAAACACCTTTTGCGAAAAACCTTCCTATCTGGTCAACAGGTACTGCTTTACGACACCCGACTTCACTTCCATCCAGGAAAGCTCAGATCTCGCTGGAAAGGGCCGTATTTTGTGCAGAATGTATATCCGCAGGGCGCTGTAGATTTGGAAAATCCGAAGGACGGTTCATTTTTCAAAGTGAATGGACACCGACTCAAACCGTACCTTAGCGCCGAACCAACAGAGGAGCTCCTGTTCTTACAGGAGCCGGCTTACCCTGCCTGATCTTCCTCTGCCTACCTCCAAACTTCGGTTATCCAGCCAAGAACAGTGGACACTGTTCCAAATAAGTTTGGGGGTATGTATAAACCATTTTGTATATATTTGTGTATATTCTTTTTCTTTTTCTTTTCTTTAAAAACAAAAACAAAAAAAAATTGTGTATCACTAACCAACAATTTTGATCCTTCAAATGATCTCTTCATGCAATAACAGTGAGGACACTGTCCAGTTTAAGTTTGGGGGTACGCTCGGTACGCATTTCTTACCTTCGCATTCATATGTATATTTTGCATCTGCATATTAGAATCCATAAAATCCATAAAATTCTGAAAATTTTCTAAAAACATAAAAACTTTTCTGTCAAGTTAGCTAGTGGGAGGACTCTGATTCAACATTTCGACGGTTTTGTTTGATAAAATAAGAATAACTAAATCTTATGTTTAGATTTTGAAAACCTGAAAGATAACTCTCCTTTGAAGTTAACTATAGCTGATATACGTCTTTACATCACACTCCACGTATCGTGAGTTTTTGGAAATTAGATGACAAGTCTTTTATGTCGAAAAACTTTTAAACAGATAAATGATTTTCTGAGGATCAAATAGGTCTGTTCTGAAATAAGTAATGTCAAGAATAGTTTATGAAGTAAAGCGAATATGAAGGAATGTTATTGATGCCGTAATTGGAATACTAAGTCTGAAAAATAACCCATCTGGAACTTGATTGGAATGATTACACACCAAACCCACTAAACACGTCTTTTATCCAAAAAAAAAAAATAACTGAACTGCCGGTTATGTCTCCGTTCGTATTAAATCATCTGATTTTCACGCCAAACTGTCTTTTGTTTTTGGACCTAGGTAACTTGAGTAATTAAGTCCGCTGGGGTGTTTCTACACCTAATGCCCTAAAACCAATTGGTTTGGGTGCATTGGCCCAAAGCTCGCTAAGAAGCCTAGAAAGTCCAGATTAAAACAAAATCAAGCAAGTGTTCCCTCCGAGTTAAAATTCCTAACGGTTCTTTGTGTGAGAATAATCTTGATAAAAGACAGGCTTTTATAAAAAAAATTAACGGAGATATGAAGGTTTTATTCTATGATAAAGACTATTGCACGTTCACAGAGGTGTGTATGAATTGAAAACAAGAAAAAGGCGGAGTGAAAAATAAGACCTAGTTTCCTATTACGGAAGATAGAAATTCTGAAGTTGAAACTTTACTGGAAAACGAAACTTGAAAAATGCTTAACTCTTTATAAAACTTATGTGATCCTTTTAAAATTGTTATCTGGGCTTTATTGTGTGACATGATGACTTAAATCGATCCTTCTGGAAACTTAACGACACTATTTGCACTGCACGTAAAGACATATAAAATCTGTAGTTAAATAAGAAGCGAGGTGTGAAAAATAAAGGTTCGATAGTCTAGACTTAGGATCATAGAATTGTTATTTTCTGAAACAAAACTTTAGGGGTTTGAATCTTAGTTATTTTACAAAACTAGCTTGACCGGATTTTGTGGGTAGTATCCGCTGAAAACCCTCAGGAGACAACACTCCTCCTACTAGGGACACCTAGAGATTTAACGGCTTGTTGCACATGCTCAGTGCAATCGCGTTCCCTGTGAAAGTGAGGTTAGGAAATTTTTTGTGAATAAATTGGCTTTTCTCGGGACGAGCAAATGATAAGTTTGGGGGTATTTGTTCATATCAGATTTTTGCATTTTCATACCGCCCAATTTTTATCACATTGCATATCGGTAGGTACTCTTGAGCCGTGTTTGCTAGTCAATTGCAGGATACAGGTTCTCGGCTCTAAACGGTGAAATCCATGGAAAAACACGACAAAATCCGGGTTCCTTCCATTCACAGATAAAACACGGATCTCCGCTTTTGCCACACACCAGTTTAGGAGACAAAATGACAAATCAATTGTCACCTTCATGCACAAAGCACAATGGCAACACCAAGTCCAAGAAATATACGCGGAGCTCAAGAAAATCATGACAAAAGATCCATGTCCAAATCACCTTTTGATCCACTAGAATTCTGGAAGAAATGTGGAAATATTATCAGAAAATACATGTACCAGACAAAAGGGGACAGCAGACCAGGGCCGTACAGAAAAGCCCACGCCCTGACTCCACTATAGTGCGGCGGATCCGCGGCCAATAAGGGGTCTAGGCCGCGGATCCGCGCCCGCACTGGCGTATCAAATGATGAAATTTCAGGGGCGGTTGTGTAATTTTGTAAGGAGGCAGATTGTTGCCCTAGATTTTCTGTTGCCTGCCTATAAATAGTCCAGAACCTTGTGAAGCCGAAGGGGGCATAATCTTGTATTTATTTTCTAGGTTTTAGTTGTTGTTCTTCTTCCTCCTCTCATCTCTTCTCCATTAAAATCTTGTAGTGAGCTTTTGTGAGTGAAGAATGATGAATAAAAAAGATCCTTTTACCTATCATGCTTGTCTTGTTCTTTTATAATTGCTTGTAATTTTAATTTGTTAACTTAGTTGTTGTTATTTCTTGTTGTTTCTTTCTTTTCTCTTTTCCTTTATCATTAAAACAACCATGATGCTTACGCTTGATCCTTGCCAAGGTGAGGTCGCAAATAGCTAGTTGTTATCTTCTAATCTCCTTCTTTCTATCTTCCTCTTTTGTTTTGTTTTTTTTTCATTATGATGTGTGAGTAGTTTCATACTTGTTAGGGTAGGATAAGGGAAGTTTGAGAGAAGGAAATCTCTCTCACTCTTTCCTTGCCCAACATCTTAAAATCAACTCCCATTAATTGAACCACAATCCGCTCCTTGCGGCACCCTATCCTACATGATAGTGGTGATTCCGTAGTGAGACCGGTTGTGGTTGAATTAACCGGAGGTTATGGCTAAGAGCCAAGAACGGACGGACAAGCACCAAAAGGAAGAACTTAAGCGTTGGAAAGCCTAGCTTATACTCGCAAGTTCCTTCCTAGTCGTGCTAATCCCCGTTGTTACCGATTACCGTAACACCGATATTAAGAGTGGCAACGAAAGAAGTGAGCGACTCCTAACTCAAACTAACCTAATCCTAACCCTAACAAGCTCTCTTTACGTATCATTTTAACACCTAATTAATCACAACAAAATCTGGAAAACTGGACTTAACTCGTTAAAGCACATAGAAAAAAATTCCCATCTCTCTGCGGACGACCCGTACTCAACCGGCTAGCTACAAGCGAAACCGTCTTGATTGCGGTAATTAACTAAACTTGAACACGCAGAATCTCTAGCAATCAGGTGTGTATGATTAAACCATGATTAAGTTAATGGTTAGGGTTTGATTTACTTATTTATTTATTCCTTTTCATTTATATTTGGACAAGAAATAAAATGGTTGCTACTTTTGTTTTTTGTTGAAGCTTCATTAAGCTTTGAAAGCTTGAACATTTTGTTTCTTTCCTTAACGCTAACCATTCACCCAACCCTAGTTTATTCTCTACACTTAACCATGGTTGCATTATGATAACCATCACTTGTTTTTCTATTATTTTGAATTCTTTTTCTTTCTTCTTCTTCATCTTCATCATGAAGAGAAGAAACCACGGCTAGAAAATTCTAAGTGAAGATTCCAAGTGAGAAATCCAATTCCAAAGTGAACCCACTTCCTATTTCTTCATCCTCTACCACTTGCCATGTAGTATAGGGTGTTTTCATCACAAGTTTCATGACTTGGTGAAGTTGGAGCTTGATCTTGAGTTGCCTCGACGTAGATCATCTTCGGCATCGAAGTCGAAGACCTAGCTCGATCATTTCTCCGATGGAATCAACACTAGAGTCCGAGATCCGATGAACGCAGCGAAGGGACATCGTCACGGAGTTATGGAGGTAGAGGACCGGATCTACAAAGGTTGTATTTTCCGTTCACTCTTAGTTAAGTTGTTAACTAGTTGCATGTTTCGCCTTAAACTCTAGTCAATGATCGCATTAGGGTTTCTCGGCACCGGAAATTTTTGAATTTGGCATGGTTGATGCCTTGTGGAACCTCCTTAGAGTGCCTAGGAACCCTACATAAATATACCCGCATTTGTATTATGACCGAATACAAATGCAACTGAGACAAAGATATTATATCTACACAGTATAATACTCGGATCCGGCTTAAACCAAAGCCGACCAGTATTATCTGTCCGAAAAACGACACGTGCGAAAACGCACATGTTTTTTCCGAACCTTGCCATAAACTCATATGGTCTCTAGAACGTTTCTCCCGAACTTGGGAAAGTGTCTGTGGGGGACTCTAATGACTCATCAACACACTGGCACTTGGTATAACCACTAGCACGTCAGAGGTACAAACTGTACGTAACGGTTTGCCTATGTATTGATTGGAAGGGAAGCCGACGAGCGAACTCATCTATAAACCCTACTGAGCCTGACAGTGACAATGTATATACAGTCCGGTCCGTTCGTCTATGAGTATCGCATATCTGGCCTAGGGGGCTAGTAACGTCAGACCCCCAATAGCGGTTTAAGTCGTGTTAGAGAGTAGCCCAGAACACACTGAGATACTACTGGAGTACCTACCACTAAATCTCCTGCCTCGGCCGAGGGCTTTGTGTAATGGCTCTCCTAGACACAGCGCGATCTCACCCCCAATACCGGGAGAGACGAATCCCCTGCCGATCCGCTCACTTGCCTCCAATGTGGCTCGCTGTACCCAACTAAAACCTGTTTGCACAACTCCTTTGAGCGTGGTAGGGTAGTAATCTAAGCACAGTGGGAACTCACATGAGACAAATGACGATCTCAGGTCGATGAACTAACTTGTACACATGTCACCAGGGAACTGCTATCTGACGATATGTATAATACCAACTAGCGTGTTCCCGACGAGTCATGTCCGGTGTACTCATAACCCAATGAGCACCTGTATACATCTTAGGTGATCAAACTGACACCAGTGGCTTGTGAGACCGGCCACCGCCCCTCGTCGGGGTCTCGACTGTATACACTAGTCTATTCTGGAGTATTGATGCCCTGTCTCGAAACTCCCACGACTAGGGACACTTTATGGATGTGCTTACAGACCCCAGCTCCCACGTATATGATCGCCATCATACTGCTGGTAGTCAAGCAAGAATCCTACGGGCTCTATCATCATGCAATAGTGAACTAAAGCATGTATACGACGATAAAGACAAACCAGATAGCAAATTATCTTCTTGAGCAAGACTGTCATATCGGTATAGGTCCTGCTTCAATCATTGCAATCACGTACCTGCGATCCAATAATTGACTTTGAGGGCACTATCTCCAACAATCTCTTACTTGCACTTAAGGCCAACTATTGCGATGTCGCATACTCACAGCCCGTGTGATACCGAACACCCAAATCCTCTACTAATCAGTTTCACAAAGCTAGTTTGTAAAAACTCTTGTGTTCGAGAAAATAGCCTCAGTGAGTGGATCCGCCTGGATGTTTCTTTCTATGTCTCTCTTAATCTCAAGTTCACGGAGAAAGCCATCTTCCGAATCGAGTAATACCTGTCTTAGAATATGTCTGGATATCTGATGGGACCTAGTTCATAAATGAACTCCAAATCCAAACTTCTTAGACTGTATCGATAACTGGACCTAATGAGTATCCAGCACCATGCCTCCTACAGCATCCTCTTGGACCACCTGTCCATAATACTATCCCTTGTCATATGGAAAACTATAACTCTGACAATCACTCTGTCATCTATGTCACCTTTGAAGCTTGGAATGATAACCGTCTCCCGAAGGAGGCTGCCGTCATCAAATCCATAGAACATGCACCTTATGTTCTAAAACTGCTTCCTCATGTTTCTTAAGGATTGGATTAATATAAACTTATCGCATCAAGTGCAAAAACTACATCTGGTGTGGTACTTGACATCTCATGATTGACTCAATTGCCTAAGCAAGTGATCTGCCAATCATGCGCATCCCTCTCTCATTTAGTCTTTAAGACACCTTTAGAGAGGGTGACTCCATCACTTGCAGGTACACCACCATGCCGGGAGTCTTCTATTCTAAATACCATTAGAATACTGTCAAAGTACCCAAATTGGGAAAGTACCTAAATCTAGATCTAATACCATAAATCTAGTAACCAGAATGTCTGATATTATATCCATGTCCTTTGTGAAGAAACAACTGTGTAACAACCATAGTACAACCGATCGTAGTATAGGAATTTTACTTCCTACTCTGTGTATGTCATCCAAATACCAGGATATCATACCCTACTACCTTCTTAACAGATCCATCCACTATTCTGATGAAGTCAAACCTATGACTGTCACATCAAAATTGGATGATCTTATCTCCGCTATATCTGCTCAAGCCTACAAAAAGACATAAGCTACTTGCCTACTATGCTTCCGCCGTTCCCACTGACTACGACAACCCTCTGGCAGAATAATATCTACCTACACTTCTAAAGCATGTTTAGAACGACGTTATACTTATCCTCTTGCCGGGTCTCATAGTCTGGAACAACAGTAGTGTCAAGTCTGGGTAAACAAGAACCATCCTGTCACCGTCCTTGAGGCTACCGGAGTACCTCTCGGGTGTCTGAGGTTACCCACCATATCTGCGGAGTGGCTATTGGAATGTCAAACCTGATTGAATATATAGGTCCTATTAAATTTTCCGTAATCGTTTGCGGTTTTGGAATCATTTCCAGTTCTACCATACTCCCACTACTGCTTTCTGAAAAACTCCATTTTTACTAAAACTGTGGCGAGTCAAGAGCAATATCACTATTGATCTTCCAAATGGTAGAAAAGTCAACCCTCGTCGAAGCCAGGGTCAACCCACAAACTGCCATTACAGAAACGTGCCTTGAGTTATCCAGTGTCTGGTTTTAAGCATAAGTTGGACAACTCCCCGTACCTTAACATCGTTAAGATATGAACCAATCTATATACAATATAGAAATAGAGGCACAAATTTAATTGGAACCAGATTCAAATTATGCAGCTGTCTCCAGTTCATATCAACTTAATGGAAAAATACTAATCAGCATTACTCAACTTAGGAATCCATCCAATTATGAGTAACCTGAAAGAGAAACAAGTTTCTCAAAACCATTACTATTATCTGAATACCAATCACAAGAATCTACATCTTCGATCTCTTCGAAGAATCCCGATACTTGCGACAACTGGTTCTCTACTTTATTCTTATACCCACAACTTCTCAAAACTTAGACATTGTATTTATACGAAACACTTGTCTAAAAACTAGAGAAGTCACAAGTAAACAGAACACAGTACGAGGACCTACCCCTTTGTCCTGACTGACACTGGACAACATACAATACTCTGTATAAGTCCCCTGAGTTTGAATAACTCATAACCTGTGCATCGTAGGTCGAAAACTGTACCTAGGTGATTTCCTCAAATATCACCTAATTACAACGAATTCCGATATAATTAGGATGATCACCTAATTCCCAATAACTTACTCCCACTCATCATCTGTAAAAACCATACAGATATGAGAATGAAACCTGGTAAATACATACCCTGGAGTAAGTATGTAATCGGGAAATCAGTTTTCTTTTAACAATGCGCAGTGTAACTGAAACATGAAAATGTTTCGTAGGGGTATCCTGGTATTCCTTGTAGTGCCTCTTCCATAATCCAATTCATGACTTTAACCGTATATTTCTCTGCCATCTCTCTAAATCCCTTTATTTGTTTTTAGTCGTTACCTTCTGTACACCTTCGTTAGGCTAAATGGTTTTCTTCCTTCCCTACCGTTCGGCACCAGCCTATGGTTTGGAAGAAGACTATCCAGTAAGCATAGTAGGTGTACTCTCATAATCCTAGGAGTACTCGTAACTTGAGAGAAGGTGATGATAAAAGACAACTGAATAATACCTTATTCTTTTAAAGGTGAAATGGGAGTGGCGATGAAGTACGCGGTTTGGTCGTGAATGATAACAGTCGCAATTTACTTTGCCCTCTTTCTAATCCCTTTATTTTGTCTTTACATATTACCTTCTGCACACCCTACTTAGGCTAATTGGTTTTCTTCATTCCCTACCTTTCGGCACCAGCCTATGGTTTAGAATAAGACTATCCAATAAGCGTAATAGGTGTACTCTCCTAAACTAAGGAGCTCTCGCAACCAGAGAGAAGGTGATAATAAAAGACAACTGAATAAACCAATTTTATTTCTCCTGAACCTGGATCCATCCTCGAAGAAGTCCCTCCGAGTTCGTATATAACCATACGATGGATCTATCCAATGGAAGTGGATAACCGTAGTAATACGGGGTGTTCTGAGAAATACAAAGGGTAAAAGAAGGAGCGACAATGACTTATGCAACTTTAGACAATCCAAAAGCCAGTATTTTAAGAAGGTTCGGTCAACTTGGTCACTGAGTCATAGTCTAGGGTCGGTCAAAGGTTGCTGCTAAAGAGAGAGAGAAAAGAAACACTCTGTGTGCACTCTAACCTAGATCAGAATGGTTATCAATTTATCTAATCAGGAAACCTCCCACTGTTATCTCAAATTCTCCTCCAAACTAGAAAGAAGAATTAGTCGGGATCATCCGAAGAGTAAACCAACTCATCAGTGAGAATCGGGATCCAACTATCATCGCATGATAACTTGATGGAAGCCACTCAAGTTATCACACTCCAGAAGGTATGCGCATGCCTGGCAAGTTTCCTGTATGTTTGAAACTCCCGATGTGATTTTCGCCTCATGCTCTTATGACATTGACTTTAGTCAACAAATCATAAGTCACATGTCAAGTTCTACCCGTCATTGTCCAGGTTGATTTGAACCCACCCGTACATACCCTTGACTTTAATCAACAAGGTAATATGACTGTCCCAAACCAACACATCTATCTATGCATCAGATGAATACCCAGCAACTACCAAACACCATGCCTTGACTTTAGTCAACAAACATAGCTTGAATACTACTGACTATCCATAAGAAACGACGGAGGGCTACGGCTGGTTTTTGGCAAAAAACCTTTAACGTAATGAACTTGATCTCGTTGAAGGAACCTGATAGCTTTTTATAAAAATATAGTGACGAAAACCTTTGCTAAAGAGGTCACTCCCGGTGAAGGGATCTCGGCTCTTTCCTCGTGGAATGAGGTGCAGGATATTCCAACTGAATACTGCGATACAAAGCAACTTGTAATCGACTATATTGAAGTTATTACTCTGACGTAAACTTTTGCCCAAGGGGTCACTCCCGGTGAAGGGATCTCGGCCCTTGCCTCTTCGAATGAGGTGCAGGATATTCTAACTGAATATCACTATGCATAACAAAAGTAAACATCTTTGTAATAACATCTTTTTAAAATTTGTTCCAACAACATCAAATATAGGTTTATTTTATCCTTGCATTGATAAGAATCAACGCAGTCCCATCAATCAAGCACACCAGAAAAGAACGAAAATATAATGTACGTATATGCCATTCGCATTCGCCACTGGGTCCCGTCATCACCCGTTAGGTTACTTAACTAACGACTGAGCGGGGGCTGGACTAGCGCGGGTGTAAAACATATACAACATCTAATAGTATATATACCAATATACAATAATCGCTCCAGGCGTGATAATATGCAACATTACAGAAAAGTAATAAGCATCACAGAACAATACAGATAATCTGGGATCCCCGGGTTTCACAGAGCCGCTGCTGAAACCCGACGTTCCCCTGGTCGTGTGGATAGCCGGTGAAATGAAACCTAGACCCCTACGGGTGCGGCAAGTTACCCGCCAAAACCTGAAGCGAGGTAGTCCCCACAACATAGTGAATGGAACACCCGGCACTTCACGGAATCCGGTAAATTGAGCACCCCTTCTTGGGTCAACCTGTACCCCTACAAGTGCGGCGAACAGTCTGCCAATTCTAGAGTGAGGTTCCTCTGCCTCTCAATGCCATGAGATACGGACCCGTTGCCCTCCAGAACCCGGCTATTCGTGGACTCCGTCGTGGGATAAACCTGGTACAGAAATAAAAATATGTACAACGGGTACATCGACCTCAACCCGGTCGTGCCCCAAAAGAATATTATACAACAGGCAGTGACGGCAGTCCACATGTTGGACGCTCTCCCCGCAATATCAAATGTACAAATAAATCCAAACTGCACTATCATTGCACCCTGCTATCCACCACGACATATCCGCAACATCACAGCACAACACAGAACATCAACGCGAATGTCACGTTCGCAAACCCGTCTAAAAGAACTATAGCAATTAGACGCGGTTTACCGATCAAATGACATTTCCGGTCGGAGATATAAAGTAAGTACTGTACACTAACACGTTTAAATTTCGATAGACAAAATATCCCAAAGTGGGCCCCACAAACATCTGCTGTACAGTAACAAAATCTGGGCCCAAAATAACTATACCAAAAACCATATTTTCAAAAAATAAGCTCTCTGTGAAAAATTGATGCACTGTTCCTACTAAAGCGCCGCGGTTCCGCTGTCAAACCCTAGGTTTGACCGTGGATCCGCGGTGCTATTGTGGGATCACGTGCCCAATTTTCATCCGTAAGCTTATAAATCCCTGCTTAATTTTCTGGGATGATCAAAATAATTTTTAGACACAGTTTAAAATCGACAGAAACTTAAGCACTTGAAAATTGTGATTTCAGAAATTCCGTTCCATCGATCTTTTAAACACGTTAGCACAAATTAGTATAGCTTAATGGTGAGGCTCTGATACCACTGTAAGTCCACGGTAGCGCCCCGGCCGTCTAACAGACGCCAAATGCGGAACAAAAACTTTTACAACTGGCGCTATCGCGTATTATAACCCGGATCTGCCATTAAAGCTAAACTAACAAACTACAAAGTGGGTAGAAGAGTTATACCGAACGATCCGAGTCCTTCGGTCTTCAACCATCATCCCACGCTTGTTGTGGCTGCTCCGATCTCCTCGATCTCCAGTCTTGTCGTCCAGGTCGCACCACGTCGACGGATCTTTAAACGGGCTCCCGCCTCTGAACCGAGGCAACTCGATCGTCAAGTTTGCTAAAAGAGACGACCAAGATGAAGTAGAGAATGAGTAGAACACTTTGTCTCGTTACGTCCAAGGCTATGGACGAACGGTTAATGAAGTTGCCTTTTGGATCGATACGAAATGAGAAATGGAGTATATCAATTTCCATGAACCAAAATCCTTAATCTTTTGAAAACAACAACCATATGTTTTCATCAAGGGGTGGCCGGCCATTTAAGGAGAGGGGGGAGGTGAGTGTAGGAGAGGGAGGGTGACTCTAACAATGAAGCTTATCATGACTCACTAATGACACCTAGTGTGAACACAATAATGAAAGTGATGATTCTTAACCATAGTCATCAACTCATTTAATGCACCATTAATGAACAAAGCCACCTCACCATCCTAATTACCATCCTAGTCACCTCTTCTAGAAGCTTCCACGCTAATACCAAGAAAAGATAAATCCCTATTTAACCGAATGTCAAAATACGGCTGATAGAAAACTGGAAACTGACAACTTCCAAAAGTGATCCTGAAACGATTTTCAGGATAACCCCGTAACAGTATAAACATACCCGCATTTGTATTACGACCGAATGCAAATGCAACTGAGACAAAGATATTATATCTACACAGTATAATACTCGGATCCGGCTTAAACCAAAGCCGACCAGTATTATCTGTCCGAAAAACGACACGTGCGAAAACGCACGTGCTTTTTCCGAACCTTGCCATAAACCCATATGGTCTCTACAACGTTTCGCCCGAACTTAGGAAAGTGTCTGTAGGGGACTCTAATGACTCATCAACACACTGGCACTTGGTATAACCACTAGCACGTCAGAGGTAAAAACTATACGTAACGGTTTGCCTATGTATTGATTGGAAGGGAAGCTGACGAGCGAACTCATCTATAAACCCTACTGAGCCTGACAGTGACAATGTATATACAGTCCGGTCCGTTCGTCTATGAGTATCGCATATCTGGCCTAGGGGGGCTAGTAACGTCAGACCCCTAATAGCGGTTTAAGTCGTGTCAGAGAGTAGCCCAGAACACCCTGAGATGCTACTGGAGTACCTACCAGTAAATCTCCTGCCTCGGCCGAGGGCTTTGTGTAATGGCTCTCCTAGACACAGCACGATCTCACCCCCAATACCGGGTGAGGCGAATCCCCTGCCGATCCGCTCACTTGCCTCCAATATGGCTCGGGACTGTACCCAACTAAAACCTGTTTGCACAACTCCTTTGAGCGTGGTAGGGTAGTAATCTAAGCACAGTGGCAACTCACATGAGACAAATGACGATCTCAGGTCGATGAACTAACCTGTACACATGTCACCAGGAAACTGCTATCTGATGATATGTATAATACCAACTAGCATGTTCCCGGCGAGTCATGTCCGGTGTACTCATAACCGAATGAGCACCTGTATACATCTTAGGTGATCAAACTGACACCAGTGGCTTGTGAGACTGGCCACCGCCCCTCGTCGGGGTCTCGACTGTATACACGGCCCTGTCTCGAAACTCCCACGACTAGGGACACTTTAAGGATGTGCTTACAGACCCCAGCTCCCACGTATATGATCGCCATCATACTGCTGGTAGTCAAGCAAGAATCCTACGGGCTCTATCAACATGCAATAGTGAACTAAAGCATGTATACGATGATAAAGACAAACCAGATTGCAAACTATCATCTCGAGCAAGACTGTCATATCGGTATAGGTCCCGCTTCAATCATTGCAATCACGTACCTGCGATCCAATAATTGACTTTGAGGGCACTATCCCAACACTGTCTTGTTGCGAGCTAAGGTTGAGCATTTGAGACCGGCTGGAGAGTTGCAAACTTTAACCGTTCCGGAGTGGGAATGGGAGCAGATCTCCATGAATTTCGTTGTGGTGTCTACCCAGGTTTAGTCAGGGTGTGACTCCATTTGGGTGTTTGTTGTCCGGTTATGCTCAGTTTGCTCTGTTGTTCTTCGGTAAGTTTGTACATTTGCACGGAGTTCCTTCATGCATTGTATCAAATAGAGGCACCCCGTTCGCTAGCTATCGTGGGCAGAAGCTTCAGGAAGCCTTGGGTACTGGTTGAGCTTTAGCTCCGCATTCCATCCGTTGGCGGATGGTTAGACAGAGCGGACTATGCAGACTCTGGAGGATATGCTTGTGCGTACGTACTAATTGGTTGTTGGCAGTTAGGATCGTCACTTGCCATTGTTAGGGTTCTCCTTCGATAGCTATTATCAGGAGACATTCCAATTGGCGACCTTTAGGTTTTTTTTGTTAGGTTGTGTCGATCTCCAGTCAGTTTTTCTGACTCTGCGTGAGTTAGATTTTTGGACCCCAGCTAGTCATGAGACTACAGAGAAGATCCAGTTGAATCGGGTCACGATGAGAGCAGCCCAGTGCAGACAGGAGTCTTATGCCGACCGTGGTGTTCGCAGACTCGTGTTCGCAGTAGGAGATCATGTATTCCTACGAATTTTTCCGATGAAATGGCGTGTTGAGTTTTGGGAAGCTTAGTCCCAGGATTGTAGGTCCTTTTAAGATCCTCAAGCGCGTTAGTTTCGTTGCCTATAATTTGGCACTTCCGCCCAAATTATTGAGTATTCACCCCGTATTCCTTGTGTCGGTACTTCGCAAATACCTTCATGACCTTTCTCACATGATTCAGCACCGGACCTTTCTTTTGGACGCGATCTTTCGTTCACCAACAGCCGATAGTTATTGTGGATCGGTAGGTGGAAGGACATAGGTCAAGGGTCTTGCTATATGTGAAGGTTCTTGGCGTAGCCGTATAGTGAGGTTATCACTTGGGAAGCTGCGAGCGAGATTTGGGAGTTTTGTATTCATCTCCTTGAAGGTACGCATAGATGAATTTTAAATTCGGGGACCGAATTTCTTTAAGTGGGGAAGATTGTAACGTTTTAAAAATCGTTTTGCGAATTTTCCGTTTTTAGGGTAAAATAGTCGGTGTTTTCTGTTTTAACCCGATTGTGATCAAACTTCTGTATAGATTTGTCGGCACTTAGTTTAGCTAGAATGAAGCTAGTGCGCGGACTTTGGGGGTCAATGGGAAGTTTTGGTTCATATAGAATTTTTCCCTAATTAAATGTTATTTTAATGCTTTATTTTTGCACTTTATTAGTGATAATTACTTTTTGGCTTGGGTTAATTACTACTAATGTGGTTTTATGCTAATCTAATCTCTAGATATTTTGTTAAACCATTCATTCTAATATCAAGATATTTGTGGAACAAAAGGTTTTAATTTTAAAAAGAAAAGAAATAAGTGAAATGGTGGCATTTGCATTTAATGATGCATTAATTGATTTTTGTTGATAGAACTTTCTTCATTCTTCACAAAACACCCCCCACTTCTTGAATGGTCGGCCCGTCCTCATTCCCTTGCTGCCCTTCTTTCCTTTCACCTCATTTCATCAATTTCTTGCACAGATAAATCATCAAAAATCCAAATAAATTCATACAAACTCAAATATAATCATTTCCTTTCATTCTTGAACTCTAATCTAGCTTGGATCTTCACAAAACATGGTTTTTGGAGGCTAAACTTGTTAAATCTTGTTGTTATGGGGTGTTCTTGTTGAGGTATAATTTCAAACCCTAATCCTTTTTGTTATGCTAAAATCATTATGTTAGCTAATTAATTGGTTATTATAGCTTTTAACTCTTGTTTAATTCATTTATTGTAATTTTAAAGAAATTCAAGTTAGGGTTTAATCTTGATGAATGGGTTAAAGGTTAATTGTTAATTTTAGGCAAATGAAAACTTAACCTACTTGCTAGATTTGTTAAATGCTATTTTCCTAATTACCTAATTAGCCTAATTACAAACTAGACTTTTGCTGATCCTAATTAAGTAAGTTTTAAAATTGTAGTAAAGGTTTAAATGGTTTAATCTTGCTAATTAGTGATGTTTGCAAATTCTAGTTTTGGTAAAAAACTTGTAGTTTGGTACTAAAATGATATATGCTGCTTACTACATTTCGGTATGTTTTGGCGTGGGTTTCTTTTAACGTTGCGACGTTATTTATATTAGATTCCACATTTAGTATTGTGTTTTGAATGCGCGATCGGTACGTCAGGGTCTAGGCTTGGTAGTTGTGTCGCTTTGAGTTCCTAGTTAGGGTCGTGCCGATGTCGTTCGTGTCTTTGTGTAGCTTTTGCTCTTGAGTTGGTTTCGTAGTGTCGCTACGCGCGTTAGCCACTTGACGAACAATTTAGAGTATGTTTGGAGTTGTTGCGTCGGTCAAACGTTGTTGGTACGTGTTATTGGTCGATTTCTAATATATACTTGTTATATTGTTATATGCTTTCAGGATCGCAGGCGGGGACTTCGGGCGCTGCGAACAGGGGAAAGCGAGTAGTTGGCTTTACTTAGCCAGGATGGTTGGTGAGTAGATTTAACATCTATAGGGGAATCGCCCGCATGGCGTTATGCGTCTGGGCTAGAGATGACTTGATTTGTCGCATATTCTATTTCATATATAGAGTTGCGCATACACCTTATTGCTTAGTTACTTGTTGTGCTTGGACTTGTACCCTTAGGGAATTGCACTATTATTGACGGCTCATGTTGCACGAGCACTGATTGTATGCCACACACACCGTCAAAAATTACCATGACACGCACAACACACATACCTATACGATATAGTTTGGTTAGGGACATTGAGACATTGATTCATATTTCTTTATACATATGACATATAGAATACCTATATACCTACATGCTTACACATATGCCTTGACATGCTTACATGCTAGTTACTTGTATAACTATAGGGTATTGTACCATTAGCGATAGGTACATCACACATAATGACATAACTACATGTATACCTTGCATACAAACTTCACTTAAACTCGGAGTGTATATTACATCATTACTAATAGGTAGATACATATACCTTGCTATACCTTTATGTTTACACATATATCTGGCTATAGCTACATGTTTATCTTTATTTGATGTTATATAGAATTGGAGAAAGTAGGAACCGCATGATAAATTATATTAACTTGTTGCAGTTAAATAGCGGCTTTTCCTTTATATGCTCACATTCCAGTTTTATGTTACATATATTATATTCATGGATTTTCGCATTGAGATATGGATTTTTCATGATGTTTTCTGGATTTGAGGACGTGTCAGTTTCATGAAATTATACATTATTTGAAAAACCTGGTTTCTCTTGATATGATATTTCAGCAGCCACCATGAGTTTTATCGGTTCTGATATATATACCCCATGCGAGGAGCATCATGGGCCGTATGAGGTATATGGTGGGGCCCGGAGGTACCCGGGGCAAGAAAGGGATTTCGACGGACCATGCCGATGAGGCCTGACAGGGGATCCATACGTGCCGATGACAGTACCTTGACTCGACGGGTATCTTGGGGATACATGTCGGGGTCATGTACGTATGGATACGTCGAAAGGCGAGGGTCAGAGCTAGGCACTAGAGCTTTCGGATAGCGTATGCTACGTACCTATCAGGGTGCCATTCGTGGTGACAGCACCTGATAGATCAGTATTTCTGTGTCGATGCTAGACACTTGTTTCATGATGTTATGGGTGTCGATGTTAGACACTCACCTTATATGAAACTTACTCGATATTGATATTGTACATTCAAGATATGTGAGATCTACTTGATATTGTATATACATGATATATGAGATTTACTTGATATTGGATACATGATACATGAGATTTACTTGATATTCGATACATGATACTTGAAATTTACTTGATATTGGATACAGGATATAGGAGATTTACTTGATATTGTACATTCAGGATTTATGTGATTTACATGATATGAGAGCCAATTTGGGGGCTGATTTGAGAAATTGGGATTCGGATTGTCTTGATGGATTTTGGTCCTACCACGAGATCAGGATTCCGTGGGAATGATATGTTTTATCCCATACTCCGCATTTATTTTTTATGCACTATTTCATGTATTAGTAGTACCTGATAGAGTACCTTCCATGACTGTTGCATTTACATACTTATTTTATATGCATTGCTTCATGTATTAGTTGTACCTGCTAGCATACCTTTCATGACTGTTGCATATATACATTGTCATATCATCGCTTCATGTATTAGATGTACCCGATAGTATACCTTACAAGATTGTTGTATATAGATTGTCATATTATTACTTAATGTATTAGTTGTACCTAGTAGTCTACCTTTCATGACTATTGCCTACATATGACCATTTATTGCTATTAGTTTGCATATGTTAGATCCGCGCTGTACGTGCATACTCGCGATTACCTGCATATGTTATTTACTATTCACTAGTTGGCAACTCACCCCCGTTGTGCCACAGTATTTTGCAGGTGTTCCTCAGAGTAGTCAGAGGCAGGGCTATATTCATCTATCTTATCATCTTTTGCTGCGGATACCGCTTCGGCTCACAGCGTGCAGTGTTGCTTTAGGTGGGTTTTGTGGTTATCCGTTCTTGTTTATTGTATATTCGTTGTATCTGTACTCTCCATCTACCATTTTCTTGTATGACTTAGAGACTTGTTGTGATGACGATTTTGTATATTATTTTGTGATTTGGAGGTCTTTTATGCAGTTTTACTTCTATCGTCTTTTATTTCTTCGCAACGGCATCGTATATCTGTTGTGTTGGTTGTTTTCCGCCGTTGGGCGTTGATTTTCTCCCGTTGGAGATGCTTTACTTATATTTATGTTGTACCCATTTTTGGGGTTAGTTTTTACAAAGGAGATACTGCCAAAATTTTTAAGAAACTAAAATTTGACTTTAAAGAATTTGTACTCGAGATTTTCAAAATTTTTAACAATGTTCTTATTTCTTACTACTCTTGATGGTTTAGATTGCTGGGTTTTCGGCTTACTTAAACTTCGTTACGCCTGTAAATGTTGCGTAGTTTAAGGGCCGTCACGTGCCAATTTCGGGTCGTGACAGACCGGTCTACAAAGGTTGTATTCCTTGCTCACTTTTAGTTGCAAAGTGTTTGCATATGTTTTCCGTACTATTTCTAGTTAACAATTCATGGTTTGAGTTAGCTAGAACGGAAAATTTTTGAATTTGGCATGGACGATGCCTCCCAAAACCTTGCTGCCATGCTAGGTGTAACATTTCCGAATAATAAAATATTATTTTGGGGAATTTTATAATTTAATATTATTTTAATGAATATTTTAATATTCCGGTATAATTAAATACAAATAAATTGGGGGAAATTAAGGAAATTTCTAAAATAGGGTATTTTATGGAATTATGCCATTTTAAAGTTTTTGTGATTAGTTTGACACTAATTTAGTGCTAATCGCGATTAAAAATCGCTAATCGGATTTTTGGCATTTTTGTGCAAAACATGCACAAATCATTTTGGACTTGTGTTACATTATTCTTACCATGGCTTTTATTTGTGTCTACTATTTGAATGAGAAGGTTTTGGAAAAGAAAATAAAAGGATTTTGAATAAAGAAATAGGTATGGTGAGAGTGAGGGTAGGTGAGAGTGTTGACCTAGCCATTTCCTCTCATTTCTTCATCATATTTCTCTCTCCCTCCTCTCTAGAGCTGCTACTGCTCCTGCTCTTCCCTTTCCCTCCATCACCTTCAATCCCCCAAAACACTGCAAAAATCATCTCAAAACCCTATTCCCTCTTCACAAAACTTGCTCACAAGCTCGAGAGGAACGCATTGGACTAAGAAAGAGTGGATCTATAGGACTTTGAGCAACTCAAGAATATTCTTCAGTTGCCAAAGGAGGTAACTTCTGCAACCTTAGAGTAGTATTTCATTTCCTTGTGCATCTATGCTAGTTTCATATCGATATGGAGTCGTTTGGTGGATTTGTGAAACATCAAGTTAGGGTTTAGGGTTTGATCTAAAATCAAAGTGAAATTGAGGCTTGTGGTGACCCTAGAACCCCTTGTGTGATGTTATATTGGACCAAAACCCGGAACTAGAACCAGAATACAGATTTATAGAATCGATATCGGGCAAAACTGGAAATCTGTCACTGTTTTTATTGATCTGCTTTAACCCGAGACACCTGAAAATAAAATTGACTTGACTGAGAGATGTGCAGGCACCCTGGAACCAACACCCAAAACCTTAGCCCCTATCTCTTTCCCCAGGCCGCAGATTTAATCCTTCTGGCCGCAATTTGCGGCTAGAGCAGGAGGGTTTTGCTTCGTTTTATGTGCAGGGCCTTATCTCCAGTAAACTTGACCCCTGGCATGTATAAATTTGTCTAATTTGACCTAGGGTGAAATCTGGAGCCTATTTCCTATGTTGCTGTTTTGGATTCGTGTTTCCGTATTTTCGTATTGTGAATTCTGAGTTTGCGTACTCGACTACTTGGAGTTTATACGACGATATCGAGGGTTTTTGATGGTTTTGGAAGCGTTGTCCATAGGTTCTCACCTATAGATCATAGCGTATCGTTTTGGGTTTCGAATGCCGTTTTAGTCTTGAATTGATTTTGATACGCATTTGCGATACGTTAATGTGTAGGTACCCATGAAGACTTCGGGACGACAAGCAAAAGCGTGGTGACGTCGACCGATAAAGACGCAAGGTGAGTAGATTTATATCTACGGGGAGAAGTCGGGTGGATGGCGTATAGCACCCCCGCAGTCCATGGTGATGTATACGAATACGTATACACACATATATTTATTATGCGTTGTTTGGAATTATTGATGATAATGATGCATTGGTGTAGTATAGTGCGAAACCATAGAGTAGTGGTTGCACTCACACATACACGTACACATATACGAGCATACATTCTTTCATTATCTATGCGCATATGGAGGTGTGTGTATCTACACATGGGTATGGGACTATGTGTTCATATACGGGATTTGAGGATGATACGTGGGATTACGATGAGTCGATGAGATTTTGTCACGACCCGAGAATTCGACTCGTGACCGGCACTTAACCACGCAACGTCTACAGGCGTAACGCGGCTAAGTAAGCCGAACCAAGAAATCAAAACCAATAAATATAGAGTGATTTTAATACATTTTGTAAAAACAATCGTACATGTCCAAAAAACTTCCATTTATTTAGTAGAAATCATTTTTAAGTTCAAAAGTTATAAGTTTTATAATTTTGGTAACATTTCCCCTTTAAAACCTTCGCCCCGAAAGTCAGGTAAAAGCAAGGTGTAGCAGAAATAACAAGTGACATGAATAAAGCATCACAATATGATATACGACGCCGTAGCGAAGAATACACAGTAAAACAAGGACAATATCAGAAAAGATGAGACTGCATAAAGTAAAGTCGGCACACATGCGAGCTCGACACCAGAATATAAAATCATACATATCGCCCTCACAACTGTCTCTAAGTCAATACAGCAAGGTAGATGGAGAATACTAGATACATCAATATACAACTGAAATATAATAGATATCGTACAAAACCCACCTATCAGCAAAAGACTATCTCTGCTCAAATGGGTATCTGTGCCAAAAGATGAGGTAACAGCCAGCCGTGACTACTCCCAAGGGCAACCTGCAAACACTGTGGCACAACGGGGGTGAGTTGCCAACTCGTGAAGAGAGATAACATATAAAGGTAATCGCAAGCATGCACATATAGCGCTACTCTAACAAGTGCCAGCAGATGATATCAATGCGAGGTAAACAGCATGCATGGTAATAATGCAAGTCCTCTACCAGGTGATATGCTACAGGATGAGATGTGATAATGAATGCCGAGCATGGGGATACAGTATCTACATGAAGTATCGGGGTGGACTACATAAGTATGTATGCACCACAAATCCCAACATCTCAAACGCCGGTACTCCATCGGCCCTCATATCCTGTATATTCCTGAGAATCCCGAGTGCCCAACATCGGCACCCAAATATCATAAATACTCGTGTCTAGCATCGACACGCAAAACATCCTGTATCGGCCTCCGTCAATCCGGGTCAGCCCTCCCTCAAAGTATATATCGGGAATCCATCAGTCCGGGTCATCCCTCTCTCAATACATCGGGCGTCCGTCAGTCCGGGTCAGCCCTCTATCGATCCATCGGGCATCCGTCAGTCCGGGTCAGCCCTCTATCAATCCATCGGGCATCCGTCAGTCCGGGTCAGCCCTCTATCAATCCATCGGGCGCCCGTCAGTCCGGGTCAGCCCTCTATCAATCCATCGGGCGTCCGTCAGTCCGGGTCAGCCCTCTATCCAATACGTGCCTCTAGCACCGAGAAAACACGGGGTGACGCCCCAAAATATCAAAGCAAGGGAACCGGGTTTTAAATGATTACTTATTTGAAAAGGCCACGGTTCCCAAATCCAGAAATCACATGAAATCCCAACCAATAATACAAGTAATTGTGATGTGATATGTGCATCAAATATGTATATCAAGTCATGTCACATAAAAAAATGAACTACAATGCAATGATCCAATGTGATATAGGTATCAAGTATGAAATCCAAGTCATGTCATGTATAGATGAGCTACAACAATATACGACAGTATGATCATGGCAGTTCTATCAGTTCTAAGCAATATATATATATATATAACAGGGAATGCAATATGCGATGACAATCCATGGTATGGTATATGCAGTATATAACAATAAGGTCCTATCAGCCCTGACGCATAACGCCATGCGGGCGATATCCCCGTAGATGTGAAATCTACTCACCGTGTCTCGCGCTAAGTGTATCCAACCACTTGCTTGCCCTTCTTTGCAGCGTCCGTCTCACTGGCCTGCGAACCTAGAATCACATAACATATATCACACATAAGCTCATTTCACAAAAACGCGACATTACGGTCCAACTAGACTCTCGTGTCGCAACCAATCGCGCGTGTGCGCGATATGCTAAAACGTGTAATCACGCGCTACGAAACTACCCCGACGCGCCGCGATACGCAGAAACCCAAACCCACTCATGTACCACGCGTGTCGCGAAGGTTTAGAAAAACGGCAAAAAGGGGTATTTGGTCCCAGATTTTGCTACAAAACTAATCTTACAAAAATATATATACCAAAACACTACACACACTGGAAGACACCCACTGGACCAAACCCCAACCCAAGCCCTACCCATCTGGCCGCAATTGGCGGCCAGAATGAAGAAATTGGCGGCCAAAGGGGTGAGTTAGGGGGTCGGGCAAAACACAGGGTATCAACACACCACCACTATACTACATTATTCCCAAATTTATTCTGAAATCACCGGGTCAAAAGCAGATCCAGAAAAGCTCAAATTGCACAAATATGACGTTTTGCATCGACTATGAAAACTGGTGGTATTTTAGTGTAATCGGGGTTGGACTAGGTTACAATGGTCTCACTAACTCACTAACAAGCTACTGAAACTCAAACACATCACCCTAGCACAAAGTTCCCACAAAACTCCTCATATCACACTAAAACGCACTAAAATCCAATAACCGATGCAAAACTACACTAACCAAGCTAACTAGGGAATAAGTTTTGAAAATATACCTCATACCTAACCCTAGGAAGCTGGAGGAAGCAGAAGAATTGAAGGGAAGGGGCTGCACTTGGTGCTTGTGCTGCTGCAGCTCACTGCTGCTGCTGCTGGACCTTGCTGCTGCTGCTACTTCTTCTCCTGCTGCTGCTGTTGCTTCTTCTCCTGCTGCTGCTGCTGGGGTGTGAAGAGAGGTAAGTGTGTATGTGTGTGAGTGTGTGTGAGGTTGGAGAGAAAAAGAAATGAGAGAGGAAAACAATCATTTACCCCAAAAGTCACCCCTCCTCTCTCTCTCTCTTCATTTAATGCAAGCATGGCTTGAGCCATGATGCACCCCTCTCCCTCTCTCTCACAAGTCAACCCTTAAACCATTTGAATTAAAGTAATCTTTTAATTAGCTAATTAAATCCACTTAAAACCCAAAAGACTTTTAACCCTCAAGATTAACCCACCATGGTTAATAATTATGGTATTAACTTGATTTAAAAACCCTAGTTTACATGCACATGTTTGTGCAAGCCTAATAAAATTTTGGAAAAAATATTTATTAAATTAGGAAAAATATTTAAAACACAATTTGGTAAACTTTTTATTAAAAACCATTATTTAAATATAATTATTCACTAACCCTTATCCTAAGGTGTTACAATCTCTCCCCCTTAAAGAAATTCGTCCCCGAATTTCAAAAATCTAACTAAGGTTACCTTCAAAAAGATGGGGATACGTCTTCATCATCTAGCTTTCGGTCTCCCAAGTGACCTCCTCACGGTTCTGACCACGCCAAAGCACTTTAACTGATGGAATGTCCTTCGATCTCAATTTCTTCACTTGTCGATCCAAGATCATCACCGGCTGCTCTGCATAGGAAAGATCGCGCTCAAGCTGGATCGTCGGATGCTGAATCGCATGCGAAGGATCATGTAGATATCTGCGGAGCATCGAGACATGGAATACGGGGTGCACATCTGGAAAGCTGGGCGGAAGGGCTAACCGGTAAGCTACTGCACCGACACTCTCGAGGATCTCGAAGGGGCCCACAAATCTGGAACTGAGCTTCCCCTTCTTCCCAAACCTCATCACACCTTTCATTGGGGAGACCCTCAAGAAAACATGGTCACCAACAGAAAACCCAAGTCTGCGTCGTCGACGGTCTGCATAAGCTCTCTGCCTACTCTGCGCTGCTCTCATCCTATCGCGAATCAACTGGATCTTCGCGGTCGTTTCCTCAACGATCTGTGGCCCTAAGATACTGCTCTCACTGAGCTCTGTCCAACAAGTAGGCGATCTGCATCTCCTCCCATAAAGAGCCTCAAATGGTGCCATCTGAATAGTCTCCTGGTAGCTGTTATTGTAGGAGAACTCTACTAAGGGCAAATGATGATCCCAGCTACCTCCGAAATCTAATACACAAGCTCTGAGCATGTCCTCGAGAGTCTGAATGGTCCGCTCTGACTGTCCGTCGGTCTGCGGATGAAATGCCGTGCTGAAACTCAAGCGAGTGCCCAAAGCCTCCTGAAGCCTCTGCCATAGTCTACTGGTAAACTGGTGCCTCTGTCGGACACAATGCACGTCGGGACTCCGTGTAGTCGCACTACCTTGTCAATATAGATCCGGGCATACTGAGTAAATCCGAAAATCGTCTTCACCGGTAGGAAGTAAGCCGCTTTCGTCAAACGATCCACGATCACCCAGATGGAGTCATACCCCCGACTAGTCCTGGGTAGACCCACCACGAAATCCATCGAAATTTGTTCCCATTTCCACTCCGGAATGGGTAGCGGCTGTAGCTCTCCTGCGGGCCTCTGGTGCTCAGCCTTGACTTGCTGACAAGTCAGGCATCTCGATACAAAATCTGCAATGTCCCTCTTCATTCCGTCCCACCAGTAAACATCTCTCATATCATGATACATCTTGGTGGAACCGGGATGGACGCTATACACCGATCGATGTGCCTCCTCAAGAATCTCACGCCTCTGTCCCTCAGCATCAGGTACGCACAGTCTGACTCTAAACCGTAGTATCCCCTGATCATCGACCACGAACTCGGAAAATCTGTCCTGTCCCATCTGTGCCATGATCTCTGAGCATCGGTCATCACTGAGCTGTACCTCACGTATACGATCGATCAACTGTGGGCGTGCACGGACATGCGCTATCTGTCCTCCAATCGACGTGAACTCGAACTGTACTCGACTGTCGCATAATATCTGCCAATCTGCGGATGACTGTCCCTGTGCTGCGCTCAAACAAGCTAGACTACCCCCGGGCCTCCTGCTCAAAGCATCCGCCACCACATTTGCCTTGCCCGGGTGATATAAGATCTCGCAGTCATAATCCTTCACTAACTCCATCCATCGACGCTGTCGAAGGTTCAGATCCCGCTGCTCGAATATGTATTTCAAACTCTTGTGATCCGTAAATATCTGGCACGACTCGCCGTATAGGTAGTGTCGCCAGATCTTAAGTGCGAAGACCACTGCTGCCATCTCCAAATCATGAGTGGGGTAGTTCTGCTCGTGCTTCTTCAATTGTCGCGAGGCATACGCGATCACCCTATCATGCTGCATCAGAACGCATCCCAATCCCACTCGAGAAGCATCACAAAAGACCACAAATCCGCCCGATCCGGAAGGTAAAGATAACACCGGTGCCGTCGTCAGCTGAGTCCGTAACTGCTGGAAACTATGCTCGCACTCCTCCGTCCAATCGAAGGGAACTCCCTTCCGGGTCAACCCGGTCAACGGTGTAGCAATGCGGGAGAAGTCCTGCACAAAACGCCTGTAGTAACCGGCCAATCCCAAAAAGCTGCGAATCTCCGTCACCGATGTAGGTCTGGGCCAACACTGAACGGCCTCGATCTTCCTCGGGTCAACACATATACCGTCTCGTGAAAAAACGTGACCCAAGAAGTCTACGCTGTCCAGCCAAAAAGCACACTTGGAGAATTTCGCATAAAGCTGGTGCTCCCTCAATGTCTGCAATGTAATCCGCAAGTGCTGCTCGTGCTCTTCACTACTCCGGGAATACACCAAGATATCGTCAATGAAGACTATAATGAACGGATCCAAGTAAGGCCGGAAAATACGGTTCATCAAATCCATGAAGGCTGCTGGCGCATTGGTGAGCCCGAACGACATCACCAAAAACTCGTAATGGCCGTAGCGCGTACGGAAGGCTGTCCGGGGAATGTCCTCCTGTCGAACCCGCAGCTGATGATAGCCCGATCGTAAATCGATCCTCGAAAAGTACCCGGCCCCCTGGAGCTGGTCGAACAAATCGTCGATACGCGGCAAAGGATACCTGTTCCGCACTGTCACCCTGTTCAGCTGGCGGTAGTCGATACACAGACGCAAACTGCCATCCTTCTTCTTGACGAACAGGACTGGAGCACCCCAAGGAGAAACACTGGGTCGAATAAGTCCCTTGTCCAGCAAATCTTGCAACTGCTCCTTCAACTCTCGAAGTTCCGCCGGGGCCATCCGATAAGGCGGTATAGAAATAGGCCCCGAGCCAGGAACCAAATCAATACAGAAAGAAATGTCGCGCTCGGGCGGCAACCCAGGAAGCTCGTCAGGGAACACATCAGGAAACTCGCTAACAACCGGAACCTGATCCAATGGAACCTCTGTAGCGCGAGCACCGCAAACATAGGCGAGAAATCCCTGACATCCCTTCCTCAAAAGCTGTCCAGCGCGAAAAGAAGAAATCACACTGTGAGGGGCGGCACCACGGTTCCCCAACACAACAAAACCCGACTCACCGGGGAAACAGAATCTAACTGTCTTCTCGGGGCAGTCCACAGAAGCATAGCACGTGGCTAACCAATCCATGCCCAAAAGAACGTCGAAGTCCAACATCTCCAGAAGGATCAAGTCGACAGGAAACTCTCTCTCGCCAATACAGACGATACAGGATCGGAACACGTGCCTAGCAACAAACGACTCTCCCATAGGAGTAGTCACCACAAGCGGCTGATCAAGCAAGCCGGACTCTCTACCCAAACTCGGCACAAAGTGCGTGGATACGTACGAGTGTGTGGACCCGGGGTCGAACAGTACATGTGCATCAACTGAACATACAGGGAGGATACCTGAAACCACTGCATTGGATGCCTGCGCGTCCTGGTGTGTCAAAGCAAAAACCCTCGCCTGTCCACCACCTGTGACTGGCTGCCCTCTGCCTCGGTCACCTCGCCCTCTCTGAGCAACTCCTCCACGCCCACGACCTCGCTGTGTATGAGTCTGGCGCGGAGCAACGGTAGGTACGATAGGCAACGATCTTTGGGGTGGTGAAGGTGGTAATGTGACATGCGGTGCTGTCGCCTCTCTCCGGGGTAACTCAGGACAATCCCGTACACGGTGGTAAGAACTCCCACAGCGAAAACATCCCGACGATGGCCGCTGACCATCCTGGGAATAGGAACTGAATAAATGGCCCCGCCCTGAATCTCTGCTGCCTGCAATACGTCTATCATGGCGCCGAAAAGGCTGTCTCTGTGCTGATGTATCCGCACGAACTCTCTTCGGCTCTGGAACTACCGAAGTCTCAGCAAGGTGCTCCTCGACCACTAGGGCTGCGTCTACAGCTGCTGCATAGGTCTCGTAGTGCTGCGCGCTGATCGCGAGGAACACTGGTGAAAGCAAGCCTCGAACAAACCTCCGGACTCGCAGCTCCTCGGTGGCCACTAAATGTGGGGCGTAGACTGCTAGCTCTGTAAACAGTATGTCATACTCTGCCACTGTCATCCCTGGCGTCTGGCGCAAGGACTCAAACCTGCGTGCTCGGGCATCTCTAACACTCCGGGGAAGGAAACGGGCTAGAAATATGGTCACGAACTCCGTCCAGGTCATAGGAGGAAGACCTGCTGCTCTGCCCTTCTCCACTGAATCACACCATTTCTGCGCAAGACCTTCCAGGCGAAAGCTCGTGAACTCGACCCATCTCGCATCTGCGCATCTGAGGGAACGGCATATCCTGGCCATCCTGTCGATGAAAGACTGTGGGTCCTCGCTGTATCGGTGCCTGTGAAAACCGGAGGCTTCAGCCTCATGAACTCTGATAACGACACTGTAATCACCTCCGTGGCTGCAGGGGCAACTGGCTGTGCGGTAGGTACCATAGCGGTCTCTAGAACTGGTGGAGCTACCTCTGGTCGCTGCGCTCGAAGCGTCTCAACAAGCGATCCTATCATCTGGCGCATCTCCTGCATGCTAGATCCCACAGTCTGGCGCATCTCCTGCATACCAGCCCCTAGCGTGGCGATCTGCTCTGTCACGGCAGGAACAGCCTGCTCGGGTACAACGGGTGCACTGCCCGGATCAGTCCTCGTCTCGGACGAGTCAACACGAATCTCGGCCCTCGCGGCCGCTCTCTGTGCCCTCGTAGTCTTAGGCGGCATAATGGCTGAAAGAAAATTTGGATTCGATAAGAACACGGAAATCGAATCGCAAGAATATAAGGAGGGATCAAATCAATAAGTCCTAAGGTCGCGTAGGCGGAGTACCGTGTCGTGAGTATGCCGCGGAACATACGCACGCTACGCTACCCTGCTGCAGCTACCTACTCCATCATACCAGGGTCATCCTACACTCCGAAGGTAAAACCTACTCTCTGATACCAACTTTGTCACGACCCGAGAATTCAACTCGTGACCGGCACTTAACCACGCAACGTCTACAGGCGTAACGCGGCTAAGTAAGCCGAACCCAGAAATCAAAACCAATAAATATAGAGTGATTTTAATACATTTTGTAAAAACAATCGTACATGTCCGAAAAACTTCCATTTATTTAGTAGAAATCCTTTTTAAGTTCAAAAGTTATAAGTTTTATAATTTTGGTAACATTTCCCCTTTAAAACCTTCGCCCCGAAAGTCGGGTAAAAGCAAGGTGTAGCAGAAATAACAAGTGACATGAATAAAGCATCACAATATGATATACGACGCCGTAGCGAAGAATACACAGTAAAACAAGGACAATATCAGAAAAGATGAGACTGCATAAAGTAAAGTCGGCTCACATGCGAGCTCGACACCAGAATATAAAATCATACATATCGCCCTCACAACTGTCTCTAAGTCAATACAGCAAGGTAGATGGAGAATACTAGATACATCAATATACAACTGAAATATAACAGATACCGTACAAAACCCACCTATCCGCAAAAGACTATCTCTGCTCAAAGGGGTATCTGTGCCAAAAGATGAGGTAACAGCCAGCCGTGACTACTCCCAAGGGCAACCTGCAAACACTGTGGCACAACGGGGGTGAGTTGCCAACTCGTGAATAGAGATAACATATAAAGGTAATCGCAAGCATGCACATATAGCGCTACTCTGACAAGTGCCAGCAGATGATATCAATGAGAGGTAAACAGCATGCATGGTAATAATGCAAGTCCTCTACCAGGTGATATGCTACAGGATGAGATGTGATAATGAATGCCGAGCAAGGGGATACAGTATCTACATGAAGTATCGGGGTGGACTACATAAGTATGTATGCACCACAAATCCCAACATCTCAAACGCCGGTACTCCATCGGCCCTCATATCCTGTATATTCCTGAGAATCCTGAGTGCCCAACATCGGCACCCAAATATCATAAATACTCGTGTCTAGCATCGACACGCAAAACATCCTGTATCGGCCTCCGTCAATCCGGGTCAGCCCTCCCTCAAAGTATATATCGGGAATCCGTCAGTCCGGGTCATCCCTCTCTCAATACATCGGGCGTCCGTCAGTCCGGGTCAGCCCTCTATCGATCCATCGGGCATCCGTCAGTCCGGGTCAGCCCTCTATCAATCCATCGGGCATCCGTCAGTCCGGGTCAGCCCTCTATCAATCCATCGGGCGCCCGTCAGTCCGGGTCAGCCCTCTATCAATCCATCGGGCGTCCGTCAGTCCGGGTCAACCCTCTATCCAATACGTGCCTCTAGCACCGAGAAAACACGGGGTGACGCCCCAAAATATCATAGCAAGGGAACCGGGTTTTAAATGATTACTTATTTGAAAAGGCCACGGTTCCCAAATCCAGAAATCACATGAAATCCCGACCAATAATACAAGTAATTGTGATGTGATATGTGTATCAAATATGTATATCAAGTCATGTCACATAAAAAAATGAACTACAATGCAATGATCCAATGTGATATAGGTATCAAGTATGAAATCCAAGTCATGTCATGTATAGATGAGCTACAACAATATACGACAGTATGATCATGGCAGTTCTATCAGTTCTAAGCAATATATATATATATAACAGGGAATGCAATGTGCGATGACAATCCATGGTATGGTATATGCAGTATATAACAATAAGGTCCTATCAGCCCTGACGCATAACGCCATGCGGGCGATATCCCCGTAGATGTGAAATCTACTCACCGTGTCTCGCGCTAAGTGTATCCAACGACTTGCTTGCCCTTCTTTGCAGCGTCCGTCTCACTGGCCTGCGAACCTAGAATCACATAACATATATCACACATAAGCTCATTTCACAAAAACGCGACATTACGGTCCAACTAGACTCTCGTGTCGCAACCAATCGCGCGTGTGCGCGATACGCTAAAACGTGTAATCACGCGCTACGAAACTACCCCGACGCGCCGCGATACGCAGAAACCCAAACCCACTCACGTACCACGCGTGTCGCGAAGGTTTAGAAAAACGGCAAAAAGGGGTATTTGGTCCCGGATTTTGCTACAGAACTAATCTTACAAAAATATATATACCAAAACACTACACACACTGGAAGACACCCACTGGACCAAACCCCAACCCAAGCCTTACCCATCTGGCCGCAATTGGCGGCCAGAATGAAGAAATTGGCGGCCAAAGGGGTGTGTTAGGGGGTCGGGCTAAACACAGGGTATCAACACACCACCACTAAACTACAGTATTCCCAAATTTATTCTGAAATCACCGGGTCAAAAGCAGATCCAGAAAAGCTCAAATTGCACAAATATGACGTTTTGCATCGACTATGAAAACTGGTGGTATTTTAGTGTAATCGGGGTTGGACTAGGTTACAATGGTCTCACTAACTCACTAACAAGCTACTGAAACTCAAACACATCACCCTAGCACAAAGTTCCCACAAAACTCCTCATATCACACTAAAACGCACTAAAATCCAATAACCGATGCAAAACTACACTAACCAAGCTAACTAGGGAATAAGTTTTGAAAATATACCTCATACCTAACCCTAGGAAGCTGGAGGAAGCAGAAGAATTGAAGGGAAGGGGCTGCACTTGGTGCTTGTGCTGCTGCAGCTCACTGCTGCTGCTGCTGGACCTTGCTGCTGCTGCTACTTGTTCTCCTGTTGCTGCTGTTGCTTCTTCTCCTGCTGCTGCTGCTGGGGTGTGAAGAGAGGTAAGTGTGTATGTGTGTGAGTGTGTGTGAGGTTGGAGAGAAAAATAAATGAGAGAGGAAAACAATCATTTACCCCAAAAGTCACCCCTCCTCTCTCTCTCTCTTCATTTAATGCAAGCATGGCTTGAGCCATGATGCACCCCTCTCCCTCTCTCTCACAAGTCAACCCCTAAACCATTTGAATTAAAGTAATCTTTTAATTAGCTAATTAAATCCACTTAAACCCCAAAAGTCTTTTAACCCTCAAGATTAACCCACCATGGTTAATAATTATGGTATTAACTTGATTTAAAAACCCTAGTTTACATGCACATGTTTGTGCAAGCCTAATAAAATTTTGGAAAAAATATTTATTAAATTAGGAAAAATATTTAAAACACAATTTGGTAAACTTTTTATTAAAAACCATTATTTAAATATAATTATTCACTAACCCTTATCCTAAGGTGTTACAGATTTGACCTGAGGCCGTGATATTCGGCGATATGTCAGAGTTCGTATTTGAGATGCGACATGATGGTTTTAACAGGCCTTTGGGCATGTGTTTTACCCCGCATTCATATTTATATAGATGGTATCGATGGTACTATACTTAGAGTTGTACCCTAGATTATGTGATATGATGGTAGTGATACCTGATATGTGATGAGATAATGTGATATTGACCCGTACCCAGTTATTGGGATGCCGTACGACAATTTACCGTACGAGCCTATATTGATGATTGATCCGCACTCATGACATGAGGATTGGCATATCATATACTGTATCGTACGCGATACTATTGAGGTGGGATCACCGACTATTATATTATATATATATATATATATATATATATATCGACTCAGATTTAGGTGGTTTCCTTACCCCTCCTGATGGACTGGGCTTAATAGATGTTAGACTAGACCCGAGTCATACCTATTTCAAAACTAACGAATCGGGAATATCTTAAGGACAAGTAAAGGGATTCTACGGGTATTTTCAAAGGACGCATCTATTCTGAAAAACACTGTAACCCTTATTTTGCTAAAACCCTAATTCGTCTTATTTCAAATGGCACTACTGCATGACGTATACATATTGGTGTAGATTCTTCACTATTGTGTTGATTTATTCGATTCCGCATCTCATTGTATGTGCATACTATTATTCCATGTTGCATGATATTCTGTTATACTTGCATTTCATTTATATGTCACATACATCATGTTTTCTGATTATACGCATCGAGATATTCGTTTTCATGATATTTCTGGATTTGGGAACCGTGGATAAATTTCAAAGGAAAGTATGTACTTATATGAAAAACCCAGTTTCCCTGATATGATATTTGCGCTGCCATCATGAGATTTATCGGTTCTGATTTTATACCCCTTACGAGGAGTGGATGCCGTATGAGGGTACATGGTGGGGCCCGATATATGAGATAGTGGGGCTGACCCGGACTGACGGATGCCCGATATATGAGATAGTGGGGCTGACCCGGACTGACGGATGCCCGATACACGAGAGAGTGGGGCTGACCCAGACTGACGGATGCCCGATATATAAGATAGTGGGGCTGACCCAGACTGACGGATGCCCGATACATGAGAGAGTGGACTGACCCGGACTGACGGATGCCCGATATATGAGGATTTACGTGCCGATGCTAGGCACAGGTTTCATGATATTTTCGAGTGTCGATGCTAGGCACTCAGGTTCCATGCTTTTGGTTATATCCTCATATTTCCATGCATATGCTGATGATATTTACATGCATCATGGTTATTGTCATTGGGTGACGAGTGGACGGGATCCACGTACATGCAGATTCGATTACACTGATTTTACCTCATATTCTTGATATGCTATTACCTGAGGCATTGGCACGAGCACTTGGCACTACACTCATATACAGATATTACATTGCCAGTTTAGCATGCTTCAGACTTGTTCATATTGAGGTTTATATTTATCTGATTGTATTGACCTAGGATGGGTCATACATTCGATTTCTGCTTGTAGATATTTGCTATTCACGAGTTGGCAACTCACCCCCGTTGTGCCACAGTTCTTGCAGGTTTTTGCCGTATAGATTCCATAGCAGCATTTCTGGCACACTTCTTACTCATGGGTGACTTGCTTGGGTAGGTGGGTTCTCTTGTATCAGAACCGCCATTGTTCCTGTATTATTCATTGTATCTAGAAATTCTATCAACCAAAACTTGTATATTGTTCAGACTTAGAGACAGTGATGTATTATTTCGACCTTAGAGTCGCTCTTGTAGTTTTATGGTTTTCTGGCTGTTTTGAGTTTCTTTTTGGGTTGATCCTCGCCTTTTGGCGTTTTATATTATTATTGCTTGCGTGATTGTGACCGTCGATTAACGAAGAGCTAGCTCCCGCTTGGGGATGCCTTTTATCATTGCATATATATTGTTCTTGTTGTACCCCGTTCGGGGCCAGTATTTACAAAAGAAACTCTGCCGAAATTTTTAGAAAATACTTTACATTTAAAAATGCATATTCGGCTTAGTTATTTAAAAACCTTGACTTCAAACATGTTTTTCTTCACTTCTTTAAACCAGTTTTCTTTACTTACTCTTAAAATGGTTTTAGATTTCTGGGCATTTGACTTACTTGGATCAGATGGAGTCCTATAGACTTCATATGGTTCAAGGGCCAGTCACGTGCTCTTTTGGGTCGTGACACTAGGAAACCTAACACCTTTTGCGTAATGAACTTGATATCATCGTAGAATCGAGTGATTTTGAAAGGACTGTTTTTGAGGATTTTACTAGTTTTGCTTAAGTGGTCACTCCCGGTGAAGGGATCTCGGCTCTTTCCTTATCGAATAAGGTGCAGGATATATCACAAATACCACTATGCAAAGCAAAAAACTATAGAAGCAATCAAAAGATAAACCGAGTGTGTAGCATCTGCTAGTTTCTCTAAAAAGGTCACTCCCGGTGAAGGGATCTCGGCTCTTTCCTTATCGAATAAGGTGCTGGATATTCTACAAAAAATACCGCTATGCAAAGCAAGAACTAGAGCTACCAGTTTTAAAAAAAAGTTTCTACAACATCTTTTGGGTATCTTTTCCTTTTTATTTCATTAATCTCAATAATGAAGTCCCATCAAAATATGCTTCCTAGCATCACATATGAAACTAAAGCAGCAATATTAATTATATCTCATATATATAATATAGGCATTCATCTGAACATATCACATTGATCACATCACAGAGCAGCAGAAGATAACATATGAAATATTGGATATACTAGGAATTCCGTGTTTTAATTTAAGCCAGTATAAAACACAGATTCCACGGTCGCGATGAATAGCCAAACACAGATCCCTAGAACCCCTACGAGAGCGGTAAGCAACCCTACCAATTCTAGAGTTAGGAGACCCGTTCTCAACTACTTGAGATGGTCTCCCACTATACCGTAGAACCTGGTTACTTATGCTCCCCGCCTTGGGTTTATCCTAATGCGGAAAAGTAAATAATATACCTTAATGGTGACATCATCCTCAACCCGGAAGTTCCCCAATAAAAGAATATTACATACAAACTTTTATATGAATGAAAATGAAAAACTTTCATCTCACATAAAAAAAACCCGGCTATTCAGAACACGACGATCCAATATAACATATCACAGCAACACATAACATCAGATGTCATCAACGTAAGTAAATATGTGTATCTCAATTGTCGTTGACATATAGCACCGAAACCGGCGATACACCACATATTACACTTACGGTCGCAGAAAAGAAAGTGAAAAACTGTAACTGTTGGAATCCGCAACCACCTTAGACATCATAAACCCAACGTATTACATACTTTGGATTTCATGCCTAACAAAATGAATTCCTTAGACATCGCATGCCTAACAATTATAAATCCCGCATTTTAGTCTCGATATTGAAAACACTTTCCAATAACCTGTCGGGTTATTCAACAAGATTCCCGATAACCTGATCGAATGCTCATCGGAAACTTTATTAGGCGGCCGCACCGTGCGATGCCGTCGACGAAGTGCACTAAGACGGAACACCGCGGCCGTGAGCACCCGAACGTATGCTTTTTAGCGACGGGGTTCTCCTACAGTCACTTGGTCAGGGCTATGGGGCGTGGCTATCTATGAAGTTAACCCGGCGAGTATCCGCGTATGCTGTGTGATTGCGACGGACTTTTGATCAATATCAAAATCCCGTGGCAACCGATCAAGTGAGACTAAACGGCTAGATTTATAAAATTCAAACTAGTTATCTCATAACTAATTCTTGTGGATTCCAAATATTGTATCACAATCACAGAAAGCTAGGCGAAGTTAGATAATTCGATAGATACAACGAATTCCCAAAAATTCCGAGAGAGCTCAACACTTGAGCACACATAAATTTAACCAGAGACATGCCACAACACCTACGGACCAACAGCTGAAGGGCCCGACCCATACCTCTCAAGTGGCGCCGCGGATCCGCCGCCAAAACCATGTTTTGGCCACGGATCCGCGATCACTTGGACGAGTTAGGGTTTCGTTCTTCAGGTGTGTCCATAGAATTCCTTGCATGATTTTCTGAGTATTTTTAACATGGAAAAATCCAACTTTTGGAAAAATTTCCAGAAAGCGGGTTATTTCGGGATTTCGGAGTTCGATCGGACTTTAAACATCGTCTAGCTTTCTGTGATTGTGATACAATATTTGGAATCCACAAGATTTAGTTATGCGATAACTGGTTTGAATTTTATAAATCTAGCCGTTTAGTTTCATTTGATCGGTTGCCACGGGATTTTGATGTTGATCAAAATTCCGTCGCAATTATGCAGCGTACGCGGATACTCGCTGGTTAAACATCATAGATAGACACGCCCTATATATAGGGTTCCTAGGCACGCTAATGAGGTCTCACAAGGCATCAACCATGCCAATTTCAAATTTTACAAGTGCCAAGAAACCCTAATACGGATCGTTAACTAGATTTTAAGAGAAACATCAAGCTACTAAACTACTTTAGTGCTAAGTGAACAAACATACAACCTTTGTAGATCCGTTTCTCCACCTCCATAGCTCCGCGATGAAGTCTCCTCGCTGTCCAAATCGAATCCATGACTCTAGCATCGGCTTCATCGGAGAAATAGACGGGCTAGGTCGTCGACGTCGATGCCGAAGATGATCTACGTCGAGGCATCACAAGATCAAGCTCCCACTTCACCAAGTCATGAAACTTGTGAAGAAAACACCCTATACTACTTGGCAAGAGGTAGAGGATGAAGAAATAGGAAGTGGGTTCACTTTACAATTGGATTTCTCACTCTTTTTCTCAAGATGCCATTAATGGTTGCAAGCTTTTCTTCTTGATGATGAAGAAGAAGAAGAAGAAAAGAATTATGATAAGTATTTCTAAAATAAGAAATAATATGATACTTATCATAATGGTAACCATAGTTAGGTGTAGAGAATAAACCATGGTTAGGGTTAATGGTTAGGTTTAGGAAAAGAACAAGAATGGTCAAGCTTTCAACAATTCATGAAGTTTCCACAAAACTACAAAAAAAGCCACCATTCTCTTTATCTTTTCAAAATGAAATAAATAAAATAAATAAATGAATAAGTGAATCAAATCATAACCCTAACCATTACATAACCATGGTTTAATCTAAACATACACCCAAACAATCATGTATCATCAAACATGATACAATCATGTGCACAAAAAATATATCACATATACAATGTGCACATCAAGTGAGAAAATCCATTTTAAGTGAACCAATATTAGTTAATGTAAAGTAATATATCTAATATATAATTATACATTAAATCATTAAATCAATACTTGATTTAACGATCCGGTCATATCGCATATAACCGACTAATATCAATAGTAACAACTTATCGAATCAACACTTGATCCGATAACCCGGCTATATCGCATATAACCGATCAATGTTACAAATCGCGAGAATCAAATACAGTATCACATACTGGTATTATTCTCGGTCCCGCACATATCTCATATGCGCTCCTATTTCGTTTCGCTTGAGCCAGGAAACCTCTGTGTAGGACTCTAAAGACTCGTCAATACGCCGGCAGCAGGAGATGATCATATCAAACACCCACAAGCCGCAAGCGGTCTGCTAAACTTAACGGCCACCCGGGTATTGAGCGATCAGAAGATTGACGAGCAAGCCCGCTCACACTCCTGTGAATCCAACCAGTAACACTTACCGTACAGTCCGGTCTGTTCGTCTAATATGTCGCATATCTCGCCTAGGGGTGGTAAACGTCAGACCCCAGTAGCTCGATAAGTCGTGTCGATATGAGGTCTATAATAGTTCGAGAAACTACTGGTAACACTTACCAGTAAATCTCAGCAACCCTGGCCAGGGATTTCCGGTTATAGCCAATCGAACACTGTGCAACATCAACTCCCTATACCGGGAGAGACGAATCCCCTCCTATCGCTCATTGCCTCCATGTGATTCGGGACTGTACCCAAAAGCCACCGTTTTGCACGCCTACTTGGACGTGGTAACGTGGAAATCAAAGCATAGTAGGAATCACACAAGACTCTATGACGATCTCGGGTCTACAGACTAACCTGTACCAGTGTCACCAGAGAACTGCCATCTGACGTGAGGTATAATACCATCTGGGAGTTCTCGGCGAGTCCGTCCAGTGTACCCAGTCTCCACTGACCACCCGTATATCATCTCCGATGTCAAACACCAATGGATATGGGATCATCCATCGCCCATCTGTATGGGTCGAGAAGGTATACGCTAGTCTACTCTGGTATATCGATGCCCCGTCTCGATACACCCACGACCAGGGACTTTGAAGGATGTACTTATGGACTACCTTGTCCCTACTAGTATGATCCGTATCATAGTCCAGGTAGTCAAGTACACATCCTAAGGGCTTTACCAACATGTAACAGAGAGACAATCAGTATACACGTTAAGGTAAAGAGTAACCAGATAGCATACTATCATGTCGAGCAAGAAAGTCCTTCCTATATATGTCCCAGCATCCACTACAATATACATCATATGTACAGTAATGGCCTCTAGGGCATACATATAACTAACAATCTCCCACTTGCACTAGGGCCATCTGTAGCAGTGGTTGCAGTATCTCATACTCAACCATCCCATAAAAGTCTCTCTCTGGGAATAGGCCTTTGTGAGTGGATCCGCCGTGTTGTCCTCTGAGTCTGCTCTCCTAACCTCGATCAGCCTGGAGATCAACCATCTCCATGATCAGGTGATACTGCCCTAGAATATGTCTGGATCACTGATGGGAAGTGTAAGTCCACTTTGCGACCCCCGGTTCTTACGGGGAGGCGGAAACGGTATAAAAATCAAATTTTTAGCGCAAGGGGCAACATGGACTAAACAATGTCGGGATCTTTTCCTAAACTAAAACTAGCATAAAAGCTAAAGAGAGTTAGCTACTCGGAAAGATGGTTATACCTAAACTTGAACTCCTTCTTCTTCAAATTTTGTGGAGGTTGATGGTTCTTTCCTCGTAGCCTTCTTCCGTCGAAGATGGATCCACCTGAGGGTTCAACCTTTGGGCTCTTCCTCGAACTTTAAGTGAACTAGGATCTCCGGCTTGCTAAACCTTGAACCTAGAATGAGTAGAGAGTGTCTAGGGGTTGTTTTCTTTTCAAGGTGAGGGATTCTCAACACATGAGAAGGAATCACCTTGAGCTTGAGGAAGAAGAAGATGAAGTGAGGAGAGAGAATGGTTATGAAAGAATGAGCTATCTTTTTCCTTTTGCAACCATATCAAAAGAAAAATAATTATCTAATTAGTAATAATAATTCAAATGAGAATAGTTGATGGTTGTTTTGGAATGACCACTATCATACTTCATTAAATGAATGTTGGCAAGAATCAAGGAGCATCCTTGCAAAATAATGATGATGGTCAAACATTCAACCATGGTCAACAAGTCAACCATGGTCAACAACTCAACAAAACCAACCATAACATAATTCCATTTAATTACTATTATTAATAGATATCTCACAAATTCATTAGGGTTTGGAAAAAAAGACGACTGTCAACTGTGCATGCGCACCCGTTCCGAAACCCTAATGAAAAACCTCTTCTTCCGCCTCAAACAACTGTGCATACACACCTGCATTCTTGTTCCGATGAACATGAATAATGAGAGATAAAAGTAACCCCAAAACATATACCAGTATCCGGCTCAAACCAGAGCCCGCTGGCAATATCCGTCCGGACTCCAAACGTGCACAAGTGCGCGGATGAGAACGAACCCTGTCGCAAAACCATGCGACCTCTACTCTGTTTTGCCCAGAGGCGAATACCCTCTGTGTAGGACTCTAAAGACTCGACACTACGCTGGCAGTGGGTTTAACCACAGACCGCAAGCGGCACTAGCTGTGCGTAACGGTCCCCAGGTAGATGCCGACAAGAAGGCTGACGAGGTGAAGCCCCATCTGTACTCCTACTGAGTCTGAATGTGACAGTCTCCGTACAGTCCGGTCTGTTTGTCTGATACATCGCATGTCGGGCCTAGGGGGCGGTAAAACGTCAGTCCCCTAATAGCGGTACAAGTCGTGTCGGAGTGAAGCCCAAAACACCCTGAGATAACACTGGAAGCCTACCAGTATATCTCGCTTACCCTGGCCAGGGACTACTCGTGTAATGGCTCTCCTAGACACAGCGTGATGTCAACCCCCAATACCGGGAGAGACGAATCCTGTCTAACCGTCACTGCCTCCAAGTGCTTCGGGACTGCACCCAACCACCACCTGTTTGCACGACTCCTTTGAGCCGTGGTAGGGTAGTGATCAAAGTGCAGTGGGAACACACTCGAGGCGAAGTGCCAGTGTCAAGTCAGCGGACTAAGCTGTACTCATGTCACCTGGGAACTGATAACCGACGATAGGTGTAATACCAACCTGTCAGTTCCCGACGAGTCCTGTCCAGTGTACTCGTAACCCAACGAGCACCCGTATACTATCTCCAGTACGACGTACTGATGGCTGTGGGACAGACCATCTCCCACACTGGGATGAGAAGCACATACGCTAGTCTACTCCGGAGTATCGATGCCCTGTCTCGATAGTCCTGCTACTAGGGACCTGTATAAGGATGTGCTTATAGATTACCCAGCCCCCACTAGTGTGACTGCCATCACAACGCTGGTAATCAAGCAAAGATCCTAAGGGCTCCACTAATGCGTATAAGTGATATACTAAAATAAACACAAGTACACATTGAAGTAGAAACAAACCAAGTAGCATACTACTATATTGAGCGAGATTGTTTATACAAGGTGAATATCCCAAGCTTCCATTAAGTAATATACAAACTAGTATGATACAGTAATGGCCTCTAGGGCATATACACTAACAATCTCCCACTTGCACTAAGGCCATGTACTGGCGTATCGAAGACCTATCATCTCGATCAGCCGCTCGAACTGAGTCTGGGGTAGGGCCTTGGTGAATGGATCTGCAGTGTTCTCTTCTGACGCAACCCTCCGAACCTCGATCTCCTTGCGATCCACGATCTCCCTGATCAGGTGATACCGCCTCAAGATGTGCCTGGATCTCTGATTGGACCTGGGTTCCTTCGCTAAAGCTATAGCCCCGTTGTTGTCGCAATACAGAGGTATTGGGTCAACAATGGACGGAACCACCTGAAGTTCTTTCAAGAACTTCCTCATCCAGACAGCTTCTTTTGCGGCATCAGATGCAGCAATGTATTCCGCTTCCATAATCGAGTCTGCAACGGTTTCCTGTTTGGAGCTCTTCCAACACACCGCCCCTCCATTGAGGGTAAAGACAAAACCCGACATGGACTTAGAATCATCCTTGTCACTCTGGAAGCTGGAGTCAGCAAAGGCCTCGATCTGGAGGTCTTTTCCGCCATACACCAAGAACATCTCCTTAGTCCTTCTCAGGTACTTGAGAATGTTCTTTACCTCTATCCAGTGTTTCTCCCCAGGGTTTGGCTGATACCGGCTTACCACGCTCAGTGCATAAGCTACATCCGGTCTGGTACACAACATCGCATACATTATAGAGCCTACCGCAGAAGCGTAGGGTATAATAGACATGCGATCCCTCTCCAAATCAGTCTTGGGAGACATCTCTTTAGAGAGGGTGATCCCGTGACAAGCCGGTAGGTTACCGCACTTGGAATCTTCCATACTGAATCTTTTCACTATGGTGTCGATGTACCTGGACTGAGAAAGTCCTAATATCCTCTTGGATCTATAACGATGGATCCGGATCCCCAGGATGTATGAGGCATCACCCAGGTCTTTCATGGAGAACCTGTGTGACAAGAACCCCTTGACAGATTGTAGCATAGGAATGTCATTTCCTATTAAGAGAATGTCATCCACATATAAAACGAGGAATACTACAGTTCTCGCTACAAATCTACTATAGATGCATGGTTCATCTGGATTATTGATAAAGCCAAATTCCTTGACAGTCTCATCAAAACAGATGTTCCAACTCCGCGATGCTTGCTTTAGTCCATAAATGGACTTAAGCAACTTTCACACCTTTCCGCTGCTCCCACTCTGAATGAAACCCTCTGGCTGATCCATATAGATGCACTCCTCTAAATTTCCATTTAGAAAAGCGGTCTTTACGTCCATCTGCCAAATCTCATAATCGTGGAAGGCAGCAATGGCAAGAAGGATCCGAATGGATTTCAGCATAGCCACTGGAGAAAAGGTTTCGTCATATTCCAAGCCAGGTCTTTGACGGAAACCCTTTGCTACAAGTCTAGCTTTATAGGTTTCAACCTGTCCATCTACACCAATCTTCCTTTTGAAGATCCACTTGCATCCTACGGGTTTTACCCCGTCTGGAGCAATGTCCAACGTCCATACTTTGTTGGTGTACATGGACTCCAATTCGGTCCGCATTGCATCCAGCCATTTTACCGAGTCAACGCTCTGAACGGCCTGCTGGAAGCTAGTAGGCTCATCATAATCTATGATGCAATCCTCTCTATCCCCGTCTATGAGAAAACCGTAGTATCTCTCGGGCGGATGAGACTGCCTACTACTTCTGCGGAGCGGCATAGGAATGTCCTGTTCTTTTGAACTTACTGGCTCTTCCAAGCTCTCAGTAATAGCTTGTGGTTCTGGAATTTCTTCCAGTTCTATTGCGTTCCCACTTATCTGGGTTTCCAAAAACTCAGTTTCCAAGAAGCGGGCATGTTGAGAAACAAGAACTTTTTGTTCCTCTGCGGAATAGAACAGATACCCCCTGGAGTTCTTTGGGTATCCCACAAACTTACACTGTACTGAACGTGCCTCGAGCTTGTCCGCATGCTGCTTTTTTACAAAAGCTGGACATCCCCATATCTTAAGGTACTTAAGACAGGGTTTCTTCCCACTCCACATCTGATATGGAGTGGTAGGCACAGTGTTGGTGGGAGCCTTGTTCAAGAGATATGCAGCTGCTTCTAGTGCATAGCCCCAGAAAGATCGCGGTAACTCAGCCTTACTCATCATGGAACGAACCATATCCAATAGGGTACGATTCCTTCTTTCCGATACACCGTTATGTTGCGGAGTGTATGGAGGAGTACGCTGAGAGAGAATTCCATTCTCTTTTAAATAGTCCAGGAACTCGGCACTCAAGTATTCACCACCTCGATCCGATCTTAGAATCTTAATACTTTTGCCTGTTTGTTTTTCAACTTCATTCTTGTAATCCCGAAATTTCTCAAAGGCCTCGGATTTGTGCTTCATTAAGAAGACATGTCCATACCTAGAGAAATCGTCTGTGAAAGTAATGAAGTATGAATAACCGCTTCGCACATGTGTAGACATTGGACCACACACGTCACTGTGTATGAGTCCCAAGAGCTCGCTCGCTCTTTCTCCGTGTCCAGTGAACGGAGTCTTTGTCATCTTTCCCATGAGACAAGATTCACAAGTGGCATAAGACTGATACTCGAACGGGTCCAGGTATCCTTCTTTATGTAACTTAGTCAACCGTGTCTCATTGATGTGACCCAGTCAACAATGCCATAAGAAAGCCTGATTGATATCTGGAGACTTTCTTTTGTGTGTATTCTGGACATTGAAAATCTGTGGTTGGTTCAACACGTATATACCATTGCTCAGTGTACCTGACCCAATCAGAACTTGATTAAGGTGAATGTTTACAACATTACTTACAAACGCAAATTCATAACCTTCTTTAGAAACCAAAGATACAGAAATGATATTACAAGTTGCGTTGGGTACAAAAAAGCAATTACGCAAAACCAAAACATGCCCATCTGACATTCCCAGGTGATAGTCCCCCACGGCTTTAGCATCCATGCTAGCTTCGTTCGCAACTCTGAGGGTCATGTCACATGCCTTCAAAAACCTACGGTTTCTCAACGCCTGCAAAGAATTACAGATATGAGATCCTGATCCGGTATCCAATACCCAGGAAGTAGAGTTTATAGAAAGACAGTTTTCAATAACATACACACCTGAAGCTGAAGCCGCAACCTGCTTCAGTTCCTGTGTCCTGGCCTTCCAAGCCCAGCAATCTTTCTTCCAGTGTCCACTCTTATGACAATAGAAGCATTCCTTGTTACCCACAAGCTTCCCCGCAATCTTTGTTGCCATTTCTTTTCCCTTCGTACCCACTTTACTAACACCGCCCTTTGGTTTGGCGGGGGCTTTCTTCCTCTTTCCCTTGGCTTTCACCTTAGACCTAGAGGAAGAAGATCCTCCTACAAACAAAGCGGGTGTTTCCCTACCCTTCTGTAGGGTGCCCTCTGCGCTCCTCAGCATGTTGAGGAGTTCTGAAAGTTCAACTTCCTTTTCTTGCAAGTTGAAATTCAGTATGAACTGGGCGTAAGTGGATGGAAGGGACTGGAGAATTAAATCCGTATAGAGTTCACTGTCCAACGTGGTCCCAAGTTCCGCGAGCTCCTCAGTGTAGCCAATCATCTTAAGCACGTGGTCTGCTACCGATGATCCGACGGCCAACTTTGTCGAAAATAACTTCTTCGACACTTCGTATCTTGCGATACGAGACTGCTCTCCATACAGTTCTTTTGTATGGAGAAATATGGATTCCAAATCCATATTCTCGTGCCTCCTCTGATGTTCGTTGTCCCTCGAGGCAAGTACGAGGCACCTGGCCTTCGCGCTGTCAATCTCCCAAGTCTTACGGATTTCCTTATCCGCGACGCTGGAGGTGGGACCTGGGACGGGGGGAGCTTTGGTGGTAAGAAGATACCCCAGCTTGTCGTAAGTGATTGCCAACTTGACATTCCTGAGCCAATCTTTGTAGTTTGGCCCTGTCAATATGTTTTTATCTAGAAGTAACTTAAGTCCAGTCATTTCGATTTGGTCGCTGCAGGGGGGAGAGAAGAAACACTTTAGCACAATGCTCTTGCAAGTTTAGAATGGTTTTTAATTTGTCTAAACAGGATGGCTCCCACTGTCTCTCGAATCCCTCCTCAAACCATAAAGGAAGAATTAGTCGGGATCAATCCCACCGCACAATACTTGCTTAACCGTTCAGCCAGGCCAGTGTCGGTACTTCGAGGGAGGTTTTCCAACGCTTTCGCGAAGTTCCTTAATTAAATAACCTCTTTTCCCTGGGGGCGTAGCCCCGCTAACACCTTTCTAGGCACCTACTGGGTTTATAGCATTGATCGTTTAGTGAAAAATTTCCCGAGGAGTAGCATATACTCACAGTAGGATCGGGATCCAAATATCATCGTGTGACGAAACTGAAGGAATCCTACCAGAATCACCACACTCCAAATGGTATGCAAATCTAGCAAGTTTCAGTACTTATGAAACTCCCGATATGGATTTTTGCCCCATGCTCTTATGACCTTGACGAAGGTCAACAAATCATAAGTCACATGTCAAGTTCTGCCCGTCATTATCCAGGTTAATTTGAACCCACCCATATATACCCTTGACGAAGGTCAACAAGGCAATACGACTGTCCTAAACCAACGCATCTATCTATGCTACATATGAACACCCAACAGCTACCAATCTCTATGTCTTGACGAAGGTCAACAAACATAGCTTGAATACTATTGAATATTCATACGAAACGACGGAGGGCTACGAATGGTTTTGGCGAAACCGTGAACGTAGTGAACTTGATATAATCGATGGAACGAGATAGCTTTTAGAAGGAGTGGCTCAAGCTCCGCATTTAAAAGTTAGTTTTGAAAAGAACCGAGTGGTTTTTCGAAAGTGTTCCAACGACTTTAGCTTGGTTTATTATCTTGCATTAGTTCTTATAATGCGTGATATTCTTGCATTAGTTCTTTTAATGCATCCCATCATTTAATCCTACCATTGCAGAAAACAACCAAAATATGACGTACGCTTATGCCATATGCATTCGCCACGGGGCCCCGTCATCATCCGTTAGGTTACTTAACTAACGACAGAGCGGGGGCTGGGCTAGCGCGGCTGTAAAACATAAGCAACGCCTAAATAGAAAGCAATGATAGACATTACAGATCACAGATGAATACATTCGATATACTAGCAATCCGCAATCCTTTCGAGCCTGCAACGAAAAGCGGATTACACGGTCGCGGTGAATAGCCAATACCCCACCCAAGACCCCTACGGGTGCGGCAAACTACCCGCCAAGTACTCGGCAGTTTGTGTACCCCCTCCATGGGTCTATCCTAGGAGCAAAAACAGTAAAAAGAATTATACAATGACGGCTACAACCCCGACCCGGTTGTGCGGCCAAACAAATAATATTATTACATCAATTTACATTTACAATGAATGAAAGAAAAACAAAAGCTCATCTCACATCCACCCCGGCTATTCACCCGCGACAGTCCAACACATTCATATACACATTCCAATATCAAACACAGATCATGTATAACCCTGACCAATCGACTTATAGCGATTAGCCGACGTTCAATACATGCAAGCATCACAGATATAACCATCATAGTCAAAGTGCAGTGAAGTTCGGAAAAAATACGGAATTATAGGACCCCAAAAGTAAATTTCTGTTCTGGAAAATCTGGGCACATATAATATATCTTAAAAATCTCAAAACCAATACAGAGACACACTGCACGAAAAACGATGACGAGAGGACAACAAACGGCGGCGGTTCCGCGGCAAATGCCTACCTCATGCCGCGGAACCACGGCGGTTTGAATGAATCAGTGGATCGTTTTTCTTGGGTGTTCACACAAAACCCTGAGCCGAATTTAGGTGTATAACAAATCTCGTTTTGACCAGAAAAATTTTTAACAGAAACTAGGGTTTTGTAAAAGTTTGGTTTTTGGATTTTTCGGTTCCGAACTTCGTTACACTTTACTACCAAGCTAGTTTAAGTTTAATTAGGCTCTGATACCACTGTAAGTCCACGTTGCGACCCACGGTTCTTACGGGGAGGCGGAAACGGTATAAAAATCAAATTTTTAGCGCAATGGGCAACATGGACTAAACAAAGTCGGGATCTTTTCCTAAACTAAAACTAGCATACAAGCTAAAGAGAGTTAGCTACTCGGAAAGATGGTTATACCTAAACTTGAACTCCTTCTTCTTCAAACTTTGTGGAGGTTGATGGTTCTTTCCTCGTAGCCTTCTTCCGTCGAAGATGGATCCACCTGAGGGTTCAACCTTTGGGCTCTTCCTCGAACTTTGAGTGAACTAGGATCTCCGGCTTGCTAAACCTTGAACCTAGAATGGGTAGAGAGTGTCTAGGGGTTGTTTTCTTTTCAAGGTGAGGGATTCTCAACACATGAGAAGGAATCACCTTGAGCTTGAGGAAGAAGAAGATGAAGTGAGGAGAGAGAATGGTTATGAAAGAATGAGCTATCTTTTTCCTTTTGCAACCATATCAAAATAAAAAGAATTATCTAATTAGTAATAATAATTCAAATGAGAATAGTTGATGGTTGTTTTGGAATGACCACTATCATACTTCATTAAATGAATGTTGGCAAGAATCAAGGAGCATCCTTGCAAAATAATGATGATGGTCAAATATTCAACCATGGTCAACAAGTCAACCATGGTCAACAAGTCAACAAAACCAACCATAACATAATTCCATTTAATTACTATTATTAATAGATATCTCACAAATTCATTAGGGTTTGGAAAAAAAGACGACTGTCAACTGTGCATGCGCACCCGTTCCGAAACCCTAATGAAAAACCTCTTCTTCGGCCTCAAACAACTGTGCATACACACCTGCATTCTTGTTCCGATGAACATGAATAATGAGAGATAAAAGTAACCCCAAAACATATACCAGTATCCGGCTCAAACCAGAGCCCGCTGGCAATATCCGTCCGGACTCCAAACGTGCACAAGTGCGCAGATGAGAACGAACCCTGTCGCAAAACCATGCGACCTCTACTCTGTTTTGCCCAGAGGCGAATACCCTCTGTGTGGGACTCTAAAGACTCGACACTACGCTGGCAGTGGGTTTAACCACAGACCGCAAGCGGCACTAGCTGTGCGTAACGGTCCCCAGGTAGATGCCGACAAGAAGGCTGACGAGGTGAAGCCCCATCTGTACTCCTACTGAGTCTGAATGTGACAGTCTCCGTACAGTCCGGTCTGTTCGTCTGATACATCGCATGTCGGGCCTAGGGGGCGGTAAAACGTCAGTCCCCTAATAGCGGTACAAGTCGTGTCGGAGTGAAGCCCAAAACACCCTGAGATAACACTGGAAGCCTACCAGTATATCTCGCTTGCCCTGGCCAGGGACTACTCGTGTAATGGCTCTCCTAGACACAGCGCGATGTCAACCCCCAATACCGGGAGAGACGAATCCTGTCTAACCGTCACTGCCTCCAAGTGCTTTAGGACTGCACCCAACCACCACCTGTTTGCACGACTCCTTTGAGCCGTGGTAGGGTAGTGATCAAAGTGCAGTGGGAACACACTCGAGGCGAAGTGCCAGTGTCAAGTCAGCGGACTAAGCTGTACTCATGTCACCTGGGAACTGATAACCGACGATAGGTATAATACCAACCTGTCAGTTCCCGACGAGTCCTGTCCTGTGTACTCGTAACCCAACGAGCACCCGTATACTATCTCCAGTACGACGTACTGATGGCTGTGGGACAGACCATCTCCCATACTGGGATGAGAAGCGCATACGCTAGTCTACTCCGGAGTATCGATGCCCTGTCTCGATAGTCCTGCGACTAGGGACCTGTATAAGGATGTGCTTATAGATTACCCAGCCCCCACTAGTGTGACTGCTATCACAACGCTGGCAATCAAGCAAAGATCCTAAGGGCTCCACTAATGCGTATAAGTGATATACTAAAATAAACACAAGTATACATTGAAGTAGAAACAAACCAAGTAGCATACTACTATATTGAACGAGATTGTTTATACAAGGTGAATATCCCAAGCTTCCATTAAGTAATATACAAACTAGTATGATACAGTAATGGCCTCTAGGGCATATACACTAACAGGAAGGACGTTCCTTGGCATAAGCCACAACTCCATTGTCACACAATGGGAGGAACTAAGTTCATCTCATGAACAAATATACATCCAGACTGCCTCTTTGGAAGCATCTTAAGTAGCGATGTATCCAGCCTTTATCGTCTAGTATGCCACGATATCTAGCTTGGAACTCTTCCAACATACCGTCCCTTTACTGAGGGTAAAGACAATGCCTGTGACTGACATTCAGTCTTCTTCATCACCCTGGAACCCTTCCAGTGATTCTCCCCAGGATCAATTGACACCATCTCACTACATCTAGTGAGTATTCTAACATCCAATTAGATCTATCTCATAGATCCAAAACCCAGGATTTAGGAGGTATCATTTTGATCCTATATGGAGAATCATTGTGATAAGCGGAGATTGACCGAGCGTAGCATAGGAAACTGCTTTCTTATCAAGAGTATGTCATCCACGTACTCTACGAGAATCGGCACCATACTCCCTACTACCTTTTTGTTTATACAAGGTTCATCTACCATTTTGATGATGTCAAACTCTTTGACTAAGCCATCAAAACAGATGTTCCAACTCCGCGATGCCTGCTTTATCACATAAAACATCTTGCACATGTTTCCGCTGCTCCCACTGTCTACGAGGCCCTCTGGCTGTATACTTATAGACTCCCTCTTCTAAAACATCATTTAGAAAAGCTGTCATGACACCCAACCACCAGATATCGTAGTCATGGTATATAGCCGTGGCAAGTAGAATCTGGATGGACTTAAGCATAGCCATTGGAAAAAGGTTTCATCATTATCCACGCCTGGTCGATGACGAAAACCTTTAACAAGTCTAGCTTTGAAAGTCTCAACTTTTCCATGTACACCAAGTAATCTTCTCAAGATATACTTGCTCCTGATGGGGATTTAACCCTTCAGATATAGCAACTAAAGTCCATACTTTGTTGGTGTATAAGGATTCCATCTCAGATCGCTAAGCATCCAGCCATTCTTACAGAGTCCCACTCCTGATGGCCAGCTCGAAACTAGTTGGGTCATCATATCATGATGCAATCCTCGCTCCTACTATCATAGAGAAACCGAAGTATCTCTCAGGTGGGTAAGGAACCCTACTAGATCGGCGGAGAGGCTGAGGTTCGTTGGATTCTACTGAATCCTTTGGTTCTATCAAATCATCAGCTGCAGTTTGTATAGCTGGAACATTTCCAGTTCTACATAACGAGCTTGTCCGGATTTTGCTTTTCAGACATAGGCTGGACAACCCCAAATCTTAACTAACTTAAGATATGGGATCTTCCTTTTCCATATCACATATGAAGTGGTAGGCAACTGATTTGATCGAAACCCTATTCAATAGGTATGCAACTTCATAAGTGCATAACTCCCAAAAGGAAACAGGTAACTCAGTAGTACTCATCATAGAGCACACCTTATCATATAGGGTGTGATTGCTCCGCCCCGATATACCATCGTGCTATGGTGTATTCGGAGGAGTAATGCTGAGAGAGAATCTCATTCTCCATTAGAATAGTACAGGAATTCCATGCACAAGTATTCTCCTCCTCGATCACATCAAAGGACATAATACTTATACCTGTATTTTGGTTCTCTACTTCTAACTTATATTCTATGAATATCTTAAAAGGTTCGGACTTGTGTTTCAACAAGAACATAGATCTGAATCTCGAGAGATTATCAGAGAATGTAATGAAGTACAAAGAACCGGTCTTGGCATGTGTAGACAGGGGACCTACATACATCAACATGTATCATCCCAACAGTTCAGTAACTCTTTCTCTGCTTCCAATAAACAGAGCTGTGGTCATCTTATCTTTGTGACATGACTGGCAAGTTTCACAAGATGTAAATTCAAACTGATTTAAATATGCATCTAGTGTAACTTAGCTAGTCGGGTCGCATTGATATGACCTAGTCTACTATACCTCAAGAAGGATCCGTCCATTTCTGAACTCTTCCTCTTGTGTGTGTTCTATAAACTAAGAACTGTAGTTTGATTTAGAACATCAATGCTTTTAGATAACGTGCCTGAACCGATCAACTTTTGATATAGGAAATGTTCAAAACATTATCCAACAATACAAAATTTTATCATTTCTTTACTAATAAAGAGACTGATATGATTTTGTTTATCAGGTTCGGTATCTAATAACATTCGTTCAGAATCAATGTATTGGTAATACAGGGTGACAGTGACCGACAGACTTGGCTGCAACTCTTGCCCCGTTTTCTGCCTCATGAAACTTATCACCCGTTCTCAGTTCTTTACCTTTCTGTAGCCCATGTAACAGATTACATATCTGGGATCCTGATCCGGTATCATATACCCAGGACGTAAAGGACATTGAGAAACAGTTCTGTATAATGAACACACCCGAAGATGATGCATCAGCATGCACTCTCTTCGTTTGGGCGGCATGGGAATCTTGGTATTCCCCTATTTCCTGCTCTGTCTTATAACTATTATAAGTTGGAGCGGGACCAACGTTCCCCAGCTCAGTAAAACAAGCGGGTTCGGTCAAAATTCCGTATTATTATCTTGATTAAGGCGTGATATGGTCGCTACCTGGAGAGAGAGAGAGAAGAAAAAACTCAGCGTGCGCTCTTGCAAGAATAGATTGGTTATTATTTTATCTAATCAGGATGGCTCCCACTGTTTTTATCAAATCTTCCTTCAAACCCTAAAAGGAAAGACTAGCCGGGATTAATTACACACTACAAGTTCGCCAATCTTTCAGCCAGGCCAGTGTCGGTACTTTGAGGGAGGTGCTCCGTGCTTTCGCACGGACCTAATTAATGTAAACCTCGTTTTCCCAGAGGCGTAACCTCGTTAACACCTTTCTAGACACCTACTTGATCGGCTAATTGTAATGTGTAAAACTCTCCCAGGAGTAACTCTTACTCGCAGCGGGTATCGGGATCGAACTATCTCATAGAAGGTATGCAATCTCATTGCAAATTTCAACACTTGAAATTCCCGATAATATTTTGCCCCTAACGTGCTATGACCTTGACGAAAGCCAACAAACCATAGCCCGCTAGTCAAGTTCAACCCATCATTTCCTGGTTGAATTAAACCCACCCGCACGACCCTTGACGAAAGCCAACAAAGCTGCACGACTACCCTAATCCAATCGCATCGTATGCTGCAGATAAGCAGCATATAGCTACCGCACACTGCACCTTGACGAAAGCCAACAAATGCAGCACGGATACTATATACAACTTATCTGAAATGACGGAGGGCTACGACAGGTTTTTCTGAAAACCTATTGCGTAATGAACTTGATATCGTTGTAGGATCGAATGAATTTTGAAATGGAGTGTTTTTTAGGCTTTTCTAGTTTTGCTAAAGGAGTCACTCCCGGTGAAGGGATCGTCGGTCCTTTCCTCGTCGAATGAGGTGCGGGATATATCATATGTATCACTGTGCAAAGCAGAAACTATAGAAGCAATCAAAAGACAAACCGAGAGTTGTAGCATCTACCAGTTATTGCTAAAGGAGTCACTCCCGGTGAAGGGATCTCGGTCCTTTCCTTATCGAATAAGGTACAGGATGTTCTACAAGGAACACCGCGATGCAAAGTAAGAACTGTAGCTACCTGTTTTAATTTAGAAATTCGATTCCACAACATCTTAGGTTTCTTTTGTTTCATTAATCACATTAATGAAGTCTCATAATTTAAAATACCTAAACATCACAGATAAATACGACGTACACTTATGCCATCCGCATTCGCCTCGATGTCCCCTCATGCACCGTTAGGTTAGGTGACTAACGGCAGAGCGGGGCAGGGCTAGCGCGGGTGTAAAACATAAGTAACGTCTATATAATATATCATATATACTATATACTGTATCTATCACAGAACATCACATGATCACATCACAGATATCGCAGCAGAAGAATCATATGAAATATTGGATATACTAGGACGTCCGTGTTTTCAATACGAGCCAGTATAAAACACGGATTCCACGGTCGCGATGAATAGCCAAAACCCACACCCCTAGACCCCTACGAGAGCGGCAAGCAACCCTACAAATTCTAGAGTTAGGAGACCCGGACTCGACTCCTCGAGTTGGTCTCCCACTGGACTCCAGAACCCGGTTACTTGTGTTCCCCTCCTTGGGTCTATCCTAGTGCGGAAAAGTAAATAATATACAACAACGGTGACAACTTCCGCAACCTGGAAGTGCCCCAATAAAAGAATATTACATACAAGTTTTTACATGAATGAAAATGAAAAACACTCATCTCACATAAAACCTCCCCGGCTATTCAAACACGACGATCCAATATAATATATCCAGCAACACATAACATCACATGTCATCAACGTAAGTAAACATGCGTATCCCAATTGTCGTTGACATATAGCAACGAAACCGGCGATATCACATATTACACTTACGGTCACAGAAAAGAAAGTGTAAAACTACAACAGTTGGAATCCGCAATCTCTTTAGACATCGCATGCCTAAACAAATGAATTTCTTCGACATCGCATGCCTAACAATTATAAACCCCGCATTTTAGTCTCATTATCGAAAACTCTTTTCAATATCAAGTCGGGCAATTCAACAAGATTCCCGAAAAACTGATCGAATGCTCGTCGCAAACTTTAGTAGGCGGCCGCACCCCCGATACCGTCGACGAAGTGCACCAAGGCGGAACACCGCTGCCGCGAGCACCCGAACGGATGCTTTCGGTGACGGGGTGTAAGTCTACGGTAGCGCCCTGGCAGTCTACAGATGCCAAAATGCGGAACAAAACTTTTTAACTGGCGCTATCGTATACTTTAACCCGGATCTGCCATTATTGCTAAACTAACAAACTGTAAAGAGTGTAGAAAGGTTGTACCGAACGATCCGAGTCCTTCGTTCTTCAACCATCATCCCACGCTCCGTTGCGGCTGCTCCGATCTCGTCGATCTCCGATCTCCTCGTCGAGGTGGCACCACATGATCGGTTCTTTAAACGGGCTCCCGCCTCTGACTCGAGGCAACTCGATCGTCAAGTTTGCTAAAAGAGACGACCAAGAATGATGTAGAGAATGAGTAGATGACTTTGTCTCACTTCGTCCAAGTCCGTGGACGATCGGTTAATGAAGTTGCCGAAGGAATCGGGTGATGGAATGAAATGGACTATGAAATTCCATACACCGATAAAACCTATCATAATCTTTTCTAGCAAATGAAAACTCAAGTGAGAGTGAGAATGGGGAGAGAGAGGGCCGGCCATATATATAGCAAGAGGGAGGTGACCGTAGGAGAGGGGGGTGACCACAAGATAAAGCTTCTCACTTCAAAATATCCTAAGGAAAACAAAAGGCTTTAATGAAAAAGCATGAATCACTAAACACATCATCAAGGCATTAATGAAACCATTAATGTCAAGTTGAGTCACTAGCCTAGTCACCATCCTAGTCATCATATCTAGAAACTTCTAGAATACTGACTCATCATATCTGAAGAAAAGATAAATCCGTCTTTAACCGAATGTTAAAAGACGGCTGATAGAAAACTGGAAACTGGCAACTTCCAAAAGCGATCCTGAAACAACTTTCAGGATAACCCCGAAACTGTATAAATATACCCGCATTTGTATTACGACCGAATACAAATGCAACTGAGACAAAGATATTATACCTACTCAATATAATACTCGGATCCGGCTTAAACCAAAGCCGACCAGTATTATCTGCCCGAAAAATAACACATGCGTAAACGCACGTGCATTTTCCGAACCCTGCCATAAAACCATACGGCCTCTACAACGTTTCGCCCGAACTTGGGAAACTGTCTGTGGGGGACTCTAATGACTCGTCAGTACCCTGGCAGTGGGTTTAACCACAAACCGTCAGCGGCACTAGCAATGCTTAACGGCTGCCCACGGACTGACCTCAAGGGAGACCGATGAGCGCACTCAAGGGAGGCCGATGAGCGAACTCATCCAGAAACCCTACTGAGCCTAACAGTGACAATGTATATACAGTCCGGTCCGTTCGTCAATGAGTATCGCATATCTGCCTAGGGGGCTAGTAACGTCAGACCCCCAAGAGCAGTATAAGTCGTGTCGGAGTGAAGCCCAATAACACCCTGAGATACTAATGGAGTACCTACCAGTAATTCTCCTGCCACGGCCGTGGGCTTTGTGTAATGGCTCTCCTAGACACAGCACGATCTCGCCCCCAATACCGGGAGAGACGAATTCCCTGCCGATCCGCTCACGTGCCTCCATATGGCTCGGGACTGTACCCAAAAGCTACCTGTTTGCACGACTCCTTTGAGCCGTGGTAGGGTAGAAATCAAAGCACAGTGGGAACTCACACGAGACAAATGACGACCTCAGGTCGATGAACTAACCTGTACACATGTCACCAGGGAACTGCTATCTGACGATAGATATAATACTAACTAGCAGATTCCCGGCGAGTCCTGTCCGGTGTACTCATAACCCAATGAGCACCTGTATACATCTTAGGTGATCCAACTGACACCAGTGGCTTGTGAGACCGGCCACCGCCCCTCGTCGGGGTCTCGACTGTACACACTAGTCTACTCCGGAGTATCGATGCCCTGTCTCGAAACTCCCACGACTAGGGACCACAATTAAGGATATGCATATAAACTACCCAACTCTCACGTATATGATCGCCATCATACTGTTGGTAGTAAAGCAAGATCCTAAGGGCTCTATCAAAGTGTAACATGCAATCAGTCACCTGAACATGTACACGACTGATAAAGGCAAACCAGATAGCATACTATCATCTTGAGTAAGACTGTTCTACCGGTATAGGTCCTCCGCAATCATTGCAATCACGTACCTGCGATCCAATAATTGACTATGAGGGCACTATCTCCAACAATCTCCCACTTGCACTCAAGGCTAATATTGCGATGTCGACTACTCACAGCCTGTGTGAAACCGAACATCCAACTCCTCTACTAATCAGTTCACAAAGCCCGTTTGTAAAACTATTGTGTTCGAGAAATAGCCTCGGTGAGTGGATCCGCCTAGAAGTTTCTTTCTGTATCTCTCTTAATCTCAAGTTCGCGGAGAAAGCCATCTCCCGAATTGAGTAATACCTGTCTTAGAATATGTCTGGATATCTGATGGGACCTTAGTTCATAAATGAACTCCATATCCAAACTTCTTAGACTGTATGGATCACTGAACCTAATCAGTATCCGGCACCATGCCACCCACAGTATCCTCTTGAACCACCTGTCCATAATACTGTCCCTCGTCAGAGGGAAAAACTATAACTCTGACAATCACTCTGTCAACCATGTCACCTTTGAAGCATGGAATGATAACCGTCTCCCGAAGGAGGCTGCCGTCATCAAATCCGTAGAACATGTACTTATGTTCTAAAACTGCTTCCTTATATTTCTCCAGGATTGGATTAATACAAACTTATTGCATCTAGTGCAAAAACAACATCTGGTGTGGTACTTGACATCTCATGATTGACTCAATTGCCTAAGCAAGTGATCTGCCAATCATGCACATCCCTCTCCCCTTTAGTCTATACGACACCTTTAGAGAGGGTGACTCCATCACTTGCAGGTACACCACCATGCTAGGAGTCAACTATTCTAAAAACCATTAGAATATCTGTCAAAGTACTCACATTGGGAAACTACCCAAATCCAGATCTAAAACCATAGATCCAGAAACCAGAATGTCAAATATTATATCCATATCCTGTCTGGAAAAACAACTGTGTGACGACCACAGTACAATCGATCGTAGTATAGGAATTTTACTTCCTACTCTATGTATGTCATCCAGATACCATGACATCACACCCTACTACCTCCTTAACTGATCCATCCCCTATTCTGATTGAAGTCAAACCCATGACTGTCACATCAAAATTAGATGATCTATATCCGCTATAACTGCTCAAGTCTATAAATAGATATAAGCATCTTGCCCACTATGCTTCTGCTGCTCCCACTGACTACGACAACCCTCCTACCGGGTCTCATAACCTGGAACAACAGTAGTGTCAAGTCTGGATAGATAAGAACCTCCCTGTCACCGTCCTTGAGCCTACCGAAGTACCTCTCGGGTGTCTGAGGTTACCTACCATATCTGCGGAGTGGCTATTGGAATGTCAAACTTGATTGAATGTATAGGTCCTATTAAATTTTCCGTAATCGTTCGCGGTTCTGGAATCACTTCCAGTTCTACCATACTCCCACTACTGTTTACTGAAAAAGATCCATTTTTACTAAAACTGTGGCGAGTCAAGAACAATATCACTATTGATCTTCCAAATGGTAGAATATCAACCCTCGTCATAACCAGGGTCAACCCACAAACAGCCATTACAGAAACGTGCCCTGAGTTATCCAGAGTCTGGTTTTAAGCAAAAGCTGGACAACTCCCCGTACCTTAATTTCTTTTAAGGTACGATCCATTCTATATCCAATACAGAAACTTTGGCACTTATTTAATTGGAACCATATTCAAATCATGCAGCTATCTCCAGTGCATATCAACTTAATGGAAAGAGGCTAATCAGCATTACTCTACTTAGGAGTCCATCCAATTATGAGTAACCTGAAAGAGAAACACGTTTCTCAAAACCATCACTATCATCTGAATACCAATCACAAGAATCTACATCTTCGATCTCTTTGAAGAATCCCGATACTTGTGATACCTGGTTCTCTACTTTATTCTTATACCCACAACTTCTCAAAACTTAGACCTTGTATTTCTACGAAACACTCGTCTAAATACTAGAGAAGTTATAAGTAAACAGAACATAGTAAGAGGACCTACCCCTTTGTCCTGATGGACACTTGGACAACATACAATACTCTGTATAAGTCCGTTGAGTTAAACAACTCAAAACCTGTGTGTTGTAGGTGGAAAACTGTACCCTGGCGATTTCCTCAAATATCACCAATTACAATGAATTCCGATATAATGAGGATGATCACCTAATTCCCAATATCTTACTCCCACTCATCATCTGTAAAACCATACAGATATGAGAATGAAACCTGGTAAATACATACCCTTGGAGTAAGTGTCTAATCGGGAAAACAGTTTTTCCTTAACAATGCACTGAAACATGAAAATGTTTCGTAGGGGTATCCTGGTATTCATAGCAATGCCTCTTCCATAATCCAATTCATGACTTCAACCGTATATTTTATTGCCATCTCTCCAAATCCCTTTATTTGTCTTTAGTCGTTACCTTCTGTACACCATCGTTAGGCTAAATGGTTTTCTTCCTTCCCTACCGTTCGGCACCAGCCTATGGTTTGGAAGAAGACTATCCAGTAAGCATAATAGGTGTACCCTCCTAAACCAAGGAGTACTCGCATCTCGAGAGATGGTGATGATAAAAGTCAACTGAATAATACCTTATTCTTTTAAAGGTGAAATGGGAGCGGCGATGAAGTACGCGGTTTTGGTCGTGAATGATATCAGTCGCAATTTACTTTGCCCTCTTTCTAATCCCTTTATTTTGTCTTTACATATTACCTTCTGCACACCCTACTTAGGCTAATTGTTTTTCTTCATTCCCTACCTTTCGGCACCAGCCTATGGTTTGGAATAAGACTATCCAATAAGCGTAATAGGTGTACTCTCCTAAACCAAGGAGCCCTCGCAACCTGAGAGAAGGTGATAATAAAAGACAACTGAATAAACCAATTCTATTTCTCCTGAACCAGGATCCATCCTCGAAGAAGTCCCTTCGAGTTCGTATATAACCATACGATGGATCTATCCAATGGAAGTGAATATCCGTAGTAATACGGGTGTTCTGAGAAATTCAAAGGGTAAAAGAAGGAGTGGCAATGACTTATGCAACTCAGACAATCCAAAAGCCAGTATTTTAAGAAGGTTCGGTTAACCTGGTCACTGAGTCATAGTCTAGGGTCGGTCAAAGGTCGCTGCCAAAGAGAGAGAGAGAAAAGAAACACTCTGCGTGCACTCTAACCTAGATCAGAATGGTCATCATTTTATCTAATCCGGAAACCTCCCACTGTCCTGTCAAATTCACCTCCAAACCTAAAGAAGAATCAATCGGGATCACCCGAAGAGTAAACCAACTCATCAGTGGGAATCGGGATCCAACTCTCATCGCATGATAACGTGATGGAATGCATCCACGTTACTCATACTCCAGAAGGTATGCGCATACTTGGCAAGTTTCAGTTTCTTTAGAAACTCCCGATATGATTTTTGCCCCAGGCTCTTATAACCTTGGCTTTGGTCAAAGTGTCATAAGTCACATGCCAAGTTCTACCCGTCACTATCTTGTCAATTTGAACCCACTCGCACATGCCCCTGACTTTGGCCAATCGGCAGAACGACTGTCCCAAACTAACTCATCTATCTATGCAACAATTGAATACCCAGCAGCTACCAAACACTATGCCTTAACTTTGGCTAAAATGCATAGCTTGAATACTACTAAATACCCAAAAGAAGTGACGGAGGGCTACGACTGGTTTTTGGCGAAAAACCTTTAGCGTAGTGAACTTGATATCGCTGAAGGAACCTGATAGCTTTTTAAAATATAGTGGCGAAAACCTTTTGCTAAAGAGGTCACTCCCGGTAAAGGGATCTCGGCTCTTTCCTCGTGGAATGAGGCGCAGGATATTCCACTGAATACCGCTATGCAAAGCAACTTGTAATCGACTATAGTAAAGTTATTACCCTGACGCAAACTTCTGTCCAAGGGGTCGGTCCCGGTAAAGGGATATCAACCCTTGCCCCGTCGAATGAAGTGCAGGATATTCCACTGAATACCGCTATGCATAACAAAAGGAAACGTCTTTGTAACAACACTTTTTAAATTTGTTCCAACAACTGTAAACAGGTTTGTTTTTACTTTGCGTTGATCAGAATCAACGCAGTCCCATCATTCGATCACACCAGAAAAGAACGAAAATAAAATGTACGTATATGCCATCCGCATTCGTCGCTGGGTCCCGTCATCACCCGTTAGGTTACTTAACTAACGACAGAGCGGGGACTGGACCAGCGCGGGTGTAAAACATATACAACATCTAATAGTATATAAACCAATATACATAATCGCTCCAGGCGTGATAATATGCAACATTACAGAAAAGTAATAAGCATCACAGAACAATACAGATATCTGGGATCCCCGAGTTTCACAGAGCCGCTGCTGAAACTCGACGTTCCCCTGTCGTGTGGATAGCCTGTGCAATGAAACCTAGACCCCTATGGGTGCGGCAAGTTACCCGCCAAAACCTGAAGCGAGGCAGTCCCCCACAGCATAGTGAATGGAACACCCGGCACTTCACGGAATCCGGTAAATTGAGCACCCCTCCTTGGGTCAACCTGTACCCCCTGCGAGTGCGGCGAATAGTCTGCCAATTCTAGAGTGGGGCCCCTCTGCCTCTCAAAGCCATGAGATGCGGACCCGTTGCTTTCCCGAACCCGGCTATCCGTGCACTCCGTCGCGGGGTAAAACCTAGTACAGTAATGAAAAATAGTACAAAAGGTACATTGACCGCAACCTGGTCGTGCCCCAAAAGAATATTATACAACAGGCAGTGACGGCAGTCCACATGTTGGTCGCTCGCCCCGTAATATCAAATGTACAAATAAACACAAACTGTACTATCATTGCACACTGCTATCCACCACGACAAATCCGCAACATCACAGCACAACACAGAACATCAACGAGAATGTCACGTTCGCAAACCCGTCTAAAAGAACTATAGCAATCAGACGCGGTTTACCGATCAAATGACATTCCCGGTCGGAGATATAATGTAAGCACTGTAAACTAACGTGTTTAAATTTCGATCGACCAAAGACCAAATATCAAAAAGTGGGCCCCACTGCTTACTGGTGAACAGTAACAAAACCTGGGCCAAAAAGATATTTACCAAAAACCCCAAAATCCATCACAGAACCCACTGACCAAATTTGGGAGCACGTGCTCATCACATGGCCGCGGATGCGAGGCCAAACCATGGGTTTGGCCGCGTTTCCGCGGCATCTTGGAGGAATCACGACCCCAAATTTTGTCGTGGCTCTTAAAAACGCCTGCACAGATTTTTAAGATATACAGAAATAATTTTTGAGACCGTTTAAAAACAACAGAAACTGTCAAGCAAGGATTTTGCCGTTTTTGATTTTCGGTTCGATCGATGTTTTGAACGCGTTAGCACAAGTTAGTATAGCAAAATGGTTAGGCTCTGATACCACTGTAAGTCTACGGTAGCGCCCCGGCAGTCTACAGATGCCAAAATGCGGAACAAAACTTTTTAACTGGCGCTATCGTATACTTTAACCCGGATCTGCCATTATTGCTAAACTAACAAACTGTAAAGAGTGTAGAAAGGTTGTACCGAACGATCCGAGTCCTTCGTTCTTCAACCATCATCCCACGCTTCGTTGCGGCTGCTCCGATCTCGTCGATCTCCGATCTCCTCGTCGAGGTGGCACCACATGATCGGTTCTTTAAACGGGCTCCCGCCTCTGACTCGAGGTAACTCGATCGTCAAGTTTGCTAAAAGAGACGACCAAGAATGATGTAGAGAATGAGTAGATGACTTTGTCTCACTTCGTCCAAGTCCGTGGACGATCGGTTAATGAAGTTGCCGAAGGAATCGGGTGATGGAATGAAATGGACTGTGAAATTCTATACACCGATAAAACCTATCATAATCTTTTCTAGCAAATGAAAACTCAAGTGAGAGTGAGAATGAGGAGAGAGAGGGCCGGCCATATATATAGCAAGAGGGAGGTGACCGTAGGAGAGGGGGGTGCCCACAAGATAAAGCTTCTCACTTCAAAATATCCTAAGGAAAACAAAAGGCTTTAATGAAAAAGCATGAATCACTAAACACATCATCAAGGCATTAATGAAACCATTAATGTCAAGATGAGTCACTAGCCTAGTCACCATCCTAGTCATTATATCTAGAAACTTCTAGAATACTGACTCATCATATCTGAAGAAAAGATAAATCCGTCTTTAACCGAATGTTAAAAGACGGCTGATAGAAAACTGGAAACTGGCAACTTCCAAAAGCGATCCTGAAACAACTTTCAGGATAACCCCGAAACTGTATAAATATACCCGCATTTGTATTACGACCGAATACAAATTCAACTGAGACAAACATATTATACCTACTCAATATAATACTCGGATCCGGCTTAAACCAAAGCCGACCAGTATTATCTGCCCGAAAAATAACACGTGCGTAAACGCACGTGCATTTTCCGAACCCTGCCATAAAACCATACGGCCTCTACAACGTTTCGCCCGAACTTGGGAAACTGTCTGTGGGGGACTCTAATGACTCGTCAGTACCCTGGCAGTGGGTTTAACCACAAACCGTCAGCGGCACTAGCAATACTTAACGGCTGCCCACGGACTGACCTCAAGGGAGACCGATGAGCGCACTCAAGGGAGGCCGATGAGCGAACTCATCCAGAAACCCTACTGAGCCTAACAGTGACAATGTATATACAGTCCGGTCCGTTCGTCAATGAGTATCGCATATCTTCCTAGGGGGCTAGTAACGTCAGACCCCCAAGAGCAGTATAAGTCCTGTCGGAGTGAAGCCCAATAACACCCTGAGATACTACTGGAGTACCTACCAGTAAATCTCCTGCCACGGCCGTGGGCTTTGTGTAATGGCTCTCCTAGACACAGCACGATCTCGCCCCCAATACCGGGTGAGACGAATCCCCTGCCGATCCGCTCACGTGCCTCCATATGGCTCGGGACTGTACCCAAAAGCTACCTGTTTGCACGACTCCTTTGAGCCGTGGTAGGGTAGAAATCAAAGCACAGTGGGAACTCACACGAGACAAATGACGACCTCAGGTCGATGAACTAACCTGTACACATGTCACCAGGGAACTGCTATCTGACGATAGATATAATACTAACTAGCAGATTCCCGACGAGTCCTGTCCGGTGTACTCATAACCCAATGAGCACCTGTATACATCTTAGGTGATCCAACTGACACCAGTGGCTTGTGAGACCGGCCACCGCCCCTCGTCGGGGTCTCGACTGTACACACTAGTCTACTCCGAAGTATCGATGCCCTGTCTCGAAACTCCCACGACTAGGGACCACAATTAAGGATATGCATATAAACTACCCAACTCTCACGTATATGATCGCCATCATACTGTTGGTAGTAAAGCAAGATCCTAAGGGCTCTATCAAAGTGTAACATGCAATCAGTCACCTGAACATGTACACGACTGATAAAGGCAAACCAGATAGCATACTATCATCTTGAGTAAGACTGTTCTACCGGTATAGGTCCTCCGCAATCATTGCAATCACGTACCTGCGATCCAATAATTGACTATGAGGGCACTATCTCCAACACGGGGTTCTCCTACAGTCAATTGGTCGGGGCTATGGGGTGTAGTTGTCTATTAAGTTTATCCGGCGAGTATCCGCGTACGCTACGTGATTGCGACGGACTTTTGATCGCATCAAAATTCCGTGGCAACCGATCAAGTGAGACTAAATGCTAGATTTATAACATTCATTCAGTTATCTCATAACTACTTATGAATTCCAATTATTGTATCCCATTCCAGATAAATAGAAAATGTTAAACTTTCCGATCGAACAGTCAAATACCCAAGTTTTCCCGATACAGCTCAACACATGAAATAAGTCTAAAAACATTCAGTTCATTCCTCAGTACCAACGGTCCAGCCGTAGAAGGGTCAAGCCAACGCTTCACATGTGGCACGCCGTACTGCCCCAAACCCGAAGGTTCAAAGGGCGTTCAAGACGGTCACATAATCGAGTTAAGGTTTGTTGTCTTCTAGAGGGACCATTGCGTTACTTGCACTACTTAGAACGTTGTTAAACCACGGAAAGATCCAACACTTGGAAATTTCCCGACAGGGGAAAAATTGGGTATTTATATCCAGTCGAACTTTTTAACATATTCAAAAATTATCCGGAAAAGACACATAGACAAGATTAGACAATCCGATCGAATCCACGAGTTCCCTAAACAACACCAAAAAACTCAACTGTAGAGTAAATATTAAAATATCCCAGAAAACTCAGCATTAAAATAAAGAAATTACTGTGCAAAGATGGTTGACTAAAGAGACATATTGGCCGCGGAACCGCCGCAGAAGCCATGCTTCTGCCGCGGTTCCGCCGCGTTTTGATCGAATCAGGGGTCCCGTTTTATACAGTAATTCTTAGAATATTCTACTGAGTTTTCTGCATATTTTTAATTCTCAAAAATCCCCGTTTTTGAAAAAAGTCCAGAGAGCATGGAAAAATTGGGGTTTCGGTTCGATCGGACTTCAAACTCCGTCTAGACTTCGCCTAAGGCTCTAGCTAGGCTCTGATACCACTGTAGGGTTCCTAGGCAAGCTAATGAGGTATCACAAGACATCAACCATGCCAATTTCAAATTTTATAAGTGCCGAGAAACCCTAATACGGATCGTTAACTAGATTTTAGGCGAAACATCAAGCTACTAAACTACTTTAGTGCTAAGTGAACGAACATACAACCTTTGTAGATCCATTTCTCCACCTCCATGGCTCCGCGATGAAGTCTCCTCTCTGTCCAAATCGAATCCATGACTCTAGCATCGGCTTCATCGGAGAAATAGGCGGGCTAGGTCGTCGACGTCGATGCCGAAGATGATCTACGTCGAGGCATCATAAGATCAAGCTCCCACTTCACCAAGTCATGAAACTTGTGAAGAAAACACCCTATACTACTTGGCAAGAGGTAGAGGATGAAGAAATAGGAAGTGGGTTCACTTTAGAATTGGATTTCTCACTCTTTTTCTCAAGATGCCATTAATGGTTGCAAGCTTTTCTTCTTGATGAAGAAGAAGAAGAAGAAGAAGAAAAGAATTATGATAAGTATTTCTAAAATAAGAAATAATATGATACTTATCATAATGGTAACCATAGTTAGGTGTAGAGAATAAACCATGGTTAGGGTTAATGGTGAGGTTTAGGAAAAGAACAAGAATGGTCAAGCTTTCAACAATTCATGAAGTTTCCACAAAACTACAAAATAAGCCACCATTCTCTTTATCTTTTCAAAATGAAATAAATAAAATAAATAAATGAATAAGTGAATCAAATCATAACCCTAACCATTACATAACCATGGTTTAATCTAAACATACACCCAAACAATCATGTATCATCAAACATGATACAATCATGTGCACAAAAAATATATCACATATACAATGTGCACATCAAGTGAGAAAATCCATTTTAAGTGAACCAATATTAGTTAATGTAAAGTAATATATCTAATATATAATTATACATTAAATCATTAAATAAATACTTGATTTAACGATCCGGTCATATCGCATATAACCGACTAATATCAATAGTAACAACTTATCGAATCAACACTTGATCCGATAACCCGGCTATATCGCATATAACCGATCAATGTTACAAATCGCGAGAATCAAATACAGTATCACATACTGGTATTATTCTCGGTCCCGCACATATCTCATATGCGCTCCTATTTCGTTTCTCTTGTGCCAGGAAACCTCTGTGTAGGACTCTAAAGACTCGTCAATACGCCGACAGCAGGAGATGATCATATCAAACACCCACAAGCCGCAAGCGGTCTGCTAAACGTAACGGCCACCCGGGTATTGAGCGATCAGAAGATCGACGAGCAAGCCCGCTCACACTCCTGTGAATCCAACCAGTAACACTTACCGTACAGTCCGGTCTATTCGTCTGATATGTCTCATATCTCGCCTATGGATGGTAAACGTCAGACCCCAGTAGCTCGATAAGTCGTGTCGAAATGAGGTCTATAACAGTTCGAGAAACTACTGGTAACACTTACCAGTAAATCTCAGCAACCCTGGCCAGGGATTTCCGGTTATAGCCAATCGAACACTGTGCAACATCAACTCCCTATACCGGGAGAGACGAATCCCCTCCTATCGCTCATTGCCTCCATGTGATTCGGGACTGTACCCAAAAGCCACCGTTTTGCATGCCCTCTTGGACGTGGTAAGGTGGAAATCAAAGCACAGTGGGAATCACACAAGACTCTATGACGATCTCGGGTCTACAGACTAACCTGTACCAGTGTCACCAGAGAACTGCCATCTGACGTGAGGTATAATACCATCTGGGAGTTCTCGGCGAGTCCGTCCAGTGTACCCAGTCTCCACTGAGCACCCGTATATCATATCCGATGTCAAACACCAATGGATATGGGATCATCCATCGCCCATCTGTATGGGTCGAGAAGGTATACGCTAGTCTACTCTGGTATATCGATGCCCCGTCTCGATACACCCACGACTAGGGACTTTGAAGGATGTACTTATGGACTACCATGTCCCCACTAGTATGATTCACATCATAGTCCAAGTAGTCAAGTACACATCCTAAGGGCTTTACCAACATGTAACAGAGAGACAATCAGTATACACGTTAAGGTAAAGAGTAACCAGATAGCATATTATCATGTCGAGCAAGAAAGTCCTTCCTATATATGTCCCAGCATCCACTACAATATACATCATATGTACAGTAATGGCCTCTAGGGCATACATATAACTAACACCATAGCCCCGACCAAGTGACTGTAGGAGAACCCCGTCGCTAAAAAGCATCCGTTCGGGTGCTCGCGATCGCGGTGTTCCTCCTTAGTGCACTTTGTCGACGGCATCGGGGGGTACGGCCGTCTAATAAAGTTTCCGACGAGCATTCGATCAGGTTATCGGGAATCTTGTTGAATTACCCGACAGGCTATTGGAAAGTGTTTTCAATATCGAGACTAAAATACGGGATTTATAATTTTTAGGCATGCTATGTCTAAGGAATTCATTTGGTTAGGCATGAAATCCAAAGTATGTGATACGTTGGGTTTATGATGTCTAAGGTGCCAACTGTTGTAGTTTTTGACTTTTTTTCTGCCACCGTAATTGTAATATGTGGTGTATCGCCGGTTTCGGTGCTATATGTCAACGACAATTAGGATACGCATATTTACTTACGTTGATGACATGTGATGTTATGTGTTGCTGTGATATGTTATATTGGATCGCCGTGTTCTGAATAGGCGGGTTTTTTTTATGTTAGATGAGAGTTTTTCATTTTCATTCATGTAAAAGCTTGTATGTAATATTCTTTTCTTGGGGAACTTCCGGGTTAAGGATGATGTCACCATTGATGTATATTATTTACTTTTCCGCATTAGGATAGACCCAAGGCGAGGAGCACAATTAACCGGGTTCTAGGGTACAGTGGGAGACCATCTCAAGGAGTGGAGACCGGGTCTCCTAACTCTAGAATTGGTAGGGTTGCTTACCGCTCTCGTAGGGGGTCTAAGGATGTGGGTTTGGCTAATCATCGCCACCGTGGAATCTGTGTTTTATACTGGCTAAAATTAAAACACGGAATTCCTAGTATATCCAATATTTCATATGTTATCTTTTGTTGCTCTGTGATATGTTCAGAAGAATGCCTATATTATATATATGAGATATAATTAATATTGCTGCTTTCGTTTCATATGTGATGCTTAGCACCACAAAATTTTCAATAGAGCATGTTTGATGTTTGCCAAAACCTTGCTAAGGTAAAATTTTGGTGCCATGAACAGTCTAGAGTGCGGCGGAACCGCGGCCCAAGCATGGGTTTGGCCGCGGTTCCGCGGTGGACATGTGGGATCATGCAACCAAAATTTCACAGAATACTTAGAACTCCCTGCACATCATTCTGAAACATACTGAAAAATTTTTGGAGCCAAAAAAATTTCAACAGAAACTGATGCTATTTGAAATTGCAGTTTTGGAATTTTGTTCGATCGGTAACGTAAACACATTAGACCAAGTTAGACTAGGTTAATGGCAAGGCTCTGATACCACTGTAAGTGCACGGCGACGCCCCGGCCGTCAATCCGACGCCGGAATGCGGAAGCGTTGATTTACTTTAACTTTTCAAACCGGCACCACCGCGCACTATAAACCCGGATCGTGCCATTAAACTAGTCCTAGCTATCTAGAGAGGGGAAGAGAGATATACCGAGAGATCCGTGTCCTCCGGTCTTCTCGCCGTCGTCCCGATCTCCCGCGGAATGTCCGATCTCCACCTCCTCGCCGGAAGGGCACCACGTAGCCTGCCTCTTTTACGGGCTCCCACCTCTATACCGAGGCAACTCGGGCACGAAGCTGGCGAGTCGACGTGCCCAAGATTTGCGGTAGAATAGTGTAGTGCCATATGTCTCATTTGGGGTTTGTATGGAGTTGCCTTTTGGTGGAGGAATGATATATCAACTTTGTAGAGGAACTTGGGGATTTTTAGAACATGAAAAGTGCAAAATCCCCATGTCAAAAGTTTGGACAGCCTATCCCCTTGAATGGCCGGCCATGGCATATGGTGGAAGTGAGGAAAAAAAAGAGAGAGAGAGCCTCACAAGAATAATGCAAGTGAGAGAGATCAAATGATATCATGAAAGAAAATGATCAGAAACACAAACCCACACTCCACCAACCTCATCATCTCATCGCAAAGTCAAGCCATCATGAAAGAAGAAGTCAAATGGTCAAGGGATGGTGCAACCATCATGATCCAACAAAATGCAAAGAACACCTTCCACAAATGCAAATAAGCCCTCCTCCACCAATCTTCGGCCAATGAAAGATACAAAAAAATATGGCCGAAACGGAAAGCAAACTGGCAACTCCAGAAAACAGGTCCCATAATAAATTACAGGAAAACCCCGATACTGTGTATACACACCAGCATCTGTATTCCGACCGGATACAAATGCAATGAGACAAAATCTACACTGTACTATACTAGGATCCGGCTTAAAACAAAGCCGGCCAGTATTATCCGTCCGATCTTGATCCGTGCAATACCGCACGTATCCGATCGAACCCTGACATATCTCCATACGGCCTCTAGAGCGTTTCACCCGAAACTTGAGTAACTGAATGTGGGGGACTCTAAAGACTCGTCAATACTATGGCTGTGGATTTAACCACTAGCACGTCAGAGGTATTAGCCATACGTGACGGTCCACCAGCTATTGACCGAAAGGGTCGTCGATGAGCGAACTCATCCTGACACCCTACTGAGCCTGTCAGTGACAATATCCGTACAGTCCGGTCCGTTCGTCTATGAGCATCGCATGGCGGGCCTAGGGGGTTGGTAAAAGTCAGACCCCCAAAAACGGTACAAGTCGTGTCGGAGTGAAGCCCAGAACACCCTGAGATACTACTGGAATACCTACCAGTAAATCTCCTGCCTTGTCCAAGGACTTCGTGTAATGGCTCTCCTAGACACAGCGCGACCTCACCCCCAATACCGAGAGAGACGAACCCCTGAAGATCCGCTCACTGCCTCCATGTGGCTCGGGACTGTACCCAACTAAAACCTGTTTGCACATCTCCTTTGAGCGTGGTAGGGTAGTAATAAAAGTACAGTGGGAACTCACACGAGACAAATGACGATCCTCAAGTCGATGAACTAACCTGTACACATGTCACCAGGGAACTGCTATCTGATGTCGGGTATAAGACCTACTAGGATGTTCCCGGCGAGTCATGTCCGGTGTACTCATAACCCAATGAGCACCTGTATACATCTTAGGTGAACCAACTGACACCAGTGGCTTGTGAGACCGGCCACCGCCCCTCGTCGGGGTCTCGACTGTATACACTAGTCTACTCTGGAGTATCGATGCCCTGTCTCGAAACTCCCACGACTAGGGACCATTTAAGGATGTGCTAATAGACTACCAGCTCCCACGTATATGATCTCCCTCATACTGCCGGTAGTCAAGCAAGAATCCTAGGGGCTCTATCAACGTGCAATAGTGACCTGTCTGGTCACCTAAAGCAGTACACGATGATAAAGATAAACCAGATAGCATACTATCATCTTGAGTAAGACTGTCCTCCTGGGATAGGTCCTCCCTCAATCATTGAAATCACGTGCCTGTGATCCAATAATTGACTCTGAGGGCACCATCTCCAACAATCTCCCACTTGCAGTCAAGGCTAATTATTGCGATGTCGCATACTCACAGCCCGTGTGATACCGAACACCCAACTCCTCTACTAGTCAGTCTCACAAATCTCGTTTGCGAAACTATTGCGTTCGAGGAATAGCCTTAGTGAGTGGATCCGCTTTGATGTTTCTTTCTATGTCTCTCTATATCTCAAGTTCGTGGAGAAACCCATCTCCCGAAATGAGCAACACCTGTCTTAGAATGTGTCTGGATGTCTGATGGGACCTAGCTCATAAATGAACTCCAAATCCAAACTTCTTAGACTGTATCATCAACTGAACTCAATCAGTATCCTGCGCCATGCCTCCCTCAGTATTGCCTTGGACCACATGTCCAAAATACTGCCCCTCGTCAGAAAGAAAAACTATAACTTTGACAACCTCTTTGTCGTCCAGGTCACCTTGGATGCCTGGAATGATAACTGTCTCCCGCATGAGGCTGTCATTATCATATCCCTAGAACATCCACTTATGTTCTAAAACTGCTTCCGACTGTTTCTCCAGGATTGGATCAATGTCAACTTATTGCATCTAGTGCAAGAACAACATCTGGTGTGGTACTTGACATCTCATGATTGACTCAATTGCCTAAGCAAGTGATCTGCCAATCATGCACATCCCTCTCCCCTTTAGTCTGTAAGACACCTTTAGAGAGGGTAACTCCATCACCTGCAGGTACACTACCATGCCAGGAGTCTTCCATTCTAAATACTCTTAGAATGCAGTCTAAGTACCCTTATTGGGAAACTACCCAAATCTAGATCTAAAACCATAGATCTAGTAATCAGTATGTCTGATATAATGTCCAAGTCCCATGTGGAGAAACCACGGTGTGACGACCAAAGTATAACCGATCGTAGTATAGGAATATCACTTCCTACTATGTGCATGTCATCCAAATACCAGGACATCACACCCTACTACCTTCTCAACAGATCCATCCCCTATTCTGATGAAGTCAAACCTATGACTGTCACATCAGAAATAGATGATCTATCTCCCCTATTTCTGCTTTAGTCTATAAGTAGACATAAGACACATGTCTACCAATGCTTCCGCTGCTCCCACTGACTACGACAACCCTCTGGCAGAGTCATATACACGTACACTTCTGAAACCAGTTCAGAATGACGCTATACTCATCCTCCTGCCGGGTCTCGCAGCCTGGAACAACTGCAAAGGCAAGTGTGGGTAAACAAGAACTTCCCTGTCACCGTCCTTGAGGCTACCGGAGTACCTCTCGGGTGCGTGAAGTTACACACCTAATCTGCGGAGTGGCCAATGGAATGTCAAACCAGATTGAATCTTTAGGTTCCTTATCAAATCTTCAGTAATCGTTTGAGGTTCTGGAATTACTTCCAGTTCTACCATACTCCCACTACTGTTTTCTGAAAAAATCCATTTTATTAAAACTGTGGCGAGTCTAGAACAATATCGCTATTGATCTTCCAGATGGTAGAAATTCAACCCTCGTCATAGCCCGGGTCTGAAGGGATTGTTTAGCACCCTATGAAGTGTTTTGAAGCATCACATGTCCAAAAGTTATGATTTTTATTGTGCTAAACAAACACGCATATGGATCGATCCTAGAAAATTAGGTTTAGTAAACTTTAAGCTAACAAAAGTTAGGGTTTGAAGGCTACAACCTTTGTAGCTCCCGTTCTTGCTTCGCTCCTTAGGCTCTTTGGTGTTGAGTCGAGGTCCTCTTGAACTCCCTTTGTGTCCACGACGATCCACCGCGGAGATCTCCGTCCAAGCTCGCTACTTCGTCAAACCGAAGATAACACTCTAAACAAAACGGCTAAGCTTGTGTAGAATGTTGTTGTGGCTTTAGATCTCACTTCAGAAACCTTTCTTTGATTGTGTTTGACTCACTAGAAAAAACTAGAGAGGAGAAGATCAAGGAGGATGAAAATGGTGGCTTTTTCTTTTCAAGAGGTAAAATGATAACCATAAGGTTAAGCTTGCAAAAGAAATAAATATCACTATATATATTTATTCCTTCTTGACTCCAACCATGATTAAATGATAGATGATTAATTTAACTTGGGTTTAGAATGATAAAGGAAAGGATAACCATGGTTTAGTGGTAGGTGAGCATGGTTAGGTTAGAAGAAGCATGTAGAAACAAGCATAATTATCCTTTCCTTTTCATTTTCTTTTTAAATCCATAATCAAATAATAATCCATTAAATAATCAATGGTGTGAGTCTTATATTGCCACCATTTCCATATATAATCAACCATGATGGTTTGATGTATGTATGTGTACATGTATGCACATCTACATGTGCATGAAACTAGAAAAGAAGAAAGAAACACATGCATGCATGCATACATCCATCAAACCCTAGAAAGGTTTTAAGTGAGAAAACTAATGGTTAAATGATAAACCAACACTTGATTTATCAATCCGATCATATCTCATATGTCCCCACCAAAAGCAGTTCACCCGATCAATGTTCGGTATCATATACGCACATTTCAATCGGGTGCATGCGCATATCGCATATCCACACCACAACGTTTCGCCTGGACTGGGTAACTCCTCTGTGGGACTCTAAAACTCGTCAATACACCGGCAGAGGGTAATGATCATATCAAGTACCCTCAAACCGCAAGCGGTCAGCTAAACGTAACGGCCACCCGGGTATTGAGCGATCAGAAGACAACAAGCGAACCTGCTACAACTCCCGTCGAGCCATCCGGCAACACTACCGTACAGTCCGCTCTCTTCGTCAGATATGCTGCATATTGAGCCTAGGGATGGTCACGTCGACCCCAATAACTCAATAAGTCGTGTCGGTGAATGGTCTATAACAGATCGAGAAACTACTGATAACACTTATCAGCAAATCTCTGCAGCCCTGGCCAGGGACTTGCTGTTATAACCAGTCGAGCACAGCACAGCATCAACTCCCAATACCGGGAGAGATGAAACCCCTCCTATCGCTCATTTCCTTCGTGTGTCTCGGGACTGTACCCAACGGCCACCTGTTTGCACGACTCAGTAGAGCCGTGGTTGGGTGGCAATCAAAGTACAGTGGGAGAACATATAAGACTCCATGACGATCTCGGGTCTACAAACTAACCTGTACCAGTGTCACCTGAGAACTGCTATCCGACGATAGATATAATTCCATATAGGAGTTCTCGGTGAGTCCGTCCAGTGTACCCAGTCAGCACTGAGCACCCGTATATGATCTTGATGTCAAACATCGATGAATGTGGGAACATCCATCGCCCATCACATGGGTCTAGTATCATATACGCTAGTCTACTCTGGTATATCGATGCCCCGTCTCGATACACCTCCGACTAGGGACATTTCAGGATATGCTTATAGACTACAAACGTCCCACTAGTATGATCTCTATCATAATCAGAGTAGTCAAGCAGATATCCTTGGGGCTTTATCAGCATGTATGAATGAATAAAAGCATGATCAAATCAACATGTCAGATAAAGAATAACCAGATAGCATACTATCATGTCGAGCAAGAATGCAAACTGAATATATATATATATATATACACATGTATAGATACATCCACTATCATATAATGGCCTCTAGGGCATACATATATCCAACAATCTCCCACTTGCACTAAGGCCAGTTATTGGCGTATCTCATACCCAACATCTCAAAAAGTCGCTCATGCTGCGGCTGAGGGAGGGCCTTGGTGAATGGATCCGCGGCGTTGTTCTTTGTGTCAACTCTCTTAATCTCGATCTCGCGGCGATCTACAATCTCCCGGATCAAATGAAAGCGCCTCAGGATGTGTCTGGACCGCTGATGGGATCTGGGCTCCTTGGCTAACGCCATAGCCCCATTATTATCACAATACAAGGGTATTGGATCAATAATGGTTGGAAGTACTCCTAGCTCCGAGACGAACTTCTTCATCAAGACGGCTTCCTTGGCGGCATCATTTGCAGCAATGTACTCAGCCTCCATCGTAGAGTCTGCAACGGTATCCTGTTTGGAACTCTTCCAACTTACCGCCCCTCTATTGAGGGTAAATACAAACCCTGAGATAGATTTGCTGTCATCCTTATCGCTTTGGAAGCTCGAATCGGTAAAGGCCTCCATTTGGAGATCCTTATTACCATACACCAAGAACAATTCTTTAGTCCTTCGTAAGTACTTAAGAATGTTCTTCACAGCTGTCCACTGGTTCTCCCCTGGGTTGGATTGATACCTGCTTACAACACTAAGTGCATAAGCTACATCTGGGCGTGTACATAACATCGCATACATTATAGATCCTACTGCCGAAACATAAGGTATAATGCTCATGCGAGCTCTCTCTTCATCGGTCTTTGGGCAAGAATCCTTGGAGAGAGTGACTCTATGGCAAGCGGGTAAGGCACCCCGCTTGGAGTCTTCCATACTAAACCTCTTTAGGATGGTGTTGATGTACCTGGTTTGGGACAATCCCAATAACTTTTTGGATCTATCACTATAGATCCTTATACCCAGGATGTATGTGGCATCACCCAGGTCCTTCGTGGAGAACCTTAGTGATAAGAATGATTTGACCGACTGTAGCATAGGAATATCATTTCCTATCAGAAGAATGTCATCCACGTACAATACGAGGAATGTGACAGCTCTTCCTACAGCCTTCCTATAAACACAAGGTTCATCTGGATTTTTGATGAAATCAAACTCTTTGATAACATCATCGAAACAGATGTTCCAACTCCGAGATGCCTGCTTTAACCCATATATGGATTTAAGCAATCTACATACTTTCTCGCTGCTCCCACTGTCAATGAAGCCCTCCGGCTGATCCATATAAACACATTCTTCTAAATCTCCATTTAGAAATGCTGTTTTAACGTCCATCTGCCAGATTTCATAGTCGTAGTGAGCAGCAATAGCAAGTAGGATCCGAATAGATTTAAGCATGGCTACGGGCGAAAAAGTTTCGTCATAGTCCAAACCTGGTCTTTGACGAAAACCTTTCGCCACAAGTCTTGCCTTATAGGTCTCTACCTGCCCATCCACACCAATCTTTCTTTTAAAAATCCATTTGCACCCTACAGGTTTTACCCCAGGGGGTACAACGTCCAAAGTCCATACTTTGTTGGTGTACATAGACTCCATTTCGGATCTCATGGCATCCAGCCACTTCACAGAGTCACCACTCGTGATAGCTTGCTGAAAACTGGTAGGATCATCATCTTCCATGATACAGTCTTCTCTGTCACCATCAATGAGGAAACCGTAGTACCTCTCCGGTGGGCGAGAAGTCCTACCAGACCTACGGAGTGGCCGAGGTTCTTCAATTTCTGTTGCAACAGCCGGTTCAACCAAATCGTCATTTGTAGTTTGTGTCTCCAGAACCTCTTCTAGATCTACCACCTTGCCATCATCTCTATCTGTGAAAAACTCTTTTTCCAAGAATGTGGCATACTGAGAAACAAACACTTTTTGTTCCTCTTGTGGTGGAACAAATATCCATAAGAATTCTTTGGATATCCCACAAAGTTACACATGACTGACCGTGTCTCGAGTTTGTCCGGATTCTGCTTTTTAACATAGGCCGGGCAACCCCAAATTTTAATTATTTTAAGAGATGGTCTCTTCCCATTCCATATCTCATATGGCGTGGTAGACACGGCTTTGGTTGGAACCCTGTTTAGCAGAAATGCTGCAGTCTCCAATGCATGTCCCCAAAACGAGACTGGTAACTCAGCGTCACTCATCATGGACCGGACCATATCTAATAGGGTCCTATTCCGTCGTTCTGACACACCGTTGTGCTGTGGTGTGTAAGGAGGAGTGAGTTGAGAGAGAATCCCATTCTCTTTTAGGAAGTTTGCAAATTCTGTACTGAGATACTCACCACCTCGATCTGATCGAAGCATCTTAATACTCAAGCCGGTTTGTTTTTCTACTTCTTGTTTATATTCAATGAATTTCTCGAAAGTTTTGGACTTGTGCTTTAAAAAAAATACATGACCGAATCTTGAGAAATCGTCGGTGAATGTAATGAAGTATGAAAAACCGCCTCTAGCCTGTGTAGACATTGGCCCACATACATCACTATGTATGAGGCCAAGGAGCTGAGTAGCTCTTTCTCCGTGTCCGGTAAACGGAGTTTTGGTCATTTTACCCTTGATACAAGACTGGCAAGTCGCATAAGATTTATATTCAAAAGGATTTAAATATCTATCTTTGTGTAACTTGTTTAGTCTTGTTTCGTTAATATGACCAAGTCTACAGTGCCAAAGAAAAGCTTCATTTAATTCTGAAAGTTTTCTTTTATTAGTGTGTTGTATACTGAAAACTGTGTGTTGATTTAGGACATATATTCCGTTATTAAGTGTACCATACCCAACCAACATTTGATTCAGGTGAATGTTCATAACATTGTTTTGCAATACAAAATTATACCCTTCATTGTCCAACAAAGAAACGGATATTATATTACATAGCATATCAGGTACAAAATAACATGGATTCAAAATCAAAATACATCCAGACGGCAACCCCAAGTGATACTCTCCCACTGCGACTGTATGTACATTGGAACCATTTCCAACGCGGAGAGTATGGTCACCTGTCTTCAAAACCTTGCTATTTCTCAACCCCTGCATAGAATTGCAAATGTGAGAACCTGAACCAGTATCCAATACCCAGGAAGCAGAGTTTATAGAAAAACAGTTTTCAGTCACAAACGCACCTGAAGCGGAAGCATCACCATGCTTCTTCTTGAGACTTAAGTACTCTGTGCAGTTGCGCTTCCAATGTCCTGTCTTGTGGCAATGAAAACACTCGCCTTTCCCCGGGTCTCCAGCCGTGGACTTTCCCTTTCCCTTCGCCTTTTTGACTCCGCCCTTAGGATTAGTGGGTTTCTTCTTTTTCTTTCCCTTGGCCTTAGCTTTTGGGCGAGAAGAAGAAGACTGTCCAATGGTCATAACGGGAGTCTTTGCTGACTTCATAGTGCTCTCTGCACTCTTTAACATATTAAGGAGTTCAGGGAGTTCCTTCTCCATGCTATGCATGTTAAAGTTCACTATGAACTGAGCAAAGGTGGAGGGGAGGGACTGCAGAATAATATCTATATATTGCTCATTGTCCATTGTCCATCCAAGGTCCTCAAGCTCTTCTATAAGAGCTATCATCTTCAAAACATGGTCCGCTACTGGTGTGCCAGGGGCCATCCTCATGTGAAACAGTTTCCTTGATGCTTCGTATCGTAATACGCGGGACTGCTCCCCATACAACTCCTTTGTATGGAGTAATATCCCGTGAATGTCCATGTCCTCGTGCTGCTTTTGATGTGTGTTATCCATCGATGCAAGTGCGAGGCATTTTGCCGTGGCACAGTCAGCGTCCCATGTCTTGCGGACTTCAATGTCCGCAACTGAGGATTTTGGGCCTGGGACGGACGGGGCTGAAGCCGTGAGGACATATGATACTTTATCATATGTCAAGGCGATCTTCAGATTCCTTAGCCAGTCTTTATAGTTAGTCCCATTCATTTTGTTCTTATCTAGTAGAAGCTTAAGTCCAGTCATTGGTATCTGCCATTAAGAGAGAGAAAAGAATACACTCAGCGAAAGCTCTTGCACAGATTAGATTGGTTTATTATCTTGTCTAATCGATGTTTCCCACTGCTTTTTATCAAGTTTTCTTTCAAACCTTAAAAAGAATAACTAGCCAGGATTAATTACATTCTACAACTTCGCTAACCGTTCAGCCAGGCCAGTGTCGGTACTTTGAGGGAGGTTCCCCGTGCTTTCGCACGGACCTAATTAGAGTAAACCTCGTTTTCCCAGAGGCGGAGCCCCGTTAACACCTTTCTAGACACCTAATGATTTAGCTAATTGCAAACTGTAAAACTCTCCTAGGAGCAACTATTGCCCACAGTGGGATCGGGATCCAACCATCACATGGAAGGTATGCAATCTCATTGCAAATTTCAACACTTGAAATTCCCGATGTAATTTTTACCCCTAGTACTTATGATCTTAACTATGGTCAACAAATCATAAGTACCAGTCAAGTTCTACCCGTCATTTCTTGATCAATCAGACCCACCCATATGACCCTTAACTATGGTCAACAAAGTCACATGAATGTCCTAATTAATCTACATCATATGCATTGTAGGAAGACATCACTTAGCTACCGTACACTACGCCTTAACTAAAGTCAACAAACGTAGCACGAATACTAAGTACTCTACTTCCTAAAATGACGGAGGGTTGCGAATGATTTTTAAGAAAATCTTTAACGCTTTGAACTTGATATCGTTGTAGAATCAAACAGTTTTCAAAAGGAGTGGCTTAAGCTCCGCAGTTTTGAAAAGTAGCTTTTTCATAAAAAGCCGAGTAGTTTTTAAATCCGATTCTACAACATCTTTTAGGTTTATTTTCTTTACATTAATCACATTAATGTAATCCCATCATTTAAGTCCTTAAGCCAATCACAGAAAAGAAACGAAAATAACACGTACGCTTATGCCATCCGCATTCGCCGCAATGTTCCGTTATGCACCGTTAGGTTACTTAACTAACGGCATACCGGGACGGGACTAGCGTGGGTGTAAAACATAAGCAACGTCTACTATATATCATATATATAATAAGTCATTAGTCTCAGATTTCACAGAACACAGGCAGCAGAAATATAGATATAACGTGGGATATACTAGGACGTCCGTATTTAGTATTTAGCCAGAATAGAAAATACGGATTCCACAGTCGCGATGAATAGCCAAGCCCACACCCTGGACCCCTACGAGAGCGGCAAGTGACCCTACCAATCCTGGAGTTTAGGAGACCCGGTCTCGACTCCTCGAGATGGCCTCCCACTGAACCCCAGAACCCGGTCACCTGTGCTCCCCTCCTTGGGTCCATCCTAATGCGGAAAAGTAAATAATATACAACACTGGTGACACAACCGCAACCTGGAAGTGCCCCAAATAAAAGAATATTACATTACATTTGAATTTACATGAATGAAAATATAAAGCTCTCATCTCACAAAACCCCCCCGGCTATTCAATCGCGACAATCCTACACATCATATCTCAGCAACACATAATATCACATATCATCAACGTAAGTAAGTATGCGTACCCCGATTGTCGTTGATGTATAGCAACGAAACCGGCGATATCTAACATACTACACTTACGGTCACAGAAAAGAAAGTGTAAAACTACAATATTTGGAATCCAGATTCTCTTTAGACACCATAAATGCGAAATATCACATATCTCGTATTTCATGCCTAAACCATATGAATTCCACATATTGTATCACATTCCAGACAAACAGACAGTATTAAAGTTTTTCGAACGAACAATCAAGCACCCAAGATTCACTAAAGCTCAACACTTGAGCAGGGTTCAAAAGATCCGGAGTGTGACACAGTAGTGGCGGTCCAGCCGTAGAAGGGTCAAGCCAACGCCTCACATGTGGCACGCCGTACTGCCCCAAACCCTAGGGTTCAAAGGGCAGTTCGAGACGGTCACATAATCGAGTTAAGTTTTGTTGTCTTCTAGAGGGACCACCGCAAAAAGACTTGCACGTATCTCGAAACTATTTAAACCCCGTGAATATTGAGTAAATGATATTCATTCAAGAACTTCAATACTTTCTAGTTTACCCGGAAAAGAAAGCGAAATGAAAAATCCGATCGAAACCACGAGGCCAAAAACATCTCCAGAATTTTTCAACAGCAGATTCAGATTAAACATACTCAGAATATAATATAGCAGGTAAGGAAAATTACTGTGCAAAAAATTGTCAAAGAGCCCCTTATATGGCCGCGGATGCGCGGCCTAAGCTTGCTTATGCCGCGCTTCCGCGGCCAAAGTTACTGTTCACTGGCTCGAATTTTCCAGATTGTCTAATTTTTACCTGCTCTATTTTTTGAGAATTTTTAATTCTGAAAAAGGTCAGTTTTAAAAAAATTTCCAAAGAGCAATTTTAAAAGTCGTATTTTGTTTCGATCGGACTTTTTACTTCGCAAAAAGGTCGCCTAATGTTCTAGGTCGGCTCTGATACCAATGAAGGGATTGTTTAGCACCCTATGAAGTGTTTTGAAGCATCACATGTCCAAAAGTTATGATTTTTATTGTGCTAAACAAACACGCATATGGATCGATTCTAGAAAATTAGGTTTAGTAAACTTTAAGCTAACAAAAGTTAGGGTTTGAAGGCTACAACCTTTGTAGCTCCCATTTTTGCTTCGCTCCTTAGGCTCTTTGGTGTTGAGTCGAGGTCTTCTTGAACTCCCCTTGTGTCCACGACGATCCACCGCGGAGATCTCCGTCCAAGCTCGCTACTTCGTCAAACCGAAGATAACACTCTAAACAAAACGGCTAAGCTTGTGTAGAATGTTGTTGTGGCTTTGGATCTCACTTCAAAAACCTTTCTTTGATTGTGTTTGACTCACTAGAAAAAACTAGAGAGGAGAAGATCAAGGAGGATGAAAATGGTGGCTTTTTCTTTTCAAGAGGTAAAATGATAACCATAAGGTTAAGCTTGCAAAAGAAATAAATATCACTATATATATTTATTCCTTCTTGACTCCAACCATGATTAAATGATAGATGATTAATTTAACTTGGGTTTAGAATGATAAAGGAAAGGATAACCATGGTTTAGTGGTAGGTGAGCATGGTTAGGTTAGAAGAAGCATGTAGAAACAAGCATAATTATCCTTTCCTTTTCATTTTCTTTTTAAATCCATAATCAAATAATAATCCATTAAATAATCAATGGTGTGAGTCTTATATTGCCACCATTTCCATATATAATCAACCATGATGGTTTGATATATGTATGTGTACATGTATGCACATCTACATGTGCATGAAACTAGAAAAGAAGAAAGAAACACATGCATGCATGCATGCATCCATCAAACCCTAGAAAGGTTTTAAGTGAGAAAACTAATGGTTAAATGATAAATCAACACTTGATTTATCAATCCGGTCATATTTCATATGACCCCACCAAAAGCAGTTCACCCGATCAATGTTCGGTATCATATACGCACATTTCAATCGGGTGCATGCGCATATCGCATATGCACACCACAACGTTTCGCCTGGACTGGGTAACTCCTCTGTGGGACTCAAAGACTCGTCAATACGCCGGCAGAGGGTAATGATCATATCAAGTACCCTCAAGCCGCAAGCGGTCAGCTAAACGTAACGGCCACCCGGGTATTGAGCGATCAAAAGACAACAAGCGAACCTGCTACAACTCCCGTCGAGCCATCCGGCAACACTACCGTACAGTCCGGTCTCTTCGTCAGATATGCTGCATATTGAGCCTAGGGATGGTCACGTCGACCCCAATAACTCAATAAGTCGTGTCGGTGAATGGTCTATAACAGATCGAGAAACTACTGATAACACTTATCAGCAAATCTCTGCAGCCCTGGCCAGGGACTTGCTGTTATAACCAGTCGAGCACAGCACAGCATCAACTCCCAATACCGGGAGAGACAAAACCCCTCCTATCGCTCATTGCCTTCGTGTGTCTCCGGACTGTACCCAACGGCCACCTGTTTGCACGACTCGGTAGAGCCGTGGTTGGGTGGCAATCAAAGTACAGTGGGAGAACATACAAGACTCCATGACGATCTCGGGTCTACAGACTAACCTGTACCAGTGTCACCTGAGAACTGCTATCCGACGATAGATATAATTCCATATAGGAGTTCTCGGTGAGTCAGTCCAGTGTACCCAGTCAGCACTGAGCACCCGTATATGATCTTGATGTCAAACATCGATGAATGTGGGAACATCCATCGCCCATCACATGGGTCTAGTATCATATACGCTAGTCTACTCTGGTATATCGATGCCCCGTCTCGATACACCTCCGACTAGGCACATTTCAGGATATGCTTATAGACTACAAACGTTCCACTAGTATGATTTCTATCATAATCAGAGGAGTCAAGCAGATATCCTTGGGGCTTTATCAGCATGTATGAATGAATAAAAGCATGATCAAATCAACATGTCAGATAAAGAATAACCAGATAGCATACTATCATGTCGAGCAAGAATGCAAACTGAATATATATATATATATATATATATATATATACATGTATAGATACATCCACTATCACATAATGGCCTCTAGGGCATACATATATCCAACAGGGTCAACCCACAAACAGCCATTACAGAAACGTGCCTTGAGTTATCCAAAGTCTGGTTTTAAGCATAAGCCGGACAACTCCCCGTACCTTAACATCGTTAAGATATGAACTGTTCTATATCCAATATAGAACCAGAGTCACTGATTTAATTGAACCGGATTCAAATCATGCAGCTGTCTCCAGTGCATGTCAACTAAATGGAAAGAGACCGATCAGCGTTACTCAACTTAGGAATGCTTCCAATTATGAGTAACCTGAAAGAGAAGCAAGTTCTCTTAGTCATTACTATCAACTGAATACCATACACAAGAATCTACATCTTCGATCACTTTGAAGAATCCCGATACTTGCAATACCTGGTTCTCTACTTTATTCAAATACCTATAACTTCTCAAAATTCGGACCTTGTGTTTCCATGAAACACCTGTCTAAAAACTAGAGAAGTCATAAGTAAACCGAATATAGTACGAGGACCAACCCCTCTGTTCTGATGGACCCTGGACAACATACAATAGTCTGTATAAGTCCCTTGAGTCTGATAACCCATTCACTGTGTGTCGTAGGTTGAAAACTGTACTTATGGTTAAGAAGAATTACACCGCTGTTTAATTCTCCTTACCTAACCATTCACTGATATAGGTAAATGTCACAGACATAATTTCAAAAAGGTATATCTCACTCTATGAAAATAGACGTACAGATATATCAATTTGAAATTGGTGCACAACAACGGATATTCAAAACCAAATATTTGCCATCCGGCAAACAACCCAGGTGACTTCCTCAAATATCACCGATTACAACGAATCCCGATATAATGAGGATGATCACCCAATTCCTAATAACTTACTCCCACTCATCATCTGTAAAACCATACAGATGTGAGAATCATACCTGGTAAATACATACCCTGGAGCAAGTGTCTAATTGGGAAATCAGTTTTCCTTTAACAGTACACAGTGAAACTGAAACATTGAAATGTTTCGTAGGGGTATCCTGGTATTCCTAGTAATGCCTCTTCCATTATTCAGATTCACAACTGTAACCGTGTAATTCTTTGCCACCTCTCCAAATCCCTTTATATGTCTTTAGTCATTACCTTCTGTACACCCCTTTAGGCCAAATGGTTTTCTTCCTTCCCTACCGTTCGGCACCAGCCTATGGTTTGGAAGAAGACTATCCAATAAGCATAATAGGTGTACTGTCCTAATCCTAGGAACACTCGCAAAGCGAGCGAAAGTGAAGATAAAAGACAACCGAATAAACCTTATTACTATTTCTCCTGAACCAGAATCCATCCCCGAACTGGAATAAGTTCCTTTCGAGTTCGTATATAACCATACGATGGAGTATCCAATAAACTGCGGATCTTCGTAGTGATACGGAGTGTTCTGAAGAAATACAAAGGTGATTTTAGGATTGGCGAAGAAATACTTGGTTTGGTCGTGAACAGCAGTCGCAGTTTACTTTGCCCTCTTACTAATCCCTTGCTTTCTCTTAACTTAATACCTTCTGCACACCATCGTTATGCTAATTGGTTTTCTTCATTCCCCATTGTTCGGCACCAGCCTAAGGTTTGGAAGAAGACTATCCAATTTGCGTAATAGGTGTACTACTCCTAAACCGAGGAGTACTCGCAAACTGAGAGAAGGTAAAAGGAAAAGACAACTGAATAGTCCTATCCGTTTCCTCCAGAATCGGAAACCATCCTCGAATTCCTTCGAGTTCGTATATAACCATACGATGGTTTTGTCTAATGGAAGTGGACGTTCGTAGTAATACGGGGTGTCCTGGAGAAAAGGGTAAAAGTAGGAGTGGCAATGAGGTTTGCAACTCTGACAATCCAAAAGCCAGTGTTTAAGAAGGTTCGGTTAATTTTGGTCTCTGAGTCATAGTCTTATGGTCGGGTCAATGGTCGCTGCCAAAGAGAGAGAGAAAAGAAACACTCAGCGTGCACTCTATCCTAGATCAGAATGGTTACCAATTTATCTAATCTGGAAACCTCCCACTGTACCGTCAAATTTTCCTCCAAACCTGAAAGAAGAACTAGTCGGGATCACCCGAGGAGTAAACCAACTCATCAGCGGGAATCGGGATCCAACTATCATCGCATGATAACGTGACGGAATCCGCTCACATCATCACACTCCAGAAGGTATGCGCATATCTGACAAGTTTCAGTTTCTTTAGAAACTCCCGATGTGATTTTTACCCCATGCTCTTATGCCTTGACTTTGGCCAACATATCATAAGTCACATGTCAAGTTCTACCCGTCATTCTCTAGGTTAATTTGAGCCCACCCGTACATACCCTTGACTTTGGCCAAAATAGTAGTACGACTGCCCCAAACCAACGCATCTATCTATGTTGCATATGAATACCCAATAGCTACCAATCACTGTGCCTTGACTTTGGCCAACATACACAGCTTGAATACTATTGACCACCCATATGAAACGACGGAGGGCTACGAATGGTTTCTGGCGAAAACCTTTAACGTAATGAACTTGATATCGTTGAAGGAACTGGATAGCTTTTATGAAAATATAGTGACGAAAACCTTTGCTAAAGAGGTCACTCCCGGTGAAGGGATCTCGGCTCTTTCCCCGTAGAATGAGGTGCAGGATATTCCAACTGAATACCACGGTGCAAAGCAAAAGTAATCGGCTATAGTGAAGTTATTGTCCTGACGCAACCTTTTTGTCCAAGGGGTCACTCCCGGTGAAGGGATCTCGGCCCTTGCCTCGTCGACTGAGGAGCAGGATATTCCAACTTAATACTACGATGCAAAACAAAAGAGAACGTCCTTGCAATAACAGCTTTTTGAAAAGTGTTCCAACAACATCAGAATAGGTTTGTTTTTAACTTGCATTGATCCAAATCAACGCAGTCCCATCAATGGATCACACCACAAAGAACGAAAACATATTGATGTACGTATATGCCATCCGCATTCGCCACTGGGTCCCGTCATTACCCGTTAGGTTAGCTAACTAACGACAGAGCGGGGACTGGACTAGCGCGGATGCAAAACATATACAACATCTACTAATATATATCAATATATAATTTTCGCTCAAGGCGCGCTAAAATGCAACATCACAGAAATGTACAGCATCACAGAACAATACAGATATCTGGGATCCCCGGATTTCACAGAGCCACTACTGAAACCCGACGTTCCCCTGGTCGTGTGGATAGCCTGTGCAATGAAATCCTAGACCCCTACGGGCGCGGCAAGTTACCCGCCAAAACCAGAAGCGAGGCAGCCCCCTTCAGCAACGTGAATGGACCACCCAGCACTTCACAGAATCCGGTAACTTGGGCACCCCTCCTGGGTCAACCTGTACCCCCTACGAGTGCGGCGAATAGCCCGCCAATTCTAGAGTGAAGCCCCCTCCGTCTCAATGCCATGAGATGCGGGCCCGTTGCCCTCTAGAACCCGGCTATCCGTGCACCCCACCTTGGGGTAATCCTAGTACAGAAAGTAAAATATACATACAACGGGTACATCGACCGCAACCAGGTCGTGCCCCAAAATAATAATACAAACAGGCAGTGACGGCAGTCCGCATGTCGGACGCTCGCCCCGCAATATCAAATGTACATAATGCAACAAAATCTGTACTAGCATTGCATCCAGGCTATCCCCCACGACCAATCCACAACATCACAGCATAACACAGAACATCAACGTGAAAGTCACGTTCGCAAATCCGTCTAACCGGGCTATAGCAGTTAGACAGGATTTACCGATCAAGTGACATTCACGGTCGCAGATATAATGTAAATACTGTGAACAAATGTGTTTAAAACATTCGATCGATCAAATATTACCAAGTGGGCCCCAAGCATTACTGTAGCACATAAAGAAATCTGGGCCCAAAAAATAACATTCCAAAAAACCCATTTTCCATTCAGGAGCTCTCTGTAAAATTTTGGTGCCATGAACAGTCTAGAGTGCGGCGGAACTGCGGCCCAAGCATGGGTTTGGCCGCGGTTCCGCGGTGGAAATGTGGGATCATGCAACCAAAATTTCAAACCGGCACCACCGTACTTGAAAAATTTTTGGAGGGCAAAAATTTCAAACTCCCTGCACATCATTCTGAGACATGCTGAAAAATTTTTGGAGCCAAAAAAATTTCGACAGAAACTGATGCTATTTGAAAATGCAGTTTTGGAATTTTTTTCGATCGGAAACGTAAACACATTAGACCAAGTTAGACTAGGTTAATGGCGAGGCTCTGATACCACTGTAAGTGCACGGCGGCGCCCCGACCGTCAATCCGACGCCGGAATGCGGAAGCGGTGATTTACTTTAACTTTTCAAACCGGCACCACCGCGCACTATAAACCCGGATTGTGCCATTAAAGTAGTCCTAGCTATCTAGAGAGGGGAAGAGAGATATACCGAGCGATCCGTGTCCTCCGGTCTTCTCGTCGTCGTCCCGATCTCCCGCGGAATGTCCGATCTCCACCTCCTCGCCGGAAGGGCACCACGTAGCCTGCTTCTTTTACGGGCTCCCACCTCTATACCGAGGCAACTCGGGCACGAAGCTGGCGAGTCGACGTGGCCAAGATTTACTGTAGAATAGTGTAGTGCCATATGTCTCATTTGGGGTTTGTATGGAGTTGCCTTTTGGTGGAGGAATGATATATCAACTTTGTAGAGGAACTTGGGGATTTTTAGAACATGAAGAGAGCAAAATCCCCATGCCAAAAGTTTGGATAGCCTATCCCCTTGAATGGCCGGCCATGGCATATGGTGGAAGTGAGGAAAAAAAAAGAGAGAGAGAGCCTCACAAGAATAATGCAAGTGAGAGAGATCAAATGATATCATGAAAGAAAATGATCACAAACACAAACCCACACTCCACCAACCTCATCATCTCATCACAAAGTCAAGCTATCATGAAAGAAGAAGTCAAATGGTCAAGGGATGGTGCAACCATCATGATCCAACAAAATGCAAAGAACACCCTCCACAAATGCAAATAAGCCCTCCTCCACCAATCTTCGGCCAATGAAAGATACAAAGAAATATGGCCGAAACGGAAAGCAAACTGGCAACTCCAGAAAACTGGTCCCGTAATAAATTACAGGAAAACCCCGATACTGTGTATACACACCCGCATCTGTATTCCGACCGGATACAAATGCAATGAGACAAAATCTACACTGTACTATACTAGGATCCGTCTTAAACCAAAGCCGGCCAGTATTATCTGACCGATCCTGATCCGTGCAATACCGCACGTATCCGATCGAACCCTGCCATATCTCCATATGGCCTCTACAGCGTTTCGCCCGAAACTTGAGTAACTGAATGTGGGGGACTCTAAAGACTAGTCAATACTATGGCTGTGGATTTAACCACTAGCACGTCAGAGGTATTAGCCATACGTGACGGGCCACCAGCTATTGACCGAAAGGGAAGTCGATGAGCGAACTCATCCTGACACCCTACTGAGCCTGTCAGTGACAATATCCATACAGTCCGGTCCGTTCGTCTATAAGCATCGCATGGCGGGCCTACGGGGTTGGTAAAAGTCAGACCCCCAAAAGCGGTACAAGTCGTGTCGGAGTGAAGCCCAGAACACCCTGAGATACTACTGGAATACCTACCAGTAAATCTCCTGCCTTGGCCAAGGACTTCGTGTAATGGCTCTCCTAGACACAGCGCGACCTCACCCCAAATACCGGGAGAGACGAACCCCTGAAGATCCGCTCACTGCCTCCATGTGGCTCGGGACTGTACCCAACTAAACCTGTTTGCACGTCTCCTTTGAGCGTGGTAGGGTAGTAATCAAAGTACAGTGGGAACTCACACGAGACAAATGACGATCCTCAGGTCGATGAACTAACCTGTACACATGTCACCAGGGAACTGCTATCTGACGTCAGGTATAAGACCAACTAGCATGTTCCCGGCGAGTCCTGTCCGGTGTACTCATAACCCAATGAGCACCTGTATACATCTTAGGTGAACCAACTGACACCAGTAGCTTGTGAGACCGGCCACCGCCCCTCGTCGGGGTCTCGACTGTATACACTAGTCTACTCTGGAGTATCGATGCCGTGTCTCAAAACTCCCACGACTAGGGACCATTTAAGGATGTGCTAATAGACTACCAGCTCCCACGTATATGATCGCCCTCATACTGCCGGTAGTCAAGCAAGAATCCTAGGGGCTATATCAACGTGCAATAGTGACCTGTCTGGTCACCTAAAGCAGTACACGATGATAAAGATAAACCAGATAACATACTATCATCTTGAGTAAGACTGTCCTCCTGGGATAGGTCCTCCCTCAATAATTGCAATCACGTGCCTGTGATCCAATATTTGACTCTGAGGGCACCATCTCCAACACTCACCGTATATACATACCCGTATTTGTACTGCAAAATTACGAATACAATGAGATAATAATAATCCAACAATATAATACTAGGGTCCAGCTTAAACCAAAGCCCACTAGTATTATCCGTCCGAACAACATCTGTATAGACAATACATGTATATGATCAGAACCCTGCACGTAAAACCATACGGTCTCTACATCGTTTCGCCTGAACCAGGAAAACCCTATGTGTGGGACTCTAAAGACTCGACAATACGCCGGCAGTGGGTTTAACCACAAGTCTGTCAGTGGCACTAGTTGTACGTAACGCTACCCAGGTATCTGTCAATAAGAAGGACGACGAGCGTGTTATGTATATGTATGCCCTAGAGGCCATTATTGTACATGTGATGTATATTATAGTGGATGCTTGGACATATATAGTGGACTTTCTTGCTCGACATGATAGTATGCTATCTGGTTACTGTTAGTGTATATGCTCTAGGGGCCATTATTGTATCATACTAGCTTGTATATTACTTAATGGAAGCTTGGGATATTCACAGTTATATTAACAGTCTTGCTAAACATGGTAGTATGCAACTTGGTTTATATCTATCTTAATATGTGTGTATGTATTGATAGAGCCCTTAGGATCTTGCTTAAGTACCAGCGTTGTGATGGCAGTCACACTAGTGGGGGCTGGGTAGTCTACAAGCACATCCTTTTTCAGGTTCCTAGTCTCAGCATTATCGATACTCCTGAGTAGACTAGTGTGTACGCTTCTCATCCCAGATGGGGAGATGGTCTGTCCCACAGCCATCAGTACGTCGTACTGGAGATAGTATACAGGTTCTCGTTGGGTTACGGGTACACCGGACAGGACTCGTAGTGAACTGTTAGTTGGTATTATACCCGTCGTCAGTTAACAGTTCCTAGGTGACATGAGTACAGCATAGTCTGCAGACTTGACACTGCTGCTTCGCCTCGAGTGTGTTCCCACTTTTCTTAGATTGCTACCCTACCACGGCTCAAAAGAGTCGTGCAAACAGGTAGCAGTTGGGTGCAGTCCCGAAGCACTTAGAGGCAGTGGCTGTTAGACAGGATTCGTCTCTCCCGGTATTGGGAGTTGATATCGCGCTGTGTCTAGAGAGCCATTACGCAAAGTCCCTGGCCAGGGCAAGCGAGATTTACTGGTAGGTTTTCCCAGTAGCTTCTCAAGGTGTAATGGGCTTCATTCCGACACGACTTATACCGCTTTTTAGGGACTGGCGCTTGCCGCCCCCTATGCCCGATATTTGATAGTCCTAGACGAATAGACCGGACTGTATGGAGATTGTCACATCAGGCTCAGTAGGAGTTCGGATGGGTTTCCTCATCGGCCTTCTTATCGACATCTACCTGGGGACCGTTACGTACAACTAGTGCCGCTTGCGGTCTGTGGTTAAACCCACTGCCAGCGTAGTAGTCGAGTCTTTAGAGTCCCACATAGAGAGTGCCCTGCTTTGGGCGAAACGATATAGAGGTCGTATGGTTTTACGACAGGGTTTGGATACATACGTGCTTTTACGCACGTACGATGTTCAGACAGTTTATACTAGCAGGCTTTGGTTTAAGCCAGATTCTAGTATTGGATTATTAGATTTATACAGTCTCAGTATTTCCGTGTTTTCACGGATAGGAGGGGTGTTCTCGTAATTACTTGAGAAGCTTCCAGAAGGTTGATGAGGTGGAGGGCTTAGGTGTAAAATGCATTAAATGGTTTTGTGACTCATGGAGATGATTCATCAAGAGAGTTAATGAAGCATTAATGTTTTTAATGACTCACTAGATGATTCATTATGTATTAAATGAAGCATGAAGATATTTGTCCAAAGATATTTTTGCGCAAGATATATTATGCTTCATATATATACATAAATGAGTCAATTTCCATTTCATTATTATTCTCACCTTCTCTCTCCTCAAGCTCTCTCTCTTCAAACCCTAAGCCTAACCTCTCATGTGTTGAGATCAAGGGTTAGCAAGACTATTTGATCCCTAATCCTATTTTATATCCTCTAGGTTACTTTGATTAGCACTCTTAGTTACCTAGTTACCTCAAGTTAGAGGTCAAGCTTGGAGTAGCTCTCGGGTGGATCTTCTATCACAAAGAGGAGGCCTACGAGGAGGTGGTCAACAAGAATAAGAAGGACTTGGTTCATTAGGTATAATCTTCTTTCATAGTAGCTAATCCCTCCTATGATGTTGTTAGTTAGGGTTTGGCAAAGATCCGTAAGTTAGTCGATGTTTGTTTTAAACAAAATGATTGTTTTAACTATTCCGCCTCCCCGCAACTCGTGGGGTGTCTAACGTCGACTTACAATTACTCTTTATCTTAACATGTTGACTAGTATTCTTTACTGTCTTGCTCTCACATGTTGATAAAGCCCTTAGGATATGTACTTTGAAAGTCGACCTTAGCACCACCATGAGGTTCAAGAGACATCAAGCATGCCAAATTTTAATTTTTATTAGGTGCTAAGTTAAACTAACAAGATCTTTACTAGATTATTAGGGTTTTCTTTTTGTGATGCGATGAACTTAAGAGAAGAAAAGAGCATACAACCTTTGTAGTTCGAGTCCTTCTCATCAATTGCTCCGGGTTGAAGTCCACGCGACTCTACTAGGCTCCTCTTTGAGTTGAACGAACCTCTTTCGTGATCTTCGCGCCAAAGACGATCCACCCGAAGTCCACTAGCTCAAGCTAACCCTTCACCAATCTCATTAGTGAAGGCAACACTCCACATCAAATTGCTAATCTAATGTGAGATGGTGAAGTAGGGGTTTATTTTGCTCACTTGTTTGTGTTCAAGCTTCATGATTCACATCTCATGTAAGGGCTGAAGCATAAACTATAGCAATTGTGGAAGAAGAATAAGCTAGAGAGCAACCATAGGAGCAACTCATGAAAAATGGCTAAGTGTTGAGGATTAGACTAGAATCAATGGCAATCCTTGACCCCCACTTATTCAAGCATGGAATTTTGGAATAAAAAATTGCAACCATGCTTGAATAGTGAGTCAAGATGAATAAACAAATATAACTCCTATGCTTGAAACCATGCTCTCAATTTACACCTCTTTTCTATTTTTCTCAAAAATAGAAAATCAAGCCGTGCTTCATTATTATATATATATATATATATATATCATATATATTAATATATATATATATAATGAAGAATAATTAGTGAGCTAATGATATTGGTTAAGATATAATTATATCACATATAATGTATATCACATTATTAAATCAACACTTGATTTAATAATACGGTTATATCATATATGACAGACTAATATCATTTATCTGTATATCACATTATCAAATCAACACTTGATTTGACAATATGGTTATATCCCATATAACTGAACCGATAACAGATAACTGCCAGATTACAATACGGTATCACATACACGTATTTAATCAGGCCCACACACATATCGCATATATGTCCTACTTCGTTTCGCTCGAACCAGAAAACATCTGTGTGGGACTCTAAAGGCTCGTCAATACGCCAGCAGTAGGTGATGATCACATCAATCACCTACAAGCCATCAGCGGTACTAGCTGGACGTAACGGCTATCCGGGTATTGAGCGATATGAAGATCAACAAGCAAGCTCATCCATACTCTCCATGAAGCCTATCAATAACACTACCGTACTGTCCGGTTTTTTCGTCTGATATGTCGCATATCATGTCTAGGGGTGGTAAACGTCAGTCCCTAGTAACGTGACAAGTCATGCCGATGTCTGGCCTATAACGGTTCGAGAAACTACTGATAACACTTATCAATAAATCTCGGCAGCAGCCCTGGCCAGGGACTTCCAGTATAGGCAATCAAGCATAGTGCAACATCAACCCCCAATACCGGGAGAGACGAAACCCCTCCTATCGCTCATTTCCTCCATGTGACTCGGGACTGTACCCCAAATCCACATGTTTGCATGACACCTATGAGCCGTGGTAGGGAGGAAATCAATGCACAATGGGAGCCACACAAGACTCTATGACGATCTCGGGTCTACAGAGTAACCTGTACCAGTGTCACCAGAGGACTGCTATCTGACGATAGGTAAACTACCACATAGGAATCCTCGGCGAGTCCTGTTCGGTGTACCCATTTTCCAATGAGCACCTGTGTACAATCTTTGATATTGTACACCTATGGTTATGGGATCAACCATCACCCTCTAAGAGACAAGAAACGTACACACTAGTCTACTCTGGAATATCGATGCCCTAGTCTCGATATTCCCACGACTTGGAACTAATTAAAGGATGTACTTTTGGACCACCCTGGCCCTACTAGTATGATCTCATCATAATCCTTGTAGTCAAGTACATATCTTAAGGGCTTTATCAACGTGTATGAGACGGACAGTATAAATACCAGCATACATGTTAAGATAAAGGTTACCTGATAGCATACTATCATGTCGAGCAAGAAAGTCCTCTCTATATATATATGTCCAAGCATCCACTATATTATCAATAATGGCCTCTAGGGCATACATATTCCTAACGATCTCCCACTTAAACAAAGGCCAGCTGTTGTAGTATCTCATACCTAACGTTCCCAGAAGTCTCTCGAATAGCATCTGGGGGATGGCCTCGGTGAGTGGATTTGCTGTGCTATCCTCTGTGTCAACTCTCCTGACCTAGATCTCCCGGAGATCAACTATCTCCCTGATTTGGTGATACTGTCTAAGAATATGTCTGGATCACTGACGGGACCGGGTTTCCTAGAATAAAGCCACAGCTCTATTGTAATCACAATACATAGGTATTGGATGCCTAATGGTAAGAACCTAGTTCATCTCATGAACTCTATTCATCCAGACAACCTCTTTGGCAGCATCGTTGGTAGCGATGTAATTAGCCTATATCAACGAGTCTGCTATGGTATATAGCTTGGAACCCTTCCAACATACAGTCCCTCTACTGAGGGTAAAGACAAAACCCAAGACTGAATTTCAATCGTCCTTATCACTCTGGAAGCTCGAATCGGTAAAGGAATCCATCTGGAGTTCACCATTACCATACACCAAGAACATCTCTTTAGTCCTTCTTGTTAGTTATATGTATGCCCTAGAGGCCATTATTGTACATATGATGTATATTTTGGTACATGTTGGTAAAAACCATACTAGTGGGACATAGGTAGTCCGTGAGTACATCCTTTAATGTTCCTAGTCGTGGGTGTATCGAGACAAGGCATCGATATACCAGAGTAGACTAGCGTATAGCTTCTCGACCCATGTAGATGGACGATGGATGATCCCATATCCATTGGTGTTTTCCGTACTATTTCTAGTTAACGATTCATGGTTTGAGTTAGCTAGAACGGAAAATTTTTGAATTTGGCATGGACGATGCCTCCCGAAACCTTGCTGCTGTGCTAGGAAACCTAGCACCTTTTGCGTAATGAACTTGATATCATCGTAGAATCGAGTGATTTTGAAAGGAGTGTTTTTGAGGCTTTTACTAGTTTTGCTAAAGTGGTCACTCCCGGTGAAGGGATCTCGGCTCATTCCTTATCGAATAAGGTGCAGGATATTTCACAAATACCACTATGCAAAGAAAAAAACTATCGAAGCAATCAAAATACAAACCGAGTGTGTAGCATCTGCTAGTTTCACTAAAAAGGTCACTCCCGGTGAAGGGATCTCGGCTTTTTCCTTATCGAATAAGGGGCTGGATATTCTACAAAAAATACCGCTATGCAAAGTAAGAACTAGAGCTAACAGTTTTTAAAACAAGTTTCTAGAACATCTTTTAGGTTTCTTTTTCTTTTTATTTCATTAATCTCATTAATGAAGTCCCATCAAAATATGCTTCTTAAGCATCACATATGAAACTAAAGCAGCAATATTAATTATATCTCATATATATATGTAACACCTGGGTATGTGTTTTGTGGTAATTGTGTGTTTAATGTGGGGTTTTTGGTAAAAAGTTTACCAAAACGGCTTTTAAATATTTTATCGGGTTTTATGAATATTTTATTGGAATTTTATCCGGGATGCACACACTTATGCATGTTAACTTGGGTTAAGTCTAGGGTTGCCATGTTTAGCCAACCATGATGGGTTAACCATTTGGTTATGTCAATGGGGTTAATTAAGGGTTTTAGCTTTGTTAAAGGTGATTAGGGTTAGGGTTGACCTTGTGTAGGAGAGAGGGAGAGCCATGATGGTTGTGCATTTATTAAGAGAGAGAGAGAGAGATGGCTAGGGTGTGCCATGATCCACCTCATTCTTCAATATCCTTTGTGCTCTTTCACACACCCCTCTCACTCATATCACTCCCTCTCATTTCACTCAAATCTCTCCCTCTCGCTCTCATACATCACACCCCTTCAAAACATCAGTAACAGCTGCATCATCCTAAACAACAGCACCCAATATCAACACTTCAGCCCCAATTGTTATCACATCAGCTGATAACACCCATCGGCCCCAATTTTGCATCAACAGCTGCTGAACCTGCAGCAGCTACAACATCTTTCAAGCAACACCAACACAATATCAGCCCTCAACACAACAACATCAGCCCTTAACACCAAAACAACAGCCATAGCAGCTGATGCAACAACAACAGAGAAATGCAAAAGAGAGTTGCAACAGCAGCAGCTGCATATCCAGCAAAACAGCAACAACTGCAAACACAAACTGCAACACAAGGAGCAGCTCCACAGCAGCAACAATCCTTCCTCCTTCATTCATCCTCTCTTCTCCTACATCCTAGGATTTCCTTGAGGTATAATCTCACAACCCAACTCTTTTCTTGCTCAGTTATGGGTAGTTGGTTGAAATTTAGTGTTTATATCGTGATTAGTGCTAGTTTAGGCAAATTTGTGTGAGACATGACCAAGTGTTGGTTTTGAATGTTAGTATAGCCTTATTAGGTATGTTTGAGACCAGCTAACCCATGATTGTTCCAGATTTCACCTAAATACCAGATTTATTCGACTTGGCGTAAATTAGCAATTTTGTCAATTTTGTGACCTTTCTGGAATCTGCTACAACCCGAGATACCCTAAAATAAAATTGGCTTGGCAGTGAGATATGCAGGCAGATAGAAACCAACACCCAAAGACCTAGCCCCCAAAACCCATTCCAGGCTGCAGATTAATTCCCCCTGGCCGCAATTTGCGGCCAGAGCAGTAGAGAACTGCCTCGTTTTTTGTGCATTGCCCTATACTCTATAAACTTGATCCCTGGTATGTCCAATTTTGTCTGATTCCAATCAGGGTAGAATCTGGGTTGATTTCCTTGAGTTGGCGCATGATTTACGACTTGTTTTAGCATGGATTTGGTATTCGATGATTCGTTTCTGTCGGGTGGCGTTTGAACGCCAACGGCAGAGGGTTGTTGGCTGTGATTGCACGCGAGGCCACAGGTTTTTACCTATGGGCGTTGTAAGTCTACGCTAGCGCCCCGGCAGTCTACAGACGCCAAATGCGGAACAAAAACTTTTTAACTGGCGCTATCGTATACTTTAACCCGGATCTACCATTATTGCTAAACTAACAAACTGTAAAGAGTGTAGAAAGGTTATACCGAACGATCCGAGTCCTTCATTCTTCAACCATCATCCCACGCTCCGTTGCGGCTGCTCCGATCTCTTCGAACTCCGATATCCTCGTCGAGGTGGCACCACGTCGACGATTCTTTAAACGGGCTCCCGCCTCTGACTCGAGGCAACTCAATCGTCAAGTTTGCTAAAAGATACGACCAAGAATGATGTAGAGAATGAGTAGATGACTTTGTCTCTCTTCGTCCAAATCCGTGGACGAACGGTAAATGAAGTTGCCGATGGAAATGAAATGGAACAAGAAATGAACTATGAAATTTCCATGCATCCAAAACTATACTCTTTTCTTTTTAGCAACCATAATTTCTCAAATGAATCAAGTGAGGGAGGAGAGAGAGGGCCGGCCATATTTATTGAAGGAGGGAGGTGAGTGTAGGAGGAAGGAGGTAACCTTAAGGGAAAATATCATATGAAAAGATCTTAAGGAATCCAAAAAACCATAATGAAAACAATGACTCATATAATGGAACCAATCACATTAAACCTAGTCACCTTATCATAAACGACTCACCAAGCCTCATCATCACTTCTAGAAGCTTCTAGAATGATGACTCACCCTTATCAAAGAAAAGATAAATCCGTCTTTAACCGAATGTTAAAAGACGGCTGATAGAAAACTGGAAACTAGCAACTTCCAAAAGTGATCCTGAAACGACTTTCAGGATAACCCCGAAACTGTATAAATATATACCCGCATTTGTATTACGACCGAATACAAATGCAACTGAGACAAAGATATTATACCTACTCAATATAATACTCGGATCCGGCTTAAACCAAAGCCGGCGAGTATCATCTGCCCGAAAAATAACACGTGCGTAAACGCACGTGCATTTTCCGAACCCTGCCATAAAACCATACGGCCTCTACAACGTTTCGTCCGAACTTGGGAAACTGTCTGTGGGGGACTCTAATGACTCGTCAGTACCCTGGCAGTGGGTTTAACCACAAACCGTCAGCGGCACTAGCAATGCGTAACGGCTGCCCACGGACTGACCTCAAGGGAGACCGATGAGCGCACTCAAGGGAGGCCGATGAGCGAACTCATCCAGAAACCCTACTGAGCCTAACAGTGACAATGTATATATAGTCCGGTCCGTTCGTCAATGAGTATCGCATATCTGCCTAGGGGGCTAGTAACGTCAGACCCCCAATAGCAGTATAAGTCGTGTCGGAGTGAAGCCCAATAACACCCTGAGATACTACTGGAGTACCTACCAGTAAATCTCCTGCCACGGCCGTGGGCTTTGTGTAATGGCTCTCCTAGACACAGCACGATCTCGCCCCGAATACCGGGAGAGACGAATCCCCTGCCGATCCGCTCACGTGCCTCCATATGGCTCGGGACTGTACCCAAAAGCTACCTGTTTGCACGACTCCTTTGAGCCGTGGTAGGGTAGAAATCAAAGCACAGTGGGAACTCACACGAGACAAATGACGACCTCAGGTTGATGAACTAACCTGTACACATGTCACCAGGGAACTGCTATCTGACGATAAATATAATACTAACTAGCAGATTCCCGGCGAGTCCTGTCCGGTGTACTCATAACCCAATGAGCACGTGTATACATCTTAAGTGATCCAACTGACACCAGTGGCTTGTGAGACCGTCCACCGCCCCTCGTCGGGGTCTCGACTGTATACACTAGTCTACTCCGGAGTATCGATGCCCTGTCTCGAAACTCCCACGACTAGGGACCACAATTAAGGATATGCATATAAACTACCCAACTCTCTCGTATATGATCGCCATCATACTGTTGGTAGTAAAGCAAGATCCTAAGGGCTCTATCAAAGTGTAGCATGCAATCAGTCACCTGAACATGTACACGACTAATAAAGGCAAACCAGATAGCATACTATCATCTCGAGTAAGACTGTGCTACCGGGATAGGTCCTCCGCAATCATTGCAATCACTTACCTGCGATCCAATAATTGACTATGAGGGCACTATCTCCAACAATCTCCCACTTGCACTCAAGGCTAATATTGCGATGTCGACTACTCACAGCCCGTGTGAAACCGAACATCCAACTCCTCTACTAATCAGTTCACAAAGCCCGTTTGTAAAACTATTGTGTTCGAGAAATAGCCTCGGTGAGTGGATCCGCCTAGAAGTTTCTTTCTGTATCTCTCTTAATCTCAAGTTCGCGGAGAAAGCCATCTCCCGAATTGAGTAATACCTGTCTTAGAATATGTCTGGATATCTGATGGGACCTTAGTTCATAAATGAACTCCATATCCAAACTTCTTAGACTGTATGGATCACTGAACCTAATCAGTATCCGGCACCATGCCACCCACAGTATCCTCTTGGACCACCTGTCCATAATACTGTCCCTCTTCGTCAGAGGGAAATACTATAACTCTGACAATCACTCTGTCATCTATGTCACCTTTGAAGCCTGGAATGATAACCGTCTCCCGAAAGAGGCTGCCGTTATCAAATCCGTAGAACATGTACTTATGTTCTAAAACTGCTTCCTTATGTTTCTCCAGGATTGGATTAATACAAACTTATTGCATCTAGTGCAAAACCAACATTTGGTGTGGTACTTGACATCTCATGATTGACTCAATTGCCTAAGCAAGTGATCTGCCAATCATGCACATCCCTCTCCCCTTTAGTCTGTAAGACACCTTTAGAGAGGGTGACTCCATCACCTGTAGGTACACCACCATGCTAGGAGTCAACTATTCCAAAAACCATTAGAATATCTGTCAAAGTACCCACATTGGGAAACTACCCAAATCCAGATCTAAAACCATAGATCTAGAAACCAGAATGTCAAATATTATATCCATATCCTGTCTAGAGAAACAACTGTGTGACTACCACAGTACAACCGATCGTAGTATAGGAATTTTACTTCCTACTCTGTGTATGTCATCCAGATACCATGACATCACACCCTACTACCTTCTTAACTGATCCATCCCCTATTCTGATTGAAGTCAAACCCATGACTGTCACATCAAAATTAGATGATCTATCTCCGCTATAACTTCTCAAGTCTATAAATAGATATAAGCATCTTGCCCACTATGCTTCCGTTGCTCCCACTGACTACGACAACCCTCCTACCGGGTCTCATAACCTGGAACAACAGTAGTGTCAAGTCTGGGTAGATAAGAACCTCCCTGTCACCGTCCTTGAGGCTACCGAAGTACCTCTCGGGTGTCTGAGGTTACCTACCATATCTGCGGAGTGGCTATTGGAATGTCAAACCTGATTGAATGTATAGGTCCTATTAAATTTTCCGTAATCGTTCACGGTTCTGGAATCACTTCCAGTTCTACCATACTCCCACTACTGTTTTCTGAAAAAGATCCATTTTACTAAAACTGTGGCGAGTCAAGAACAATATCACTATTGATCTTCCAAATGGTAGAATATCAACCCTCGTCATAGCCAGGGTCAACCCACAAACAGCCATTACAGAAACGTGCCCTGAGTTATCCAGTGTCTGGTTTTAAGCATAAGCTGGACAACTCCCCGTACCTTAATATCTTTTAAGGTACGAACTATTCTATATCCAATATAGAAACTTTGGCACTTATTTAATTGGAACCATATTCAATCCATGCATCTGTCTCCAGTGCATATCAACTTAATGGAAAGAGGCTAATCAGCATTACTCAACTTAGGAATCCATCCAATTATGAGTAACCTGAAAAAGAAACACGTTTCTCAAAACCATCACTATAATCTGAATACCAATCACAAGAATCTACATCTTCGATCTCTTTGAAGAATCCCGATACTTGTGACACCTGGTTCTCCACTTTATTCTTATATCCACAACTTCTCAAAACTTAGACCTTGTATTTCTACGAAACACTTGTCTAAATACTAGAGAAGTTATAAGTAAACAGAACATAGTACGAGGACCTACCCCTTTGTCCTGATGGACACTGGACAACATACAATACTCTGTATAAGTCCGCTGAGTTGAACAACTCAAAACCTGTGCGTTGTAGGTGGAAAACTGTACCCTGGCGATTTCCTCAAATATCCCAATTACAACGAATTCCGATATAATGAGGATGATCACCTAATTCCCAATATCTTACTCCCACTCATCATCTGTAAAACCATACAGATATGAGAATGAAACCTGGTAAATACATACCCTTGGAGTAAGTGTCTAATCGGGAAAACAATTTTTCTTTTAACAATGCACTGAAACATGAAAATGTTTCTTAGGGGTATCCTGGTATTCATAGCAATGCCTCTTCCATAATCCAATTCATGACTTCAACCGTATATTTTATTGCCATCTCTCCAAATCCTTTATTTGTCTTTAGTCGTTACCTTCTGTACACCATCGTTACGCTAAATGGTTTTCTTCCTTCCCTACCATTCGGCACCAGCCTAAGGTTTGGAAGAAGACTATCCAGTAAGCATAATAGTTGTACCCTCCTAAACCAAGGAGTACTCGCATCTCGAGAGAAGGTGACGATAAAAGACAACTGAATAATACCTTATTCTTTTTAAAGGTGAAATAGGAGCGGCGATGAAGTACGCGGTTTTGGTCGTGAATGATATCAGTCGCAATTTACTTTGCCCTCTTTCTAATCCCTTTATTTTGTCTTTACATATTACCTTCTGCACACCCTACTTAGGCTAATTGGTTTTCTTCATTCCCTACCTTTCGGCACCAGCCTATGGTTTGGAATAAGACTATCCATTAAGCGTAATAGGTGTACTCTCCTAAACCAAGGAGCTCTCGCAACCTGAGAGAAGGTGATAATAAAAGACAACTGAATAAACCAATTCTATTTCTCCTGAACCTGGATCCATCCCCGAAGAAATCCCTTCGAGTTCGTATATAACCATACAATGGATCTATCCAATGGAAGTGGATATCCGTAGTAATACGGGTGTTCTGAGAAATGCAAAGGGTAGAAGAAGGAGTGACAATGACTTATGCAACTTAGACAATCCAAAATCCAGTATTTTAAGACGGTTCGGTCAATTTGGTCACTGAGTCATAGTCTAGGGTCGGTCAAAGGTCGCTGCCAAAGAGAGAGAGAAAAGAAACACTCTGCGTGCACTCTAACCTAGATCAGAATGGTCATGACTTTATCTAATCAGGAAACCTCCCGCTGTCCTGTCAAATTCTCCTCCAAACCTAAAGAAGAATCAATCGGGATCACCCGAAGAGTAAACCAACTCATCAGTGGGAATCGGGATCCAACTCTCATCGCATGATAACGTGATGGAATGCATCCACGTTACTCATACTCTAGAAGGTATGCGCATCCCTGGCAAGTTTCAGTTTCTTTAGAAACTCCCGATGTGATTTTTGCCCCATGCTCTTATAACCTTGGCTTTGGTCAAAATGTCATAAGTCACATGCCAAGTTCTACCCGTCACTATCTTGTCAATTTGAACCCACCCGCACATGCCCCTGACTTTGGCCAATCGGCAGAACGACTGTCCCAAACTAACTCATCTATCTATGCAACAATTGAATACCCAGCAACTACCAAACACTATGCCTTAACTTTGGCTAAAATGCATAGCTTGAATACTACTGAATACCCAAAAGAAGTGACGGAGGGCTACGGCTGGTTTTTGGCGAAAAACCTTTAGCGTAGTGAACTTGATATTGCTGAAGGAACCTGATAGCTTTTAAAAATATAGTGGCGAAAACCTTTTGCTAAAGAGGTCACTCCCGGTAAAGGGATCTCGGCACTTTCCTCGTGGAATGAGGTGCAGGATATTCCACTGAATACCGCTATGCAAAGCAACTTGTAATCGACTATAGTGAAGTTATTACCCTGACACAAACTTCTGTCCAAGGGGTCGGTCCCGGTGAAGGGATATCGGCCCTTGCCCCGTCGAATGAGGTGCAGGATATTCCACTGAATACCGCTATGCATAACAATAGAAAACGTCCTTGCAATAACGCTTTTTAAATTTGTTCCAACAACTGTAAACAGGTTTGTTTTACTTTGCATTGATCAGAATCAACGCAGTCCCATCATTCGATCACACCAGAAAAGAACGAAAATAAAACGTACGTATATGCCATCCGCATTCGTCACTGGGTCCCGTCATCACCCGTTAGGTTACTTAACTAACGACAGAGCGGGGACTGGACTAGCGCGGGTGTAAAACATATACAACATCTAATAGTATATAAACCAATATACAATAATCGCTCCAGGCGTGATAGTATGCAACATTACAGAAAAGTAATAAGCATCACAGAACAATACAGATAATCTGGGATCCCCGAGTTTCACAGAGCCGCTGCTGAAACTCGACGTTCCCCTGTCGTGTGGATAGCCTGTGCAATGAAACCTAGACCCCTACGGGTGCGGCAAGTTACCCGCCAAAACCTGAAGCGAGGCAGCCCCCTACAGCATAGTGAATGGACCACCCAGCACTTCACGGAATCCGGTAAGCTTGGGCACCCCTCCTTGGGTCAACCTGTACCCCCTACGAGTGCGGCGAATAGTCTGCCAATTCTAGAGTGGGACCCCTCTGCCTCTCAAAGCCATGAGATGCGGACCCATTGCCCCCAGAACCCGGCTATCCGTGCACTCCGTCGCGGGGCAAAACCTAGTACAGTAATGTAAAATAGTACAATAGGTACATCGACCGCAACCTGGTCGTGCCCCAAAAGAATATTATACAACAGGCAGTGACGGCATTCCACAAGTTGGACGCTCGCCCCGCAATATCAAATGTACAAATAAACACAAACTGTACTACCATTGCACACTGCTATCCACCACAACAAATCCGCAACATCACAGCACAACACAGAACATCAACGCGAATGTCACGTTCGCAAACCCGTCTAAAAGAACTATAGCAATCAAACGCGGTTTACCGATCAAATGACATTCCCGGTCGGAGATATAAGGTAAGCACTGTAAACTAACGTATTTAAATTTCGATCGACCAAAGACCAAATATCAAAAAGTGGGCCCCACTGCTTACTGGTGAACAGTAACAAAACCTGGGCCAAAACGATATTTATCAAAAACCCCAAAATCCAACACAGAACCCACTGACAAAATTTGAGAGCACGTGCTCCCCACGTGGCCGCGGATGCGCGGCCAAACCATGGGTTTGGCCGCGTTTCCGCGGCAGCTTGGAGGAATCACGACCCCAAATTTTGTCGTGGCTCTTAAAAACGCCTGCACAGATTTTTAAGACATCCAGAAATAAATTTTGAGACCATTTAAAATCAACAGAAACTGTCAAGCAAGGATTTTGCCGTTTTTGATTTTCGGTTCGATCGATGTTTTGAACGCGTTAGCACAAGTTAGCATAGCAAAATGCTGAGGCTCTGATACCACTGTAAGTCTACGCTAGCGCCCCGGCAGTCTACAGACGCCAAATGCGGAACAAAAACTTTTTAACTGGCGCTATCATATAGTTTAACCCGGATCTACCATTATTGCTAAACTAACAAACTGTAAAGAGTGTAGAAAGGTTATACCGAACGATCCGAGTCCTTTGTTCTTCAACCATCATCCCACGCTCCGTTGCGGCTGCTCCGATCTCTTCGAACTCCGATATCCTCGTCGAGGTGGCACCACGTCGACGATTCTTTAAACGGGCTCCCGCCTCTGACTCGAGGCAACTCGATCGTCAAGTTTGCTAAAAGATACGACCAAGAATGATGTAGAGAATGAGTAGATGACTTTGTCTCTCTTCGTCCAAATCCGTGGACGAACGGTAAATGAAGTTGCCGATGGAAATGAAATGGAACAAGAAATGAACTATGAAATTTCCATGCATCCAAAACTATACTCTTTTCTTTTTAGCAACCATAATTTCTCAAATGAATCAAGTGAGGGAGGAGAGAGAGGGCCGGCCATATTTATTGAAGGAGGGAGGTGAGTGTAGGAGGAAGGAGGTAACCTTAAGGGAAAATATCATATGAAAAGATCTTAAGGAATCCAAAAAACCATAATGAAAACAATGACTCATATAATGGAACCAATTACATTAAACCTAGTCACCTTATCATAAATGACTCACCAAGCCTCATCATCACTTCTAGAAGCTTCTAGAATGATGACTCACCCTTATCAAAGAAAAGATAAATCCGTCTTTAACCGAATGTTAAAAGACGGCTGATAGAAAACTGGAAACTGGCAACTTCCAAAAGTGATCCTGAAACGACTTTCAGGATAACCCCGAAACTGTATAAATATACCCGCATTTGTATTACGACCGAATAAAAATGCAACTGAGACATAGATATTATACCTACTCAATATAATACTCGGATCCGGCTTAAACCAAAGCCGACGAGTATCATCTGCCCGAAAAATAACACGTGCGTAAACGCACGTGCATTTTCCGAACCCTGCCATAAAACCATACGGCCTCTACAACGTTTCGTCCGAACTTGGGAAACTGTCTTTGGGGGACTCTAATGACTCGTCAGCACCCTGGCAGTGGGTTTAACCACAAACCGTCAGCGGCACTAGCAATGCGTAACGGCTGCCCACGGACTGACCTCAAGGGAAACCGATGAGCGCACTCAAGGGAGGCCGATGAGCGAACTCATCCAGAAACCCTACTGAGCCTAACAGTGACAATGTATATACAGTCCGGTCCGTTCGTCAATGAGTATCGCATATCTGCCTAGGGGGCTAGTAAGGTCAGACCCCCAATAGCAGTATAAGTCGTGTCGGAGTGAAGCCCAATAACACCCTGAGATACTACTGGAGTACCTACCAGTAAATCTCCTGCCACGGCCGTGGGCTTTGTGTAATGGCTCTCCTAGACACAGCACGATCTCGCCCCCAATACCGGGAGAGACGAATCCCCTGCCGATCCGCTCACGTGCCTCCATATGGCTCGGGACTGTACCCAAAAGCTACCTGTTTGCACGACTCCTTTGAGCCGTGGTAGGGTAGAAATCAAACCACAGTAGGAACTCACACGAGACAAATGACGACCTCAGGTCGATGAACTAACCTGTAAACATGTCACCAGGGAACTGCTATCTGACGATAGATATAATACTAACTAGCAGATTCCCGGCGAGTCCTGTCCGGTGTACTCATAATCCAATGAGCACCTGTATACATCTTAGGTGATCCAACTGTAGGGTTCCTAGGCACTCTAGTGAGGTCTCTAAAGGCATCTACCATGCCAATTTCAAAAATTCGGTGCCGAGAAACCCTAATGTATGGATCGTTTGCTAGATTTCTAGGCGAAAAACTAAATCTAGTTAACACTTAACTAAGGGAATACGGAAATACAACCTTTGTAGATCCGTTTGCTCCACCTCCATAGCTCCGCAACGACGTCCTCTCGCTGTCCATAAGAAGTCCCGGGCTCTAGCGTCGGCTTCGTCGGAGAATGGGCAAGCTAGGTCGTCGATGTCCATGCCGAAGATGATCTACGTCGAGGCATCGCTAAATCAAACTCCGACTTCACCAAGTCAAGAAACTTGTGAAGTAAACACACTCTACTACTTGGCAAGAGGTAGAGGATGAAGAAATACGAAGTGGGTAGACTTTAGTTTTGGATTTCTCACACTCTTCATCAATCCACCATTGATGAGGTTTTGTTTTCTTCACTTGAAGAAAGGAAGAAGAAGAAGAAAATTATGATAAGAATTATCTTTTTTGAGAAAAGAAAAACCATCCTTATCATAATAGTAACCATAGTTTAATGTAGAGAATTGATCATGGTTAGTGAATGGTTAGGTTTCTACAAGATGACAAAATGGTTGCAATGGTCAAAGTATTCATGAAGCTTCATGAATGAAACAAAAAAGCCACCATTTTATCATGCAATTTTTTCTTTTCCAAAAAGAAATAAACAAATGAATAAAATGAATAATCACATAGAAAACCCTAACCATTCCATTAACCAAGGTTTAATTCTATACACTTAACTAAAAAGGCATGTATCATCAAACATGATACAAGCAAGTGCACAAAATCATATCGCATATGCAATGCGCACACTCGAGTGAGAAAATCCATTTAAAGTGAACCGATACTAGTTAATGCAAAGTAATATATCAAATATATAATTATGCATCAAATCATTAAATCAACACTTGATTTAACGATCCGGTCATATCGTATATAACCGACTAGTATTCAATGCATCGGTTTATCGAATCAACCGTTGATTCGATAACTAGGGTATATCGCATATAACCTAATCGATACATTGATCGCGAGAATGAAATACGGTATCACATACACGCATTATTCTCGGTCCCGCACATATCTCATATGCGCTCCTATATCGTTTCGCTTGAGCCAGGAAACCTCTGTGTAGGACTCTAAAGACTCGTCAATACGCCGGCAGCAGGTGATGATCATATCAAACACCCACAAGCCGCAAGCGGTCTGCTAAACGTAACGGCCACCCGGGTATTGAGCGATCTGAAGATCGACGAGCAAGCCCGCTCACACTCCAGCGAATCCGACCAGTAACACTACCGTACAGTCCGGTCTGATCGTCTGATATGTCGCATATCTTGCCTAGGGGTGGTAAACGTCAGACCCCAATAGCTCGATAAGTCGTGTCGATATGAGGTCTATAACAATTCGAGAAACTACTGGTAACACTTACCAGTAAATCTCAGCAACCCTGGCCAGGGATTTCCTGTTATAGCCAATCGAACACAGCGCAACATCAACTCCCTATACCGGGAGAGACGAATCCCCTCCTATCGCTCATTGCCTCCATGTGACTCGGGACTGTACCCAAAAACCACCGTTTTGCACGCCCTCTTGGATGTGGTAAGATGGAAATCAAAGCACAGTGGGAACCATACAAGACTCTATGACGATCTCGGGTCAACAGACTACTCTGTACCAGTGTCACCAGAGAACTGCCATCTGACGTGAGGTATAATACCATCTGGGAGTACTCGGCGAGTCCATCCAGTGTACCCAGTCTCTACTGAGCACCCGTATATCATCTCTGATGTCAAACACCAATGGATATGGGATCATCCATCGCCCATCTGTATGGGTCGAGAAGGTACACGCTAGTCTACTCTGGTATATCGATGCCCCGTCTCGATACACCCACGACTAGGGACTTTGAAGGATGTACTTATGGACTACCATGTCCCCACTAGTATGATCCGCATCATAGTCCAGGTAGTCAAGTACACATCCTAAGGGCTTTACCAACATGTAACAGAGAGACAATCAGAGTACACGTTAAGGTAAAGTTCAACCAGATAGCATACTATCATGTCGAGCAAGAAAGTCCTCCCTATATATGTCCCAGCATCCACTACAATATACATCCTATGTACAGTAATGGCCTCTAGGGCACACATATAACTAACAATCTCCCACTTGCACTAGGGCCATCTGTAGCAGTGGTTGTAGTATCTCATACTCAACCATCCCATAAAAGTCTCTCTCTGGAAATAGGCCTTCGTGAGTGGATCCGCTGCGTTATCCTCTAAGTCTGCTCTCCTTGCCTCGATCACCTTGGAGATCAACCATCTCCTTGATCAGGTGATACTGCCTTAGAATAAGTCTGGATCACTGATGGGATCGGCGTTCCTTGGCATAAGCCACAACTCCATTGTCTCACAATGGTAGGAACATAGTTCATCTTATGAACCATTATACATCCAAACAGCCTCTTTGGTAGCATCTTAAGTAGCGATGTATCCTGCCTTTATCGTCCAGTATGTCACGGTATCTAGCTTGGAACTCTTCCAACATACCTTCCCTTTACTGAGGGTAAAGACAATGCCTGCGACCGGCATTCAGTCGTCTTTATCATCCTGGAACCCTTCCAGCGATTCTCCCCAAGATCGATTGATACCATCTCACTACAACTAGTGAGAATCCTAACATCCAATTAAATCTATCTCATAGATCTAAAACTCAGGATTTAGGAGGTATCACTTTGATCCTATATGGAGAATCATTGTGATAAACGGAGATTGATCGAGCGTAGCTTAGGAAACTCCTTCCCTATCAAGAGTATGTCATCCACGTACTCTACGAGGATCACCACCATACTCCCTACTACCTTTTTGTATATACAAGGTTCATCTACCATTTTGATGATGTCAACTTCTTTGACTAATCCATCAAAACAGATGTTCCAACTCCGCGATGCCTGCTTTATCCTATAAAGCATCTTGTTCACGTTTCCGCTGCTCCCACTGTTTACGAAGCCCTCTGGCTGTGTACTTATAGACACTCTCTTCCAAAACATCATTTTAGAAGAGCTGTCATGATACCCAACCACCAGATATCGTAGTCATGGTATGTAGCCGTGGCAAGTAGGATCTGGATGGACTTAAGCACAACTACTTGAAGAGGTTTCACCACTATCCACGCCTGGTTGATGATGAAAACCTTTAACAAGTCTAGCTTTGAAAGTCTCAACCTTTCCATGTACACCAAGTAATCTTCTCAAGATATACTTGCTCCTGATGGGGATTTAACCCTTCAGATATAGCAACCAAAGTCCATACTTTGTTGGTGTATAAGGATTCCATCTCAGATCACTAAGCATCCAGCCATTCTGACAGAGTCTTACTCCTGATGGCCAGCTTGAAGCTAGTTGGGTCATCATCTCATGATGCATTCCTCGCTCCCACTGTCATAGAGAAACTGAAGTATCTCTCAGGTGGGTGAGGAACCCTACTAGATCGGCGGAGAGGCTGAGGTTCGTTGGAATCTACTGAATCCATTGGCTTTATCAAATCATCTGCTGCAGTTTGTATAGCTGGAACATTTCCAGTTCTACATAACAGCCCTTGCCTCGAGCTTGTCCGGATTTTTCTTTTAGACATAGGCCGGACAACCCCAAAGCTTAACTAGCTTAAGACATGGGCTTTTCCCTTTCCATATCATATATGAAGTGGTAGGCTAATGATTTGATCGGGACCCTAATTCAATAGGTATGCAACTTCATAAGTGCGTAACTCCCAAAAAGGAAAAAGGTAACTCAGTAGTACTCATCATAGAGCACACCTTATCATATAGGGTGTGATTGCTCCGCCCCGATATACCATCGTGCTATGGTGTATACAGAAGAGTAATGCTGAGAGAGAATCTCATTCTCCTTTAGAATAATCCAGAATTTCCGTGCACAAGTATTCTCCTCCTTGATCTCATCAAAGGACATAATACTTTTACCCGTATTTTGGTTCTCTACTTCTCGCTTATATTCTGTGAATATCTCAAAAGGTTCGGACTTGTGTTTCAACAGGAACATAGGTCTGAAACTCGAAAGATCATCAGAGAATGTAATGAAGTATAAAGAATCAGTCCTGGCATTTGTAGACTGGGGACCTACATACATCAACATGTATCATCCCAAGAGTTCACTAACTCTTTCTCTGTTTCCAATAAACAGAGCTATGGTCATCTTATCTTTGTGACATGACTGGCAAGTTTCATAAGATGTAAATTCAAACTGATTTAAATATGCATCTACATGTAACTTTAGCCAATCGGGTCACATTGATCTGACCTAGTCTACAATACCTCAAGAAGAATTCGTTCATTTCTGAACTCTTCCTCTTGTGTGTGTTCCGTATACTAAGAACTGTAGTTTGATTTAGAACATCAATGCTTTTAGATAACGTGCCTGAACCGATCAACTTTTGATATAGGAAATGTTCAAAACATTATCCAACAATACAAAATTTTATCGTTTCTTTACTAATAAAGAGACAGATATGATTTTGTATATTAGGTTCGGTATCTAATAACATTCGTTCAGAATCAATGTATCCGTAATACAGGGTGACAGTGACCAACAGACTTGGCTGCAACACTTTCCCCGTTTTCTGCCTCATGAAACTTATCACCCGTTCTCAGTTTTTCTACCCTTTTGTAGCCCTATGTAACATCTTACATATCTGGGATCCTGATCCGGTATCATATAACATGGATTCGGAGGATACTGAGAAACAGTTCTTTATAATGAACACACCCAAAGATGATGCATCAGCATGCACTCTCTTCGTTTGGGCGGCACGGGAAATCTGGTTTTCCCCAATTTCCTGCTCTGTCTTATAACAATTATAAGTTGGAGCGGGACCAACGTTTCCCAGCTCAGTATAACAAGCGGGTTCGGTCAATAATCCGTATTATTATCTTGATTAAGGCATGATATGGTCGCTACCAGGAGAGAGAGAGAAGAAAACACTCAGCGTGCGCTCTTGCAAGAATAGATTGGTTATTATTTTATCTAATCAGGATGGCTCCCACTGCTTTTTATCAAATCTTCCTTCAAACCCTAAAAGGAAAGACTAGCCGGGATTAATTACACACTACAAGTTCGCCAATCTTTCAGCCAGGCCAGTGTCGGTACTTTGAGGGAGGTCCCCCGTGCTTTCGCACGAACCTAATTAATGTAAACCTCGTTTTCCCAGAGGCGTAACCCCGTTGACACCTTTCTAGACACCTACTTGATTGGCTAATTGTAATGTATAAAACTCTCCCAGGAGTAACACTTACTCGCAGCGGGTATCGGGATCCAACTATCTCATAGAAGGTATGCAATCTCATTGCAAATTTCAACACTTGAAATTCCCGATAATATTTTGCCCCTAGCAGCTATATGACCTTAGCATAGTCAACAAATCATAAGTGCTAGTCAAGTTCAGCCCGTCATTTCCCGATTGAATTAAACCCACCCGCACGACCCTTAACATAGTCAACAAAGTCGCACGACTACCCTAATCCAATCACATCATATGCTTATGCAGATAAGCACTAATTAGCTACCGCACACTACGCCTTAACATATACAACAAACGTAGCACGAATACTAACCAGTACATATCTGAAATGACGGAGGGCTACGACAGGTTTTTCTGAAAACCTATTGCGTAATGAACTTGATATCGTTGTAGGATCGAATGAATTTTAAAATGGAGTGTTTTTTAGGCTTTTCTAGTTTTGCTAAAGGAGTCACTCCCGGTGAAGGGATCGTCGGTCCTTTCCTCGTCGAATGAGGTGCGGGATATATCATATATATCACTGTGCAAAGCAAAAACACTTAAAAGCTATCAAAAGACAAACCGAGGGTGTAGCATCTGCCAGTTATTGCTAAAGGAGTCACTCCCGGTGAAGGGATCTCGGTCCTTTCCTTATCGAATAAGGTGCAGGATATATCGCATATACCGCTGTGCAAAGCAAGAACTGTAGCTACCTGTTTTATTTTGAAATTCGATTCTACAACATCTTAGGTTTCTTTTATTTCATTAATCTCATTAATGAAGTCCTATCATTTAAGTACCTAAACATCACAGATAGATATGACGTACACTTATGCCATCCGCATTCGCCTCGATGTCCCCTCGTGCACCGTTAGGTTAGGTAACTAACGACAGAGCAGGGCAGGGCTAGCGCGGGTGTAAAACATAAGTAACGTCTATATAATATATCATATATACTATATACTGTATCTATCACAGAACATCACATGATCACATCACAGATATCGCAGCAGAAGAAACATATGAAATATTGGATATACTAGGACGTCCGTGTTTTTAATACGAGCCAGTATAAAACACGGATTCCACGATCGTGATGAATAGCCAAACCCACACCCCTATACCCCTACGAGAGCGGCAAGCAACCCTACCAATTCTGGAGTTAGGAGACCCAGACTCGACTCCTCGAGTTGGTCTCCCACTGGACTCCAGAACCCGGTTACTTGTGCCCTCCTCCTTGGGTCTATCCTAGTGCGGAAAAGTAAATAATATACAAACGGTGACAACTTCCGCAACCTGGAAGCGCCCCAATAAAAGAATATTACATACAAGTTTTTACATGAATGAAAATGAAAAACACTCATCTCACATAAAAACCCCCGGCTATTCAAACACGACGATCCAATATAACATATCCAGCAACACATAACATCACATGTCATCAACGTAAGTTAAATATGTCCATCCCAATTGTCGTTGACATATAGCAACGAAACCGGCGATATCATATATTACACTTACGGTCACAGAAAAGAAAGTGTAAAACTACAACAGTTGGAATCCGCAACCTCCTCAGACATCGCATGCCTGACCAAATGAATTACTTAGACATCGCATGCCTAACAATTATAAACTCCGCATTTTAGTCTCAAAATCGAAAACACTTTTCAACATTAAGTCGGGGAATTCAACAGGATTCCTGACATCCTGATCGAATGCTCGTCGCAAACTTCAGTAGACGGCCGCACCCCCGATACCGTCGACGAAGTGCACCAAGGCGGAACACCGCTACCGCGAGCACCCGAACGGATGCTTTCGGCGACGGGGTTCTCCTGCAGTCACTTGGTCGGGGCTAAGGAATGTAGCTGTCTAATAAGTTTACCCGGCGAGTATCCGCGTACGCTACGTGATTGCGACGGACTTTTGATCACATCAAAATTCCTTGGCAACCGATCAACTGAGACTAAACTGCTATGTTTATAACATTCATTCAGTTATCTCATAACTATTGTGAATTCCAATTATTGTATCCCATTCCAGATAAACAGAAAATGTTAAACTTTTCGATCGAACAATCGAACACCCAAGTTTTCCCGATAAATCAACACATGAAATAAGTCTAACAACATTCAGTTCGTGCCTCAGTACCAACGGTCCAGCCGTAGAAGGGTCAAGCCAACGCCTCACATGTGGCACGCCGTACTGCCCCAAACCCGAAGGTTCAAAGGGCAGTTCAAGTCGGTCACATAATCGAGTTAAGGTTTGTTGTCTTCTAGAGGGTCCATCGCGTTACTTGCACTACTTAGAACGTCGTTAAACTACGGAAAAATCCAACACTTGGAAATTTCCCGACAGGGGAAAAATTGGGTATTTATATCCGGTCGAACATTTTAACATATTCTAAAATTTATCCGGAAAGCCACACAGACAAAATTTGATACTCCGATCGATATACCGAATCCCCAAAACAATTCCAGAAAATTCAACTCTGGAAAATATTTTAAAAGATCCCAGAAAACTCAGCATATTAAAAAGGGAATTACTGTGCAAAAAGAAATCAAAGATTCAACAGTAGCGCCGCGGAACCGCCGCGCCACGTGGGATTAGGCCGCGGTTCCGCTCCGTTATGACGGAGTTACCTCTTCGTTTTTCACAGTTTTTCATAAAAATCCCTGCTGAATTTTTTAGCACCTTTTAATACGGAAAAATCCACGATTTTAAAATCTGGACAGAGAGCATGTTAGGTTTGGGTTTTCGGGTTCGTTCAGACTTCAAATTCCGTCTGGACTTCGCCTAAGGCTCTAGCTAGGCTCTGATACCACTGTAGGGTTCCTAGGCACTCTACTGAGGTCTCTAAAGGCATCTACCATGCCAATTTCAAAAATTCGGTGCCGAGAAACCCTAATGTACGGATCGTTTGCTAGATTTCTAGGCGAAAAACTAAATCTAGTTAACACTTAACTAAGGGAATACGGAAATACAACCTTTGTAGATCCGTTTGCTCCACCTCCATAGCTCCGCAACGACGTCCTCTTGCTGTCCATAAGAAGTCCCGGGCTCTAGCGTCGGCTTCGTCGGAGAATGGGCAAGCTAGGTCGTCGATGTCCATGCCGAAGATGATCTACGTCGAGGCATCGCTAAATCAAGCTCCGACTTCACCAAGTCAAGAAACTTGTGAAGTAAACACACTCTACTACTTGGCAAGAGGTAGAGGATGAAGAAATAGGAAGTGGGTAGACTTTAGTTTTGGATTTCTCACACTCTTCATCAATCCACCATTGATGAGGTTTTGTTTTCTTCACTTGAAGAAAGGAAGAAGAAGAAGAAAATTATGATAAGAATTATCTTTTATGAGAAAAGAAAAACCATCCTTATCATAATAGTAACCATAGTTTAATGTAGAGAATTGATCATGGTTAGTGAATGGTTAGGTTTCTACAAGATGAAAAAATGGTTGCAATGGTCAAAGTATTCATGAAGCTTCATGAATGAAACAAAAAAGCCACCATTTTATCATGCAATTTTTTCTTTTCCAAAAAGAAATAAACAAATGAATAAAATGAATAATCACATAGAAAACCCTAACCATTCCATTAACCAAGGTTTAATTCTATACACTTAACTAAAAAGGCATGTATCATCAAACATGATACAAGCAAGTGCACAAAATCATATCGCATAAGCAATGCGCACACTCGAGTGAGAAAATCCATTTAAAGTGAACCGATACTAGTTAATGCAAATAATATATCAAATATATAATTATGCATCAAATCATTAAATAAACACTTGATTTAACGATCCGGTCATATCGTATATAACCGACTAGTATTCAATGCATCGGTTTATCGAATCAACCGTTGATTCGATAACTAGGGTATATCGCATATAACCTAATCGATACATTGATCGCGAGAATGAAATACGGTATCACATACACGCATTATTCTCGGTCCCGCACATATCTCATATGCGCTCCTATATCGTTTCGCTTGAGCCAGGAAACCTCTGTGTAGGACTCTAAAGACTCGTCAATACGCCGGCAGCAGGTGATGATCATATCAAACACCCACAAGCCGCAAGCGGTCTGCTAAACGTAACGGCCACCCGGGTATTGAGAGATCTGAAGATCGACGAGCAAGCCCGCTCACACTCCAGTGAATCCGACCAGTAACACTACCGTACAGTCCGGTCTGGTCGTCTGATATGTCGCATATCTTGCCTAGGGGTGGAAAACGTCAGACCCCAATAGCTCGATAAGTCGTGTCGATATGAGGTCTATAACAATTCGAGAAACTACTGGTAACACTTACCAGTAAATCTCAGCAACCCTGGCCAGGGATTTCCTGTTATAGCCAATCGAACACAGCGCAACATCAACTCCCTATACCGGGAGAGACGAATCCCCTCCTATCGCTCATTGCCTCCATGTGACTCGGGACTGTACCCAAAAACCACCGTTTTGCACGCCCTCTTGGATGTGGTAAGATGGAAATCAAAGCACAGTGGGAACCACACAAGACTCTATGACGATCTCGGGTCAACAGACTACTCTGTACCAGTGTCACCAGAGAACTGCCATCTGACGTGAGGTATAATACCATCTGGGAGTACTCGGCGAGTCCGTCCAGTGTACCCAGTCTCTACTGAGCACCCGTATATCATCTCTGATGTCAAACACCAATGGATATGGGATCATCCATCGCCCATCTGTATGGGTCGAGAAGGTACACGCTAGTCTACTCTGGTATATCAATGCCCCGTCTCGATACACCCACGACTAGGGACTTTGAAGGATGTACTTATGGACTACCATGTCCCCACTAGTATGATCCGCATCATAGTCCAGGTAGTCAAGTACACATCCTAAGGGCTTTACCAACATGTAACAGAGAGACAATCAGAGTACACGTTAAGGTAAAGTTCAACCAGATAGCATACTATCATGTCGAGCAAGAAAGTCCTCCCTATATATGTCCCAGCATCCACTACAATATACATCCTATGTACAGTAATGGCCTCTAGGGCACACATATAACTAACACCAACTGACACCAGTGGCTTGTGAGACCGGCCACCGCCCCTCGTCGGGGTCTCGACTGTACACACTAGTCTACTCCGGAGTATCGATGCCCTGTCTCGAAACTCCCACGACTAGGGACCACAATTAAGGATATGCATATAAACTACCCAACTCTCACGTATATGATCGCCATCATACTGTTGGTAGTAAAGCAAGATCCTAAGGGCTCTATCAAAGTGTAACATGCAATCAGTCACCTGAACATGTACACGACTGAAAAAGGCAAACCAGATAGCATACTATCATCTCGAGTAAGACTGTGCTACCGGGATAGGTCCTCCGCAATCATTGCAATCACGTACCTGCGATCCAATAATTGACTATGAGGGCACTATCTCCAACAGGCGTAGCGTGCACCATTTTGGTTTCCGACATGGTTTTCATGTGTTTTAGCATGTGATATCCTTGTAGGTACCCCACATTGCGACAAAGCGTTGGAGATGCAAATGGAGACATCGGCACCGGCATACATAAGCAAGGTGAGTAGATTTATATCTACGGGGAAAAGTCGGGTGGATGGCGTATAGCCCCCCCGCAGTCTATGGTGATGTATACGGATACGTATACACACTTACAAATATTATATGTTATTTGGGATTAATGATAATGTTAAGATGGATATTGGTGTGTTGGATTAGTGAAAGGTTATGAAACCCTAGGGTACTGGGTGCACTACACATACATATACACACATACATACTTGCATACATCCTTATTTCATATGTGGTTATGGGATTCTATATAGATATGTGTTCACATGGGTATGGGACTATGTGTTCACATACGGATTTGAGGATGATACTTGGGTTTGAGATGAGTCGATGATATTTGATCCGAGATTATGATATCGGTGATATGGTAAAATTCATATTTAAGATACGTCTTGATGCTTTAGCGGATTTTGGGATGATGATGCTATAGGAATAGTGATATATATATAAAATGGTCGACATGTGATTACGTTACGAGATATGACATGATATGATATGACAAGATTAGTATGATAGGCCACCTTGGGCGAGGTATACTCCTTGAGATGATATGTGCTGATGATATCGATTCATACGAGACTGTTGATCAGTAGTCAGATCATGATGATAGTGATGATGTTAGCTTTGTACTAGACGTAGGTCAGTACCCAGATTATGATATTTGATATAGAGAATACCAGATGAATGATATGACGAATGTGATATTGACCCGTACCCAGATTTGGGGATGCCGTACGAGCTATAATTTGATGTTTGATCCGCACTCTTGATTTGGGAATAACTGATTATAGAGATATGGTATCGGATGTGATATTATCGAGGCGGGATCACCGACTATAAATGTATATATATGTATCGGCTCAGAGGTTAGGCGGTTTACCTTACCTACAGTTAGCCTATTAGATCAGCCCTATAGGCGGTTTAGCTGTATGACTCTTATGATATCAGATACAGTCTAGCTACCATTGTGTTTAGTATTCATCTCCCGCACATTATTATTGTTGCTCTGCATCGCATACTGTTGTGATTCATATTCCATTATTGATATCATGCTGTTAGGATACCAGCACCATTATCGATGATGCGTATGTACCGCGTACACTTATTTGCCGGCTCACACACATCTTCATCGGTAATTGCCATGTCACGTACACTTAGAGAATATTATTGCTTGATTTAGCTTGTTAGCTAGTAGTTGACATGATATTAGTGTACTTGCCTTATATGCCAGCTTGACATTGTAGTTATTACTTGTCACTTCATGCATACTGTTATTCATTATATGCTGCATTCATGTATTCTCATGCTTACATTCATGATTTTACATGCTATTGATGATTCAGATCTCCATGATATTTTCTGGATTTGGGGGGAAAACCGCAAAACTTATATAAACTACTTTCTCTCTTTTTAAATAAAAATGCGGTTTTCCCATGATGTATGAGTCGTCCACCATGAGTTTGCTGATGGATTTCGAGACCCGATTCGAGGAGGCGGATGAACCGTTTCGGGTACATGGTGGGCCCGGTGCGGTACCCCGGGCCAAGAAGATCGCAGGAGATGGCGTTGAGCCTGTGCAGGGGAGCACGACCGACCGATGATATTACCCGACACGTCGGATATCCAGAGGATAACGTCGTGGACATGAGATGGATGGTAGGGGACGGTCTGGACTGATGGCGCCCTAGTTATTGTGATTGAGACATTGAGATTCTGAGACATTGAGATTCTGAGATATTGAGGTACAGAGATTATGACACAGAGATATCGAGATATTGGGATTTATGTTTTGTGCCGATGCTAGGCACTGTTTATGTTGATTTCATTTATGATACCTCATTTTAAAAATACAGAAATCTCACAAATTTATGAAAGCAGTTTTCTTCTGTACATGCATTCGGTTTCACGCATTCATACATCATCCATATGATTCATTGCCACCTGATGCACTGACACGGGCACATGGGATTATACTTGGGTTAGATATTTACCCTAGCCATTGTTATAGGTTGCTGGTTATATATTTGAGGATTATATATTATGATCGTATGATCTAGGATTGTGTCATACATGCGATTTTCTGTTCGTAGATCTTTTTCTACTCATAAGTTGGCAACTCACCCCCGTTGTGCCCCAGTTATCTTGCAGGTGTTGCCGTACAGGTTTCATTACGGCTTTGCGGGCACTACTTCTTTCGGGTGACTTGCTAGTAGGTGGGTTATTTGTATCGTACCCATCATTATACATTGTATATTATATTTCAGTTGTATCTAGAAGTTCCATCAACCAAACATGTACTTAAATGAGATAGAGACCTGTGATGTTTATTCTTTCGACCTTAGAGTCGCGCGTTATATTTCTGCGGATTTCGTGCTGTTTGAGTTTCCTTCTCTGTTGTGATCCTCGCCTTTAGGCGTTGTATATTATATTGCTAGCTGGTTGACTTATAGTGGTTTTCCTACACTCTACTACTTTTCTTGGTTTGGATTTCTGGGCTCGGCTTACTTAGAGCACGTACGCCTTGAGACATTCGTAGCCTAAGTGCTGGTCATGTTCCGTACTTTCGGGTCATGAAAAAGTTGGTATCAAAGCATTAGGTTTTACCTTCGGAGCGTAGGATGACCCTTGGTTGATGGAATAGGTCACTAAAGTAGAGTGACGTACCGTGGGTATGTTCCGCGGCATATTTACGATGCGCCACTCCACTTAAGAAGCCTTAGGATATACATTTCTTTGCTCAGTATCATATTCATTCCTGATCTAGCCTCATCGGTACCAGTTATGTTTTACTGCCACGATTACGGGCAGGGAGAGCTACGGCAAGAGTTGCGGTCAGCATGAGCTCGTTACGAATGAGGACTGACCGAGGCGTAATTCCGGAGACACACGATTGTACAGATGTGTCTTTTGATTGTTTTCGTGCCACGAGTGTTGGATTGGTCGCTGTATGAGATTATTCGGACGTGCAGATTAGCGCCAGAGGATTGAGCCACTGATAAAGGCCAGCCAGACTTTGATGACCGTTGAAGTATTACTTATTCATGATGACTGAGGCACATTTCAGCGTGCAGAAGAGTGAGCCAGTTGTTGCTGCGAACGACGAGATATCGCCCCAGATGTTGGAGCTATTGCGGTATGAGTGGTACTAAGGGATGATAGAAGGTCGCTAGTCACCAAGGATGAATGACTAGGACGTGTGGATCGTTCGCTTACCGATGCGAGGTCATCAAGTCAATTGATTCCAATTAGAGACGACTTCATGCGGAGACGTTGAGAGTCGACAGAGACGATCGAATGTCAGAAACCTATTATTCCAAGTTAAGGTATTCAGAAAGACATGCAGGAAATTCTATGGTCCCTCTAGAAGAATGAAACCCTAACTCGACATAATGACCGTGTGAAAGACTTTGAACCTTAGGGTTTGAGGCAGTTCTGCGGCGCCATTAGTGAGGGTTGGGTTTGCCCTTCTACGGCTGGACCACCGATGCTGTGGTCTGTACTCGATACTATTAAACTGTACCCAAGATGTTGAGCTCTTGGGGGATTATGAGGTTTCGACGAATCGATCGAATGGCTCGACTTCATTCTGATGCTAGGTGATGAGATGCATTTCTTGGGAGACTCCAGATACGAGGATAGCCGTTAGAGCTCAGTCCATGCAGCCACGACAAGACGAGTCCGGAGCAGTCGATGTAGGGGTTCCTAGGCACACTTTTGAAGGTTCATATAGCATCAAACATGCCCGAATAAAATTTTACATGTGCTGAACAACCCAAAGACGGGATCTTTGCTAGATTATTAGGGTTTAGCATGCAAGATAACATCTTTAATACTAAGTGTGAGGGATTACAACCTTTGTAGTCCGCTCCTTCGCTTCACAAGCTTCGAGTAGAAGTCCCTTCGCCGCGATCCACGATCTCCCGGACTCAAGAGAGGCTCCACGACTCGAACGATCCATGCTAGCTTGAAGTGTTCCGATTCTCCGATGATCTACGTCGAAGTTGCTATAACCCAAGCTTTCTCACTCTAAAGAGATGAACACCCTAATCTAATGGGCTAGATTAGATGAGGATGATGGAGTAGTATTTATGCTTTCTTTTTAATTCACTTTCTCACAATAAATCATCACAAAAAGGATTAACTAGTGAGCTCTCTTTCAAAACTCAAAAGAGAAGAAGATGAAGAATGAAAGAATAATCCTTTTGTGATGAATAGTATTCAAGAATATATGATTGATTATCAAACCATGGTAAAGGATGAGAGACTTAACCTTTGTAGAGAATAAACTAGAGTTAGGGTTTGGTTAGGTTAAGGATAAGTATCAACCATAATATCTTAACCAAGACAAAATAGAATCCTTCTAGAATGAACAAGAATGAGCTAACCCTAATCAAACCCTAATCCCTTTTTATCATCCTTAAACATGTTTTATAATAAATCATATCATGTCACAATAATATTTATCACATATATATTATATATTTGCAACAAAAGAAAATAATACAATTAATATATATCGCATATATATCAATATATTAATCCGGTGAGAAAATGAAATAATAAAGTAAGCCAATATTAGACAATGTAATACAATATATCATATATATCATTATACATTAAATCATCGAATCAACACTTGATCCAACGATCCGGCTATATCGAATATAACCGACTAATATATCATGTACCGATTCATCGAATCAACACTTGATCCGATGTCCCGATTCATATCTAAATATCGCGAGAATATAATACGGTATCTCATATCGCATTATCCTCGGTCCTGCACATATCACATATGTGCCTCTACTCCATTTTTCCTGAGCCAAGAAACCTCTGTGTAGGACTCTAAAGAATCGTCAATACGCCGGTAGCAGGTGATGATCATATCAAACACCCACAAGCTGCAAGCGGTCAGCTAAACGTAACAGCCACCCAGGTATTGAGCGATCAGAAGATCAACAAGCTAGCCTGTCCGTTCTCCTGTGAATCCAATCAGTAACACTCCCGTACAGTCCTGTCTGTTCGTCTGATATGTCGCATATCAAGTCTAGGGGTGGTATACGTCAGACCCCAGTAACTGATAAGTCGTGTCGATGTGAGGCTCATAACAGGTCGAGAAACTACTAGTAACACTTACCAGTATATCTCTATATCAGCCCTGGCCAGGGACTTCCAGTTATAGCCAATCGAACACAGCACAACATCAACTCCCTATACCGGGAGAGACGAATCCCCTCCTCTCGCTCATTGCCTCCATGTGATTCAGGACTGTACCCAAAAGCCACCGTTTTGCACGCCCTCTTGGATGTGGTAAGGTGGAAATCAAAACACAGTGGGAATCACACAAGACTCTATGACGATCTCGGGTCTACAGACTACCCTGTACCAGTGTCACCGGAGAACTGCCATCTGACATGTGGTATATCACCATCTGGGAGTTCTCGGCGAGTCCGTCCAGTATACCCAGTCTCCACTGAGCACCCGTACACCATCCTTGATGTCAAACACCGATGGATATGGGATCATCCATCGCCCATCATATGGGTCAAGATGCGTAGACGCTAGTCTACTCTGGTGTATCGATGCCCTGTCTCGATATACCCTCGACTAGGAACATTTATAGGATGTACTCATCGACTACCGTGGCCCCACTAGTATGATCTCATCATAATCCCAGTAGTCGAGTACTGATCCTAAGGGCTTTATCAACATGTGAAAGAAAGACAGTAAACCAATACAAGTCAACATGTTAAGATAAAGTGAAACCAAATAGCATACTATCATGACGAGCAAGAAAGTCCTCTCTGTATATATCCAAGCATCCATCATAATATACATCATATGTACAACAATGGCCTTTAGGGCATATACATAACTAACAATCTCCTACTTGCACTAAGGCCAGCTGCTGTAGTATCTCATACCTAGCATCCCGAATAATCTCTCAAACTGTATCTGGGGAATAGCCTTCGTGAGTGGATCCGCAGTGTTGTCCTTCGTATCTACTCTCCTGACATCGATCTCCCGGCGATCAACTATCTCCCTGATCAGGTGATACCGCCTCAGAATATGTCTGGATTTCTGATAGGATCTGGATTCTTTGGCCAAAGCCACAGCTCCATTGTTATCGCAATACAAATGTATTGGATGTTCAATGGATGGAACCACACCAAGTTCAGTGATGAACTTCTTCATCCAGACATCCTCTTTGGCAGCATCGTTGGCAGCGATGTATTCAGCCTCCATCGTCGAGTCTGCAATGGTATCCTGTTTGGAACTCTTCCAACATACCGCCCCTCCATTGAGGGTAAAGACAAATCCCGAGTGCGACTTAGAGTCGTCCTTATCACTTTGGAAGCTGGAATCGGTAAAAGACTCCACCCGGAGTTCTCCGTTACCATACACCAAGAACATATCTATAGTCCTTCGCAAGTACTTGAGAATGTTCTTCACAGCTGTCCAGTGACTCTCTCCAGGATCTGCTTGATACCGACTCACTACACTTAGTGAGTATGCTATATCGGGTCTGGTACATAGCATCGCATACATGATAGAGCCTACTGCCGAAGCATAGGGTATCCCTTGCATGCGAGCTCTCTCCAAATCAGTCTTGGGAGACATCTCTTTGGAGAGAGTGAGTCCAGAGATCATGGGTTGATTCCCACGCTTGGATTCTTCCATACTAAACCTCTTTAGTATGGTGTCAATGTACCTGGATTGGAACAATCCCAGCATCCTTTTGGATCTATCTCTATAGATCCTAATCCCCAATATGCAGGAGGCATCACCTAGATCTTTCATTGAGAATCTTTGTGATAAGAAGAGCTTGACTGATTGCAGCATAGGAATATCATTTCCTATCAAGAGTATGTCATCCACGTACAATACGAGGAAGACAACCTTACTCTCTGCTACCTTCTTATAGATACAAGGTTCATCTATGTTTTTGATGAAGTCAAACTCTTTGACTACTACATCAAAACAAATGTTCCAACTCCGCGATACTTGCTTTAACCCATAAATGGATTTAAGCAGTTTGCACACCTTTCCGCTACTCCCACTATCTACGAAGCCCTCTGGCTGAGTCATGTACACGCACTTTTCTAAATCACCATTTAGAAAGGCGGTCTTAACATCCATTTGCCAGATTTCGTAGTCATGGTATGCAGAAATGGCAAGCAAGATCCAGATGGACTTAAGCATAGCCACTGGAGAAAAGGTTTCGTCATAGTCCACACCTGGTCATTGACGAAATCCCTTTGCTACAAGTCTAGCTTTGAAAGTCCCAACTTTTCCATCTACACCAAATTTCTTTTTAAAAATCCACTTGCTCCCAATGGGTTTTACCCCTTCAGGAGCATTTTCTAAAATCCATACTTTATTGGTGTACATGGATTCCATCTCAGATCGCATTGCATCCAGCCATTTCATAGAGTCACCACTCGTGATGGCCTGCTCGAAACTAGTCGGGTCATCATCTTCCATGATGCAATCCTCGCTTCCACCATCAATGAGAAAACCGTAGTATCTCTCAGGTGGATGAGAAACCCTGCTAAATCGGCGGAGAGGCTGGGGTTCGTCGGGTACTACTGAATCCTCTGGTTCAACCAAGTCTTCTGTTATAGTTTGTGTTGCTGGAACCTCTTCCAGTTCTACCTCAATGCCACTAATCTGTTTCATAAGAAAACCTTTTTCTAAGAAAGTGGCATGTCGAGAAAAAAACACCTTTTGTTCCTCGGAGTGGTAGAAGATATACCCTCGCGATTGTTTGGGATATCCAATAAACTTACATAGGACAGACCTTGCCTCGAGCTTGTCCGGATTGTGTGTTTTAACATAGGCCGGACAACCCCATATCTGAATAAAATTAAGACATGGTCTCTTACCATTCCATATCTCATATGGAGTGGTAAGCACTGATTTGGTTGGAACTCTATTCAATAGGTATGCATCTATCTCCAGTGCATATCCCCAGAAGAAAATAGGTAACTCAGTTGTACTCATCATAAAGCGCACCATATCTAATAGGGTGCGATTCCTCCGCTCCGATACACCGTTGTGCCGTGGTGTATAAGGAGGAGTAAGCTGAGAGAGAATCCCATTTTCTTTTAGATAATCTAGGAACTCATTGCTTAAGTATTATCCTCCTCGATCAAATCGAAGGATCTTAATACTTTTGCCCGTTTGTTTTTCTACTTCGTGCTTATATTCTCTGAATTTCTCAAAAGCTTCAGACTTGTGTTTCATCAGGAACACATGTCCGAATCTAGAGAGATCGTTAGTGAATGTAATGAAGTAGGAAGAACCGTTCCTGGCATGCGTAGACATGGGACCGCATACATCACTATGTACCAGTCCTAAGAGTTCAGTAACTCTTTCTCCGTGTCCACTAAACGGAGCTTTGGTCATTTTTCCTTTGAGACATGAATGGCAAGTATCATAAGATGATAATTCGAACAGATTCAAATAACCATCCTTATGTAACTTAGCCAGTCGTATCGCATTGATATGACCAAGTCTACAATGCCAGAAGTAGGATTCGTTCATTTCTGAACTTTTCCTCTTGTGTGTGTTTTGTATATTGAGGACTGTATTCTGATTTAGAATGAATATGCCATTATGTAACGAGCCTGATGCAATCAACTTTTGATCTAGGAATATGTTCATAACATTGTCCTGTACTACAAAATTATATCCTTCTTTACTTAATAAAGAAACTGATATAATGTTGCACATCATGTTCGGTATATAATAGCACTCATTCAGAATCAGTGTATCACCACTTGGTAATACTAGGTGATATTCGCCAACTGCTTTGGCTGCAATATTTGCACCGTTTCCTACTTGAAGGGAATGATCACCTTTTCCCAGTTTTCTACCTTTTCGTAGCCCATGTAACAATTTACATATGTGGGATCCTGATCCGGTATCTAATACCCAGGACGTAGAGTGAACTGAGAAACAGTTCTCAATAACTAACACACCTGAAGAAGATGCATCAACATGTATGTTCTTTTGGGCGGCTTGAGAATTCAGATATTCTTCTATTCTCTGTTCAGTCTTATAACTCTTATAAGAAAGAACGGGTCCAACGTTCCCCTGCTCAGTATAATAAGCGGGTTCAGTCAATACATCAATATTATTATCTTGATTATGGCCTGACATGGTCGCTACCTGGAGAGAGAGGGAAGAAAAGACTTTAGCGTATGCTCTTGCAAGATTAGATTGGTTATTATCTTATCTAATCAGGATGTCTCCCACTGTTTTTATCAAATCTACCTTCAAACCCTAAAAGGTAAGATTAGCCGAGATTAATTACACCCTACAATTTCATCAATCTTTCAGCCAGATCAGTGTCGGTACTTTGAGGGAGGCTCCTCATACTTTCGCACGGACCTAATTAAAGTAAACCTTGTTTTCCCAGAGGCGTAACCCCGTTAACACTTTTCTAGACACCTACTTGATCGACTAATTATCCTGTGTAAAACTCTCCCAGGAGTAACAATTACTCGCAGTGGGTATCGGGATCCAACTATCTCATAGGAGGTATGCAATCTCATTGCAAATTTCAGCACTTGAAATTCCCGATCATACTTTTACCCCAGCGTCCCATGACCTTGACGGAGGCCAAACTACCCATAGGGCGCTAGTCAAGTTCAACCCGTCATTTCTTGATTGAATTAAACCCACCCGTACGACCCTTGACGGAGGCCAAACTACGCCGTACGAATACCCTAATCCAATCGCATCATATGCTGGGAGATAAGCACTAGTTAACTACCGTACACTACGCCTTGACGGAGGCCAAACTACTGCAGCACGAATACTAAGTAGTACTTATCTGAAATGACGGAGGGCTACGCAGGTTTTTCAGAAAACCATGAGCGTAATGAACATGATATCGTCGTAGAATCATGTGAAATTTTGAAACGGAGTGTTTTTGAGGCTTTCATTGGTTTGGCTAAAGAGGTCACTCCGGGTGAAGGGATCTCGGCTCTTTCCTCATCGAATAAGGTGCAGGACATATCATATATATCACTGTGCAAAGCAAAACTCTAAAAGCAATCAAAAGACAAACCGAGTTTTGTAGCATCTTCCAGTTTCGCTAAAAAGGTCACTCCCGGTGAAGGGATCTCGGCTCTTTCCTCATCGAATAAGGGCAGGGTATATCATATATACCACTATGCCAAGCAAAACTGTAGCTACCCTTTTTATAAAGTTTTGATTCTACAACATCTTTTAGGTTTCTTTTCTTTTTATTAATCTCATTAATAAAAAATCCCATCAGCTTATGCTTCCTAAGCATTACAGATAAATACGACGTACACTTATGCCATCCACATTCGCCTCGATGTCCCCTCGTGCACCGTTAGGTTAGATAACTAACGACAGAGCAGGGCAGGGCTAGTGCGGGTGTAAAACATAAGTAACGTCTATATAATATATCATATATACTATATACTGTATCCACCACAACATATCAAATGATCACATCACAGATATCGCAGCAGAAATATAGATATAATGTGGGATATACTAGGACGTCCGTATTTAGTATTTAGCCAACAATAGAAAATACGGATTCCACAGTCGCGATGAATAGCCAAGCCCACACCCTGGACCCCTACGAGAGCGGCAAGCGACCCTACCAATTTTTGGAGTTTAGGAGACCTGGTCTCGACTCCTCGAGATGGCCTCCCACTGAACCCCAGAACCCGGTCACCTGTGCTCCCCTCCTTGGGTCCAACCTAATGCGGAAAAGTAAATAATATACAATACTGGTGGCATCAACCTCAACCTGGAAGTGCCCCAAATAAAAGAATATTACATTACATTTGAATTTACATGAATGAAAATATAAAACTCTCATCTCACATAAAACCCCCGGCTATTCAATCGCGATAATCCTGCACATCATATCTCAGCAACACATAATATCTCATATCATCAACGTAAGTAAGTATGCATACACTGATCGTCGTCGATGTATAGCAACGAAAACCGGCAATACAACTACATACTGTACTTACGGTCACAGAAAAGAAATTGTAAAACTACAATATTTGGAATCCACAATCACTTTAGACATCGTAAATCCGAAATATCACATACTTCGCATTTCATGCATAACTCTATGAATTCCATATATTGTATCACATTCCAGATAAATAGACAGTATTAAACTTTTCGAACAGATAATCAAATACCCAAAATTTCCTAAAGTGCTCAACACTTGAGCGGAGTTCAAACAATCCAAGAATATGTCACAGTACCAGTGATCCAGCCGTAGAAGGGTCAAGCCAACGCCTCACATGTGGCACGCCGTACTGCCCCAAACCCGAAGGTTCAAAAGGCAGTTCAAGACGGTCACATAATCGAGTTAAGGTTTGTTGTCTTCTAGAGGGTCCACCGTGTTACTTGCACATTTTTCCGAAGGATTTAAACTCGAGAAAAGATTCAACACTTGAAAAAAAATTTGTGTCGGGAAAAAGTGAGTTAATGATATCCGTTCGAACTTTTTAACCGTTTCTAAATATCCGGAAAAACAATAACGAATTTAAAATTCCTGATCGAATCGACGATTACAAAATAAACCCCAGAATACTCAACACTTGAGTCAGATTAAAAATACCCATAAAATAGTAAACACAGAGACAAGAATTACTGTGCACAAAACCGTACCTGATACTCTTACTCTGCCGTGGAACCGCCGCCAAAGGTGGGTAATTGCCGTTGTTCCGCGGCCATTTAGAGGAATTGGGGGCACGTGTTTCACTATAATTCTTATAATTTCCTGCTGAATTTTTTAGGTATTTTTAATTCTGGAAAAACCTAGATTTTAAAAAATGTACAGAGAGGGGTTTTAAATGTCGTATTCGGGTTCGATCGGGGTTTTAACTTCGTTAACACATCGCCTAATGCTCTAGCTAGTCTCTGATACCACTGTAGGGGTTCCTAGGAACACTTGTGAAGGTTCATATAGCATCAAACATGCCCGAATAAAATTTTACATGTGCCGAACAACCCAAAGACGGGATCTTTGCTAGATTATTAGGGTTTAGCATGCAAGATAACATCTTTAATACTAATTGTGAGGGATTACAACCTTTGTAGTCCGCTCCTTCGCTTCACAAGCTCCGAGTAGAAGTCCCTTCGCCGCGATCCACGATCTCCCGGACTCAAGAGAGGCTCCACGACTCGAACGATCCATGCTAGCTTGAAGTGTTCCGATTCTCCGATGATCTACGTCGAAGTTGCTATAACCCAAGCTTTCTCACTCTAAAGAGATGAACACCCTAATCTAATGGGCTAGATTAGATGAGGATGATGGAGTAATATTTATGATTTCTTTTTAATTCACTTTCTCATAATAAATCATCACAAAAAGGATTAACTAGTGAGCTCTCTCTCAAAACTCAAGAGAAAAGAAGATGAAGAATGAAAGAATAATCCTTTTGTGATGAATAGTATTCAAGAATATATGATTGATTATCAAACCATGGTCAAGGATGAGAGACTTAACCTTTGTAGAGAATAAACTAGAGTTGGGGTTTGATTAGGTTAAGGATAAGTATCAATCATAATATCTTAACCAAGACAAAATAGAATCCTTCTAGAATGAACAAGAATGAGCTAACCCTAATCCCTTTTTATCATCCTTAAACATATTTTATAATAAATCATATCATGTCACAATAATATATATCACATATATATTATATATTTGCAACAAAAGAAAATAATACAATTAACATATATCGCATATATATCAATGTATTAATCCGGTGAGAAAATGAAATAATAAAGTAAGCCAATATTAGACAATGTAAAACAATATATCATATATATCATTATACATTAAATCATCGAATCAACACTTGATCCAACGATCCGGCTATATCGAATATAACCGACTAATATATCATGTACCGATTCATCGAATCAACACTTGATCCGATGTCCCGATTCATATCTAAATATCGCGAGAATATAATATGGTATCTCATATCGCATTATCTTCGGTCCTGCACATATCACATATGTGCCTCTACTCCGTTTTGCCTAAGCCAAGAAACCTCTGTGTAGGACTCTAAAGAATCGTCAATACGCCGGTAGCAGGTGATGATCATATCAAACACCCACAAGCTGCAAGCGGTCAGCTAAACGTAACAGCCACCCAGGTATTGAGCGATCAGAAGATCAACAAGCTAGCCTGTCCGTTCTCCTGTGAATCCAATCAGTAACATTCCCATACAGTCCTGTCTGTTCGTCTGATATGTCGCATATCAAGTCTAGGGGTGGTGTACGTCAGACCCCAGTAACCGATAAGTCGTGTCGATGTGAGGCTCATAAAAGGTCGAGAAACTACTAGTAACACTTACCAGTATATCTCTATATCAGCCCTGGCCAGGGACTTCCAGTTATAGCCAATCGAACACAGCACAACATCAACTCCCTATACCGGGAGAGACGAATCCCCTCCTATCGCTCATTGCCTCCATGTGATTCGGGACTGTACCCAAAAGCCACCGTTTTACTCGCCCTCTTGAACGTGGTAAGGTGGAAATCAAAACACAGTGGGAATCACACAAGACTCTATGACGATCTCGGGTCTACAGACTACCCTGTACCAGTGTCACCGGAGAACTGCCATCTGACGTGTGGTATATCACCATCTGGGAGTTCTCGGGGAGTCCGTCCAGTGTACCCAGTCTACACTGAGCACCCGTACATTATCCTTGATGTCAAACACCGATGGATATGGGATCATCCATCGCCCATCATATGGGTCAAGATGCGTATATGCTAGTCTACTCTGGTGTATCGATGCCCTGTCTCGATATACCTTCGACTAGGAACATTTATAGGATGTACTCATCGACTACCATGGTGCCACTATTATGATCTCATCATAATCCCAGTAGTCGAGTACTGATCCTAAGGGCTTTATCAACATGTGAGAGAAAGACAGTAAACCAATACAAGTCAACATGTTAAGATAAAGTGAAACCAAATAGCATACTGTCATGACGAGCAAGAAAGTCCTCTCTGTATATATCCAAGCATCCATCATAATATACATCATATGTACAACAATGGCCTCTAGGGCATATACATAACTAACAGTCGACAATAAAGAAAAATGGAGTAAGTGGTTCATACCAGATCTGGATAAGATGACGTTCCACTCCGCCGACATCAGAGATGCGATACGCATGCCGAGGCATTGTACTGGGATATACCTTCCAGAAGGAGTCGCGATGAGAATGCAGCCGTTCCGGAGCAAGAAGCAGATATAGTAAAGGACGACGACTTCCGGACAGTTGGCAGAGATGAGACTTGGAAGAAACCTTGAGCAGGATTCCTTCCAGGATACTGCTGCAATGATACTTGCACCCAAGATCAGATGTATCACGTGCATTCAGAGAGCCAGAGGCCAACGCCAGTGACATACTGCCTTACGAGTGGTCGTGAGGATTGACCGAGAGATGAACAGAGAAGTGCCAGAACAGAATCGTCCCCGTTAACACACCTGACAGGGCCGATGAGACGATGGATCGTGAGATTGGTAATTCACAGAGAAGATAAGGACCTTTCTGGAATAAATTACGAGAAGACTTGGACCCAGGAGTGGTCAGGTTACGCACACCAGCAGGGCAGAGTTCAGGATCGTCGACGAGATATGCTATGAGTAACCACGACAGTTGCCAGAGATTCTTGGAGGATGTGCTTGCGCGGACTATTCTGCCATACTTGATTTCGATGTTTTGGGCGATCTATTGGCATGACTGATTTTGATGATTGGGTTTCATGACGTTTGTTTTCTTGCACTATGGTTGCACTTACTGAGTATTTACGATTTTCGCCCAGTTGTTGCACTTGATATCGTTTTCGTTCCTTGGTTTTCTCATGTTCATGATTTTATGGGTTTCATAGAGTTGAGTTGATTTTTGTGCGTATGTACGCACACGATTTGGTTTTTGCACTCGGTATTGTTTGCATATGCCGCATTGCAGTGATTCGTATTTTGTGCACTTGGATGCACTGGACTTCGATTTCGATGGTAATGCTCGATATTTGTTTTGTGCACTTTATGAACCTGACTGGATTTTTACGCGTGTTCGGCGCTTGATATTGGATTTCATGATTTCGTGCATGATGGATGCACCGGATTTGGATTTTCGCGCCTGTTGGGCGCAGGTTATGAGATGCGATTTGGTGCACACCAGATGCATTAAATCGGGATTTTTCGTGCATGTCAGATGCACCTGATTTTGCTGTCAGGCATGCACGTTGCCTACGACCGATGTTATGTGCACAACCGTTGCACCTTGATGTTGTTTCTGTGCACCTGCTTGGCACATGTATGGATTTTGATTTCCGTGCGCACCGGACGCACAGGGTTTTCATATGCACTTTTGAATTGGTTTCTATGTAGCAGTACGTTTTATGATATTTGCTATGTGTTTTTGTACTGAGCAGGACTAGTCAGAGGACAGTGCCTGGATATATTTTGCATGCACTGATAGATTTCAAAGGGATTTCCAAAAGCGAGCTATAGTCTCATTATTTACATACGTGTCCGATATGACACGAAAAGTTTAAAACAGGGAACCCTTCTAAATTGTTTTCAAAATGGAGGATCGTGCATACAAAAAAAATAAATATACATACGTATATGACTATTTTCTTATAGAGACGTCCGCCACTGTGCAGTGTTATGTGCATTGCACATCGACTTTAAAGAATTTGGCATGCATTTCCTTCAGATATTTACATATACAGATTTGATATTTACATGTATAGCTCTGATTTATAGCATAACGGTTTTGTTTTGGATTTGGCATTCGTGTTTTCACCTTGAATCCGATGATTGCGAGATGCTTGACGGAGTTTTGATTTCGAGTTATCTGCTCATTACTCATGCGCATGTATTATGCCACGTTGCGTTTTTGTGTATGGATGATTTCGGAGCCCCATTGACTTGAAATGTTTTACAATTTGGGGGTTTTAAATTTAAATTCGGGGACAAATTTTCTTAAGGGGGGAAGACTGTAACACCTGAGTATGTGTTTTGTGGTAATTGTGTGTTTGATGTGGGGTTTTTGGTAAAAAGTTTACCCAAACGGCTTTTAAATAATTTATCGGGTTTTATGAATATTTTATTGGAATTTTATCCGGGCTGCACACACTTGTGCATGTTAACTTGAGTTAAGTCTAGGGTTGCCATGTTTAGCCAACCATGATGGGTTAACCATTTGGTTATGTTAATGGGGTTAATTAAGGGTTTTTAGCTTTGTTAGAGGTGATTAGGGTTATGGTTGACCTTGTGTAGGAGAGAGGGAGAGCCATGATGGTTTTGCATTTATTAAGAGAGAGAGAGAGAGAGGTGGCTAGGGTGTGCCATATCCACCTCATTCTTCAATATCCTTTGTGCTCTTTCACACACCCCTCTCACTCATATCACTCCCTCTCATTTCACTCAAATCTCTCCCTCTCACTCTCACACATCACACCCCTTCAAAACATCAGCAACAGCTGCATTATCCTAAACAGCAGCCCCGAATATCAACACTTCAGCCCCAATTGTTATCACATCAACCGATAGCACCCATCAGCCCCAATTTTGCATCAGCAGCAGCTGAACCTACAGCAGCTACAACATCTTTCAAGCAACACCAACACAATATCAGCCCTCAACACAACAACATCAGCCCTTAACACCAAAACAACAGCCATAGCAGCTGCTGCAACAACAACAGAGAAATACAAAAAAGAGTTGCAACAGCAGCAGCTGCATATCCAGCAAAACAACAGCAACTGCAGACACAAACTGCAACACAAGGAGCAGCTCCACAGCAGCAGCAACCCTTCCTCCTTCCTTCATCCTCTCTTCTCCTACATCCTAGGATTTCTTTGAGGTATAATCTCACAACCTAACTCTTTTCTTGCTCAGTTATGGGTAGTTGGCTGAAATTTAGTGTTTATATCGTGATTAGTGCTAGTTTAGGCAAATTTGAGTGAGACTTGACCAAGTGTTGGTTTTGAATATTAGTATAGCCTTATTAGGTGTGTTTGAGACCAGCTAACCCAAGATTGTTCCAGATTTCATCCAAATACCAGATTTATTCGACTTGGCGTAAATAAGCAATTTTGTCAATTTTGTGACCTTTCTGGAATCTGCTACCATCCGAGATACCCTAAAATAAAATTGGCTTAGCAGTGAGATATGCAGGCAGATAGAAACCAACACCCAAAGACCTAGCCCCCAAAACCCATTCCAGGACGCAGATTAATTCCCCCTGGCCGCAATTTGCGACCAGTGCAGTAGGGAACTGCCTCGTTTTTTGTGCATAGCCCTATACCCTGTAAACTTGACCCCTGGTATGTCCAATTTTGTCTGATTCCAATCAGGGTAGAATCTGGGTTGATTTCCTTGAGTTGGTGCATGATTTACGACTTGTTTTAGCATGGATTTGGTATTCGATGATTCATTTCTGTCGGGTGGCGTTTGAACGCCAACGGCAGAGGACTGTTGGCTGTGATTGCACGCGAGGCCACAGGTTTTTACCTATGGGCGTAGCGTGTACCATTTTGGTTTCCGACATGGTTTTCATGTGTTTTAGCATGTGATATCCTTGTAGGTATCCCATGTGGCGTCGAAGCGTTGGAGATGCAAATGGCGACATCGGCACCGGCACACATAAGCAAGGTGAGTAGATTTATATCTACGGGGAGAAGTCGGGTGGATGGCGTATAACACCCCCGCAGTCTGTGGTGATGTATACGGATACGTATACACACTTACAAATATTATATGTTATTTGGGATTAATGATAATGTTAAGATGGATATTGGTGTGTTGGATTAGTGAAAGGTTACGAAACCCTAGGGTAGTGGGTGCACTACACATACATATACACACATACATACTTGCATACATCCTTATTTCATATGTGGTTATGGGATTCTATATAGATATGTGTTCACATGGGTATGGGACTATGTGTTCACATACGGATTTGAGGATGATACATGGGTTTGAGATGAGTCGATGATATTTGATCCAAGATTATGATATCGGTGATATGGTAAAATTCATATTTGAGATACGTCTTAATGCTTTAGCGGATTTTGGGATGACGATGCCATAGGAATAGTGATATATATATAATGGTCGACATGTGATTACGTTACGAGATATGACATGATATGATATGACAAGATTAGTATTATAGGACGCCTTGGGCGAGGTATACTCCTTGAGATGATATGTGCTGATGATATCGATTTATACGAGACTGTTGATCAGTAGTCTGATCATGATGATAGTGATGGTGTTAGCTTTATACTAGACGTAGGTCAGTACCCAGATTATGATATTTGATATAGAGAATACCAGATGAATGATATGACGAATGTGATATTGACCCGTACCCTGATTTGGGGATGCCGTACGACGGATTTACGTACGAGCTATAATTTGATGTTTGATCCGCACTCTTGATTTGGGAATAACTGATTATAGAGATATGGTATCGGATGTGATATTATCGAGGGGGGATCACCGACTATAAATGTATATATATGTATCGACTTAGAGGTTAGGCGGTTTCCCTTACCTGCAGTTAGCCTATTAGATCATCCCTATAGGCGGTGTAGCTGTATGACTCTTACGACATCAGATACAGTCTAGCTACCATTGTGTTTAGTATTCACCTCGCGCACATTATTATTGTTGCTCTGCATCGCATACTGTTGTGATTCATACTCCATTATTGATATCATGCTGTTAGGACACCAGTACCATTACCGATGATGCGTATGTACCACGTACACTTATTTGCCGGCTCACACACATATTCATCAGTAATTGCCATGTCACGTACACTTAGAGAATATTATTGCTTGATTTAGTTTGTTAGCTAGTAGTTGACATGATATTAGTGTACTTGCCTTATATGCCAGCTTGACATTGTAGTTATTACTTGTCATTTCATGCATACTGTTATTCATTATATGCTGCATTCATGGATTCTCATGCTTACATTCATGATTTTACATGCTATTGATGATTCGGATCTCCATGATATTTTCTGGATTTAGGGGAAAAACCGCAAAACTTATATAAACTGCTTTCTCTCTTTTTAAATAAAAATGCTGTTTTCCCATGATGTATGAGTCGTCCACCATGAGTTTGCTGATGGATTCGAGACCCGATTCGAGGAGGCGGATGAACCGTTTCGGGTACATGGTGGACCCGGTGCGGTACCTCGGGGCAAGAAGATCGCAGGAGATTGTGTTGAGCCTGTGCACGGGAGCACGACCGACCGGTGATATTACCCGACGCGTCGGATATCCGGAGGATACCGTCGTGGTCATGAGATGGATGGTAGGGGCCGGTCTGGACTGACGGCGCCCTAGTTATTGTGATTGAGACATTGAGATTCTGAGATATTGAGGTACAGAGATTATGACACAGAGATATCGAGATATTGGGATTTATGTTTTGTGCCGATGCTAGGCACTGTTTATGCTGATTTAATTTATGATACCTCATTTTAAAAATACAGAAATCTCACAAATTTATGAAAGCAGTTTTCTTCTGTACATGCATTCGGTTTCAGGCATTCATACATCATCCATATGATACATTGCCACCTGATGCACTGACACGGGCACATGGGATTATACTTGGGTTAGATATTTACCCTAGCCATTGTTATAGGTTGTTGGTTATATATTTGAGGATTATATATTATGACCTAAGATTGCTTCATACATGCGATTTTCTGTTCGTAGATCTTTTTCTTCTCACGAGTTGGCAACTCACCCCGTTGTGCCCCAGTTTTCTTGCAGGTGTTGCCGTACAGGTTTCATTACGGCTTTGCGGGCACTACTTATTTCGGGTGACTTGCTAGTAGGTGGGTTATTTGTATCGTACCCATCATTATACATTGTATATTATATTTCAGTTTTATCTAGAAGTTCCATCAACCAAACATGTACTTAAATGAGATAGAGACCAGTGATGTTTATTCTTTCGACCTTAGAGTCGCGCGTTATATTTCTGTGGATTTCGTGCTGTTTGAGTTTCCTTCTCTGTTGTGATCCTCGCCTTTAGGCGTTGTATATTATACTGCTAGCTGGTTGACTTATAGTGGTTTTCCTACACTCTACTACTTTTCTTGGTTTGGATTTCTGGGCTCGGCTTACTTAGAGCACGTACGCCTTGAGACGTTCGTAGCCTAAGTGCCAGTCATGTTCCGTACTTTCGGGTCGTGACAATATAATATAGGCATTCGTCTGAACATATCACAGTTATCACATCACAGAGCACTAGAAGATAACATATGAAATATTGGATATACTAGGAATTCCGTGTTTTAATTTAAGCCAGTATAAAACAAAGATTCCATGGTCGCGATGAATTGCCAAACCCACATCCCTAGACCCCCTACGAGAGCAGTAAGCAACCCTACCAATTCTAGAGTTAGGAGACCCGGTCTCAACTTCTTGAGATGGTCTCCCACTGTACCGTAGAACCCGGTTACTTGTGCTCCCCGCCTTGGTCTATCCTAATGCGGAAAAGTAAATAATATACATCAATGGTGACATCATCCTCAACCCGGAAGTGCCCCAATAAAAGAATATTACATACAATCTTTTACATGAATGAAAATGAGAAACTTTCATCTCACATAAAAAAAAACCCGGCTATTCAGAACATGACGATCCAATATAACATATCACAGCAACACATAACATCACATGTCATCAACGTAAGTAAATATGCATATCCCAATTGCCATTGACATATAGCACCGAAACCAGCGATACACCACATATTACACTTACGGTCGCAGAAACATTTATTTCTGAAAGTTTTCTTTTATTAGTGTGCTGTATGCTGAAAACTGTGTGTCGATTTAGGACGTATATCCCGTTATTATATGTACCATACCCAACCAACATTTGATTCAGGTGAATGTTCATAACATTGTTCTGCAATATAAAGTTATATCCTTCATTGTCTAACAAAGAAACAAATATTATATTACATAGCATACTTGGTATAAAATAACATGGGTTCAAAACCAATATACACCCAGATGGCAACCCTAAGTGATACTCTCCCACTGCGACTGTATGTACATTGGAACCATTTCCAACACGGAGAGTATGGTCACCTGTCTTCAAAACCTTGCTATTTCTCAGCCCCTGCATAGAATTGCAAATGTGAGAACCTGAACCGGTATCTAATACCCAGGAAGCATAGTTTATTGAAAAACAGTTTTCTGTCACAAACACACCTGAAGCGGAAGCATCCCCATGCTTCTTCTTGAGATTCAAGTACTCCGTACAGTTGCGCTTCCAATGTCCTATTTTGTGGCAATGAAAACATTCCCCTTTCCCCGATTCTCCAGCCTTGGACTTTTCCTTCCCCTTAACCTTTTTAACTCCACCCTTAGGATTGGTGGGCTTCTTCTTTTTCTTTCCCTTGGCCTTAGACTTTGGGCGAGAAGAGGAAGATTGACCAACAGTCATAACGGGAGTTTTCACTGATTTCAGTGTGCTCTCTACACACCTTAACATATTAAGGAGTTCAGGTAGTTCCCTCTCCATGTTGTGCATGTTGAAATTAACTATGAATTAAGCAAAGGTGGAGGGGAGGGACTGCAGAATAATATCTGTATATTGTTCATTGTCCATTGTCCATCCGAGGTCCTCAAGCTCTTCTATGAGAGCTATCATCTTCAGAACATGGTCTCCTACTGATATGCCAGGGGCCATTCTCATCTGAAATAATTTCTTTGATGCTTCGTATAGTAATACGCGGGATTGCTCTCCATACAACTCCTTTGTATGGAGAAATATGGCTTGAATGTCAATATTCTCATGCTACTTTTGATGTGTGTTGTCCATCAATGCAAGCGCGAGGCATTTGGTGTAAGTCCACGGCGGCGCCCCGGCCGTCGATCCGACGCCGAAAATGCGGAAACGAAAAATTTGAAAACTAGCAAACCTGCACCACCGCGTACTTTTCACCCGGATCGGGCCCTTAACCTAGCTACTAGCAAACTAAAATACGGGTAGAGTAGTATACCAAGCGATCCGTGTCCTTCGGTCTTTGTCTCCACTCCGATCTCCCGCGGAATCTCCGTCCGTCACGTCCTCGTCGGAAAGGCCACCATGTAGCCGGAATCTTTTACGGGCTCCCACCTCTTGACCGAGGCAACTCGGGCGCGAAGTTGGCTAACCGACGCGTCCAAGATTTGCTGTAGAATAGTGTAGTAGCCATTGTCTCTTTGGGGTTAAAGTGAAGTAGCCAAGATGGAGGAATCAAAGAACTTTTGGAGAAGGATGGTGTGTATTTTGCAAGCATGAAAATGAGAGATATATATTTCCCACACCAAAAAGAACTCTCTCCCTCTCCTCTCAAGTAGTGGCCGGCCCCTCATGAGATGGTGGAGGAAATCACAAGAAAAAAACAAGTGGGAAAATATGTGATAAAAAGAAATATATAAATCATCACAAGATCAACCTCACATCCTTTCAATAACCCATCATAAGAAAAGCAATGGAAGAGACTAAAAAGGAATCTCATGATGGTTGAACCACAAATGCAATAAACCCCCTCCACAAATGTTATTTGCAAACTTGCAAATAACCCCCTCCATCGATAAATTCCGGCCGCGAAGGAACAAAGGAAAACCGGCCGGAACGGAATGCAAACTGGCAACTTCAGAAAACTGATCCCGTAATAAATTACAGGAAAACCCCACTACTGCATATGCATGCCCGCATTTGTATTCCCACTGAACACAAATGCAAAGAGACAAAACTACACTATTAAATACTAGGATCCGGCTTAAGCCAAAGCCGGCTAGTAAAAACCGTCCGATCACGATCCGTGCAATACCGCACTTATCTGATCGAACCCTGCCATATCTCCATACGGCCTCTACAGCGTTTCGCCCGAAACCTGAGTAACTGTGTATGTGGTGGACTCTAAAGACTCGTCAATACTATGGCTGTGGATTTAACCACTAGCACGTCAGAGGTATAAGCCATACGTGACGGGCTACCAGCTATTGACCAAAAGGGACATCGATGAGCGAACTCATCCTGACACCCTACTGAGCCTGTCAGTGACAATATCCATACAGTCCGGTCCGTTCGTCTATGAGCATCGCATGGCGGGCCTAGGGGGTTGGTAAAAGTCAGACCCCCAAAAGCGGTACAAGTCGTGTCGGAGTGTAGCCCAGAACACCCTGAGATACTACTACAATACCTACCAGCAAATCTCCTGTCTTGGCCAAGGACTTTTCATGTTCTGGCTCTCCTAGACACAGCGCGACCTTACCCCTAATACCGGGAGAGACGAACCCCTGCAGATCCGCTCACTGCCTCCATGTGGCTCGGGACTGTACCCAACTAAAACCTGTTTTCACGACTCCTTTGAGCCGTAGTAGGGTAGTAATCAAAGCACAGTGGGAACTCACACGAGACAAATGATGATCTCAGGTCCATGAACTAACCTGTACACATGTCACCAGGGAACTGCTATCTGACGTCACGTATAATACCAACTAGCAGGTTCCCGGCGAGTCCTGTCCGGTGTACTCATAACCCAATGAGCACATGTATACATCTTAGGTGAACCAACTGACACCAGTGGCTTGTGAGACCGGCCACCTCCCCTCGTCGGGGTCTCGACTGTATACACTTGTCTACACTGGAGAATCGATGCCCTGTCTCGAAACTCCCACGACTAGGGACCTTTTAAGGATGTGCTTATAGACTCCAGCTCTCACGTATATGATCGCCTTCATACTGCTGGTAGTCAAGCAAGAATCCTAGGGGCTGTATCAACGTGTAATAGCGACTCGTAAGGTCACCTAAAGCAGTACACGATGATAAAGATAAACTAGATAGCATACTATCATCTTGAATAAGACTATCCTACTGGACAGGTCCTCCCCTCAATCATTGCAATCACGTGCCTGTGATCCAATAATTGACTCTGAGGGCACTATCTCTAACATTTGGCCGTAGCACAGTCAGCGTCCCATGTCTTGCGGACTTCTTTGTCCGCAACTTAGGATTTTGGACCTGGGACGGGCAGGGCTGAAGCCGTGAGGACATATGATACTTTATCATAAGTCAAGGCTATTTTCAGATTCCTCAGCCAGTCTTTATAGTTGGTCCCATTCAGTTTATTTTTATCTAGTAGAAGCTTGAGTCCAGTCATTGGTATCTGCCATTAAGAGAGAGAAAAGAATACACTCAGCAAAAGCTCTTGCAAAGATCAGATTGGTTATTATCTTGTCTAATCGATGTCTCCCACTGCTTTAATCAAGTTTTTCTTTCAAACCTTAAAAAGAAAACTAGCTTGGATTAATTACAGTCTACAACTTCGCTAACCGTTCAGCCAGGCCAGTGTCGGTACTTGAAGGAGGTTCCCCATGCTTTCGCACGGACCTAATTAATGTAAACCTCGTTTTCCCAGAGGCGTAGCCCCGTTAACACCTTTCTAGACACCTAATGAGTTAGCTAATTGTAAACTGCAAAACTCTCCTGGGAGCAACTATTGCCCACAGTGGGATCGGGATCCAACCATCATATGGAAGGTATGCAATCTCATTGCAAATCTCAACACTTGAAATTCCCGATATGATTTTTACCCCTAGCACTCATGACCTTGGCTATGTTCAACAAATCACAAGCACTGGTCAAGTTCAACTCGTCATTTCTTGATTAATCAGACCAGTTTACATGACCCTTGGCTAAGGTCAACAAAGTCATATGCCCGTCCTAATTAATCTGCATCATATGCATTGTAGGAAGACATCACTTAGCTACTGTACACTACGCCTTGGCTAAGGTCAACAAACGTTGCACGAATACTAAGTACTCTACTTCCTAAAATGACGGAGGGTTGCGGGTGATTTTTAATAAAATCTTTAACGCTTTGAACTTGATATCGTCGTAGAATCAAATGGTTTTCAAAAGGAGTGGCTTGATCTCCGCAAGTTTGAAATATAGCTTTTTCATAAAGAGCCGAGTGGTTTTCAAATCCGATTTTACCACATCTTTTTAGGTTTATTTTCTTTAAATTAATCATATTAATGTAGTCCCATCATTTAAGTCCTTAAGCCAACCACAGAAAAGAAACAAAAATACAACGTACGCTTATGCCATCCGCATTCGCCGCAATGTTCCGTTATGCACCGTTAGGTTACTTAACTAACGGCATACCGGGACGGGACTAGCGCGGGTGTAAAACATAAGCAACATCTACTATATATCTCATATATAATATATCATTCGTCTCAGATATCACAGAACACAGGCAGCAGAAACATATATATAATGTGGGATATACTAGGACGTCCGTATTTAGTATTTAGCCAACAATAGAAAATACAGATTCCACAGTCGCGATGAATAGCCAAGCCCACACCCCTAGACCCCTACGAGAGCGGCAAGCGACCCTACCAATCCTGGAGTTTAGGAGACCCGGTCTCGACTCCTCAAGATGCCTCCCACTGAACCCCAGAACCCGGTCACTTATGCTCCCCTCCTTGGGTCTATCCTAATGCGGAAAAGTAAATAATATACAACACGGGTGACATCAACCACAACCCGGAAGTGCCCCAAATAAAAGAATATTACATTACATTTGAATTTTACATGAATGAAAATAAAACTCTCATCTCACAAAAAAAACCCGTCTATTCAATCGCGACAATCCTGCACATCATATCTCAGCAACACATAATATCATATATCATCAACGTAAGTAAGTATGCGTACCCCGATTGTCGTTGCTGCATAGCAACGAAACCGGCGATAAGCGACATACTACACTTACGGTCACAGAAAAGAAAGTGTAAAACTACAATATTTGGAATCCACATTCACTTTAGACATCGTAAATCCGAAATATCACATACTTCGCATTTCATGCCTAACTGTATGAATTCAACATATAGTATCACATTTCAGATAAATGGACAGTATTAAAGTTTTCGATCGAATAATCAAATACCCAAAATTTCCTAAAGCTCCACACTTGAGCGGAGTTCAAAAGACCCGGAATGTGTCAAAGTAGTAGCGGTCCAGCCGTAGAAGGGTCAAGCCAACGCCTCACATGTGGCACGCCGTACTGCCTCAAACCCTAAGGTTCAAAAGGCAGTTCAAGACAGTCACATAATCGAGTTAAGGTTTGTTGTCTTCTAGAGGGTCCACCACAAAACTTGCACGTATTTCCGAAAGATTTAAACCCCGTGAAAAAGTGAGTTAATGATACTTGTTCGAACTTTTTAATACTTTCTAAATTATCCGAAAAAGGCACGAGATTAAAATTCCGATCGAATCACCGAATCCAAAACCATCCCCAGAACATTCAACACATGAATCAGATTAAACATACCCAAAACAATATACAAGCAGGTATAGGCAATACTGTATAAATACGAAGCTATGAAGCCTCTGTACGGCCGCGGAGCCGCGGCCCAAGCAAGGTATGGCCGCGGTTCCGCGGTGGCTTGTACGGCTCATGGCTTTGTATTTCACAGTGTTGCTTGTTGGAGATAGTGCCCTCATAGTCAATTATTGGATCGCAGGTACGTGATTGCAATGATTGCGGAGGACCTATCCCGGTAGCACAGTCTTACTCGAGATGATAGTATGCTATCTGGTTTGCTTTTATCAGTCGTGTACATGTTCAGGTGACTGATTGCATGTTACACTTTGATAGAGCCCTTAGGATCTTGCTTTACTACCAACAGTATGATGGCGATCATATACGTGAGAGTTGGGTAGTTTATATGCATATCCTTAATTGTGGTCCCTAGTCGTGGGAGTTTCGAGACAGGGCATCGATACTCCGGAGTAGACTAGTGTGTACAGTCGAGACCCCGACGAGGGGCGGTGGCCGGTCTCACAAGCCACTGGTGTCAGTTGGATCACCTAAGATGTATACAGGTGCTCATTGGGTTATGAGTACACCGGACAGGACTCGCCGGGAATCTGCTAGTTAGTATTATATCTACCGTCAGATAGCAGTTCCCTGGTGACATGTGTACAGGTTAGTTCATCGACCTGAGGTCGTCATTTGTCTCGTGTGATTTCCCACTGTGCTTTGATTTCTACCCTACCACGGCTCAAAGGAGTCGTGCAAACAGGTAGCTTTTGGGTACAGTCCCGAGCCATATGGAGGCACGTGAGCGGATCGGCAGGGGATTCGTCTCTCCCGGTATTGGGGGAGAGATCGTGCTGTGTCTAGGAGAGCCATTACACAAATCCATGGCCATGGTAGGAGATTCACTGGTAGGTACTCCAGTAGTATCTCAGGGTGTTATTGGGCTTCACTCCGACACGACTTATACTGCTATTGGGGGTCTGACGTTACTAGCCCCCTAGGCAGATATGCGATACTCATTGACGAACGGACCGGACTGTATATACATTGTCACTGTTAGGCTCAGTAGGGTTTCTGGATGAGTTCGCTCATCGGCCTCCCTTGAGTGCGCTCATCGGTATCCCTTGAGGTCAGTCCGTGGGCAGCCGTTACGCATAGCTAGTGCCGCTGACGGTTTGTGGTTAAACCCACTGCCAGGGTACTGACGAGTCATTAGAGTCCCCCACAGACAGTTTCCCAAGTTCGGGCGAAACGTTGTAGAGGCCGTATGGTTTTATGGCAGGGTTCGGAAAATGCACGTGCGTTTACGCACGTGTTATTTTTCGGGCAGATGATACTGGCCGGCTTTGTTTAAGCCGGATCCGAGTATTATATTGAGTAGGTATAATATCTTTGTCTCAGTTGCATTTGTATTCGGTCGTAATACAAATGCGGGTATATTTATACAGTTTCGGGGTTATCCTGAAAGTTGTTTCAGGATCACTTTTGGAAGTTTCCAGTTTCCAGTTTTCTATCAGCCGTCTTTTAACATTCGGTTAAAGACGGATTTATCTTTTCTTGAGATGAGTGTGGATTCTTCTAGAAGTTTCTAGATGAGGTGACTAGGATTATTTGGTGTTGGGTTTTCATTGGTTGCTTTAATGGTTCAATTAATGCATAATGACTCATGCTTTGTTATTAAAGCTTTTTGTTTTCCTTAAGATATTTTGTGATGATAAGCTTTATGCTTAAGGTCACCCCCCTCTCCTACGGTCACCTCCCTCTTGCTATATATGGCCGGCCCTCTCTCTCTCCTCATTCTCTCTCTCACTTGAGTTTTCATTTGCTAGAAAAGATTATGATAGGTTTTATCGGTGTATGGAATTTCACTGTTCATTTCATTCCATCACCCGATTTCCACGGCAACTTCATTAACCGATCGTCCACGGATTTGGACGAAGTGAGACAAAGTCATCTACTCATTCTCTACATCATTCTTGGTCGTCTCTTTTAGAAAACTTGACGATCGAGTTGCCTCGAGTCAGAGGCGGGAGCCCGTTTAAAGAACCGATCATGTGGTGCCACCTCGACGAGGAGATCGGAGATCGACGAGATCGGAGCAGCCGCAACGGAGCGTGGGATGATGGTTGAAGAACGAAGGACTCGGATCGTTCGGTACAATCTTCCTACACTCTTTACAGTTTGTTAGTTTAGCAATAATGGCAGATCCGGGTTAAAGTATACGATAGCGCCAGTTTAAAAGTTTTTGTTCCGCATTTGGCGTCTGAAGACGGCCGGAGCGCTAGCGTAGACTTACAGTGGTATCAGAGCTACTAGGCATTGGATGTCGACCTATGGAGGGTTCTCACTGTGTGACAGTGTGGCGAAGCATAGGCTCTTACCCCCAGGGTGTCCCGAGACCGGAAGGTGTTCCGGCGGGTTGTAGTCCTCGCGAGGGGGCATGTGTAAAAAGTAGCGGCTGAGGGACCCATTGGTGCCACGGCGACCCCATTGGATGGGGTGGCTGCCTGACTTACAGTGGTATCAGAGCCTAACCATTTTTGCTATACTAACTTGTGCTAACGCGTTTAAAACATCGATCCGACCGGAAATCGAAAATTGCAAAATCCATGCCCGACAGTTTCTGTTGATTTTAAACGGTCTGATAAAATTATTCTACACATCTCAGAATACTGTGCAGGCTTTTCTAAGAACGACATAGAAATTTGGGCACGTGACTCGATGAGACAGCCGCGGAAACACGGTCAAACCTATGGTTTGACCGCGCATCCGCGGCCAAACAGTGAGCTCGTGGCCCTAACTTTTTACAGTGGGTTCTTGGTTAGATTTTGGGGTTTTTAGTAAATATCGTTTTGGCCCAGATTTTGTTACTGTTCACCAGTAGGCCGTGGGGCCTACTTTTTGATATTTGGTCTTTGGTCGATCGAAATTTAAACACGTTAGTTTACAGTGCTTACATTATATCTCCGACCGGGAATGTCATTTGATCGGTAAACCGCGTCTGATTGCTATAGTTCTTTTAGACGGGTTTGCGAACGTGACATTCGCGTTGATGTTCTGTGTTGTGCTGTGATGTTGCGGATTTGTCATGGTGGATAGCAGTGTGCAATGGTAGTACAGTTTGTGTTTATTTGTACATTTGATATTGCGGGGTGAGCGTCCAACTTGTGGACTGCCGTCACTGCCTGTTGTATAATATTCTTTTGGGGCACGACCAGGTTGCGGTCGATGTACCTATTGTACTATTTTTCATTACTGCACTAGGTTTTACCCCGAGCCGGAGTGCACGGATAGCCGGGTTCTAGAGGGCAACGGGTCCGCATCTCATGGCTTTGGGAGGCAGAGGGGCCCCACTCTAGAATTGGCAGACTATTCGCCGCACTCGTAGGGGGTACAGGTTGACCCAAGGAGGGTTGCTCAAGATTACCGGATTCCATGAAGTGCCGGGTGGTCCATTCACTATGCTGTAGGGGGCTGCCTCGCTTCAGGTTTTGGCGGGTAACTTGCCGCACCCGTAGGGGTCTAGGTTTCATTGCACAGGCTATCCACACGACAGGGGAACGTCGAGTTTCATCAGCGGCTCTGTGAAACTCGGGGATCCCAGATTATCTGTATTGTTCTGTGATGCTTATTACTTTTCTGTAATGTTGCATACTATCACGCCTGGAGCGATTATGTATATTGGTTTATATACTATTAGATGTTGTATATGTTTTACACCCGCTCTAGTCCAGTCCCCGCTCTGTCGTTAGTTAAGTAACCTAACGGGTGATGACGGGACCCAGTGACGAATGCGGATGGCATATACGTACATTTTATTTTCGTTCTTTTATGGTGTGATCGATTGATGGGACTGCGTTGATTCTGATCAACGCAAAGTAAAACAAACCTGTTTGAGTTGTTGGAACAATTTTAAAAAGTGTTGTTACAAAGATGTTTCCTTTTGTTATGCATAGCGGTATTCAGTGGAATATCCTGCACCTCATTCGACGGGGCAAGGGCCGATATCCCTTCACCGGGACTGACCCCTTGGGCAGAAGTTTGCGTCAGAGTAATAACTTCACTATAGTCGATTACAAGTTGCTTTACATAGCGGTATTCAGTGGAATATCCTGCACCTCATTCCACGAGGAAAGAGCCGAGATCCCTTCACCGGGAGTGACCTCTTTAGCAAAAGGTTTTCGCCACTATATTTTAAAAAGCTATCAGGTTCCTTCAGCGATACCAAGTTCACTATGCTAAAGGTTTTTCGCCAAAAACCAGTTGTAGCCCTCCGTCACTTCTTTTGGGTATTCAGTAGTATTCAAGCTATGTATTTTAGCCAAAGTTAAGGCATAGTGTTTGGTAGCTGCTGGGTATTCAATTGTTGCATAGATAGATGAGTTAGTTTGGGACAGCCGTTCTGCCATTTTGACCTAACGCCAAGGGCATGTGCGGGTGGGTTCAAATTAACAAGATAGTGATGGGTAGAACTTGGCATGTGACTTATGACATTTTGACCTAACGCCAAGGTTATAAGAGCATGGGGCAAAAACAATATCGGGAGTTTCTAAAGAAACTGAAACTTGCCAAGTGTGCGCATACCTTCTGGAGTGTGAGTAACGTGGATGCATTCCATCACGTTATCATGCGATGAGAGTTGGATCCCGATTCCCACTGATGAGTTGGTTTACACTTCGGGTGATCCCGATTGATTCTTCTTTAGGTTTGGAGGAGAATTTGACAGGACAGTGGGAGGTTTCCGGATTAGATAAAGTGATGACCTTTCTGATCTAGGTTAGAGTGCACGCAGAGTGTTTCTTTTCTCTCTCTCTATCTTTGGCAGCGACCTTTGACCGACCCTAGACTATGACTCAGTGACCAGGTTGACCGAACCTTCTTAAAATACTGGCTTTTGGATTGTCTGAGTTGCATAAGTCATTGCCACTCCTTCTTTTACCCTTTGCATTTCTCAGAACACCCGTATTACTACGGATATCCACTTCCATTGGATAGATCCATCGTATGGTTATATACGAACTCGAAGGGACTTCTTCAAGGATGGATCCAGGTTTAGGAGAAATAGAATTGGTTTATTCAGTTGTCTTTTATTATCACCTTCTCTCAGGTTGCGAGAGCTCCTTGGTTTAGGAGAGTACACCTATTACGCTTATTGGATAGTCTTATTCCAAACCATAGGCTGGTGCCGAAAGGTAGGGAATGAAGAAAACCAATTAGCCTAAGTAGGGTGTGCAGAAGGTAATATGTAAAGACAAAATAAAGGGATTAGAAAGAGGGCAAAGTAAATTGCGACTGATATCATTCACGACCAAAACCGCGTACTTCATCGCCACTCCTATTTCACCTTTAAAAGAATAAGGTATTATTCAGTTGTATTTTATCATCACCTTCTCTCGAGATGCGAGTACTCCTTGGTTTAGGAGGGTACACCTATTATGCTTACTGGATAGTCTTCTTCCAAACCATAGGCTGGTGCCGAACGGTAGGGAAGGAAGAAAACCATTTAGCCTAACGATGGTGTACAGAAGGTAACGACTAAAGACAAATAAAGGGATTTGGAGAGATGGCAATAAAATATACGGTTGAAGTCATGAATTGGATTATGGAAGAGGCATTGCTATGAATACCAGGATACCCCTACGAAACATTTTCATGTTTCAGTGCATTGTTAAAGGAAAAACTGTTTTCCCGATTAAACACTACTCCAAGGGTATGTATTTACCAGGTTTCATTCTCACATCTGTATGGTTTTACAGATGATGAGTGGGAGTAAGATATTGGGAATTAGGTGATCATCCTCATTATATCGGAATTCGTTGTAATTGGTGATATTTGAGGAAATCGCCAGGGTACAGTTTTCCACCTACAACGCACAGGTTTTGAGTTGTTCAAACTCAGCGGACTTATACAGAGTATTGTATGTTGTCCAGTGTCCATCAGGACAAAGGGGTAGGTCCTCGTACTATGTTCTGTTTACTTATAACTTCTCTAGTATTTAGACGAGTGTTTCGTAGAAATACAAGGTCTAAGTTTTGAGAAGTTGTGGGTATAAGAATAAAGTAGAGAACCAGGTATCACAAGTATCGGGATTCTTCAAAGAGATCGAAGATGTAGATTCTTGTGATTGGTATTCAGATGATAGTGATGGTTTTGAGAAACGTGTTTCTCTTTCAGGTTACTCATAATTGGATGGATTCCTAAGTTGAGTAATGCTGATTAGCCTTTTTTCCATTAAGATGATATGCACTGGAGACAGCTGCATGATTTGAATATGGTTCCAATTAAATAAGTGCCAAAGTTTCTGTATTGGATATAGAATGGATCGTACCTTAAAAGAAATTAAGGTACGGGGAGTTGTCCAGCTTATGCTTAAAACCAGACACTGGATAACTCAGGGCACGTTTCTGTAGTGGTTGTTTGTGGGTTGACCCTGGCTATGACGAGGGTTGATATTCTACCATTTGGAAGATCAATAGTGATATTGTTCTTGACTCGCCACAGTTTTAGTAAAAATGGATCTTTTTCAGAAAACAGTAGTGGGAGTATGGTAGAACTGGAAGTGATTCCAGAACCGCGAACGATTACGGAAAATTTAATAGGACCTATACATTCAATCAGGTTTGACATTCCAATAGCCACTCCGCAGGTATGGTAGGTAACCTCAGACACCCGAGTGGTACTCCGGTAGCCTCAAGGACGGTGACAGGGAGGTTCTTATCTACCCAGACTTGACACTACTGTTGTTCCAGGTTATGAGACCCGGTAGGAGGGTTGTCATAGTCAGTGGGAGAAACGGAAGCATGGTGGGCAAGTAGCTTAAGTCTATTGATAGACTAGAGCAGTTAAAGCGGAGATAGATCATCTAATTTTGATGTGACAGTCATGGGTTTGACTTCAATCAGAATAGGGGATGGATCAGTTAAGAAGGTAGTAAGGTGTGATGTCATGGTATCTGGATGACATACACAGAGTAGGAAGTAAAATTCCTATACTACGATCGGTTGTACTGTGGTCGTCACACAGTTGTTTCTCCAGACAGGATATGGATATAATATTTGACATTCTGGTTTCTAGATCTATGGTTTCAGATCTGGATTTGGGTAGTTTCCCAATGTGGGTACTTTGACAGATATTCTAATGGTTTTTAGATTAGTTGACTCCTAGCATAGTGGTGTACCTGCAGGTGATGGAGTCACCCTCTCTAAAGGTGTCGTACAGACTAAAGGAGAGAGGGATGTGCATGATTGGCAGATCACTTGCTTAGGCAACTGAGTCAATCATGAAATGTCAAGTACCACACCAAATGTTGTTTTTGCACTAGATGCAATAAGTTTGTATTAATCCAATCCTGGAGAAACATAAGGAAGCAGTTATAGAACATAAGTGCATGTTCTACGGATTTGATGACGGCAGCCTCCTTCGGGAGACGATTATCATTCTAGGCTTCAAAGGTGACGTGGATGACAGAGTGACTGTCAGAGTTTTAGTTTTTTCCCTCTGACGAAGAGGGACAGTATTATGGACAGGTGGTCCAAGAGGATACTGTGGGAAGCAAGGTGCCCGATACTGATTAGGTTCAGTGATCGATTCAGTCTAAGAAGTTTGGATATGGAGTTCATTTATGTACTAAGGTCCCATCAGATATCCAGACATGTTCTAAGACAGGTATTACTCAATTCGGGAGATGGTATTCTCCGCGAACTTGAGATTAAGAGAGATATAGAAAGATACTTCTAGGCGGATCCACTTACTGAGGCTATTTCTCGAACACAATAGTTTTACAAACGGGCTTTGTGAAACTGATTAGTAGAGGAGTTGGATGTTCGGTTTCACACGGGCTGTGAGTAGTCGACATCGCAATATTAGCCTTGAGTGCAAGTGGGAGATTGTTGGAGATAGTGCCCTCATAGTCAATTATTGGATCGCAGGTACGTGATTGCAATGATTGCGGAGGACCTATCCCGGTAGCACAGTCTTACTCGAGATGATAGTATGCTATCTGGTTTGCCTTTATCAGTCGTGTACATGTTCAGGTGACTGATTGCATGTTACACTTTGATAGAGCCCTTAGGATCTTGCTTTACTACCAACAGTATGATGGCGATCATATACGTGAGAGTTGGGTAGTTTATATGCATATCCTTAATTGTGGTCCCTAGTCGTGGGAGTTTCGAGACAGGGCATCGATACTCCGGAGTAGACTAGTGTGTACAGTCGAGACCCCGACGAGGGGCGGTGGCCGGTCTCACAAGCCACTGGTGTCAGTTGGATCACCTAAGATGTATACAAGTGCTCATTGGGTTATGAGTACACCGGACAGGACTCGCCGGGAATCTGCTAGTTAGTATTATATCTACCGTCAGATAGCAGTTCCCTGGTGACATGTGTACAGGTTAGTTCATCGACCTGAGGTCGTCATTTGTCTCGTGTGAGTTCTCACTGTGCTTTGATTTCTACCCTACCACGGCTCAAAGGAGTCGTGCAAACAGGTAGCTTTTGGGTACAGTCCCGAGCCATATGGAGGCACGTGAGCGGATCGGCAGGGGATTCGTCTCTCCCGGTATTGGGGGAGAGATCGTGCTGTGTCTAGGAGAGCCATTACACAAATCCATGGCCATGGTAGGAGATTCACTGGTAGGTACTCCAGTAGTATCTCAGGGTGTTATTGGGCTTCACTCCGACACGACTTATACTGCTATTGGGGGTCTGACGTTACTAGCCCCCTAGGCAGATATGCGATACTCAATGACGAACGGACCGGACTGTATATACATTGTCACTGTTAGGCTCAGTAGGGTTTCTGGATGAGTTTGCTCATCGGCCTCCCTTGAGTGCGCTCATCGGTCTCCCTTGAGGTCAGTCCGTGGGCAGCCGTTACGCATAGCTAGTGCCGCTGACGGTTTGTGGTTAAACCCACTGCCAGGGTACTGACGAGTCATTAGAGTCCCCCACAGACAGTTTCCCAAGTTCGGGCGAAACGTTGTAGAGGCCGTATGGTTTTATGGCAGGGTTCGGAAAATGCACGTGCGTTTACGCACGTGTTATTTTTCGGGCAGATGATACTGGCCGGCTTTGTTTAAGCCGGATCCGAGTATTATATTGAGTAGGTATAATATCTTTGTCTCAGTTGCATTTGTATTCGGTCGTAATACAAATGCGGGTATATTTATACAGTTTCGGGGTTATCCTGAAAGTTGTTTCAGGATCACTTTTGGAAGTTGCCAGTTTCCAGTTTTCTATCAGCCGTCTTTTAACATTCGGTTAAAGACGGATTTATCTTTTCTTGAGATGAGTGTGGATTCTTCTAGAAGTTTCTAGATGAGGTGACTAGGATTATTTGGTGTTGGGTTTTCATTGGTTGCTTTAATGGTTCAATTAATGCATAATGACTCATGCTTTGTTATTAAAGCTTTTTGTTTTCCTTAAGATATTTTGTGATGATAAGCTTTATGCTTAAGGTCACCCCCCTCTCCTACGGTCACCTCCCTCTTGCTATATATGGCCGGCCCTCTCTCTCTCCTCATTCTCTCTCTCACTTGAGTTTTCATTTGCTAGAAAAGATTATGATAGGTTTTATCGGTGTATGGAATTTCACTGTTCATTTCATTCCATCACCCGATTTCCACGGCAACTTCATTTACCGATCGTCCACGGATTTGGACGAAGTGAGACAAAGTCATCTACTCATTCTCTACATCATTCTTGGTCGTCTCTTTTAGCAAACTTGACGATCGAGTTGCCTCGAGTCAGAGGCGGGAGCCCGTTTAAAGAACCGATCATGTGGTGCCACCTCGACGAGGAGATCGGAGATCGACGAGATCGGAGCAGCCGCAACGGAGCGTGGGATGATGGTTGAAGAACGAAGGACTCGGATCGTTCGGTACAATCTTCCTACACTCTTTACAGTTTGTTAGTTTAGCAATAATGGCAGATCCGGGTTAAAGTATATGATAGCGCCAGTTTAAAAGTATTTGTTCCGCATTTGGCGTCTGTAGACGGCCGGGACGCTAGCGTAGACTTACATTGCTTAGATTTACCTGCTGAATTTTTTACGTATTTTTAATGCTGAAAATTACTCAGTTTCAAAAATTGTCCAGAGAGGGTTCATAAAGTCCGTATTTTGGTTCGATCGGAGTTTTAACTTTGCTAACGTGTCGCCTAAAGTTCTAGGTCGGCTCTGATACCAATGTTAGGTTTACATAGCACCTCATGAAGGGTTAGGAAGCATCATATGTCTCAAAATTAAATTTTTAAGGTGCTAAGTGAACATGCAAAGAATCATCACTAGAATTTTAGGGTTTCTAAACATACACATCATCACAATTAGATAAAGCTAGGGTTTTGAGAGTACAACCTTTGTAGCTCCCTACGCTAGACTCCTTGGCTACTTGAGGGTTGGAAAACGTCCGCTTGAGAACCTCTAGGTCCACGATGATCCACCCGGAGTCCTCTTTGTCCAAGCTTGAAACTTCACAAAATCAAGAGAAGAAATGGAAGCTAACACTCTTCACAAGTGGGCAAGACTAGTGTAGAATGGTGTTGTGGTTGGTTTTCTCACTTCAAAATCCTAACTTGGTTACTCTTTTGGTTACTTGAAAGAACTAGAGAGCAAGAGAGAAAAGAGGAAGAAGATGATGGCTTTCTAAGCTCAAGATAATGATAAGCTTGAAATAGAAAATGAGAAAATGAAAATATATATATTTTCACTCTCTCATTCTTAACTAGGGTTATAAAATATGTAGATATTTTTGTTTGGAAAAGAAATGACCATAGAAATTGAATCATGGTTAGTCAAAGGGTTAGTGCAAGAACAAAGAATTAAACCATCAAACAATTTCAATTTCCATTTTCCTTTTTCCAAATAAATAATATCCATATATTTTATATGGTGTGAGTCTTATATTGCCACCATCTACTATATCAACAACCATGATAATCTTTATGTATGCATGTATGTGTGCATGCACATCCTATGTGCATGAATAAGAATGAATGAGAATGAGTGCATACATGCATGCATACAACATAAAGATAAGAAAAGATTTCAAGTGAGAAACTAATGGTTAATGATAAATCAACACTTGATTTAGCAACCCGATCGTATCGCATACGACCCGACCAAAAGTAAGCCGCCCGATTAATATACGATATCTCATACGCGCATTTTAACCGGGTCCTACGCGCATATCGCATATGCGCACCACAACTTTTCACCTGGACTAGTTAACTCCTTTGTGGGACTCTAAGACTCGTCAATACGCCGGCAGTGGGTGATGATCATATCAAGCACCCCCAAGCCGCAAGCGGTCAGCTAAACGTAACGGCCACCCGGGTATTGAGCGATCAGAAGAAAACAAGCGAACCTGCTACAACTCCCGTCGAGCCAACCGGCAACACTACCGTACAGTCCGGTCTCTTCGTCAGATATGCTGCATATCGAGTCTAAGGATGGTAACGTCGACCCCAATAACTCAATAAGTCGTGCCGATGAATGGTCTATAACAGATCGAGAAACTACTGATAACACTTATCAGTAAATCTCAACAGCCCTGACCAGGGACTTACTGATATAGCCAGTCGGGCACAGCACAGCATCAACTCCCAATACCGGGAGAGACGAAACCCCTCCTATCTCTCATCGTCTTCGTGTGTCTCGGGACTATACCCAACGGCCACCTGTTTGCACGACTCAGTAGAGCCGTGGTAGGGTGGTAATCAAAGTACAGTGGGAGAACACACAAGACTCTATGACGATCTCGGGTCTATAGACTAACCTGCACCAGTGTCACCTGAGAACTGCTATCCGATGATAGATATAATTCTATATAAGAGTTCTCGGCGAGTCCGTCCAGTGTACCCAGTCACCACTGAGCACCCGTATACGATCTCGATGTCAAACATCGATGAATGTGGGAACATCCATCGCCCATCATATGGGTCTAGTATCATATACGCTAGTCTACTCTGGTATATCGATGCCCCGTCTCGATACACCTACGACTAGGGACATTCCAGGATATGCTTATAAACTACAGATGTCCCACTAGTATGATCTACATCATAATCACAGTAGTCAAGCCTCTATCCTCAGGGTTTTATCAACATGTATGAATGAATAAAAGCATGATCAAATCAACATGTTAGATAAAGAAGAACCAGATAGCATACTATCATAACGAGCAAGAATGTACACTGAATATATATATATATATATGTAAAAATACATCCACTATCATATAATGGCCTTTAGGGCATACATATATCCAACACAGGCGCGGCAAGTTACCCGCCAAAACCTGAAGCGAGGCAGCCCCCTTCAACAACGTGAATAGACCACCCAGCACTTCACGGAATTCGGTAACTTGGGCACCCCTCCTTGGGTCTCTTTGCATGATTTCCAATAAGATTCTCGAATAAAAGAGATTCTAAAGTCATTTACTAGGAATGATTGAAACAGAATTGAATTCCCCGGAGAATGGACTCCGGGAAGATAGAATAAAAAAAAATTAAGATAATAAGATAAGTAGTAGGAATGAACGAAAATCTTTCAAAAAAAAAAAGATTTCTTCTTTCCCTATTTGTTGTTTCTTATAACACAACAAGAAAATCTGGATTTTAGGCTTTTTCGAACAAAACATCAATCTGAGCTTGAGTTTCGATTGGAGTTTTGAATCAAAGGAAAAGTATATTTATTTATTTTTGGTTCTAGGGATCGACTCGGCTCTCTCAAACTGTTTTTCATTATTAAGAAAAGGTAACAAAGATAAAATACGAGCTTGTTTTATAGCAATAGTAATTAATCGTTGTTGTTTCAAGGTCAATCTATTCACCCGTCTAGATAATATTTTTCCTTGTTCACTAATAAATCGACTAATTAAACTCATGTTTCTATAATCAATTCGATCCCCCGATTCAATTGGGGGAAAACGCCTACGAAAGGATCGCTTGGATTTACGAAAAGGTTGCTTGGATTTATCCATGGTTTATTCCTTATCTTTAAAATTCTATTTCTTTATTCATTTCAGATCCGACCGAAATAGGTTTTCTTTTTTTTTTATTTGTATATTATATATACATATGTATATATGTTAAGTTCTTACTTTTCCTGCTCCTTTGGAAGATTATACACACATGTTCCGTTCGACCTATTTCTTTATTTCCCCATGAATCGTATGCTTGTGACAATAGCGACAAAATTTTCTCAAGTCTAATCGACTGGGTGTATTGTGTCGATTCTTTTGAGTAATATATCTAGAAATGCCCGGCAATTCCATATTGACACCGTTTTGGACACAACTGGTACATTCCAAAATAACTCTAACTCGGACATCTTTCCCCTTAGCCATGAACCTCCTTTGAATTTTTGATCGACTTAACTCTTTTATTTTCGACCCGAAACTAAGAAGACGAAAAGAACAAAAAAATAAATATCAATAGAAGTTACTAACTAGAAATTCCATTTCTAAAGATTTCGTTGTATTGGAATTCTAATTAATATTAATATTATATAGTAATAATGTAAGTAATACAATTTTTTCTAACTATCAATTATTCCTATCCTAATCCCAGTATTTCATTTCAGTATCTTTTTTCTATGCTACGATTTCTGGAGCTTTTATTTACCTTATTTACCTTAGACTGGACCCCTTTTCCATTTCTGTTCTACAAAATAGGATATTACCCCCTACGAGTGCGGCGAATAGCCCGCCAATTTTAGAGTAAAGCCCCCTCCGTCTCAACGCCATGAGATGCGGGCTCGTTTCCCTCTAGAACCCGGCTATCCGTGCACCCCACCGCGGGGTAATCCTAGTACAGAAAGTAAAATATACATACAACGGGTACATCGACCTCAGCCCGGTCGTGCCGCAAAAGAATAATATACAAACAGGCAGTGACGGAAGTCCGCATGTCGGATGCTCGCCCTGCAATATCAAATGTACATATAAAATCAAATCGTACTAACAATGCATCCAGGCTATCCACCACGACAGATCCGCAATATCACAGCACAACACAGAACATCAACGTGAATGTCACGTTCGAAAATCCGTCTAAAAGGGCTATAGCAGATAGACAGGATTTACCGATCAAGTGACATTCACGGTCGCAGATATAATGTAAATACTGTGAACTAACATGTTTAAAATTTTCGATCGACTAAATTTCCCGAAGCGGGCCCCAAGCACAACTGTAGCACTCAAAAACATCTAGGCCCAAAAAGAATATACCAGAAACCCTATTTCCATGTCAGAAGCCTACTGTGAAAATTTGGTGCAGTTTGGCCACAGAACGGCGGCGGAGCCGCGGCCAAAACGTGGTTTTGGCCGCTGATCCTGTAAGTCCATGCTACCTCTCCCGGTACTTTCGGGCATGCGGAATTTGGTGAAAAACAATTTTTCTAGAGGTGGTAACATGGACTCAAAACCGGATCTTTGTTAAACATCTAACTAACAACCTAACTAGGAGTTGTTAACTACTTGGTTAGGGGGTTATACCTTTCTTTCTTGATCTCCTTCGTCTTCAAGCCTCGATGGTTGTCCGGATCGGCTTCACTCCGTCGTCTCCTTGCGCCGAAGATAGATCCACCTCGAAAGCTTCTACCTTTGGCTTCTTCTTCGATCTTTGAAGAAACTAGTTCACTTGGTTTGCTAAACCTTGTGAACTAGAGTGAGTAGAGAAGAGTGTGTTGGGATTTTCTCTATGGTTCTTGGTTCTCAACACATTAGACAAGTGAACCATAGACTAAGAGAGGGAGAGCAAGAGGAAGGAGATGAGAGCTCAAGAACAAGAGAGAGAATGAGAATGATATAATGAGAGAGGACTTTTCTCTCTTGGCTCTCATAATCCAAAACCATCATCACAAAATAATAGTAATCAAGTATTGTGTAAATGGTTTAAGTTACAATAGCCATATCATTTCATGCACTCATTTCTCACAAGAGAAACAAGCAAGTAAAAAGTCTTTGCCATGAAATGATAGCCATTGTCATCATGATGGTCAACTAGTCAAACCTAGTCAACCGGTCAACAAAGTCAACAAGTCAACAAAGTCAACCCCTCAACAACCATGTCACCATAATACTTAATTAATATTATTGTTAATCATATATCATATTCTCATTAGGGTTGAGCAAAAAGTCAATAGTCAACAGTCAACGGTCAACAACCCTAATGAGAATCCTCTGCCTCTGTCTCTCCGTCAACTGTGCATACACACCCGCATCCGCGTTCTAAGGAACACGAATACATACTGGATAAAACCAATCCCAATACGTACACTAGTATCTGGCTTAAACCAAAGCCCGCTAGTGTAAACTGTCCAGACACTGCACGTGCATAAGTGCACGGATGTGACCGAACCCTGTCGCAAAACCATGCGACCTCTACTCTTTTGCCTAAAGGCGAATAGCTCTCTGTGTGGGACTCTAAAGACTCGACACTACGCTGGCAGTGGGTTTAACCACAGACCGCAAGCGGCACTAGCTGTGCGTAACGGTCCCCAGGTAGAAGCCGACAAGAAGACTGACGAGGTGAAACCCATCTGAACTCCTACTGAGCCTGAATGTGACAATCTCCATACAGTCCGGTCTGTTCGTCTGATACATCGCATGGCGGGCCTAGGGGGGCGGTAAACGTCAGTCCCCTAATAGCGGTACAAGTCGTGTCGGAGTGAAGCCCAAAACACCCTGAGATAACACTGGAAGCCTACCAGTATATCTCGATTGCCCTGGCCAGGGACTACTCGTGTAATGGCTCTCCTAGACACAGCGCGATGTCAACCCCCAATACTGGGAGAGACGAATCCTGTCTAACCGTCACTGCCTCCAAGTGCTTCGGGACTGCACCCAACTACCACCTGTTTGCAATACTCCTTTGAGCCGTGGTAGGGTAGTAATCAAAGTACAGTGGGAACACACTCGAGGCAAAGTGACAGTGTCAAGTCAGCGGACTAAGCTGTACTCATGTCACCTGGGAACTGATAACTGACGATAGGTATAGTACCAACCGGTCAGTTCCCGACGAGTCCTGTCCAGTGTACTCGTAACCTAACGAGCACCCGTATACTATCTCCAGTACGACGTACTGATGGCTGTAGGACAGACCATCTCCCACACTGGGATGAGAAGCGCATACGCTAGTCTACTCCGGAGTATCGATGCCCTGTCTCGATAGTCCTGCGACTAGGGACCTGTATAAGGATGTGCTTATAGATTACCCAGCCCCCACTAGTGTGACTGCTATCACAACGCTGGTAATCAAGCAAAGATCCTAAGGGCTCCACTAATGTGTATAGGTGATATACTAAAATAAACACATGTACACATTGAAGTAGAAATAAACCAAGTAGCATACTACTATATTGAGAAAGATTGTTTATACAAGGTGAATATCCCAAGCTTCCATTAAGTAATATACAAACTAGTATGATACAGTAATGGCCTCTAGGGCATATACACTAACAATCTCCCACTTGCACTAAGGCCATGTACTGGCGTATCGAAGACCTATCATCTCGATCAGCCGCTCGAACTGAGTCTAGGGCAAGGCCTTGGTGAATGGATCTGCAGTGTTATCTTCTGAAGCGACCCTCCGAACCTCGATCTCCTGGCGATCCACGATCTCCCTGATCAGGTGATACCGCCTCAAGATGTGTCTGGATCTCTGATGGGACCTGGGTTCCTTCGCTAAAGATATAGCCCCATTGTTGTCGCAATACAGAGGTATTGGATCAACAATGGACGGAACCACCTGAAGCTCTTTCAAGAACTTCCTCATCCAGACAGCTTCTTTTGCGGCATCAGATGCAGCGATGTATTCCGCTTCCATCGTCGAGTCTGCAACGGTTTCCTGTTTAGAACTCTTCCAACACACCGCCCCTCCATTGAGGGTAAAGACAAAACCCGACATGGACTTGGAATCATCCTTGTCACTCTGGAAGCTGGAGTCAGCAAAGGCCTCGATCTGGAGGTCTTTTCCGCCATACACCAAGAACATCTCCTTAGTCCTTCTCAGGTACTTAAGAATGTTCTTTACCGCTATCCAGTGTTTCTCCCCGGGTTTGACTGATACCGGCTTACTACACTCAGTGCATAAGCTACATCCGGTCTGGTACACAACATCGCATACATTATAGAGCCTACCGCAGAAGCGTAGGGTATAATAGACATGCGATCCCTTTCCAAATCAGTCTTGGGAGACATCTCTTTGGAGAGGGTGATCCCGTGACAAGCCGGTAGATTACCGCGCTTGGAATCTTCCATACTGAATCTTTTCAGTATGGTGTCGATATACCTGGACTGTGAAAGTCCTAATATCCTCTTGGATCTATCACGATGGATCCGGATTCCCAGGATGTATGAGGCATCATCCAGGTCTTTCATGGAGAACCTGTGTGACAAGAACCCCTTGACAGATTGTAGCATAGGAATGTCATTTCCTATTAAGAGAATGCCATCCACGTATAAAACGAGGAATACTACAGTTCTCGCTACAAATCTACTATAGATGCACGGTTCATCTGGATTTTTAATAAAGCCAAATTGCTTGACCGTCTCATCAAAACAGATGTTCCAACTTCGCGATGCCTGCTTTAGTCCGTAAATGGACTTAAGCAACTTGCACACATTTCCGCTGCTCCCACTCTGAATGAAACCCTCTGGCTGGTCCATATAGACACACTCCTCTAAACTTCCATTTAGAAAAGCTGTCTTTACGTCCATCTGCCAAATCTCATAATCGTGGAAGGCAGCAATGGCAAGAAGGATCCGAATGGATTTCAGCATAGCTACTGGAGAAAAGGTCTCGTCATAGTCCAAACCAGATCTTTGACGAAAACCCTTTGCAACCAGTCTAGCTTTATAGGTCTCAACCTGTCCATCTACACCAATTTTCCTTTTGAAGATCCACTTGCATCCTACGGGTTTTACCCCGTCTGGAGCAATGTCCAACGTCCATACTTTGTTGGTGTACATGGACTCCATTTCGGTCCGCATTGCATCCAGCCATTTTACCGAGTCGACGCTCTGAACGGCTTGCTGGAAGCTAGTAGGCTCATCATAATCCATGATGCAATCCTCTCTATCCCCGTCTATAAGAAAACCGCAGTATCTCTCGGGCGGATGAGACTGCCTACTACTCCTGCGGAGCGGCGTAGGAATGTCCTGTTCTTTTGAACCCTCTGGTTCCACTAAGCTTTCAGTAATAGTCTGTGGTTCTGGAATTTCTTCCAGTTCTACTGTGCTCCCACTTATCTGGGTTTCCAAAAACTCAGTTTCCAAGAAGTAGGCATGACGAGAAACAAGAACTTTTTGTTCCTCTTCGCAGTAGAAGAAATATCCCTTGGAGTTCTTTGGATATCCCACGAACTTACACTGTACTGAGCGTGCCTCGAGCTTGTTTGCATGCTGCTTTTTAACAAAAGCTGGACATCCCCATGTCTTAATGTGCTTAAGATAGGGTCTCTTCCCACACCACATCTCATATGGTGTAGTAGGCACATTCTTAGTTGGAACTCGGTTCAAAAGGTATGCAGCTGATTCTAGCGCATACCCTCAGAATGATCGCGGTAACTCAGCGTTACTCATCATGGACCGTACCATATCCAATAGGATTCGGTTCCGTCTCTCCGATACACCGTTATGTTGCGGAGTGTATGGAGGAGTAAGCTAAGAGAGAATTCCGTTCTCTTTTAAATAATCCAGGAACTCGGCACTTAAGTATTCTCCACCTCGATCCGATCTTAGAATCTTAATACTTTTGCCGGTTTGTTTTTCTACTTCATTCTTATATTCCTGGAATTTTCCAAAGGCTTCAGACTTATGTTTCATTAAGAAGACATAACCGTACCTTGAAAAATCATCCGTAAAAGTAATGAAGTAAGAATAACCGCTTCGCGCATGTGTAGACATTGGACCGCACACGTCGCTGTGTACGAGTCCCAAGAGCTCGCTCGCTCTTACTCCGTGTCCAGTGAACGGAGTCTTTGTCATCTTTCCTTTGAGACAGGATTGACAAGTGGCATACGATTGATATTCGAACGGATTCAAATATCCTTCTGTATGTAACTTCGTCAACCTTCTCTCATTGATGTGACCCAGTCTACAATGCTATAAGAAAGTCTGATTTATTTCCGGAGACTTTCTTTTGTGTGTATTCTGGACATTGAAAATCTGTGGTTGGTTTAATACGTATATACCATTGCTCAATGTACCTGACCCAATCAAAACTTGATTAAGGTGAATGTTTACAATATTACTTACAAACGCAAATTCATAACCTTCTTTAGAAACCAAAGATACAGAAATGATATTACAAGTTGCGTTGGGTACAAAAAAGCAATTACGTAAAACCAAAACATGTCCATCTGACATTCCAAGGTGATAGTCCCCCACGGCCTTAGCATCCATGCTAGCTCCGTTTGCAACTTTGAGGGTCATGTCACCTGCCTTCAAAACCCTACGGTTTCTCAACGCCTGCAAAGAATTACAGATATGAGATCCTGATCCGGTATCCAATACCCAGGAAGTAGAGTTTATTGAAAGACAGTTTTCAATAACATACACACCTGAAGCTGAAGCCGCAACCTGCTTCAATTCCTGTGTCCTGGCTTTCCAAACCCTGCAATCATTCTTCCAGTGTCCTTTCTTATGACAATAGAAGCTTTCTTCCTTATCCACAAGCTGCCCCGCTTTCTTTGTTGCCTTTGCCTTTCCCTTCGTATCCACTTTACCAACACCGCCCCTTGGTTTGGCGGGGGCTTTCTTCTTCTTTCCCTTGGCTTTCGCCTTGGACCTAGAAGAGGAAGATCCTCCTACAAACAAAGTGGATGTTTCCCTACCTTTCTGTAGGGTTCCCTCTGCACTCCTCAGCATGTTGAGGAGCTCTGAAAGTTCAACTTCTTTTTCTTGTAAGTTGAAGTTCAGGATAAACTGGGCGTAAGTGGAAGGAAGGGACTGGAGAATCAAGTCAGTATAGAGCTCATTCTCCAACGTGGTCCCAAGTTCCGCGAGCTCCTCAATGAAGCCAATCATCTTAAGCACGTGTTCCGCTACCGATGATCCGATGGCCAACCTTGCCGAAAATAACTTCTTCGACACTTCGTATCTTGCGATACGAGATTGCTCTCCATACAGTTCTTTTGTATGGAGAAATATGGATTCAAGGTCCATATTCTCGTGCCTCCTCTGATGTTCGTTGTCCATAGAGGCAAGTACGAGGCACTTGGCCTTCGCGCTATTAATCTCCCAAGTCTTACGGATTTCCTTATCCACGATGCTGGAGGTGGGACTTGGGACAGGGGGAGCTTTGGTGGTAAGAAGATACCCCAGCTTGTCGTAAGTGATTGCCATTTTGACATTCCTGAGCCAATCTTTGTAGTTTAGCCCTGTCAGTATGTTTTTATCTAGAAGTAACTTAAGTCCAGTCATGTCGATTGGTCGCTGCAATTAGGAGAGAGAAGAAGAAACACTCAGCATGATGCTCTTGCAAGTTTAGAGTGGTTTTTAATTTGTCTAAACAGGATGGCTCCCACTGTTTCTCGAATCTCTCCTCAAACCAAAAAGGAAGAATTAGTCAGGATCAATCTCACCGTACAATACTTGCTTAACCGTTCAGCCAGGCTGGTGTCGGTACTTCGAGGGAGGTTTTCCAACGCTTTCGCGAAGTTCCTTAATTTAAGAACCTCTTTTCCCTGGGAGCGTAGCCCCGCTAACACCTTTCTAGACACCTACTTGGTTTATAGCATTGATCGTTAAGTGAGAAATTTCCCGAGGAGTAGCATATACTCACAGTAGGATCGGGATCCAAATATCATCGCGTGATGAAACTGAAGGAATCCTACCAGAATCATCACACTCCAAATGGTATCCAACACTAGCAAGTTTCAGTTCTTTTGAAACTCCCGATGTAGATTTTTGCCCCATGCTCTTATGACCGTGACTTTGGCCAACAAATCATAAGTCACATGTCAAGTTCTACCCGTCGTTCTCCAGGTTAATTTGAATCCACCCGTACCTACCTTTGACTTTGGCCAACAAGGCAGTACGACTGTTCCAAACCAACGCATCTATCTATGCTGCACATGAATACCCAATAGCTACCAATCACTATGCCTTGACTTTGGCCAACAAACATAGCTTGAATACTATTGACTATTCATATGAAACGACGGAGGGCTACGAATGGTTTTGGCGAAACCGTGAACGTAGAGAACTTGATATAATCGATGGAACGAGATAGCTTTTAAAAGGAGTGGCTCAAACTCCGTATTTTAAAATTTTGTTTTGAAATGAACCGAGTGGTTTTTCGAAAGTGTTCCAACGACTTTTACATGGTTTATTTTCTTGCATTAGTTCTTTTAATGCGTGATATTCTTGCATTAGTTCTTTTAATGTGTCCCATCATTTAAACCTACCATTGCAGAAAACAACCAAAATATGACGTACGCTTATGCCATTCGCATTCGCCACGGGGCCCCGTCATTACCCGTTAGGTTACTTAACTAACGACAGAACGGGGGCTGGGCTAGCGCGGCTGTAAAACATAAGCAACGCCTAAATAATATCATATATAGATATATTGCAATGATAGACATTTCAGATCACAGATGAACACATTGGATATACTAGGAACCTGCAATTCGTACGAGCCTGTAATGAAAAACAGATTACACGGTCGTGCTGAATAGCCAATACCCCACCCAAGACCCCTACGGGTGACGCAAACTACCTGCCAAGTACCCGAAGCGAAGCAACCTCCCTCATCTCCGTGAGTAGGCCACTCGGCACTTCGGCATACCCGGTAGTTTGTGCACCCTCTCCTTGGGTCTATCCTAGGAGCAAAAACAGTAAAAAGAAATTATACAATGACGGCTACAACCCCGACCCGGTTGTGCGACCATACAAATAATTATTACATCAATTTATAAATTTACATGAATTGAAAGAAAAAAAAACTCTCGTCTCACAACCCCCAGCTATTCACCCGCGACAATCCAATGAATTCATATACACATTCCAATGACATTACAGATTACAGATTTGTATAACCCCCACTAATCGACATATAGCGATGAGTAGACGTTCAATACAAATATCACATCACAGAAAAACCCGTCAGCTTAAGTCTTTTAGAAGTTCGATCAAAAATACGGATTTATAGGCCCCAAACACAAAATTTTCGTTCTGGAAAATCTGGGCAGAAAATACATATTCCAAAAATCCCAAAACAACCCCAGAAATACACTGCACCAAATTTGGACCTCGGCCGAGTCAACTCGGCCGCGGAACCGCCGCCGCGTTTCCGCGGCGCTTTGAACGGTTCGTGGGACCAAATTTGGTGGTTATTCAAACAAAAGCCTGAGCCGATTTTTAAGATGAAAATTATCAACTTTTGAACAGAATAAAAATCGACAGAAACTTGACAACTCGGGTTCGTTTTGTGACTTTTTCTTTGATCGATCTTCTAGTTACTTTGCTAACATGTTAGATAGAGTTTAACTAGGCTCTGATACCACTGTAAGTCCATGCTACCTCTCCCGGTACTTTCGGGCATGCGGAATTTGGTGAAAAACAATTTTTCTAGAGGTGGTAACATGGACTCAAAACCGGATCTTTGTTAAACATCTAACTAACAACCTAACTAGGAGTTGTTAATTACTCGGTTAGGGAGTTATACCTTTCTTTCTTGATCTCCTTCGTCTTCAAGCCTCGATGGTTTTCCGGATCGGCTTCACTCCGTCGTCTCCTTGCGCCGAAGATAGATCCACCTCGAAAGCTTATACCTTTGGCTTCTTCTTCGATCTTTGAAGAAACTAGTTCACTTGGTTTGCAAAACCTTGTGAACTAGAGTGAGTAGAGAAGAGTGTGTTGGGATTTTCTCTATGGTTCTTGGTTCTCAACACATGAGACAAGTGAACCATAGACTAAGAGAGGGAGAGCAAGAGGAAGGAGATGAGAGCTCAAGAACAAGAGAGAGAATGAGAATGATAGAATGAGAGAGGACTTTTCTCTCTTGACTCTCATAATCCAAAACCATCATCACAAAAAAATAGTAATCAAGTATTGTGTAAATGGTTTAAGCTACAATAGCCATATCATTTCATGCACTCATTTCTCACAAGAGAAACAAGCAAGTAAAAAGTCTTTGCCATGAAATGATAGCCATTGTCATCATGATGGTCAACTAGTCAAACCTAGTCAACCGGTCAACAAAGTCAACAAGTCAACAAAGTCAACCCCTCAACAACCATGTCACCATAATACTTAATTAATATTATTGTTAATCATATATCATATTCTCATTAGGGTTGAGCAAAAAGTCAATAGTCAATAGTCAACGGTCAACAACCCTAATGAGAATCCTCTGCCTCTGTCTCTCCGTCAACTGTGCATACACACCCGCATCCACGTTCCGAGGAACACGAATACATACTGGATAAAACTAATCCCAATACGTACACTAGTATCTGGCTTAAACCAAAGCCCGCTAGTGTAAACTGTCCAGACACTGTACGTGAATAAGTGCACGGATGTGACCAAACCCTGTCGCAAAACCATGCGACCTGTCGCAAAACCATGCGACCTCTACTCTTTTGCCTAAAGGCGAATAGCTTTCTGTGTGGGACTCTAAAGACTCGACACTACGCTGGCAGTGGGTTTAACCACGGACCGCAAGCGGCACTAGCTGTGCGTAACGGTCCCCAGGTAGAAGCCGACAAGAAGACTGACGAGGTGAAACCCATCTGAACTCCTACTGAGCCTGAATGTGACAATCTCCGTAAAGTCCGGTCTGTTCGTCTGATACATCGCATGGCGGGCCTAGGGGGCGGTAAACGTCAGTCCCCTAATAGCGGTACAAGTCGTGTCGGAGTGAAGCCCAAAACACCCTGAGATAACACTGGAAGCCTACCAGTATATCTCGATTGCCCTGGCCAGGGACTACTCGTGTAATGGCTCTCCTAGACACAGCGCGATGTCAACCCCCAATACCGGGAGAGACGAATCCTGTCTAACCGTCACTGCCTCCAAGTGCTTCGGGACTGCACCCAACTACCACCTGTTTGCACGACTCCTTTGAGCCGTGGAGGGTAGTAATCAAAGTACAGTGGGAACACACTCGAGGCAAAGTGACAGTGTCAAATCAGCGGACCAAGCTGTACTAATGTCACCTGGGAACTGATAACTGACGATAGGTATAGTACCAACCGGTCAGTTCCCGATGAGTCCTGTCCAGTGTACTCGTAACCTAACGAGCACCCGTATACTATCTCCAGTACGACGTACTGATGGCTGTGGGACAGACCATCTCCCACACTGGGATGAGAAGCGCATACGCTAGTCTACTCCGGAGTATCGATGCCCTGTCTCGATAGTCCTGCGACTAGGGGCCTGTATAAGGATGTGCTTATAGATTACCCAGCCCCCACTAGTGTGACTGCCATCACAACGCTGGTAATCAAGCAAAGATCCTAAGGGCTCCACTAATGTGTATAGGTGATATACTAAAATAAACACATGTACACATTGAAGTAGAAATAAACCAAGTAGCATACTACTATATTGAGCAAGATTGTTTATACAAGGTGAATATCCCAAGCTTCCATTAAGTAATATACAAACTAGTATGATACAGTAATGGCCTCTAGGGCATATACACTAACAGATCCGCCGCGTGACAGTAACATCAGCGTACCAAATTTTCACAAAATTCATAAAAAACCCTGCACGTAATTTTTCAATGTACCAAATAATTTTTAGAGCACAGAAAGTGCAACATGTAAACACGGTTTTTGCAAAATCCGTTCGATCGAACTTGTAAACACGTTAGAGCAAGCTAGACTAGGTTAATGGCGTGGCTCTGATACCAGTGTAAGTGCACGGCGGCGCCCCGGCCGTTAATCCGACGCCGGAATGCGGAAACAAAAACTTTTCTATAAACTAGAACCGGCACCACCGCGCACTATAAAACCCGGATCGGGTCATTAACCTAACTATAGCAAACAAGAGAATGGGATGGAAGCTATACCGAGCGATCCGTGTCCTTCGGTCTTCGGCCTCCACTCCGATCTCCTCGCGAAATCTCCGGTCTTCATCTCCTCGTCGGGACGGGAACCACATTGCCGGGTTCTTTTACGGGCTCCCACCTCTGGATCGAGGCAACTCGGGCACGAAGTTGGCGAGTCGACGTGCCCAAGGATGCTATAGATGAAGTGTAGAAGTGTTTGTCTCAAGGGGAATGAAGTTGCCTTTGATGGAGAAGGAGGTTGAACTTTGAAATGAAGCTTTGGGATTTTGTATAAGCATAATGAGAATGAATAATCTTTTTCCCACCACCAAAAAAATCAACTCTGTCCCACACTCAAAGTGGCCGGCCCCTATATGGAATCAAGAGAGAAAAAATGGAATAATGCAAGAAAGAAATGTGTGATAATCATGGATTAAAGTCACACCAATTTCTAATCTCAATCCAAATCAATTCCCAATAAATGCAAAGGAAGTGATGCAAAAAGAATCTCATGATGCATAGAACCATCATAAAGCCACAAATACAAATAACCCCCTCCACAATTGCTAATTTGCAAATATACAAATTAGCCCCTCCATCAGAAAAGTCCGGCCGTGAAGGAACAAAGGAAAACTGGCCGAAACGGAATGCAAACTGGCAACTTCAAAAAACTGATCCCGTAATAAATTACAGGAAAACCCCGCGACTGTATATACATACCTGCATTTGTATTCCCACTGAATACAAATGCAAAGAGACAAAATCTACACTGTACAATACTAGGATCCGGCTTAAACCAAAGCCCACTAGTATTATCCGTCCGATCATGATCCGTGCAATACCGCACGTATAAGATCGAACCCTGCCATATCTCCATACGGCCTCTACATTGTTTCGCCCGAAACTTGAGAAAACGGTCTATGGGGGACTCTAAAGACACATCAATACTTTGGTTGTGGATTTAACCACTTGCACGTCAAAGGTATTAGCCATACGTGACGGGCTACCAGGTATTGACCAAAAGGGACATCGATGAGCGAACTCATCCTGACACCCTACTGAGCCTGTCAGTGACAATATTCGTACAGTCCGGTCCATTCGTCTATGAGCATCGCATGGCGGGCCTAGGGTGTTGGTAAAAGTCAGACCCTCAAAAGCGGTATAAGTCGTGTCGGAGTGTAGTGATTGAAGTGATTTATGCGTGCTTGCGCTTTCTAAAAGATAGATCAAAAATATTTGTAACCGCAATCAAGAACGGCGTCGCTTTGCAGCTAGCCGGTGAGTACGGGTCGGTCCACAGGGATGTTGTGAATTTTCTAATCGCGCTAACGAGTTAATTCCGAAGGGTGTTCGGATTAATTATTAAATCTAAAAATTGAAGTTGTATGATACTAGGATTAGAAACTTGCTAGGATTAGGTTTAAGGAAAATTTGGTAAACAAAGATCTACATCTCTTTCCATTGCCTTTAATTAAAGATATCATATTAGTGTTATGGTAAATCTTAACAAAGGGGATTAGGATGATTGGGAAGATTGATTCTTCCTCTAGATCCTTGTCCTTCCTTTCTTAATCTTTACCCTAACCTCCATGGAAAACCTTAAAATCCGGGCCTTTAGACTACGGAATCACCGTTACCTCGAGGGTAGAGTGCTGTAGGGAGCGGAATAAGAAGGTATGCATGGAGTTCTAATTTTTATAAAAGATTGGCAAAGAAAAGAGATGAGAGATCTTCATCTCTCAAATCCTTCCCTATTCCTAACCCTAACAAGCGAGGAAACTACTCGCTCATTGAAGGGATGAAGAAAGACATGATTTTATTAAAGAGAAGAAACATCTATTGCAAGTTAATAAAATTCTTAAACTAAATTAAACTAAGGCAAGAAAATAATTTACCTACAAAAAATGATGCTCTCCAAAAGAATGCTGAAATTTATTAATGAAGGGAGGCATAAAGTTTACAATGAATTAGAGTCCCTATTTATAGAAAATAGGAAACCCTAGGTTACATCTTTTTCGCATGTCTGAAATTACAAAAATAGCCCTAGAAAAGACCAGTCAACGCCGCCATGGAATTATGGTAAAAACCATTTTGCATTTGGGCTTCTTCTAGCCGCGGAACCACGGCCTGGGTAGGGATTGGGCCGCGGTTCCGCGGCCCATTAAGACGATCAGTGTCTGAAATTTTTGGGTCTGACTCTTGGGTTCTTGGGCTTTTTCTTTCTGTGGTCTTTATTCAGTTTGGCTTCTTTATTCTTTCAGATTTTCCAGTGAATAATTGTTGTGAACTTTTAACCGTTCGCTTGTAATCTTGGACCTTGCATTGCCTTGTACTTTGTGAATTTTATCTTTGATATCGGCTTGATCAAGAGTCTTCTGTTTGTTGGTCAAAGTCCACTTTTGCATCGTCTTTTCATCGTTTTCACTGTTTTCGCTTCAAGAACCTGTAACCTGTAATATGTAGCAGACATGCGTCAAAAGCACCCGTTTATTTGTAAAATATATAAGAATGGGGAATATAATAATGCAATATTATGGTATGAACAAATACCCCCAAACTTATCTTTTGCTCGTCCTCGAGCAAACTTATTTTTTTATTCACTACAAAAAACCTAACCGCACTTTCGCAGGGAAACGCGATTGCACTGAGCTCGTGCAACAAGCCGTTAAACCTCTAGATGTCCCTAGTAGGAGGAGTGTTGTCTCCTGAGGGTTTTCAGCGGATTACACCCACAAAATCCTATCAATTTGGTTTTTCGACTTTTGTTCTCCAATTAGGTTTTCTAACAAGGAATTCTATTATCGTCGACCCGCAAATTATCCACCCATATTCTTCACATTTCCTCATCATTTAACTTAAGATTATATATATCCTGTAGAATTACCTAGCTTTCGGCATTTCTTAAGTTTTCCTTCTAGGGTTACATCTCCACTTAGGAATTTTTATCAACTCTACTAAAGATACAAGTTCTATTTTTCATTCCTTTCTCTTATCTAAACTCTAATCACATATCCCCACGTGTGTGTAAATATCACCCCTACACTTGGAAATTCAAATCAAGCAATCGTACTCTCGTCCATTGTCCAAAGTACTAATTAGTTAGTGAATGAAATTTGCTTACACATCCTTCATGCGACCGTTAATACTTCTTGAGGTACCAACGACCGATTACAAAATGCGTTTGCACTTTAAAGCGTACTTCCTAGTCTTTGCAACACCCAAGGCTTTAGTAGTGACTCCCAAACCAGTTGGTCTAAGGCACTAGGTGATGAAGCACCCTCGCTAAATATTTTTCTATTTTTGCAGCCTTAAATAATCACAAAAACCAGTGTCCATTTTTTTTTTCTTTATTCACACTTTTTCATACTAAGGACTTTAGACAAGAGCATTTCAAGGTCTCTTCTACTATTCCAAGTTTCAAGGTTCGTGAATGTGCATTTTGTAGGGTATATGTTTTCAGAATCTAGACTTAAGCTAGGAACTATTTTTCAAACTTATACTCTAATAAAAGTTTTAATACTTTTCCTTCATTTCGACTTAGCCCAAGAACTGAACCCAAAATTTGCCTATTTCTAAAAAACCTACAAAGACATGTACTTTCTACTGTTAAACTTTAAGGAAGGTTATTTTTAGGGTTTTTAATTCACTAAGTCTAAGATCTAGTTGTTCCTAGCCAGTTAACCTATCTGTCAAACTCAAGTCAATTAGCCAAAATTGAATACATTAATTTTTATAATTTTTGAAATTTTTCAAATTTTTATGGGTTTTCAAATAAGCATGCAAATGCAAAAATATGTACAAATGAATGCGAAGGAAGAAGACGTACCGAGCATACCCCCAAACTTGAACTTGACAGTGTCCTCACTGTCATGCTAAACCAAGAGGGTCAAAATACCGGCACTCCCCTGTTTATTTATTTATAATTTTTTATATTTTTTAATGTTTTGAATTTTTATTTTTTTTATAGAAAAAGAAAGCAAAAATATATATACATATATACAAAGATTCCCCCAAACTTAAGCTTGGCCTTGCACAAGCCAAAGGTTAGCTCCAACCATTCAAAAATTCTATCATGGTAATGGTAGAGTTGGTGAAAGAATGGAGTGGAAAGAAAAGAAATGAGAAGAACACGAGACCGTGTGGAGAGAAAGGGATAATATGGTCTCGGTGGAGGAGAATGACGGAGGGGAAGAAGAAATGGTAGGGGTTCTACTTCTTCGAGTGGAGGTTGATTAGTCACAAAATCCATATCATTTAAGAATGCGAGTTCGTCGGCGAAAATATCTTCGAAACTTTCCTCGAAGGTCCAATTGAAAATTATCGAACTCAAAATGTCGGATTGTGATTCATCAACACTCGATATCATTAAAGGAAGATTAGAAGAACCAAAGAAAGTGGGAATACGAAGTTGAGGGTGTGGATGGAGCGTATAGATTAGCACAATTTGTAATGACCGATGTGTAAAAAGCGATTGTGCTAATCTATCAACCCGCCAAAAAATGAGATTAAATCCCTCAAGAGTCGTGAGCAAACATGGGTACGTCGAACTAGGTATTGGAGATGAAAGCGTAACGGTCTCTTGCACAGTCGAAACGATAGGAAGGACGGAAGGAAGTGAGTGAGGAAGGGTATCAGTTAAGGATGTAGGAGGGTGTATTGGAAAATTCGACACATCAAAGGAAAATGGTTCAACCTCAATATGATTCTCACTACTCTCCTCAATATTATCCTAATAATTCTCCACAATATTCAACTCATCCATGCCATTATCATCAAAATCAAGACGCATATGAGATTCGGGAGAAACATTTAATAACTCGGGATGATGATTTGAACATAAAATTTCAATTAAATCGACAGGTTCATCATCCGAAATATTCTCGGCGTCTATATCCTCAATCAAGTGAAAATCAACTTTTTCTGACACCTCATCAAAAGCATGGATATTTATCGATTTAGGTTCTAGAGTGGAGGTGTAAAGATCGAAAGGATTAAGTCTGGTTTCACTCGAAAGGGGTTCTTCACAATATGGCAAATCAAACACTACAAAATCACACAACTAGCTTTTATTTTGAACTTGTGAATCATTTAGGACATTCGATGGAAAACTGGAGTTGTGGGCTTCAATTGGGTAAGGGTAGGTTTGATTTGGAAATCCTCTCTCATTCTCACTCTGTCCAACTGCCGCCTCATACATTGAAAAATTTGGAGCTAGCAGGAAACTAGCTACCGGTTCAGCAGGTTGCATAAGGGTGGCCACGGACGCTTCCATATTCCTAACCATTTTATTTGTTGGTGCGATATACGCCTCCAACGCCTCTTCCAAACTAGACTTGGGTGGTAAGGGGGTTTCGGTAAAAGATTCGAAATTGTTTGGATATGTGAAACTCCCTAATGGCTGTGTAGAAGCAGTGTCTAGTGAAGGTGGAAAGGTCGGGTAGGATTGGTAGGAAGTGGGTGATTGGACTGGGGTAGGGTCAACATGTGGATAAAAAGGTGAATAGTCTTTTTGATCCCTAGAACTAGATGTGTGGAGAGGGGTGAAAGATCGGCTACGAGATTGAGCAATATGCTCAGCAATGGACATCGGCCTAGGAGTTACAGCAGGACTTGGGGAAGTGGTGTCAACATATGTAGGTGGTGAAGGTTGACTTGGTTGACACAAAGTGGGTTGAAAAGTCAAACTATTTCTCCTAGACTCCTCTATGTGATCTTTCAGAGATTTTTTAGGCAAGGAAGGATCGTCTTTAAATTGACCGAACAAATTGCCGAACGACGCAAAATTAGGTTCAGGATACCAAAGTTCGGCAAGTGATTTTTTATGTGGGGTACCCATGTTAGAAGAAGAAAGGTTGAAAGAAAGAAAGTTGGGTGATGGTGCAAGGATTTATTTGGGGCTAAAAAATTTTGCAAGTTCTATAAAATATTTGTCCTTTTTATTTTCATTTTTCAATAATTTTTTTTCTTTCCCTTTATTTGGAAAAATTTTGTTGCAAAAAGATTTTTAGAGAACAGATATGCAACAGCAAAATATTTTATAGAAAAGATATGCAACAGCAAAATATTACTTGCAATTGGTTATTATTTGAAGCTTATCACAAGAATCTTTAATTGGAAAAAAAAATTGTTTCAAAAAGATATTCGAGAAAAGATATGCAACAAAAAAATTACTTGCAACCAATTTTCATTTCAAGCGGGGCCCAAAAATCCTGCAGAAGATCGTTATTTGGAACGGGAAATATTTTTATAGCGCACAAAATCCTGCAGGAATTTTCAGAAAAGATATTTCAAAATGTACAGAGAAAAACCAAAGGAGACTTACAGTGCAATTTCAAGAGCTAAAGTCACCAAGATGACGCGTTTCCGCGGTCTGAGGCCACCTCCCGCGGCGTTTCCGCGATCGGTTAGCTGGCTTGAGTCCCAAGATTTTTTCTGACGCTCTGATCTTACAAGACCGCGGCGGATCAGCGGTCTAAAGTGGGTTCGCGCGGCGGAAGGGCGGCGCAATGGAGGGCTCGGGTTTCGGGAAAAATTCTGCTGCTCTGATTTTGAATTCTCCTTCTGTTTTGATATTTGGTTTTCTGTTTCTCTTTTTGTAGATTTCCAGATCCGAGTTTGTTCCTGCAAAAATTTAAACAACAAAGTATCCCTTCCAAAAATAACAAAATATATATTTTTAATATTTTTATGATTTTTTTCAGATTTTTATGATTTTTTAAATTTTAAGATTAACCCGAAATTGCGAAAAGAAAATTCTACGCCATCCCCGGCAACGGCGCCATTTGATTGAAGTGATTTATGCGTGCTTGCGCTTTCTAAAAGATAGATCAAAAATATTTGTAACCGCAATCAAGAACGGCGTCGCTTTGCAGCTAGCCGGTGAGTACGGGTCGGTCCACAGGGATGTTGTGAATTTTCTAATCGCGCTAACGAGTTAATTCCGAAGGGTGTTCGGATTAATTATTAAATCTAAAAATTGAAGTTGTATGATACTAGGATTAGAATCTTGCTAGGATTAGGTTTAAGGAAAATTTGGTAAACAAAGATCTACATCTCTTTCCATTGCCTTTAATTAAAGATATCATATTTGTGTTATGGTAAATCTTAACAAAGGGGATTAGGATGATTGGGAAGATTGATTCTTCCTCTAGATCCTTGTCCTTCATTTCTTAATCTTTACCCTAACCTCCATGGAAAACCTTAAAATCCGGGCCTTTAGACTATGGAATCACCGTTACCTCGAGGGTAGAGTGCTGTAGGGAGCGGAATAAGAAGGTATGCATGGAGTTCTAATTTTTATAAAAGATTAGCAAAGAAAAGAGATGAGAGATCTTCATCTCTCAAATCCTTCCCTATTCGTAACCCTAACAAGCGAGGAAACTACTCGCTCATTGAAGGGATGAAGAAAGACATGATTTTATTAAAGAGAAGAAACATCTATTGCAAGTTAATAAAATTCTTAAACTAAATTAAACTAAGGCAAGAAAATAATTTACCTACAAAAAATGATGCTCTCCAAAAGAATGCTGAAATTTATTAATGAAGGGAGGCATAAAGTTTACAATGAATTATAGTCCCTATTTATAGAAAATAGGAAACCCTAGGTTACATCTTTTTCGCATGTCTGAAATTACAAAAATAGCCCTAGAAAAGACCAGTCAACGCCGCCATGGAATTATGGTAAAAACCATTTTGCATTTGGGCTTCTTCTAGCCGCGGAACCACGGCCTGGGTAGGGATTGGGCCGCGGTTCCGCGGCCCATTAAGACGATCAGTGTCTGAAATTTTTGGGTCTGACTCTTGGGTTCTTGGGATTTTTCTTTCTGTGGTCTTTATTCAGTTTGGCTTCTTTATTCTTTCAGATTTTCCAGTGAATAATTGTTGTGAACTTTTAACCGTTCGCTTGTAATCTTGGACCTTGCATTGCCTTATACTTTGTGAATTTTATCTTTGATATCGGCTTGATCAAGAGTCTTCTGTTTGTTGGTCAAAGTCCACTTTTGCATCGTCTTTTCATCGTTTTCACTGTTTTCGCTTCAAGAACCAGTAACCTGTAATATGTAGCAGACATGCGTCAAAAGCACCCGTTTATTTGTAAAATATATAAGAATGGGGAATATAATAATGCAATATTATGGTATGAACATGTAGCCCAGAACACCCTGAGATACTACTGGAATGCCTACCAGTAAATCTCCTGCCTTGGCCAAGGACTTCGTGTAATGGCTCTCCTAGACACAGCGCGACCTCACCCCCTATACCGGGAAAGATGAACCCCTGCAGATCCGCTCACTGCCTCCATGTGGCTCGGGACTGTACCCAACTAAAACCTGTTTGCACGTCTCTTTTGAGCGTGGTAGGGTAGTAATCTAAGTACACTGGGAACTCACACGAGACAAATGACGATCTCAGGTCGATGAACTAACCTGTACACATGTCACCAGGGAACTGCTATCTGACGTCAGGTATAAGACCAACTAGCATGTTCCCGGCGAGTCCTGTCCGGTGTACTCATAACCCAATGGGCACATGTATACATCTTAGGTGAACCAACTGACACCAGTGGCTTGTGAGACCGGCCACCGCCCCTAGTCGGGGTCTCGACTGTATACACTAGTCTACTCTGGAGTATCGATGCCCTGTGCTTATAGACCCCAGCTCCCACGTATATGATCGCCCTCATACTGCTGGCGGTCAAGCAAGAATCCTAGGGGCTCTATCAACGTGCAATAGTGACATGTAAGGTCACCTAAATCAGTACACGATGATAAAGATAAACCAGATAGCATACTATCATCTTGAGTAAGACTGTCCTACCGGTATAGGTGTTCATATCATAATATTGCAATTTATATTCCCCAATTCTTATTCGTTTTAAAATTAAACAGGTGCTTTTGACGCATGTCTGCTGCATGTTACAGGATACAGGTTCTTGGAGCGAATACAGTGAAAAAGAAAAAAAACGATACAAAAGAGTGACTTTTGACCAACAAGTAGAAGGGTCCTAGTCAAGCCTAGATGAAGAACAGTGCAAGGTCCAAAATGTCAAGGCAAACGGTTAAAAGATCGCTACAAGTTTTCACTGAAAGATCTGGAGAAGAATAAAAAGCTAAACAGAGAAAAGAATTATGGAAATAAAAAGCCCAAAGTATAAAGAACCAGCCCAGGAAATTTGGTGAGATGATCTCACCAAAGGGCCGCGGAACCGCGGCCCAAGCCAACAAATGCAGCGGTTCCGCGGCCATTAAGTGCCCGTGTCGGTGGAAACTTCTGGTGTCGGTGCGTCGGTGCGGGTGTTGGGATTTTTCGTGGGCATATCTGTAATTGCACATGCGCGAGACTCTGAAACCCTAATTTTCCATGTTTACTTATAAATTGAAATCGAAAATTGTAAAACTCATGCCTCTTTTCAATCAATAAAATTCAGAATTGTTGGGAGTTTAATCAGATCTGTTCTGTATTGTTTGGAGGGAGCCATCAAACTAGTAAGTAAATTTTATTTCTTTGTTTTAATTCTTTTAATTAGTATGTCTTTTCATCTCCTAATGAGCGAGTAATCTCCTCGCTTGTTAGGGTTAGCCTTAGGGAACGGTTTGAGAGATGAGATCTCTCACCCCTTTCATGCCATCCACACCTAAGAGTTAGAACTCCATGCATGCACGCACAACCGCTCCCTACGGCATCCTACCCCTCGAGGTAACGATGAACCATAGTATAAAGGTCCGGTTGCGCGTGTTTTCCATGGAGGTTAGGGTAATTATTGATAAAGGAAGGACAGGAATCTAGAGGAAGAAACATCTTCCCAAAAGATTCCAATCCACTTTATTGATAATTACCGTAACATCTAATAGATCAAAAATAGGGCAATGAAAGCGGTGAGGAAACGTTTAATCTCCAAACTTCCCCTAAACCTAACCCTAGCAAGACTTTAATTTAGATTAATTTAGCTTATTGATAGATCTAGGTTTTTATAGATTTAATAAACTAACCAAAACAACATTTGGAATCAACTCGTAAAGACGCATTAAGGAAACTACCCATCTCTGTGGATCGACCCGTACTCACCGGCTAGCTGCAAAGCGACGTCGTTTCTGATTACGGTTAGCAAGTATTTTTGGACTAATCAAATGGCGCCGTTGCCGGGGATGGCGTAAAATTTCTTTCTGCGTAATTTCGGGTTGATATAAATTTTAAAAATTATAAAAATCTGAAAATAAAAAAAGAAATAAAAAAATTATCAAATTTAATCTGTTTGAAGGGTGTATCTTTTGAATCTTGCAGGAACAGCGAAGAATCGCAGATCTGAAAATTTACAGAGGGCAAATAAAAAAAAAATCACATCAGAACAGAGGAGGAGTGGCACAAGGGTGCAGCAAAAAATTTTCAGAGCCTGATCACCCTAGACGACCGCGCTTCCGCGGCGAAAGTGCCCCCCAGACCGCGTTTCCGCCGCGTTTTGGCCACGTCAGCACCTGAAATTTTGTGGGTTTGTTTCTCCTTCTCCCCTCTGAAAATCCCCATATATCTTTTGTGAAAATTTTCTGCAGGATTTCTTTGCGCTAAAAATCTTCTCTCCCCCTTCTAAATAACAGATTTTCTGCAGGTTTCTTTGCGCCGCGCTAAAAAAAATTGATTGGAAGTGAATTTATTGTTTTGCATAATTTAATCGGATTTTAAGGGGCTAATTGACCAAACTCACATTGGGTGGGGATTTCATCACCTTTCCCAGGACCCCAGAAAACACCTAAAGCATTTGCATTGACCACAATTAATTAAAAAAATACTAGACTCAGCCCTAAGGACATGAGCTCAATAGGAAAAGGACTAGTATAGGCATCGGCCGTTTATCCTAACCTGACCTTGCGGTGTCTAGGCAAGTGTGTCTAGGCTAGTGGTTATTAATTAGGCCCATTGTTGTGATTCCTTCCCACTTACCTGGCTCTTACCTGGCCGCAAGTGTCGGTGAAGAGGCGGTTTGAGGTCCTATTTCTAGCCCTAGTTAGGAGCTGTCTAGCAGACCTAGGTGACCCTAGATCTAGGCCTGATTGTGCATGTGTAGTTGATACATTTGTTTCATAAGTCTCTTTTCAAAAATTTCTTTGCAAAACTCTCACATAAAAAAAAAGAAAAAGAAAAATCTTTTCAAAACTTGCAACTTGTCGCTAGAGGAAACTTGCACCCATTTCCACCACTTCCCTCCATTGACGTTATCTTACCCCCACATTCTGTTTTTTTCTTTTTCTGACTACACTACCCCTTTTAGTGTACGTCACTTTGGACTAGGGATACTAACGCCCGATTAGTCCATGTTTCGTTGGTACCGACCGACGAACCTTTCGACACCGAAGTCGAAATTCCCTCCATTTCCTTACCTCCACCTTCAAATTCTTCTTTCGAAGGTATGTCGGGATTCAACCCCAACGATACCTTACCGACGGGAATGATTCCGCCTCCGCCAGGTGCGAATAACCCGAATCTTCCGCCTGTTGTAGAGCCCGCACAAGTTGCGCTCCAGGATCTCTTCTACCCCGTCCGCACTTCTTTACCTACATGTCTTTCACCCCCACCGGCAAATGGAGAAAATTTTGAAATAAAACCACATTTTATCAATATGCTGCCAAAATTTCATGGTTTGGAATCTGAAGATGCGTATATCTTTATCAATAAATTCCAAAATGTGTGCGCTATGATGAAAACGACCCAATTAAGTGATGACGCTATAAGGCTAAGGGTCATACCTTTCACCTTATGTGACCTAGCCGAGAAGTGGCTATACAGCACCGCATCACATTCCATTAGAAATTGGGAAGAGTTTGTGAGAGCTTTTCTGAAAAAGTTCTATCCTCATCACAAAACTGCTAGAATCCGTAACGAGATTATACAATTTTCACAGCTTCCTTCCGAACCATTTTGGAAGTGCTTCGAGAGATTTAAAGACCTACTTGTTCAATGCCCTCATCATGGGATCGAAAGTTGGCAACTTTGCCAAACATTATACGAGGGATAGAACTCCGCAACGAAGCAGTTGCTAGAAACCATATGTCAAGGTCATTTTCTCTCCAAGTCTAGCGACGAAGCTTGGCAGTTTCTTGAGGATCTTAGTGAGCAAACAATTCAGTGGGAGAGTACCAAGACCACATCATCTTCTTCTGTAGGTCAATCTAGGGCAGGCATACATCAAGTAGATTTGTCGATTGCTATGAAGGCCGAGATGGCCGTACTTATGAAAAAGCTAGAAGCCATTGAGACCAAAATCTCATCGTCTTCTCCTGCCACTGCCTTACCTCCACGAACTGTTTGTGCTTGTTGTTCGGCCCCATCACATATCACCGAAGAGTGTCCTTATAATGCATCTACTCAAGGACAGGATCAAGTCAATGCTGCATTTCAGCAACGACAAAGAAACGATCTGTACTCTTCGACATACAATCCGGGGTGGAGGAGTCACCCAAATCAACAGTTCCAAGGGAATAACAATTTTCAAAGACCTCCTCCACAACAACAACAAGCACCTTCACAAACTCAAAACCAGCAACCTTTCCAACAACAATCTTATACAAATCAAACAAACAATTTGGTTCAACCAAATGATGATAAGGTTATCTCGCTCGAAAAAAGTCTAGATGCATTTCTCAAGCAATCTACAGAATCCGCGGCAAGATTTGAAAATTATGTTCAGTCTTTGATACATAACAATGCCTCACACGATCAAAGTGTCAAATCTATTGAGGTACAAATTGCACAATTAACTGCTGCGTTGAGCGAGAGAGAAAAGGGGAAGCTTCCATCTCAACCATTACCAAATCCCGGTCACACACAAAACGCATATCCCAATCACAATGTAAATGTTGTGACCACGTTGAGATCCGGAAGAGTGTTGCAAAATAATGTGGGTGTAACATTTCAAAAAGATAAAATATTAATTTTGGGAATTTTTTTAATTTAATATTATTTTATTGAATATTTTAATATTTTGGAATTATTAAATACAAATAAATGGGGAAAAATTATGGAAAATTCTAAAATAGGATAAATTAGAGAATTATGATATTTTAAAGTTTTTGTGATTAGTTTGACACTAATTTAGTGCTAATCGCGATTAAAAATCGCTAATCGGTTTTTTTAGCATTTTTGTGCGAAACATGCACATATCATTCTTTTTCACACTTGTGTTACATTTTTATTGCCATGAGTTGTTTTGGGGTTACTATTTATGTGAGAAAGGAATTTTGAGGAAAGAAAAGAAAAGGAAAAGAAATGGAAAAAAGGTTTTATATTAAAGAATGAGGTTTGGTGAGAGAGAGGTATGGGCACCATTGACTAAAGACTTAGCCATTTTTCTTCCCTTCATTTCCCTCCCTCTTCTCCTCTCTCCTGCTGCTGCTCCTCCCTCACTTCCCTCCCTCTTCAACTTCTCAAATCACCATGAAAACAAACTCAAAACCCTACCCCCATTTCACTAAAAAGATGCACAAGCTCAAGACCTACATGATGGACCAAGAAAGCATGGATTTTGGCCACTAGGGGCAACTCAAGAATTTTCTTGAGTTGCCAAATGAGGTATTTACTGAACCATTAGCTTAGTTTTAGCATTACTTTTAACCTTATGTTAAGATTGAATCGATATCGGGTAATTTTGTGAACATGGGAAAAACCAAGTTAGGGTTTGAGGGAACTTTGTGTTGTACTGTGAAATTGAGCTCAGTAGAGGTTTTATAAACACCCTAGTGCTGGAATGGAGACCCTAACCCGAAGCTTAAACCCATAATACGGATTTTAGAAACCGATATCGGAGAATTTGTGAAATCTGTGCAGGGTATATTGAATCTGCTATCACCCGAGACATCCTAAATTAAAATTGATTGGACAGTGACATGTGCAGGCGCCCAGGAAGCTACCACCAAGACCCCGGCCCCTACTTCCATTTCCAGGCCGCAAATTCCTCCATTCTGGCCGCAAATTGCGGCCAGACCATGATGGAATTGGCTCGTTTTGGTTTTGGTGTTTCCTTATCTGTATATTAGGCCCCTGGTATACATAGAATTGTCTAATTGGACCTAGGGTGAAATCTGGAACATATTTCCTAAGTTGCTGTTTTGGATTCGTGTTTCCGTATTTCGTATTTTTAAGTCTGAATTTGTGTCTTGTGTTTTACCTCGACTATTTGGCGTTTATACGACGATATAGAGGACTTATTGATGGTTTTGAAGGCGTGCCATAGGTTCTAACCTATAGGCCTCTTATCGTATCGTTTTGGGTTTCGTGTGCCGTGTTAGCTTTGATTTGGTTTTAATGCGCATATACGATACTTTGATGTGTAGGTACCCCATGAAGACTTCGGGACGAAAAGCAAGCGTGTGGCGACGTCCACAAATGAAGACGCAAGGTGAGTAGATTATATCTACTGGGGGAAGTCGGGTGGATGGCGTATAGCACCCCCGCAGTCCGTAGTGGTTATATTATATATGATAGTTAGGTGTATTATGGTTAGTGTAGGGTTAGAAGTGACTAGTGTAATTCATAGTCGCGAACCCTAGAATAGAATTACACCTACACGCACACCCTTGCATATTACCTACTTACACGGTGTTAATGATGATATTGGATGACTTTGGAGATGAGTCGATAATATTGGGCTTTGTGCCGCGAGATCGGTGATGTGATATGATTCATATTTGGGATACGAAATGTGATTCTTGCGGGTTTGGGATGTGTGTTTACCCCCGCATTCATACTTTGTAGATGGCATCAGTTGTACTAGACTTAGATCAGTACCCCAGCTTATGTGATACGATGATAGTGATACCTGAGATGTGATGAGATAGTGTGATATTGACCCATACCCAGCTATTGGGATGCCGTACGACGATTTACCGTACGAGCCTATATTGATGATAGATCCGCGCTCATGACTTGAGGATGTCATATGATATACTGTATCGTACGTGATATTATTGAGGCGGGATCACCGACTAGTATCTATATATATATCGACTCAGATGTTAGGCGGTTTCCTTACCTGTAGCTCAGCTTTTTAGTTCAGCCGTATAGTTTAGTGTAATTGTTAGATTAGATTAGACTCCTACCTATTTCAAAACTAGCGGGTCGTGGGTATTTTAAAAGACAGGTCAAGGGATCTACGGATATTTCAAAAGGCGTATCTCTTCATAAAAAACACCGTAGCCCCTATTTTCAAAACCCCATGATTCGTGTTATTTCAAAAGGCACCATTTGTAGGACTTATATTAGATTAATGCAGATTAGTTATAGTTGCGTCTAGTTTCAGCTCCCACTCATTTTTTGTGGTTCACTTTGCATCGCATTCTTATATTATGTTTCATACTCCATTATTGATATCATGCTGATAGGACACCAGCACCGTTACCGATGATGCGTATGTACCACGTACACTTACTTGCCGGCTCACACACATCTTCATCGGTAATTGCCATGTCACGTACACCTTAGAAAATATTATTGCTTGACATAGCCTATTAGCTAATAGTTTAGACATGATAGTAGTGTACCTTCCTTATATGTTAGTTTAGACATTGTAGTTATTACCTGCTACTTCATGCATGCTGTTATTCATTGTTATGCCGCATTCATGGATTCTCATGCATATATTCACTATTTTACGTGTTATTGAGGTTTTGGATTTGGATTTCCGTGAGATTTTCTGGATTTGGAGGAAAACCGCAAAAACACAAATAAACATTTTCTCTCTTTTAAAATAAAAAGTGCGGTTTTCCCATGATGTATGAGTCGTCCACCATGAGTTTGCTGATGGATTTGGAAACCCGATTCGAGGAGACGGATGAACCGTTTCGGGTACATGGTGGACCCGGTAAGGTACCCCGGGGCAAGAAGCGCGTGATGATGACGATGTGAGCCTGGCAGGGGAGCACTACCTACCGGTGATTTTACCCGACGCGTCGGATATCCGGAGGATACCGTCGTGGTCTTGAGATGGATGGCAGGGGCCGGTCTGGACTGACGACGCCCTAGATATTGAGGTACAGAGACTGTGATACAGAGATATCGAGATATTGGGATTACGTTTTGTGCCGATGCTAGGTACGGTTTTATGCTGATTTCATTATGTTACCTCATTTTAAAAATACAAGGGAAATCTCACTAAATTATGAAAACAGTTTCTTCATGTACATGTATTCTGTTTTCATGCATTCATATCTCATTCTTATGTTATATTGCTACCTGAGGCACTGACACAGGCACATGAGATTACACTCGGGTTAGATATTTACCCTAGCCTTGTTATAGGCTGCATGTTATATATTGAGGATTTTGTACTGATCGTTTTGACCTAGGATTATGTCTTGCGTTCGGTTTCTGCTTGTAGATATTTTCTATTCACGAGTTGGTAACTCACCCCCGTTGTGCCACAGTTCTTGCAGGTTTTGCCGTACAGGTTTCATTGCGGCATTTCTGGCACATTGCTTCCTTACGGGTGAATTGCATTTGGTAGGTGGTTTCTTTTGCATCAAGAACCACCATTGTACTCATATTATTCATTGTATCTAGAATTTCCATCAACCAAACCTGTATATTGTTTCAGACTCGGACTTTAGTGATGTATTATTTGGCCTTAGAGTCGCGCTTAGTAGTATTGTGGTTTTCATGCTTACTGTGTTTCTTTTGGATTTGATCCTCGCCTTTCGGCGTTGTATATTATATTGCATGTGTGGTTGTGACCGTCAATTGACGAAGAGCTAGCTCCCGTTTGGGGATGCCTTTTATCATTGTATATATGTTGTTCTTGTTGTACCCCGTTCGGGGCCAGTATTTACAAAAGAAACTCTGCCGAAATTTTTAGAAAAGACTTTACCTTTTAAAAATGCACATTCGGCTTAGTTATTTAAAAACCTTGACTTCAAACATGTTTTCCTTCACTTCTCTAAAAACCAGTTTTCTTTACTTACTCTTAAAATGGTTTTAGATTTCTGGGCTTTGGCTTGCTTGGATCAGATGGAGTCCTATAGACTTCATATGGTTCAAGGGCCAGTCACGTGCTCTTTCGGGTCATGACAAAGTTGGTATCAGAGAGCTAGGTTGACCTTGGTTCGAGTCTAAGTTTGACTATGTGGAGCCTAAGGCGTTTATATATACACAGAACTTAGGCTTGACCTTACGGAACTTAGACTTAGTCGAGGGGGTATTAGACCCAAACTTTCGTCGTATAGGATGACCCTTGGTTGATGGAATAGGTGACTTAAGTAGAGTGACGTATCGTGGGTATGTTCCGCGGCATACTTACGACACGCCACTCCGCTTAAGGAACCTTAGGATGTACATATTTTCGAGATCAGTGACTCTCTTCATATCCATGATTATACATCCATTTGAGATCCTCGATTCTATTAGTTTCATGATCATACCTTCATTGATGATGTTCCTTCTTATGATCATGTATCCACTCTGGATCTGTTGTTTCCTTTCTTGCCATTGATCTGCTCTCTTCGATACTCGATAGAGGTTCCTGTCGCCATGTTTGAGCGCAGTTTGGGCTGCTGCTAGGGTTACGGTCAGGGCGAGCTCGTCTGGTACGAGGGCCGACCATTGTGTTTTCTGGTGACATGGGAACATCTCGGGTTGGTATTGATGATTGGGACCTCTAGTAGAGGCGAGTGCTTGGCTTTGCACTGGATGATCGGGCCATTGTTAGAGCTGCCAGTTGAGAGAGGACTGTTGATGTACAGCATACCTCAGAGATTATGATGTCGCCTACCGTGCAGACAGATAGACCAGCTGTTGCTGAGATTGACAGGATGTCGCTTCCGAAGCTTACGAGCTAAGATTGTCGGAGCTTCCAGGCAGATATGAGACAGATGATAGCTAGTCTACCCGATTTGAGAGACGAAGGTGATTCGTCCGATTTATGCGCCGGAGCGGGCCCAGTTGAGTTGAAGATTTCCAGTGTAGAGAGTCTTACTCAGATCTAGAGTAGACCGATTCAGAGATGACCGCCAATGTATTGCCTTTCCTGGAGGATTGAGGCACTGTTCGGCGTACAGGTGAATGAGCCAATTGTCGCTGCAAATGACGAGATATCACCCAGATGGTTGGAACTACTGCAGCATGAGCTTATACTTAGAGATATGATGGACGGTCGCTAGTCACCTGAGGACTAATGACTAGGACATGTGGTTCGTTCGGTTACCGATACGAGGTCATCAGATAGATTCTTTCCAGCTGGAGAAGACTTCACGAAGATTCGTTGAGAGTCGATAGAGACGATCGAATGTCAGGAGCCTATTTTCCAAGTTTAAAGTATACGGAAAGACATGCAGGTGATTCTATGGACCCTCTAGAAGAATGAAACCCTAACTCGACTTAATGACCGTGTGAAAGCCTTTGAACCTTAGGGTTTGCGGCAGTTCCGCGGCGCCATTAGTGAGGCTTGGGTTTGCCCTTCTACGGCTGGACCACCGACGCTGTGGCATATACTCGATACTATTAAACTGTACTCAAGATGTTGATCTCTTGGGGGATTATAAGGTTCTGACGAGTCGATCGAATGTTTCGACATCATTCGGATATCATGTGATGGGATGCATTGCTTGGGAGACTCCAGATACGAGTATAGCCGTTGGAGCACAGTCCATGCAGCCACGATGAGCCGAGTCCAAATCAGTCGGCATTGAAGCAGAGTGAAGAAAAGATGTTCGCAAGAGATTTCGACGAGATGACGTCCCACTCTGCTGACATCAGAGATGTGATACGCACCCAGAGGCGTTGTATATGGATATATCTTCCAGAATGAAGCGCGATAAGTATGCAGCCGTTCCGGAATAAGAATTAGCTTCAGCAATGGATGATGACTTCCGAGCAATCCGGAGGAATGAGATTTGAGAGAGAAACCTCGATAGGACCTTCCTGGAGAACGATACGAGAAGACCTAGACCTAGGAGTGGTCATGTTGCGCACACCCAGCAGGCCAGAGTTCGACATCGTCGACAAGTTAGTTGACCAGGTTCGGATAAAGGAACTTACCCAGATGCGTTGCGAATTGATCAAGGACGGACGAGTTTTGAGTATTCCTCCGATGGTCGGGACGCGTTCCCGAGGACCTGTCCGGCCAGACATATTCTATAGAATGGTGATGCTACAGAGTATGCGTTTTCGAGTCCGTACGAGAGACTTCGGTTTGACCATGACCAAAAAAAAAAGTGTAGTGCGTAGATAACATGCCGTGACGTCGAAGTGGACAGAAATACAGACAAGCGGACAAGAGGTTCGTGCGAGACGCTGACGAGCTGTCATTACTTCCCCGTCGAGACCAGAGGTCAGATATGCTTACAGAGGCGTTGGGATACAACCAGATTCCGAGAAATGTTGTGCTGAGGACACAGTTGTCCATTGAACAAAAAGAGATTATGCAAGAGAGCCAGCCTTCGTACAGTTCGGCATAGGCAAGATCGGAAGAGACCTTGAGCAGGATTCCTTCCAGGACATTGCTGCAATGATGCTTGCACCCAGGATCAGATGTGTGATGTGCTTTCAGAGAGCCAGAGGCCGACGCCAGTGATATGCTGCTTTATAAGTGGTCGTGAGGATTGACCGAGAGACGACCAGAGAAGTGCCAGAACGGAATCGTCCCCGTTAGCACACCTGACAGGGCTGATGAGCCGATTGATTGTGAGATATGGATCCGCAGAGAAGATAAGGACCCAGAGTCAGAGGACGCCAGACCGTGAGCAAGAGGCAAGTAGATATCTTGCGCTGCTAGCATTGGATGCACTGACTCCTTCTCGACCTTGAAGGAGGAACTACCGACGACGGTATTTATGATTTGTGATTTTGTGATTCGATTATCACGTATCCGTCATTTTGGATTTCGGTATTTTGGGCGTTCTGTTTGCATGATTTAGTTTGATGACTGAGTTTCATGATATTTGTTTCATGCACCCACTGGATATTTATATTTTGCGCATAGTTATTACATTCGAGGTATTGATTGTGAATTCACGCCTATCTTATACAGTGATTTGATTTACACTTCCAGCAGAGTTTTCATGCACCTTTAATGTTTTGATATACGATTTTAGTGCACGCCAGATGCACTAAATCGGGATTCTTCGTGCATGTCACATGCACCTGATTTTTACTGTCAGGCACACACGTTGCCTACGACAGATGTTTCGTGCACACCAGTTGCACCTAGATGTTGTTTTGTACACCTGTTTGACACATATATGGATTTTGATTCCTTGCGCACCAGACGCACAGGATATTCTTATATATGCATTTTGGGGATTGATTTCTAGTTGAGCAGTACATTTTTATGATATTCTCTATGTATTGATGTTTTCGGAGCCCCGACAAATTGGATTATTACTGAAATTGTTTTAGTATTGGGGGTTTAAATTTAAATTCGGGGACCGAATTTCTTTAAGGGGGGTAGATTGTAACATTTCAAAAAGATAAAATATTAATTTTGGGAATTTTTATAATTTAATATTATTTTATTGAATATTTTAATATTTTGGAATTATTAAATACAAATAAATGGGGAAAAATTATGGAAAATTATGGAAAATTCTAAAATAGGATAAATTAGAGAATTATGACATTTTAAAGTTTTTGTGATTAGTTTGACACTAATTTAGTGCTAATCGCGATTAAAAATCGCTAATCGGTTTTTTTAGCATTTTTGTGCGAAACATGCACATATCATTCTTTTTCACACTTGTGTTACATTTTTATTGCCATGAGTTGTTTTGGGGTTACTATTTATGTGAGAAAGGAATTTTGAGGAAAGAAAAGAAAAGGAAAAGAAATGGAAAAAAGGTTTTATATTAAAGAATGAGGTTTGGTGAGAGAGAGGTATGGGCACCATTGACTAAAGACTTAGCCATTTTTCTTCCCTTCATTTCCCTCCCTCTTCTCCTGCTGCTGCTCCTCCCTCACTTCCCTCCCTCCTGCTGCTGCTCCTCCCTCACTTCCCTCCCTCTTCAACTTCTCAAATCACCATGAAAACAAACTCAAAACCCTACCCCCATTTCACTAAAAAGATGCACAAGCTCAAGACCTACATGATGGACCAAGAAAGCATGGATTTTGGCCAATAGGGGCAACTCAAGAATTTTCTTGAGTTGCCAAATGAGGTATTTACTGAACCATTAGCTTAGTTTTAGCATTACTTTTAACCTTATGTTAAGATTGAATCGATATCGGGTAATTTTGTGAACATGGGAAAAACCAAGTTAGGGTTTGAGGGAACTTTGTGTTGTACTGTGAAATTGAGCTCAGTAGAGGTTTTATAAACACCCTAGTGCTGGAATGGAGACCCTAACCCGAAGCTTAAACCCATAATACGGATTTTAGAAACCGATATCGGAGAATTTCTGAAATCTGTGCAGGGTATATTGAATCTGCTATCACCCGAGACATCCTAAATTAAAATTGATTGGACAGTGACATGTGCGGCGCCCAGGAAGCTACCACCAAGACCCCGACCCCTACTTCCATTTCCAGGCCGCAAATTCCTCCATTCTGGCCGCAAATTGCGGCCAGACCATGATGGAATTGGCTCGTTTTGGTTTTGGTGTTCCCTTATCTGTATATTAGGCCCCTGGTATACATAGAATTGTCTAATTGGACCTAGGGTGAAATCTGGAACATATTTCCTAAGTTGCTGTTTTGGATTCGTGTTTCCGTATTCCGTATTTTTAAGTCTGAATTTGTGTCTTGTGTTTTACCTCGACTATTTGGCGTTTATACGACGATATAGAGGACTTATTGATGGTTTTGAAGGCGTGCCATAGGTTCTAACCTATAGGCCTCTTATCGTATCGTTTTGGGTTTCGTGTGCCGTGTTAGCTTTGATTTGGTTTTAATGCGCATATACGATACTTTGATGTGTAGGTACCCCATGAAGACTTCGGGACGACAAGCAAGCGTGTGGCGACGTCCACAAATGAAGACGCAAGGTGAGTAGATTATATCTACTGGGGGAAGTCGGGTGGATGGCGTATAGCACCCCCGCAGTCCGTAGTGGTTATATTATATATGATAGTTAGGTGTATTATGGTTAGTGTAGGGTTAGAAGTGACTAGTGTAATTCATAGTCGCGAACCCTAGAATAGAATTACACCTACATGCACACCCTTGCATATTACCTACTTACACGGTGTTAATGATGATATTGGATGACTTTGGAGATGAGTCGATAATATTGGGCTTTGTGCCACGAGATCGGTGATGTGATATGATTCGTATTTGGGATACGAAATGTGATTCTTGCGGGTTTGGGATGTGTGTTTACCCCCGCATTCATACTTTGTAGATGGCATCAGTTGTACTAGACTTAGATCAGTACCCTAGCTTATGTGATACGATGATAGTGATACCTGAGATGTGATGAGATAGTGTGATATTGACCCGTACCCAGCTATTGGGATGCCGTACGACGATTTACCGTACGAGCCTATATTGATGATAGATCCGCGCTCATGACTTGAGGATGTCATATGATATACTGTATCGTACGTGATATTATTGAGGCGGGATCACCGACTAGTATCTATATATATATCGACTCAGATGTTAGGCGGTTTCCTTACCTGTAGCTCAGCTTGTTAGTTCAGCCGTATAGTTTAGTGTAGTTGTTAGATTAGATTAGACTCCTACCTATTTCAAAACTAGCGGGTCGTGGGTATTTTAAAAGACAGGTCAAGGGATCTACGGATATTTCAAAAGGCGTATCTCTTCATAAAAAACACCGTAGCCCCTATTTTCAAAACCCCATGATTCGTGTTATTTCAAAAGGCACCATTTGTAGGACTTATATTAGATTAATGCAGATTAGTTATAGTTGCGTCTAGTTTCAGCTCCCACTCATTTTTTGTGGTTCGCTTTGCATCGCATTCTTATATTATGTTTCATACTCCATTATTGATATCATGCTGATAGGACACCAGCACCGTTACCGATGATGCGTATGTACCACGTACACTTACTTGCCGGCTCACACACATCTTCATCGGTAATTGCCATGTCACGTACACCTTAGAAAATATTATTGCTTGACATAGCCTATTAGCTAATAGTTTAGACATGATAGTAGTGTACCTTCCTTATATGTTAGTTTAGACATTGTAGTTATTACCTGCTACTTCATGCATGCTGTTATTCATTGTTATGTCGCATTCATGGATTCTCATGCATATATTCACTATTTTACGTGTTATTGAGGTTTTGGATTTGGATTTCCGTGAGATTTTCTGGATTTGGAGGAAAACCGCAAAAACACAAATAAACATTTTCTCTCTTTTAAATAAAAAGTGCGGTTTTCCCATGATGTATGAGTCGTCCACCATGAGTTTGCTGATGGATTTGGAAACCCGATTCGAGGAGACGGATGAACCGTTTCGGGTACATGGTGGACCCGGTAAGGTACCCCGCGGCAAGAAGCGCGTGATGATGACGATGTGAGCCTGGCAGGGGAGCACTACCTACCGGTGATTTTACCCGACGCGTCGGATATCCGGAGGATACCGTCGTGGTCTTGAGATGGATGGCAGGGGCCGGTCTGGACTGACGGCGCCCTAGATATTGAGGTACAGAGACTGTGATACAGAGATATCGAGATATTGGGATTACGTTTTGTGCCGATGCTAGGTACGGTTTTATGCTGATTTCATTATGTTACCTCATTTTAAAAATACAAGGGAAATCTCACTAAATTATGAAAACAGTTTCTTCATGTACATGTATTCTGTTTTCATGCATTCATATCTCATTCTTATGTTATATTGCTACCTGAGGCACTGACACAGGCACATGAGATTACACTCGGGTTAGATATTTACCCTAGCCTTGTTATAGGCTGCATGTTATATATTGAGGATTTTGTACTGATCGTTTTGACCTAGGATTATGTCTTGTGTTCGGTTTCTGCTTGTAGATATTTTCTATTCACGAGTTGGCAACTCACCCCCGTTGTGCCACAGTTCTTGCAGGTTTTGCCGTACATGTTTCATTGCGGCATTTCTGGCACATTGCTTCCTTGCGGGTGAATTGCATTTGGTAGGTGGTTTCTTTTGCATCAAGAACCACCATTGTACTCATATTATTCATTGTATCTAGAATTTCCATCAACCAAACCTGTATATTGTTTCAGACTCAGACTTTAGTGATGTATTATTTGGCCTTAGAGTCGCGCTTAGTAGTATTGCGGTTTTCATGCTTACTGTGTTTCTTTTGGATTTGATCATCGCCTTTCGGCGTTGTATATTATATTGCATGTGTGGTTGTGACCGTCAATTGACGAAGAGCTAGCTCCCGTTTGGGGATGCCTTTTATCATTGTATATATGTTGTTCTTGTTGTACCCCGTTCGGGGACAGTATTTACAAAAGAAACTCTGCCGAAATTTTTAGAAAAGACTTTACCTTTTAAAAATGCACATTCGGCTTAGTTATTTAAAAACCTTGACTTCAAACATGTTTTCCTTCACTTCTCTAAAAACCAGTTTTCTTTACTTACTCTTAAAATGGTTTTAGATTTCTGGGCTTTGGCTTGCTTGGATCAGATGGAGTCCTATAGACTTCATATGGTTCAAGGGCCAGTCACGTGCTCTTTCGGGTCGTGACAGTGGGAACTAGTGATGACATCCCCGCCGGTGGTTCTTCTTCTTCTTCTTTTTTTTCTCCATCGTCATCTACCCCTTCTTCATTTTCTTCACTTTCTTCTTCACCTTTTTCTTTAGAGCCTATTCTCCACCCTTCACACGGCTCTACTTCTTCTAGCTCGAACGGACCGATTTCTAACATGAACACATCTACACCGGGATCCGTTCCTACTCCACATTCTACTCCACAGACATTTGACTCAACGAATTTTCAAAATGCTCCATTCCCAAACAGGTTGAGTCCTAATAAACCAACTGCACAAGTGAAGAAGATTGTGGAGATATTTAAGCAGGTTAGCATAAATTTACCTCACTTGGATGCAATCCAACAAGTCCCTTCATACGCGAAAATCTTAAAGGGCTTATGCACCTCGAAGAGAAAGGCATCTCAAGTACCCAAGAAAGTGCTAGTGGCTAGTGCAGTGAGCAATGCTATTAACCACCATCAAACCTTACCCCAAAAACGAAAGGACCCCGGCTGTCCTACGATTTCAATCACAATTGGGGATAAGAAAATTAATCGAGCACTTTTAGATCTTGGGTCTAGTGTTAACCTGATTCCCTACTCCGTGTACGAACAATTAGGGGTTGGAGAGTTGAAACCCACTCGTTGTACTCTCCAAATGGTTGATCGATCAATCACCCATCCAAGGGGTCAGCAAGAGGATGTGTTGATCAAAGTTGGGGAGTTCATATTCCCCGTTGATTTTATTGTTATGGATACACAACCTTTTGCTAACCCAAGAAACCAAATTCCGGTGATCCTCGGTCGACCATTTTTGGCCACTTCCAATGCTGTAATAAACTGTCGCAATGGCTCCATGACTCTATCCTTTGGAAAGATGTCTAGTGAGTTCAATATTTATAAGATGGGAAGTCTGCCCCCCGTGCCTAAAACTAGTACACGAGAAGTTTGCTCTATTAACGAAATCACGCAGGAGGACTGCGAGCTTGAAAGATTTCTATTTGATGAAAACAGTTTTGACGCCACTAGTGCGTCCCTCCTTGAGCCTACCACCATTGGCACAACCGATATTGATTATGACTGTTTCACTTTTTCGGATGATGACAACTCACAGCCCGAATATGAGTCTTTTGAAATTTTGGATAAGTTAGTTGAACCATCCGAATCGGTTGTTTGCAGTGATTTCGAACCTGTGTTGGAGTCCTTTGAGTTCGAGGTAGATTCCGCAATGATTCTTTCACCTCCGAAACTCGAACTCATGTCCTTACCGCCTCACCTTAAATATGCTTACATAGGTGAGAATGAGTCTTTTCCCATTATAATATCAGCCACTCTAGCTTTCGAGCAAGAGAACGCTATTTTAAAAGTCTTACAAGATAGGCGGCAAGTTTTCGGTTGGACTATGGCGGACATCGAGGAGATCAGTTCCCTTATAATTGAATATCATATGCAATTGATGGATGATGCCAAGTCAATAGAGGGTCCACAGAAACATTTTGGGGGTATTGTGGTTAGTCAACCTCCTCCTTTAGATGTTGAACCACCCCCATTTCTTTTAAGAAGCTACGAGAATGCCAACATTCCACTGATTGTTGATCATTCGCATTCTCGTTTTGATTCATCACCATCTCCTGTCTATTCACCTCCATACCTTCCATACCACCACTTCTATCTTCCCCAATTCTTTATGGATCGCTACGACTTATTCTTCCACCAACTGATACTCTTTACTGATAAATTTTTCAACTGGTTGGTGTTAACGTTTGGTCTATGCAAGGTTTGGCAGTAATGTCTAACATAGTTTAAATGAAGTTTGGGAGAGGGCCTTTCTATATATATTTTTGTTTTTCTTAACAATAAAAAAAATTATAAATAAATAAATAGGGAAGTGCCGGTATTTTGACCCTCTTGGTTTAGCATGACAGTGAGGACACTGTCAAGTTCAAGTTTGGGGGTACGCTCGGTACATCTTCTTCCTTCGCATTCATTTGTACATATTTTTGTATTTGCATACTTATTTGAAAACCCATAAAAATTTCAAAAATTTCAAAAATTATAAAAATTATTGTATTCAATTTTGACTAATTGACTAGAGTTTGACAAATAGGTTAACTAGCTAGGAAAAACTAGATCTTAGACTTAGTGAATTAAAAACCCTAAAAATAACATTCCTTAAAGTTTAACGGTAGAAAGTATATGCCTTGTAGTTTATTTAGAAATAGGCAAAATTTTGGGTTCACTTCTTAGACTAAGTCGAAACAAGGGAAGAGTATTGATGTTCTTATTAGAGTATAAGTTTGAAAAATAGTTCCTAGCTTAAGTCTAGATTCTGAAAATGTATACCCTCCAACTTGCACAATCACGCACCTTGAAACTTGGAATAGTAGAAGAGACCTTGAAATGCTCTTGTCTAAAAGTCCTTAGTACAATGAAAATAAAGAAAAAAAAGTGAATAAAGAAAAAAATGGACACTGGTTTTTGTGATAACTTAAGGCTGTAAAAATAGAAAAATCTTTAGCGAGGGTGCTTCATCACCTAGTGCCTTAGACCAACTGGTTTGGGAGTCACTGCTAAAAGCCTTGGGTATTGCAAAACTAGGAAGTACGCTTTAAAGTGCTAACGCATCTTGTAATCGGTTGTTGGTACCTCAAGAAGTATTAACGATCGCATGAAGGATGTGTGAGCAAATTTCATTTAAAAATTCACTAATTAATAAGTGCTTTGGACAATGGACGAGAGTACGATTGCTTGATTTGAATTTCCAAGTGTAGGGGTGATATTTACACACACGTGGGGATATGTGATTAGAGTTTAGATAAGAGAAAGGAATGAAAGATAGAACTTGTATCTTTAGTAGAGTTGATAGAAATTCCTAAGAAGAGATGAAACCCTAGAAGGAAAACTTAGGAGATGCCGAAAGCTAAGTAAGTCTATAAAACATATACAATCTTAAGTTAGATGATGAGGAAGCATGAAGAATGTGGGTGGATAATTTGCGAGTCAAAAGATAATAGAATTCCTTCTTAGAAAACCTAATTGGAGAACAAAAGTCAATGGGCCGAGTTGATAAGATTTTGGGGGTGTAATCCGCTGAAAACCCTCAGGAGACAACACTCCTCCTACTAGGGACACCTAGAGGTTTAACGGCTTGTTGCGCGTGCTCAGTGCAATCGCGTTTCCCTGCGAAAGTGCGGTTAGGATTCTAGTGAATAAAATAATAAGTTTGCTCGAGGACGAGCAAAAGATAAGTTTGGGGGTATTTGTTCATATCATAATATTGCAATTTATATTCCCCAATTCTTATTCGTTTTATAATTAAACAGGTGCTTTTGACGCATGTCTGCTGCATGTTACAGGATACAGGTTCTTGGAGCGAATACAGTGAAAAAGACAAAAAAACGATACAAAAGAGTGACTTTTGACCAACAAGTAGAAGGGTCCTAGTCAAGCCTTGATGAAGAACAGTGCAAGGTCCAAAATGTCAAGGCAAACGGTTAAAAGATCGCTACAAGTTTTCACTGAAAGATCTGGAGAAGAATAAGAAGCTAAACAGAGAAAAGAATTATGGAAATAAAAAGCCCAAAGTATAAAGAACCAGCCCAGGAAATTTGGTGAGATGATCTCACCAAAGGGCCGCGGAACCGCGGCCCAAGCCAACAAATGTCGCGGTTCCGCGGCCATTAAGTGCCCGTGTCGGTGGAAACTTCTGGTGTTGGTGCGTCGGTGCGGGTGTTGGGATTTTTCATGGGTATATCTGTAATTGCACATGCGCGAGACTTTGAAACCCTAATTTTCCCTGTTTACTTATAAATTGTAATCGAAAATTGTAAAACTCATGTCTCTTTTCAATTAATAAAATTCAGAATTGTTGGGAGTTTAATCAGATCTGTTCTATATTGTTTGGAGGGAGCCATAAAACTAGTAAGTAAATTTTATTTCTTTGTTTTAATTCTTTTAATTAGTATGTCTTTTCATCCCCTAATGAGCGAGTAATCTCCTCGCTTGTTAGGGTTAGCCTTAGGGAAAGGTTTGAGAGATGAGATCTCTCACCCCTTTCATGCCATCCACACCTAAGAGTTAGAACTCCATGCATGCACGCAAAACCGCTCCCTACGGCATCCTACCCCTCGAGGTAACGATGAACCGTAGTATAAAGGTCCGGTTGCGTGTGTTTTCCATGGAGGTTAGGGTAATTATTGATAAAGGAAGGACACGAATCTAGAGGAAGAAACATCTTCCGAAAAGATTCCAATCCACTTTATTGATAATTACTGTAACATCTAATAGATCAAAAATAGGGCAATGAAAGCGGTGAGGAAACGTTTAATCTCCAAACTTCCCCTAAACCTAACCCTAGCAAGACTTTAATTTAGATTAATTTAGCTTATTGATAGATCTAGGTTTTTATAGATTTAATAAACCAACCAAAACAACATTTGGAATCAACTCGTAAAGACATATTAAGGAAACTACCCATCTCTGTGGATCGACCCGTACTCACCGGCTAGCTGCAAAGCGACGCCGTTTCTGATTACGGTTAACAAGTATTTTTGGACTAATCAATAGGTCCTCCCTCAATCATTCCAATCACATGCCTGTGATCAAATAATTGACTCTGAGGGCACCATCTCCAACAAACTGTGCCCAACATCGGCACGTAAATCCTCATATAATGGGCTCCGTCAGTCCGGATCAGCCCATGGGCTCCGTCTGCGGAATCGGTCCTCGGCCCCAGCAGTACGCCCATATCCATCTATCGACTCTGGTCGGTATCCTCCGGATAACCGCTAAGTCCAACCAATCACCGGTAGGTACTCGCCCGCCTCCAGGCTCAATCGGCAAGGTCCATCGATCATCTTGCCGAGGGGAACCATACCGGGTCCACCATGTACCCGCAATCGGCTCGTCCACTCCTCAAATCGGGTTTCACATGTCGCTCTCAGCACCGAGAAAACACATGGTGGACGCACTGAAATATCATATCAAGGGTAACCGGGTTGTTTAAGCAATGACATATTCTCTTTTGAAATTGTTGCGCCACGGCAGCGCCCAGGCCGTCTATCCGAGGCCAAAATGCGGAATCAAAATTTTTTCTGATCTTTAAACCGGCGCTACTGCGGACAATAAACCCGGATCGTAACCATTAACCTAATCCTAGCTATCAAGAGAAAGGGTAGAATGCTATACCGAGCGATCCGTGTCCTTCGGTCTTCGTCTCCACTCCGATCTCCCGCGGAATCTCCGTCCGTCACCTCCTCGTCGGAAAGGCACCACGTAGCCGATATCTTTTACGGGCTCCCACCTCTGGACCGAGGCAACTCGGGCGCGAAGTTGGCTAGCCGACGCGTCCAAGGGTACTGTAGGTTGTAGTGTAGAACCTTTGTCTCATTGGGGTTTATGTTGCCATTGGTGATGGAGGAATGAGGTCAAGAAAAAAAATGGTGCTTTCATTTTTTCCAAACAAGAAAAATGAGATGAAGAAATATGTGCCACCACCCAAATGAAACTCTCTCCCTTTCTCCACTTATGTGGCCGGCATCATGAGAGAATGGTGGAGGGAACAACAACACAAGAAGGGAGGTGATGGTAGTAAAAGCAATGGGTGACCACACCCCCAAGCAATGATAACAAGGTCAAATCCAATTCAAATCAACTCTAATCCTTTCTAATCACAATAAAGCAAGCCATCATGAAAAAGCAAAGATGCTTAACCTTTCATAATGCCACAAATGCAAGAAACCCCCTCCACAAATGTTATTTGCAAACTTGCAAATAACCCCCTCCATCGAAAAGTCCGGCCGTGAAGGAACAAAGATAAACCAGCCGGAACGGAATGCAAACTGGCAACCTCCAAAAACTGATCCCGTAATAAATTACAGGAAACCCCCTCGACTGCATATACATGCCCGCATTTGTATTCCCACTGAATACAAATGCAAAGAGACAAAATCTACACTGTCAAATACTACGATCCGGCTTAAGCCAAAGCCGGCTAGTAAAATCCGTCCGATCACAATCCGTGCAATACCGCACGTATCTGATCGAACCCTGCCATATCTCCATACGGCCTCTACAGCGTTTCACCCGAAACTTGAGTAACTGAGTGTGTGGTGGACTCTAAAGACTCGTAAATACTATGGCTGTGGATTTAACCACCAGCACGTCATAGGTATTAGCCATACGTGACGGGCTACCAGCTATTGACCAAAAGGGACGTCGACGAGCGAACTCATCCTGACACCCTACTGAGCCTGTCAGTGACAATATCCGTACAGTCCGGTCTGTTCGTCTATGAGTATCGCATGGCGGGCCTAGGGGTTGGTAAAAGTCAGACCCCCAAAAGCGGTACAAGTCGTGTCGGAGTGTAGCCCAGAACACCCTGAGATACTACTGGAATACCTACCAGTAAATCTCCTGCCTCGGCCGAGGGCTTTGTGTAATGGCTCTCCTAGACACAGCGCAACCTCACCCCCAATACCGGGAGAGACGAACCCCTGCAGATCCGCTCACTGCCTCCATGTGGCTCGGGACTGTACCCAACTAAAACCTGTTTGCACGACTCCTTTGAGCCGTGGTAGGGTAGTAATCAAAGTACAGTGGGAACTCACACGAGACAAATAACGATCTCAGGTCGATGAACTAACCTGTAAACATGTCACCAGGGAACTGCTATCTGACGTCTGGTATAATCCCAACTAGCAGGTTCCCGGCGAGTCCTGTCCGGTGTACTTATAACCCAATGAGCACCTATATACATCTTAGGTGAACCAACTGACACCAGTGGCTTGTGAGACCGGCCACCGCCCCTCGTCGGGGTCTCGACTGTATACACTAGTCTACTAATGGAGTATCGATGCCCAGTCACGAAACTCCCACGACTAGGGACCATTTAAGGATGTGCTTATAGACTACCAGCTCCCACGTATATGATCGCCCTCATACTGCTGGCAGTCCAGCAAGAATCCTAGGGGCTCTATCATCGTGTAATAGCGACCCGTAAGGTCACCTAAAGCAGTACACGATAATAAAGATAAACCAGATAGCATACTATCCTCTTGAGTAAGACTGTCCTACTGGGACAGGTCCTCCCTCAATCATTGCAATCACGTGTCTGTGATCCAATAATTGACTCTGAGGGCACTATCTCCAACAATCTCCCACTTTCACTCAAGGCTAATTATTGCGATGTCGCGTACTCACAGCCCGTGTGATACCGAACACCCAACTCCTCTACTAGTCAATCTCACAAATCTCGTTTGCGAAACTATTGCGTTCGAGGAATAGCCTCAGTGAGTGGATCCGCTGTGATGTTTCTTTCTATGTCTCTCTATATCTCAAGTTCGCGGAGAAAGCCATCTCCCGAAATGAGCAATACGTGTCTTGGAATGTCCGGATGTCTGATGGGACCTAGCTCATAAATGAACTCCAAATCTAAACTTCTTAGACTGTATCGTCATCTGAACTTAATCAGTATCCTGCTCCATGCCTCCCTCAGTATTCGCCTGGACTACCTGTCCATAATACTGCCCCTCGTTAGAGGGAAAACTATAACTCTGACAGTCACTCTGTCATCCAGGTCACCTTGAAAGCCTGGAATGATAACCGTCTCCTAAAGGAGGCTGCCGTTATCAATTCCTTAGAACATCAACTTATGTTCTAAAACTGCTTCTGATTGTTTCTCCAGGATTGGATGAATATCAACTTATTGCACCTATTGCAAGAACAACATCTGGTGTGGTACTTGACATCTCATGATTAACTCAATTGCCTAAGCAAGTGATCTGCCAATCATGCACATCCCTCTCTACTTTAGTCTGTAAGACACCTTTAGAGAGGGTGACTCCATCACCTGCAGGTACACTACCGTGCCAGGAGTCGTCCATTCTAAATACTCTTAGAATGCTGTCTAAATACCCAGATTGGGAAACCACCCAAATCTAGGTCTAAAACCATAGATCCAGTAATCAGAATGTCTGATATAATATCCACGTCCTGTGTGGAGAAACCACTATGTGACGACCAAAGTATAACCGATCGTAGTATAGGAATATCACTTCCTACTCTGTGTATGTCATCCAAATACCAGGACATCACACCTTACTACCTTCTTAACAGATCCATCCCCTATTCTGATGAAGTCAAACCTATGACTTCACATCAGAAATAGATGATCTATCTCCGCTATATCTGCTTTAGTCTATAAATAGACATAAGCCACCTGTCCACTATGCTTCCGCTGCTCCCACTGACTACGACAACCCTCTGGCAGAGTCATATACACGTGCACTTCTAAAGCAAGTTTAGAACGACGCTATACTCATCCTCCTGCCGGGTCTCACAGTCTGGAATCAACACCAATGGCAAGTCTGGGTAAACAAGAACCTCCCTGTCACCGTCCTTGAGGCTACCGGAGTACCTCTCGGGTGCCTGAGGTTACCCACTTTATCTGCGGAGTGGCCAATGGAATGTCAAATCAGATTGAATCTTTAGGTTCTTATCAAATCTTCAGTAATCATTTGCGGTTCTGGAATCACTTCAAGTTCTACCATAGTCCCACTACCGTTTTCTGAAAAATCCATTTCTTTTAAAAATGTGGCGAGTCAAGAACAATATCACTATTGATCTTCCAGATGGTAGAAAGTCAACCCTCGTCATAGCCTGGGTCAACCCACAAACAGCCATTACAGAAACGTGCCTTGAGTTATCCGGAGTCCGGTTTTAAGCATAAGCCGGACAACTCCCCGTACCTTAACATCGTTAAGATATAAACTGTTCTATATCCAATACAGAAACAGAGGCACTGATTTAATTGAACCAGATTCAAATCATGCAGCTGTCTCCAGTGCATGTCAACTAAATGGAAGGAGACCGATCAGCGTTACTCAACTTAGGAGTACTTCCAATTATGAGCAACCTGAAAAAGAAGCTAGTTCTCCTAATCATTACTATCAACTGAATACCATTCACAAGTATCTACATCTTCGATCACCTTGAAGAATCCCGATACTTGCAATACCTGGTTCTCTACTTTATTCATATAGCTATAACTTCTCAAAATTCGGACCCTGTGTTTCTACGAAACACCTGTCTAAAAACTAGAGAAGTCATAAGTAAATCGAATATAGTACGAGAACCAACCCCTCAGTCCTCATGGACGCTGGACAACATACAATACTCTGTATAAGTCCCTTGAGTCTAATAACTCATTCACTGTGTGTCGTAGGTTGAAAACTGTATTATGGTTATGAAGAATTACACCGCTGGTTTATGCTCCTTACCTAACCATCCACAGATATAGGTAAATGTCATAGACATAATTTCAAAAAGGTATATCTCACTCTATAAAAATAGACGTACAGATATATCAATTTGAAATTGGTTCATAACAACGGATATTCAAAACCAAATATTTGCCGTCCGGCAAACAACCCAGGTGAGTTCCTCAAATATCACCAATTACAACGAATCCCGATATAATGAGGATGATCACCTAATTCCCAATAACTTACTCTCACTCATCATCTGTAAAACCATACAGATGTGAGAATCAAACCTCGTAAATACATACCCTGGAGCAAGTGTCTAATTGGGAAATCAGTTTTCTTTTAACAGTACACAGTGAAACTGAAACATTGAAATGTTTCGATGGGGTATCCCGGTATTTCAAGTAATGCCTCTTCCATTATCCATATTCACAACTGTAACCGTGTAATTCTTTGCCACTTCTCCAAATCCCTTTATATGTCTTTAGTCATTACCTTCTGTACACCCCTTTAGACCAAATGGTTTTCTTCCTTCCCTACCGTTCGGCACCAGCCTATGGTTTGGAAGAAGACTATCCAATAAGCATAATGGGTGTACTGTCCTAATCCTAGGAGCACTCGCAATGCGAGAGAAGGTGAAGATAAAAGACAACCGAATAAAACCGTATTCCTATTTCTCCTGAACCAGAATCCATCCCCGAACTGGAACAAGTTCCTTTCGAGTTCGTATACAACCATACGATGGAATATCCAAATAAACTGTGGATCTTCGTAGTGATACGGAGTGTCCTGGAGAAATACAAAGGTGATTTAGGATTGGCGAAGAAATACTTGGTTTGGTCGTGAATAGCAGTCGCAATTTACTTTGCCCTCTTACTAATCCCTTTCTTTTTCTTAACTTAATACCTTCTGTACACCATCGTTATGCAAATTGGTTTTCTTCATTCCCCGCCGTTCGGCACCAGCCTAAGGTTTGGAAGAAGACTATCCAATTTGCATAATAGGTGTACTATCTCCTAAACCAAGGAGTACTCGCAACCTGAGAGAAGGTAAAAGGAAATGACAACTGAATAGTCCTATTCGTTTTCTCCAGAACCGGAAACCATCCTCGAATTCCTTCGAGTTCGTATATAACCATACGATGGTTTTGTCTAATGGAAGTGGACGTTCGTAGTAATACGGGGTGTCCTGGAGAAAAGGGTAAAAGTAGGAGTGGCAAAGAGGTTTGCAACTCTGACAATCCAAAAGCCAGTCTTGTAAGAAGGTTCGGTTAATCTTGGTCACTGAGACATAGTCTAGGGTCGGGTCAATGGTCGCTGCCAAAGAGAGAGGGAAAAGAAACACTCAGCGTGCACTCTAACCTAGATCAGAATGGTTATCACTTTATCCAATCTGGAAACCTCCCACTGTAACATCAAATTCTTCCCCAAACCTGAAAGAAGAATTAGCCAGGATCACCCGAGGAGTAAACCAACTCATCAGTGGGAATCGGGACCCAACTATCATCGCATGACAACGTGACGGAATCCACTCACGTTATCATACTCCAGAAGGTATGCGCATGCCTGGCAAGTTTCAGTTTCTTTAGAAACTCCCGATGTGATTTTTACCCCTAGGACCCAAGTGACCTTGACGAATAATCAACAAATCAAAAGGTCCTAGTCAAGTTCAACCCGTCATTATCTTGATTGCGTTAAACCCACCCGCACGACCCTTGATGAATAATCAACAAAGTCGTACGACTGTCCTAACCAATCCACATATCCATGCGACAGAAAGCATTACAGAGCTACCGCACACTACGCCTCGGCGAATAGCAACGACAAACGTAGCGCGAATACTATGAAATACTAATCCGAAATGACGGAGGGCTACGAATGGTTTTTGGCGAAAAACCTTTTACCGTAATGAACTTGATATCGTTGAAGGAACTAGATAACTTTTTATAAAAATATAGTAACGAAAACCTTTGCTAAAGAGGTCACTCCCGGTGAAGGGATCTCGGCACTTTTCCCGTAGAATGAGGTGCAGGATATTCCAACTGAATACCACGATGCAAAGAAAAAGGCAATCGGCTATAGTGAAGTTACTGCCCTGACGCAAACTTCTGTCCATGGGGTCACTCCCGGTGAAGGGATCTCGGCCCTTGCCTCGTCGACTGAGGTGCTGGATATTCATAACCGAATATCACTGTGCAAAACAAAAGAGAACGCCCTTGCAATAACAGCTTTTTGAAAAATTCCAACAACATCAAAATATGTTTGTTTAACTTGCATTGATCCGAATCAATGCAGTTCCATCATATGATCACACCAATAAAGAACGAAAATAATGCTGTACGTATATGCCATCCGCATTCGCCACTGGGTCCCGTCATCACCCGTTAGGTTACTTAACTAACGACAGAGCGGGGACTGGACTAGCGCGGATGCAAAACATATACAACACCTACTAGTATATATATAATATATAATTTTCGCTCAAGGCGTAATAAAATGCAACATCACAGAAATGTACAGCATCACAGAATAATACAAATATCTGGGATCCCCGGGTTTCATAGAGCCGCTGCTGAAACCCGACGTTCCCCTGGTCGTGTGTATAGCCTGTGCAATGAAATCCTAGACCCCTACGGGTGCGGCAAGTCACCCGCCAAAACCTGAAGCGAGGCAGCCCCCTTCAGCAACGTGAATGGACCACCCAGCACTTCACGGAATCGGGTAACTTGGGCACCCCTCCTGGGTCAACCTATACCCCCTACGAGTGCGGCGAATTGCCCTCCAATTCTAGAGTAAAGCCCCCTCCGTCTCAACGCCATGAGATGCGGGCTTGTTGCCCTCTAGAACCCAGCTATCCGTGCACCCCTCTGCGGGGTAATCCTAGTACAGAAAGTAAAATATACATACAACGGGTACATCGACCGCAACCTGGTCGTGCCCCAAAAGAATAATACAGACAGGCAGTGACGGCAGTCCACATGTCGGACGCTCGCCCTGCAATATCAAATGTACATATAAAACAAAACTGTACTACCACTGCAACCAGGCTATCCCCCACGACCAATCCACAACATCACAGCACAACACAGAACATCAACGTGAATGTCACGTTCGCAAATCCGTCTAACCGGGCAATAGCAGTTAGACAGGATTTACCGATCAAGTGACATTCACGGTCGCAGATATAATGTAAATACTGTGAACTAATGTGTTTAAAAATTTTCGATCGATCAAATTTACCCAAGTGGGCCCCAAGCATTACTGTAGAACTTACAGAAAATTTGGGCCCAAAAATAATATCCCCAAACCCCTATTTCCAAGTCTAAAGCCCTCTGGAAAAATTTGGCATGCTGAACAGTTAAAAGCGCGGCGGAAACGCGGCCCAAGCATGGGTTTGGCCGCGGTACCGCAGCGGTATGGTGAGATCTCGCGACCAAATTTTCACAGATTGCTTATATTTCCATGCACAGTATTCTGCAACAACCTGAAAAATTTTTGGAGCCAAAAAAATTTCGACAGAAACTGTGAATTTTGAAAACGCGGGTTTTGGAATTTTGTTCGATCGAAGATGTAAACACACTAGACAAAGCTAGACTAGGTTAATGGCGTGGCTTTGATACCATGTTGCGCCACGGCAGCGCCCAGGCCGTCTATCCGAGGCCAAAATGCGGAATCAAAATTTTTTCTGATCTTTAAACCGGCGCTACCGCGGACAATAAACCCAGATCGTAACCATTAACCTAATCCTAGCTATCAAGAGAAAGGGTAGAATGCTATACCGAGCGATCCGTGTCCTTCGGTCTTCATCTCCACTCCGATCTCCCGAGGAATCTCCGTCCGTCACCTCCTCGTCGGAAAGGCACCACGTAGCCGATATCTTTTACGGGCTCCCACCTCTGGACCGAGGCAACTCGGGCGCGAAGTTGGCTAGCCGACGCGTCCAAGGGTACTGTAGGTTGTAGTGTAGAACCTTTGTCTCATTGGGGTTTATGTTGCCATTGGTGATGGAGGAATGAAGTCAAGAAAAAAAATGGTGCTTTCATTTTTTCCAAACAAGAAAAATGAGATGAAGAAATATGTGCCACCACCCAAATGAAACTCTCTCCCTTTCTCCTCTTATGTGGCCGGCCTCATGAGAGAATGGTGGAGGGAACAACAACACACGAAGGGAGGTGATGGTAGTAAAAGTAATGGGTGACCACACCCCAAGCAATGATAACAAGGTCAAATCCAATTCAAATCAACTCTAATCCTTTCTAATCACAATAAAGCAAGCCATCATGAAAAAGCAAAGATGCTTAACCATTCATAATGCTACAAATGCAAGAAACCCCCTCCATAAATGTTATTTGCAAACTTACAAATAACCCCCTCCATCGAAAAGTCCGGCCGTGAAGGAACAAAGGTAAACCAGCCGGAACGGAATGCAAACTGGCAACCTCCAAAAACTGATCCACAGGAAAACCCCTCGACTGCATATACATGCCCGCATTTGTATTCCCACTGAATACAAATGCAAAGAGACAAAATCTACACTGTCTAATACTACGATCCGGCTTAAGCCAAAGCCTGCTAGTAAAATCCGTCCGATCACGATCCGTGCAATACCGCACGTATCTGATCGAACCCTGCCATATCTCCATACGGCCTCTACAGCGTTTCGCCCGAAACTTGAGTAACTGAGTGTGTGGTGGACTCTAAAGACTCGTCAATACTATGACTGTGGATTTAACCACCAGCACGTCAGAGGTATTAGCCATACGTGACAGGCTACCAGCTATTGACCAAAAGGGACGTCGACGAGCGAACTCATCCTGACACCCTACTGAGCCTGTCAGTGACAATATCCGTAAAGTCCGGTCCATTCGTCTATGAGTATCGCATGGCGGGCCTAGGGGGTTGGTAAAAGTCAGACCCCCAAAAGCGGTACAAGTCGTGTCGGAGTGTAGCCCAGAAAACCCTGAGATACTACTGGAATACCTACCAGTAAATCTCCTGCCTCGGCCGAGTGCTTTGTGTAATGGCTCTCCTAGACACAGCGCAACCTCACCCCTAATACCGGGAGAGACGAACCCCTGCAGATCCGCTCACTGCCTCCATGTGGCTCGGGACTGTACCCAACTAAAACCTGTTTGCACGACTCCTTTGAGCCGTGGTAGGGTAGTAATCAAAGTACAGTGGGAACTCACACGAGACAAATGACGATCTCAGGTCGATGAACTAACCTGTACACATGTCACCAGGGAACTGCTATCTGACGTCTTGTATAATCCCAACTAGAAGGTTCCCGGCGAGTCCTGTCCGGTGTACTCATAACCCAATGAGCACCTGCATACATCTTAGGTGAACCAACTGACACCAGTGTCTTGTGAGACCGGCCACCACCCCTCGTCGGGGTCTCGACTGTATACACTAGTCTACTAATGGAGTATAGATGCCCAGTCTCGAAACTCCCATGACTAGGGACCATTTAAGGATGTGGTTATAGACTACCAGCTCCCACGTATATGATCGCCCTCATACTGCTGGCAGTCAAGCAAGAATCCTAGGGGCTCTATCAACGTGTAATAGCGACTCGTAAGGTCACCTAAAGCAGTACACGATGATAAAGATAAACCAGATAACATACTATCATCTTGAGTAAGACTGTCCTACTAGGACAGGTCCTCCCTCAATCATTGCAATCACGTGCATGTGATCCAATAATTGACTCTGAGGGCACTATCTCCAACAGAAATACCCACGGTTCCCAAATCCAGAAATATCGTGGAAACGGCAACTCTCAATGCGTATAATCAGAAAGCATGATGTATGTGACATGTAAGAGAAATGTAGGCATATCAGTCTGTCATGCAAGAATCATATCCTGAATGCAACAGTACTACAGTGTACTGACATGGCAATTATCGATGATGAAGTGTGAGCCGGCAAACAAGTGTACGTGGAACATACGCATCATCGATAATGGTGCTGGTGTCCTAGCAGCATGACTGTAATATATCAATAAACACAAGCAATGCAATGCAAATAGCATGAATATGCGGAATCAAATAATCAACGCAACAGTAAAGAATATACCTCAATAAATATATCATGCAGCCTTGCCTTTTGAAATAAGATGAATCGGGGTTTTTGGTAAAATAAGGGCTACGTGTTTTAAGAAAAGATGCGTCGTTTGAAAACATACGTAGAATCCCTTTTGCCTATCTTTAAAATATCCCTTATTCGTTAGTTTTGAAATAGGTATGACTCGGGTCTAGTCTAACGCCTACTATGTGAACTACGGACCCCACTATCAAGTCAATCGGGGTCAGAGTTGCCAAGATAGATCCTGTACTTGCCCGACGAACCGCTCCGTTTCCTTTCGGGAGAGGGGTATGGAAACCACCTAAATCTGAGTCGATATATACATATATATATACAATAGTCGGTAATCCCGCCTCAATAGTATCATGTACGATACAGTATATTATATAACATCCTCGAGTCATGAGTGTGGATCTAACATCAATATAAAGCTCGTACGGTAAACCGTCGTACGACATCCCAATAGCTGGGTACGGGTCAATATCACATTCGTCTCATCACATATCAGGCATCACTACCATCATATCACATAATCTAGGGTACAAGTCTAAGTCTAGTACCATCGATACCATCTATACAAATATGAATGCGGGGTAAAACACATGCCCAAAGGCCCGCTAAAACCATCATGTCGCATCTCAAATACGAACTCTGTCATATCGCCGAATCTCACGGCCTCAATCAAACCTCTTCGACTCATCTCGATCCCTCGTATCTTCCTCAAATCACGTATATGAACACATAGTCCCATACCCATGTGTAGATATACACACCTCCATATGCGCACAGATAAATGAAAGAATGTATGCAAGTATGTGTATGTGTATGTATGGGTGCAACCACTACTCTAGGGTTTCGCACTATACTAAACCAATACATCCTTATCATCAATAATCTTAAACAACACATAATAAATATACGTGTGTATACGTATTCGTATACATCACCACAGACTGCGGGGGTGCTATACGCCATCCACCCGACTTCTCCCCGTAGATATAAATCTACTCACCTTGCTTCTCGTGTGTCGATGCCGATGTCGCCATCTTCATCTTCTTCGCCTCAACATCACGTAGGGTACCTACAAATATATCACAATGCTAAAGCACATGAAAATCACATCGGAAACAAAAATAGCACACGCTACTCGCATAGGTAAAAACCTATCGTATCGTATGTAAACACGATCAATATCCACTTGTCGTTGACGTCCAAACGCCACCCGACAGAAACGAATCACCAAATACCAAAATCCATGCTAAAACAAGTCGTAATTCATGTGCCAACATAGGAAAATCAACCCAGATTTTACCCTAGATGGAATCAGACAAAATTGCACATACCCAGGGTTAAGTTTATAGGGCAAAAAGCTACAGAACAAAAACGAAGGGGTTCCAACCTGCTCTGGCCGCAATTTGCGGCCAGAGGGATTAAATCTGCGGCCCAAGCAAGGAATTAGGGGCTAGGGCTTGGTGTGGTGGTTCCAGGGTGCCTGCACATCTCACTGTCAACTCAATTTTATTTTCGGGGTCTCGGGGTGATAACAGATTCCTAAATACACTCCCAGATTTACTGTTTTCCCCGATATCGATTCACTAAATCCGTATTCTGGGTTTTAACATCAGGTTTGGTCCAATAACACATCACACCAGGGGTTTTAAGGTCACCACTATCCTCAATTTCACTTTACAACTCAAATTGTTAGTTGTATGTATGCCCTAGAGGCCAGTATTGTACAGATGATGTATATTATATTGGATGCTTGGACATATATAGAGATGACTTTCTTGCTCAATATGATAGTATGCTATCTGGTTACTCTTTATCTTAACATGTATACTAGTCTCTTTAAACTGTCTTATAGTTACATGTTGGTAAAGCCCTTAGGATGTGTACTTGACTACCTGGACTATGATGCAGATCATACTAGTGGGGACATGGTAGTCCATAGGTACATCCTTCAAGGTCCCTAGTCGTGGGTGTATCGAGACGGGGCATCGATATACCAGTGTAGACTAGCGTATACGCTTCTCGACCCATGAGATGGGCGATGGATGATCCCATATCCATTAGTGTTTGACATCAGAGATGGTATACGGGTGCTCAGTAGAGACTGGGTACACTGGACGGACTCGCCGAGAACTCCCAGATGGTATTATACCTCACGTCAGATGGAAGTTTTCAGGTGACACTTGTGCAGGTTAGTCTGTAGACCCGAGATCGTCATAGAGTCTTGTGTGATTCCCACTGTGCTTTGATCTCCACCTTACCACGTCCATGAAGGCGTGCAAAACGGTGGTTTTTGGGTACAGTCCCGAGTCACATGGAGGCAATGAGCGATAGGAGGGGTTTCGTCTCTCCCGGTATTGGGGGTTGATGTTGCACTATGCTCGATTGGCCGTAACAGGGAAGTCCCTGGCCAGGGCTGATCAAAGATTTGCTGGTAAGTGTTACCAGTAGTTTCTCGACCCGTTATGAGCCTCACATCGGCACGACTTATCGGTTATTGGGGTCTGACGTTTACCACCCCTAGACTTGATATGCGACATATCAGACGAACAGACCGGACTGTACGGTAAGTGTTACTGGTTGGATTCACAAGAGTGTGAGCGGGCTTGCTCGTCGATCTTCTGATCGCTCAATACCCGGGTGGCCGTTACGTTTAGCAGACCGCTTGCGGCTTGTGGGTGTTTGATATGATCATCACCTGCTGCCGGAGTATTGACGAGTCTTTAGAGTCCTACGCAGAGGTTTCCTGGCTCAAGTGAAACGAAATAGGAGCGCATATGAGATATGTGCGGGACCGAGAATAATGCGTGTATGTGATACCGTATTTCATTCTCGCGATGAATGTTTCGATTGGTTGTATGCGATATAACCTAGTTATCGAATCAAAGATTGATTCGATAAGTCGATACATTGGATACTAGTCGGTTATGTGTGACATGACCGGATCATTGAATCAAGTGTTGATTTAATGATTTAATATATAATTATATATTTGATATATTACTTTGTATTAACTAGTATTGGTTTACTTTAAAAGGATTTTCTCACTTGATGTGCACATTGTATATGTGATATATTTTTGTGTACACTTGATTGTATCATGTTTGATGATACATGTTAACTTGTGCATGTGTAAAGATTAAACCATGGTTACATGAATGGTTAGGGTTTTGTTTACTTATTCATTTATTTATTTTGATTATTTATTTTGGAAAAGAAAATGGAAATGGTGGCTTTTCTTGTTTCTTTCATGAAGCTTCATGAAGGGTTGAAACCTTGACCATTTTTGTTTTCTTCTCTTAACCTAACCATTCACCTAACCCTAGTTTACTCTCTACACTTGACCATGGTTAGTATATGATAAGTATTCATATTAGTTTCTTTTTTAAATAAGAGACTTATCATATTCTATCTTGATCTTCTTCTTTTTCTTCAAGAAAAAGCTTGCCACCATTAATGGCATCTTGAGAAAAAGAGTGAGAAATCCAATTCTAAAGTGAACCCACCTCCTATTTCTTCATCCTCTACCTCTTGCCAAGTAGTATAGGGTGTTTTCTTCACAAGTTTCATTGCTTAGTGAAGTTGGAGCTTGATCTTGTGTTGCCTCGACGTAGATCATCTTCGGCATCGAAGCCGACGACCTAGCCCGCCCATTTCTCCGATGAAGCCGATGCTAGAGTCCGGGATTCGATATGGACAGCGAGAGGACGTCTACGTGGAGCTAAGGAAGTGGAGAACCGGATCTACAAAGGTTATAGCCTCTTTCTTTTAGTTAAGATGTTAACTAGTTTCACTTTTCGCCTAAACTCTAGTCAACGAATCCGTATTAGGGTTTCTCGGCACTTGTAAAATTTGAAATTGGCATGGTTGATTCCTTGTGAGACCTTATTATCGTGCCAAGGAACCCTACAGTGGTATCAGAGCCTAGCTAGAGCCTTAGGCGAAGTGTAGACGACGTTTGAAACCCGATCGAACCGAAAACCTCAATTCCAAAATGCTCTCTGGAAATTTTCTGAAAATTTGGATTTTTGTGAATTAAAAATATGCAGAAAACTAAGCAGGAATTTCTAAGAATTACAGTGAAGTACGATTGTTGGAGATAGTGCCCTCAGAATCAATTATTGTATCACAGGCACGTGACTGCAATGATTGAGGGAGGACCTGTCCCAGTAGGACAGTCTTACTCGAGATGATAGTATGCTATCTGGTTTACCTTTATCATCGTGTACTGCTTTAGGTGAGCTGACAGGTCGCTAATACACGCTGGTAGAGCCCCTAGGATTCTTGCTTGAATACCAGCAGTATGAGGGCGATCATATACGTAAGAGCTGGCAGTCTATAAGCACATCCTTAAAAGGTCCCTAGTCGTGGGAGTTTCGAGACAGGGCATCGATACTCCAGAGTAGACTAGTGTATACAGTCGAGATCCCGACGAGGGGCGGTGGCCGGTCTCACAAGCCATTGGTGTCAGTTGGATCACCTAAGATGTATACAGGTGCTCATTGGGTTATGAGTACACCGGACAGGACTCGCCGGGAACATGCTAGTTGGTCCTATACCTGACGTCAGATAGCAGTTCCCTGGTGACATATGTACAGGTTAGTTCATCGACCTGAGGATCGTCATTTGTCTCGTGTGAGTTCCCACTGTACTTTGATTACTACCCTACCACGCTCAAAGGAGACGTGCAAACAGGTTTTAGTTGGGTACAGTCCCGAGCCACATGGAGGCAGTGAGCGGATCTTCAGGGGTTCGTCTCTCCCGGTATTGGGGGTGAGGTCGCGCTGTGTCTAGGAGAGCCATTACACAAAGCCCTCGGCCGAGGCAGGAGATTTACTGGTAGGTATTCCAGTAGTATCTCAGGGTGTTCTGGGCTACACTCCGACACGACTTGTACCGCTTTTGGGAGTCTGACTTTTACCAACCCCCTAGGCCCGCCATGCGATGCTCATAGACGAACGGACCGGACTGTACGGATATTGTCACTGACAGGCTCAGTAGGGTGTCAGGATGAGTTCGCTCATCGACGTCCCTTTTGGTCAATACCCGGTGGCCCGTTACGTATTGGCTTATACCTCTGACGTGCTAGTGGTTAAATCCACAACCAAGGTGTTGACGAGTCTTTAGAGTCCCCCACATTCAGTTACTCAGCTTTCGGGCGAAACGTTGTAGAGGCCGTATGGAGATATGGCAAAGTCGGATCAGATACGTCCGGTATTGCACGGATCAGGATCGGACAGTTTGTACTATAGGCCGTATGGATATATGGCAGGGTTCGATCAGATAGTGAGGTATTGCACGAATCAGGATCGAACGGATATTACTAACCGGCTTTGGTTTAAGCCGGATCCTAGTATAGTACAGTGTAGATTTTGTCTCATTGCATTTGTATTTCGGTCGGAATACAAATGCGGGTGTGTATACACAGTATCGGGGTTTTCCTGTAATTTATTACGGGACTAGTTTTCTGGAGTTGCCAGTTTGCTTTCTGTTTCGGCCATTTTCATTTGTATCTTTCAATGGCCGAAGAGTGGTGGAGGAGGGCTTATTTGCATTTGTGCAAATAAGCAATTTGGAAGGGGGTCTTTGCATATTTCTTTGTATCATGATGATGAACCATCCCTTGACCATTTGACTTCTTCAACCATCATGGCTTGACTTTGGAGCAATCATAATTTTGATAATGGTTGTGGTTGAGTGTGGATATGGTTGTGTTCATTACTTATGATCATTTTCTTGCATGATATCTTTTGACCTCTCTCTCACTTGCTTGATGGAGTGGCTCCCCTTATTTTTGATACACTCTCCACTCTCATACTCTCCCCTCACACACATGGCCGGCCACATTAGGGGGCTGTCCAAATTTGGGTGATGGAATTTTTGGTCTCTTGATGCTTGCAAAATCCCATTACTCATCTCAAAGAGCTTACATCTCATTACCTCCACCATTTGGCAATTCCTACAACCCCAAAAATGAGACAAGCCTCTACACTACATTCTACAGCAAACCTTGGGCACGTCGACTAGCCAGCTTCGTGCCCGAGTTGCCTCGGCATTG